>CM077666.1:327954211-329154211 GCA_039707655.1 Elymus sibiricus | reverse complement strand
GGTCCGTTGCCGCCTTCAAGGGCACCACTAGTGGAATCACGGCACCTTGCATTGTGCGAGGGCGTGAGTAGAATACGGTGGCCTTAGTGGCTTCTTGGGGAGCATTGTGCCTCCACACCGCTCCAACGGAGAAGTACTTCCCCCTAAAGGGAAGGAACTTCGGTAACACATCCTCGTCTTCACCGGCTCCACTTGTGGTTACTTCTTACCATTACTTTGTGCAAACTATTGTTGTGTTGTATCCTTTGCTTGCTTGTGTTGTCATTGTTGTTAGCATCATATAGGTTGATCACCTAGTTGCACATCTAGACAACCTACTTTGTTGCTAACCCTAATTTGTTAAGAAAGGTTAAAAATTGGTAGTTGCCTATTCACCCCCCCTCTAGTCAACCATATCGATCCTTTCAATTGGTATCAGAGCCTCGTCTCTTTATTAAGGGTTTCACCACCCGAAGAGTATGGTTGACGACGGGGATCGGGATGAGGAAGTGCCCGAGGCCGTGGAGTTGAACTTGGTCACCCGAGACGACTTAAATGAAGCAATGGCTTCACTTAAGACGTCTATGACGGCCGAGGTCAAGTCCTTGCTTAAAGAACTCCTTGAGGGGTTGAAGTCTACTCCCGATCCGTTGCTTGTGGTTAATCCCACCGCATCGGTGTCGGAGGCCAATTCCGGCAAGGAAGCGGCTAAAGGCACTCAAACCTCTTCCCCTCATGGTAATAATGGGATGGGAACCTACGCCTCGGTTCCCCCTCCCCCGGTCTATGGAGGACCGGTCCCTACACCTCATATTAACAATCTTGGTCCTCCTCCTTAGCTTGTGAAGGGTGATTTTGCTAATTGGGTTTTTCGTATCAAGTCTCATTTGAATCACAGCTCAACAAATCTTTGGAGAATCATCGAGTAAGGCTTCTACCCACATGACCCGAGCAACCTCACTCCAAGAGAAGAGGCGGACAATCAATACAATCACTCCGCATTGTTCATCCTCCAATCCGCAGTGCCTCCCGAAGATCTAGCTCACTTGCGCCCCTTCTCCCGTGCAAAGGATTGTTGGGAACACATTATATCTTTGTACAAGGGGAGCTCAAGCATTCAACGGTCCAACTTTGAAGTGGTGCTTGATGAGGCCGATGAATTTGTGATGAATGAAGATGAGGATCCTCGGGATCTCTACCGAAGATTGACAACTCTTGCGGTCGCTCTTCAAGATCATGGGAGCAAGGATACGGATGATAATTGGATCAAGCGCAAGTTTCTCAAGGCTATCATGCCATTCAACAAGGCAATGTCCTCCGTGATCCGTCAAAGACCGGACTTCCACACATTGTCTTCAAGTGAAGTGTTGGATGAGTTTATTGCCATGAACATGATGAACAAGACCGTCGACAATGCTCTAGCTCGTGTCCGGTCAAAGAAAGGCTCACCTAACCTTGCTTTGAAGGCCAAGGGTATTCCGGAAGAAGAAGAAGAGGAAGAAGAAGAGAGTTGCCCCGAAGACACCAAATATGCTTACCACGAGCACATGGCTCTTGCGTCAAGGCAATTTTGGGGCAACAAGAGAAACACAAGGCCCAACTCCTCCAAAAACAACTCAAAGGGCAAGCAACGTGTAAGGACTTGCTACAATTGTGGCAATGTGAGTCACTTTGTGGTGGATTGTCCGTATGAGAAGAGGGAGGACAATGGTGGCAAGCACATCTGCAAAGACAAGGCCAAGTCCTTCCCCAACAAGAACAATTTCAACAAGAAGGTGCCTCCAAAGGGCTTGGTGGCGCAAGAAGAGTACAACTCTGATGATGATGATGATACAAGTGGTGAAGTGTTAGCAATGGCCACCGTGGCCATTGCCACCTCTTCTCCAACCTCGGTGTCCCTCTTCGATGCCCCCAATGAGAACATCATCACCAAGTGCCTCATGGCCAAAGGTATCAACAAGGTAACCTCCAACATCAAAACCACTACCACTACTACTCCTTCATTGTTGGATTGTGTGGATGATAGTGAGATGGTAAAGGTTGATGAGAACGAGTTTGATAAGTTCTTGAGTAAGCTCAAAGGTGAGACCAAGAAGCACTTTGTTGCTCTCTTGGAACAATTGGGTGAGGCCAATGATATCATTGAGTCCCACGAAGAGACTATCACTAACTTGCAAGGCTATAGTCGTGATTATGCCGATGAGATTGCGGATATTTCCATTGCTCTTGAGGAAGAGCGAGGTCTTCGTTTGGCTCTTGAGGAGTCACACAACGTTGACCTTGCTCAACTGAAGAAAGATCTTGAACATGCTCAATTCTTACTCGTGTGCTCAAATCCGACAAGGTTGACCTTGGAGTTGGCCATGCTAGACTCAAGGAGGAGTTTGAGCTACTTGACAAAGCCCACAAGGTTTTGAAGAGTGCTCATGGCTCTCTCAAAGAGTCTCATGATCAACTCCAAGTGAAGCTAACAACGGAAATAGCCACTTGTCCTCCGTTCATTTTAATTGATAATGCCATTGCTACTAACCCTTGTTGTGAGCATGAGCATCTTGTGGAGGACAATGCCAAGTTGAAAGAGCAACTCGAGAAAGGTCTAGTGACTTGCATACAAGGTGAGAAGAACCTCAACGAACTTTTGAGCAATCAAAAGGAAGTTGTGGCAAAGGAGGGACTTGGGTTTGTGCCCAAGTCAAAGAAGAAGAAGAACGACAAGACCAAGAAACCTCTCCCTCTCAAAGAGGTATTTGTCAAAAAGGGAGAGGGTGCTCATAAGGAGAAGAAGAACAAGGTGGTGGGTGGAAATGTCAAGAAGGACAAACACACTCCATCGAACAAAGCCTGCGACTTTAACCCTTCTTATGTTTTATGCCGTGCTAGTGATGGGCATGTTTATGTCAAATTTGTTGGTTCTTATTATGAGTACATTGAATGGTCTATTTGGGTTCCTAAGACCCTTGTTACTAACATCAAAGGACCCATTCAAAAATGGGTACCTAAAACCAAGCATTGATCTCTTGTAGGAGTTTGCTTCCGGTGGAGGATCATGGTTGCTCGATAGTGGAGCAACAAATCATATGACCGGGAGCAAGCATTTGGTGGTGGACGTGCAACCAAGCTCATCTATGCCCACCCATGTTCAATTCGGTGATGCCTCAACATCTAAGGTATTGGGTCTTGGCAAGGTTGTGATTTCTCATGATTTATCAATTGAGAAAGTCATGCTTGTTGAGACCCTTGCATACAATTTACTTTCCGTTCGTCAACTTGCACTTATGGGCTTTGCCACATTCTTTGACCTTGATACCGTGGCCCTTTTGTGGAGCAAGACTCTTAAAGTAGCTTTTGTTGGGCATGTCGAGAACGGTCTCTATGTGGTTAACTTCTCGGAGCGACCCACTAAGACCGCGACTTGCCTAATGGCTAAAGTTGATGTGGGGTGGCTTTGGCATCGCCGACTAGCCCATGTCAATATGAGATCTTTGCAAAGTCTCCTCAAGGGGGATCACGTTCGTGGACTAACAAATGTGAGTTTTGCCAAAGATCGTGCTTGCAGTGCTTGTATCGAAGGAAAGCTACATGAGACGGCTCACCGACCCATGACTATCATCTACTCGAAGAGGCCCTTGGAGCTCCTTCACATGGATCTCTTTGGACCTCCATCCTTTGATAGTCTTGGGGGAAGAAAGTATTGCTTGGTGATTGTGGATGACTATTCAAGATACACTTGGGTATATTTCTTCAAGAGGAAGAGTGAGACCCAACAAACCGTCATCGACTTTGCCAATGAATCTCAACGTCAACATGAGGCAAAGATATTGATGATTAGAAGTGACAACGGTACCGAGTTCAAGAACTACACCTTGGATGAGTTTCTTAGTGATGAGGGGATCAAGCATCAATATTCCACACCATATACCCCTCAACAAAATGGTGTAGCGGAGAGGAAGAACCAGACGTTGATGGACGCGGCAAGGACCATGATGGCGAAATTCAAGTCTCCGTACAACTTTTGGGCCGAAGCCATCAACACCGCATGTCATGCATCCAATCGGCTCTACCTCCGCAAAGGCTTGAACAAGACTCCATATGAGATACTTACCGGTAACAAGCCCAACCTCAAGTACTTCCGGGTGTTCGAGTGTAAGTGTTTCATTCTCAAGAAAGTTACTCGTTTGTCTAAATTCGAATCTAGAGCTCAAGAGGGCATTTTTGTTGGTTATGCTACAAACTCTCATGCTTACCGTGTCCTCAACAAGTCCAACGGACTCATTGAGGAGACGTGTAACGTAGAGTTTGATGAAAATAATGGCTCCCAAGTGGAGCAAAGTGGTCTTTGTGATGTAGGTGATGAAATTCCTCCTCAAGCCATAAGAAGAATGGGGATTGGTCAAATACTCCCCATTGAGGAACCCCTTGTGGCCGAAGGAGAAGGACAATGCTCTACGCAAGTGGAGCCATCACCAACCATTGACCCACATGCTTCCGAAGAACAAACCGAAGGCCCTCAACCAAGTGATCAAGATCAAGGGCAAGATCAACCCCAATATGATGGTGATGCACCAAATGATGCACAAGATCAAGATCACGACACCGAGCTAGCTCAAGATCAAGTGCAAGCTCAAGATCAAGAGCAAGCTCAAGATGACGCTCAAGGTGCTCAAGATGATCCTCCTCAAGTGACCTCAGAGGAACTATTGGAGCGTCATGCCGCAAAGATTGCTTTCAAACTCAAGCATCAACAACATATCTTGAAGAATGTCTATGGAAGCTTAAAGAAGGGGGTAACCACTCGTAGACAATTAACAAACTTCTGTGAGCATCACGCGTTTGTTTCTTGTGTTGAACCCCAAAAGGTACATGAGACGCTCGAGGACACGGATTGGCTTGAAGCCATGCATGATGAACTCAACAACTTCGAGCGCAACAAGGTGTGGACATTGGTGGAAAGGCCAACGGAGAACCATAATGTCATTGGAACCAAATGGATCTTTAAGAACAAGCAAGATACAAACGGTGTTGTCACTCGAAACAAGGCAAGATTGGTGGCACAAGGCTACTCCCAAGTCGAGGGTGTCGACTACGGTGAAACCTTTGCTCCCGTTGCTCGTCTTGAATCTATTCGCATGTTGCTTGCATATGCATCTCATCATGATTTTAAGTTGCAACAGATGGATGTGAAGAGTGCATTTCTAAATGGTCATCTTAATGAGTTGGTATATGTCAAACAACCCCCGGGGTTCGAGGATCCCAAGTTCCCCAATCATGTATACAAGCTCGATAAGGCACTCTATGGCCTTAAACAAGCCCCACATGCGTGGTATGAGCACCTTACCGAGTTGTTGCAAGACCGTGGGTTTGAAATTGGGATAATCGATCCCACTCTTTTTACTAAGAGGGTTAAAGGGGATTTGTTCATATGCCAACTATATGTTGATGATATTATTTTTGGTTCTCCTAACAAAGCTTTCAATGATGAGTTCGCCGCACTCATGACCGAGAAGTTTGAGATGTCTATGATGGGAGAGTTGAAGTTCTTTCTTGGGTTCGAAGTCAAACAAAGAAGAGAAGGAACCTTCATCAACCAAGCCAAATATACCCAAGACATGCTCAAGAGATTCAAGTTAGAAGATGTCAAACCGGCCAAGACTCCAATGCCTACCAAGTGCCAACTCGACATTGATCCCAATGGTAAAGTGGTGGATCAAAAGGTATATCGTTCTATGATTGGATCCTTGCTTTACCTTTGTGCATCTAGGCCGGATATCATGTTGAGTGTGGGAACGTGTGCACGGTTTCAAGCCGCGCCTAAGGAAAGTCACTTTGTGGCGGTCAAGCGAATCTTTCGATATTTGGCTCATACCCCAAACTTTGGCTTATGGTACCCCAAAGGAGCAAGCTTTGATCTCATGGGATATTCGGACTCGGATTGGGCGGGAGACCGTGTGGATAGGAAGTCAACCTCCGGAGGGTGTCAATTCCTTGGTCGCTCTTTGGTGAGTTGGTCTTCGAAGAAGCAAAATTGTGTGTCTCTCTCCACCACCGAGGCCGAGTATGTAGCTGCCGCAAGTTGTTGTGCACAATTGCTATGGATGAGGCAAACTTTAAAGGATTACGGTGTCACTTGTGGCAAAGTGCCTCTTTTCTGTGACAATGAAAGTGCAATCAAGATCTCCTACAATCCGGTGCAACATAGCAAGACGAAGCACATTGAGATTCGTCATCATTTCATCCGGGATCACGTCAAGCGTGGAGAGATTGATATTGTTCATGTTGGAACTCAAGAGCAACTAGCGGATATTTTCACGAAGCCATTGGATGAAGCAAGATTTCGCGAGTTAAGGCATGAGCTAAATATCATTGATTCGAGCAACGTATCTTGAATATCGTCACACCCCACCGCATTCATCATGATTATCTTGTTCTAGATGTAGGCATGGATTTAGGGGGAGTGTTGTTCTCTCAATGAACTCTCCCTCCCCTTATTATGCCTAAATAAACTCAATCTTTCACATTAACCATTTTTGATGGTTCTAGTGCTTCAAAGATGAGTTTTGGTCATGGGCCCAAGGTTAAAATCTTCGCGGTGCCATACCAATTGACTCAAACATAGGTGGCTTCGGCCACCGCCCCTCCTCTCTTTGTGGAGGTTTGATTCTCCTTTTGGATCTTATTTGCCTTGCTAGTTTTCTTTTTAGGTCCTAGGTGTTTGTATTCTCCAAGTGTTGGCCTTTATCGTTTGCTTCTTGCACTCTTGGAGTTTACATCACCATAATTCAGTGCCAAGTCTCCATCCCAAGCCTCCTCTACCCATACAACTTTCTGCTCCAAATGTACACAAGTTGATATCCTGGCATGGGTGGCAGTAACCGGGCGGTACAACCGGTGGTCAGGGCGGTTCTACCGCTCTGCCATTTGGCTGTAACATCCCGGCGGTTCTACCGGTCAAGTTTGGCGGTTCTACCGCTTGGATCTTGACCTGGGCTTCCGGCCGGTACTACCGGGCGGTTACGAGCGGTACTACCACTGCCTGTCAGGCGACGGAAGTACCGCCCCTAACCACTGGGTAGTACCAGGGCGCGGTACAACCGCTCCGCGGTCTGCGCAGGTATTTAAGGGCGCGGGCCGAAGGGGTTTCTCCTTTTCCCCTTCGTGCCCGTCCTCTTCTCCTGTTCCTGCCACCGGTTGCTGTCCCAATTGCCCCGGAGTGCCCTCCGGTGCTCCGGATCCATCGGTTCTTCATCGGATCCGCTCCGTGGAGGCCTTCTCCTCCCCGATCTCTTCCCATGGATGCCGGTAATGCCCCATTGTCTCGTGCTTTTGGTTTCAATCTTTGAATCCATCTATCTAGGGCATTACGTGTACTCCCATGTTTTTGGCTAAACTTTTGGGTGGAAGAGATCATATTGTATTCCTCTATTGCTTGTAGATAGTTAGAAATCGAAATATTGCATCTAGATTCAGTTTTGATTTGTGCCTGTTCTCCTGTATGTGTGGAACCGCTGTCAGCGGTACAACCGCTCGCATGGGCGGTACAACCGCCTGAGCGGTACTACCGCTAGGATGACCGGTACAACCGGCTTTACTAAACCTCTGTGTACTGTTTCTTCTTCTCTCTACTTACATGTAATATATTCCTCTGATCTTGTGTACAATCTTCTCATCTGTGCTGGGTATCTTGTGTGCTTCCCGTGTGTGTGTGCAGGTGGCTCTGGTTCTCGCTCTGCTCCTCGCCAGAAGACCAGAAAGAGAGTCCGTAGATACAAGCGTCCTGATGACACTGAGGAAGAGCAGGAGGTGGTGATTCCCACCAAGCCCACTCGCCGTGAGAAGTCTGCCGCTGCCAAGCAACGTGTGGCCGTTCCAATGCACAGGTGGAAGCAACAGGATTGGGAGAAGTTCCGATTGCAGAATCCCTATGAGGTTCCAGTTCATCCTCGTTGGAGCACACCTCAGTTCAGGAACGAGATGCAAGTGAGGATTGTACATGAGCTTTTTGAGCACAACAAGAACAGGTTCACCAAGCAGTGGACAATTGACCTTGATCACTTGAGGAACAACTTGGAGTATTTTGGAGAGGCCTTGGCTCTGTGTGAGGAGTTTGACTTGGTCAAGCTCATGTCTATCAACTGTGACTTTGATGTGCAGCTTATCCATCAGTTCTATGCCACCGTTCACTTCGGCACCGATGATGCTCGTGCTCTGTCTTTCATGTGCCGTGATGAGTTATTTCAGGTGCCTTGGAGAGCCTTCTGCAATGCTCTAGGCTATGATGATACCGGTCTGACCGGGAATAGTGGCATCCGTCCTCACGACCGTGCCACTTCCATGAGCAAGGAGAAGCTAGCACCCCTGTACATCCGAGGACGTGGAGTCATTGGTGAGTCCAAGGATCTTGAGAAGATATATGACATTATGCATCGTGTGTTCCGCAATGTGCTTCTGCCCAAGGTTGGGAATCAGGATGAGATCTATGGCTATCTGGTGGATCTGTTGGTGGCTATGAAGACCAAGGTGGGGTCTGGTGCCACCTTTGATCTTTTAAAATGGCTGTGGGAGGAGATGTATAGCATGGTCATGCACCGCAAGGTACCCATTTATGCTCCGTTTGTCATGTGCTTCCTGAACTCTGTATGGGAGGTCCGCAGGCCAGGAGAGCCTCTTACATCTCCAGACAACCTCACTGTGCATGAGGTCAAGCAGTTGAGAAAGAAGAAACATGCTGAGCCTCGCTATCCTGCTGATGAGCCCGAGGATGTTTATGCCACCTCTAGTGATGAGGACTTTGAGCTGGAGGCTGTGGCCAAGCCCTCCTGGGTTGCTAAGCTCACAGCCAAGGTGAAGAAGACCTTCTGCTTACAGACTCAAATCCAGAAGAAGCTCTATGAGGCTCATGTGAATGAGAAGAAGGCCAGACGCAGGCAGATTGAGATGATGAGGCACCTCAACATGCAAGTGGACAGTGGATCTAAGAAGAGCATCACTCCAGAGGACAAGTGGATCTTCGAGAACAACACGTGGACTGACGATGAGGCCTCTGGCCATCCTACTACCAGAGGCCATCCTGTTACCTCTACTTCTGCTACCGCCGCTGAGGATGATATCATGGAGGAGGATGATCCAGAGGCATCTGATGGTGATGATCCAGAGGAGACCGAGGAGTCAGAGGAGGACTACTGAGCTCTGGGGCGTTAGCATCGCTCTTTTCCTTTTTCGTGTCTTGATGCCAAAGGGCGAGAGAGTTCTATTAGGTCTCGGGATTTGCATGGATTTTATTTGCATTTGCTTTGGGTGTCCGTTGAACCTATTTGCTTCGAGTTGGTTTGGTTTGTGAACTTGTCGTGCGTGGAGACTTTGTGCATGGTGTGAGACATGTGATCCCGATCTATCTATTATGCTTTTATATCTTGTCTCGTATGTTCGTAGAGCGTGCTTATTATTGTTGCCCTTATCTATTGCTTGTTCCTACGAATGCATGCTTGTTGTCTATTTTGTTCTATTGCAGTCATTGGTTGGTCTATAAAATCTAGGGGGAGCATTGATCCTAATGTGAGCATTTTGCATTCCAAAAGCAAAATCAAAATAGTGCTCACATGTAGGGAGAGCCCTGTCTATATTTTCTAGATCTCCGGTGCAAATCGTGTGGTTGTCATCATCCACCAAAAAGGGGGAGATTGTTAGGGCATTTCCCGCCTTAGGGTTTTGGTGATGATGACAATGCACCTTTGGACTAATTGTTCGCTCAAGTTTACTCAGGTACACCTTGTTTGGCGCAATACGGTTAGGCATTCCCTCAGGACGGAAAAGATCGAAGACGGAGTTTCCGACGCGTTTATTTATTTGGTCGTAGGAAATCCGTACTATTAAGAGGGAATCAGCATCGGAAGGTACTGGGTGAATCAATGCACGTACACATTCTATTGCACCCACTATATATACTTCCGTTCGAGGAGAGAGGTCCTCAAAGTCTTTATGTGGCAGTGGTTTTAGTGCCCAGCGGTTGTACCGCTTGTTTAAGCGGTTGTACCGCCTGATCGGTTGTTCCGGCCCTGCACCGCTCCTCTACCGGTATACCTTCTGTAATGGAGCTGTTGTTGGGCGGTGGTGGCCCGGTAGTTCCCGAACGGCTTCGGCGAACCGGTACTACCGGTGCCTGGAGCGGTTGTACCGCTCCGGACTTAACCACCACCGGAACGTTGGTCTGGCGGTTGTACCGGCACAACCACCGCCCCAACTACCGCTATGGGGTGACTCCCTTCTGTTTATGAGGCGGTTTTTGGGCGGTGGTGGAGCGGTAGTTCCTGGTTGGCTCCGGCCGACCGGTACTACCGGTTGCTCCACCGGTTGTACCGCCTGGGCATTTCTGCAGTGGGAACCCGTGAATACCGGTTGTACCGGTGCTTCAAGCGGTTGTACCGCTGCAGTGTAAAAACTGCTGTAACGGTTGGATTTGGGGGCACTATATAAGTAGGTGGTTCTTCCACCTACCTTTTTACCTCTTGCCTCTCTCTCTCCTCCATTGTTGCCCTTCAAGCTTTCTTGCCCGATCTCTCTCTCTAGCCACTCAAACTTGTTGATTTGCTAGGGATTGAAGGAGGAGACCTAGATCTACACTTCCACCAAAGGAAATTTTATTCCCCCATACTTTCTTGTGTGGATTTTGTTACTCTTGGGTGTTTGGGCACCCTAGACGGAAGAGGTCACCTCGGAGCCACATTCAATTGTGGTGAAGCTCCGTGGTGGTGTTGGGAGCCTCCAATTCAGTTGTGGAGAGAGCCTCAACCTTGTTTGTAAAGGTCCGGTTGCCGCCTTCAAGGGCACCACTAGTGGAATCACGGCACCTTGCATTGTGCGAGGGCGTGAGGAAAATACGGTGGCCTTAGTGGCTTCTTGGGGAGCATTGTGCCTCCACACCGCTCCAACGGAGACGCACTTCCCCCTAAAGGGAAGGAACTTCGGTAACACATCCTCGTCTTCACCGGCTCCACTTGTGGTTACTTCTTACCTTTACTTTGTGCAAACTATTGTTGTGTTGTATCCTTTGCTTGCTTGTGTTGTCATTGTTGTTAGCATCATATAGGTTGATCACCTAGTTGCACATCTAGACAACCTACTTTGTTTCTAACCCTAATTTGTTAAGAAAGGTTAAAAATTGGTAGTTTCCTATTCACCCCCCTCCCCCTCTAGTCAACCATATCGATCTTTTCAGATGTGAAGTCGGGTTGACCGTGAGGGTACCCGCGAGAAAATTACGCGGCACAGCCGGGCAGGCAGACCGCCCCAGGAGAGGGATGGGCCTGGCCCTTGTCGTAAGTCTGCGAGACGGGGCGACAGGATCACTGATCGTCTCCGCGAGCTCCCAATACACTAATGGTTTGGATATGTGATCTGAGTAGGCCTCTGGCCTTTTTGCACTAACCACCACGCGGGATAAGTTATGGGCACTCGGCGCCGTATGATTCTCCCGAAAGCTCTGTCAAACGTCCAGTTCAGCATTGTGGGCCTGTCGGGCCAGTGCTATCCAGGACTGAGGTGGTGCTCGTCCCGGCTCGTCGCACAATGACCCAGAGTGCTTAGGACGATTGGCCCATGACCCCTTATCACTCAGGATGTAGACCGGCGGGGATCTCTCTCCGGAGCCTAGGTAGAAATACGTCGTGTCGATCAGCCGAGGCCGAGCATGACCAGGAAAAGTGTGTCCGGCCAGAGTTAATCGAGCGTGTTGGGTAAGTTGGTGCACCCCTGCAGGGAAGTTATCTATTCGAATAGCCGTGTCCACGATAACAGGACGCTCAGTGTTGTATCCCGATCTACTACAACTAAAACTGGATACTTGTGGTAATTAATTAATATGATGGCTTCGGGATCGCTTTCTCGCAGGGAGTCGAGGAAGGATCTCTGGGCATTGCTAATACATACTTATTGCCTTATAATATGCTAATCTGCACTCTTCTAATGCTGCAAGATGCTAGTCTTCGATAGGCTAGGCCTTCCCCTCTATTCTGGCATTTCTGTAGTATAGTCCACAGATACAGCCCCTTCCCTTTGATACCGATGCATACTTAGCATAGATCTGATGTAAGTCTTGCGAGTACTTTGGATGAGTACTCACGGTTGCTTTGCTATGTTTTTGCCCCCTACCTGATTGCTGCGATCAGATGACGGAGCCCAGGAGACAGCTGACCCCGTCGACGACTACTACTACCCCGACGGAGCCTACTACTACGTGGAGACCGACGACCAAGAGTAGTTCAGAGGCTCCCAGGCAGGAGGCCTGCGCCTTTTCGATCTAGTTGTCGTTGTTTTGCTCAGCCTTCTTAAGGCAACTTGTCTAATTATGTCTGTACTCAGATACTAATGCTTTCATTGACTCTTGTGTAATTCGAGCTTATGTATTCGATCCCTCGAGGCCCCTGGCTTGTAATATAAAGCTTGTATTATTTTATTTTGTGTCTAGAGTTGTGTTGTGATATCTTCCCGTGAGTCCCTGGGCTTGATCATGCGCATTTGCATGTATGATTAGTGCACGATCGAGTCGGGGGCGTCACACATATAAATACACTATCTTGGACATTTTTTATGATTGTGAGCCCCCATTAAATATTCTATGTCAATTAGTCGACGTTGGACAAGGAAGACAACGTAATGAGTAATGTTTGCTTATATTCACATAGAAGTTATATTGTTTTGGATCCTCTAACATATGGTGCTTGCCCCCTATCTTTTGCTAGCCAAAATTCCGTACTAAGTAGAGATACTACTTGTGCATCCAAAAACCCTTAAACCCAGTTTCATGTCATGAGAGTCCACTATATCTACCTATGGATTGAATAAGATCCTTCAAGTAAGTTGTCATCGGTGCAAAGCAATAAAAATTGCTCCTAAATATGTATGATCTTTTATTGTAAGGGAAAATAAGCTTTGTACGATCTTGTGATGGTGAAGAAATAAAAGCGACGGACTGCATAATAAAGGTCTCTATCACAAGGGGCAATATAAAGTGACGTTCCTTTACATTAAGAGCTTGCACATCCAGAAACGAAAAGCGCATGACAACCTCTGCTTTCCTCTGCGAAGGGCTTTCTCTTACTTTATGTATTTACTTTCATGCAAGAGTCAATAGTATTCTCCTCTATTCCGTTTTTTATTTTTCTCTCTTGGCAAGCATCATGTGGTGGGGATTGATCCAGGCATATATATCCAGTTGGATGTAGGTGATCATGAGTTATTATTGTTGACATTACCCTTGAGGTAAATACGTTGGGAGGCAAAATTATAAGCCCCTATCTTTCTATGTGTCTGACTGAAACTTTTGCTCCATAAGTATGCTGTGAGTGTCAGCAATCATAGAAGACTAAATGATAGTTGAGTATGTGAACTTGCTAAACAAAGCTCTTACATAGACTCTTTCTGATAATATGATGAATTGCAATTGATTTAGTGACTGAGATCATAGTTTTTTAGTTTTCAATTTGGTTTATGGTTCAAACTTTAACTTGTGATTGAATTGTTACTTTTTCATGAGAAGTTTTATGATGATATATTGCTGTTATAATAAAGATCATGATGCCTTCATGTCCGTATTTTATTTTTATCGACACCTCTCTCTCTAAACATGTGGTCATGATTATCGATTTTGGCTTTCGCTTGAGGACAAGCGAGGTCTAAGCTTGGGGGAGTTGATACGTCCAATTTGCATCATGATTTCCTACTGTTATTTATAATGTATTTGATCATTATCTCACTTTATGATGCAACTCTTATGCCTTTTCTCTCTTAATTTGCAAGATTTATATGAAGAGAGAGAATACCGGCAGCTGGAATTATGGACCTGAAATAGCTACATCAGAGATACCTACCCTACAGAGCTCCAATTGACTTGAAATTTCACGGAGATTTTTTATTGAATATATAAAAAATACTGGAGAAAAGAGATACTGGAGGGGACCCACCAGTTGCCCACAAGGCAACAGGGCGCGGCCCCCCTGGGCGCGCCCTGATGCCTTGTGGGGCCCCTGGCTGGCCTCTGGCCCCTCCTTCTGCTATATAAGGTCTTTTGCCCTAAAAAAATTATAGAGAAGACTTTCGGGATGAAGTGCCACCGTCTCGAGGCGAAACCTGGGCAGGACCTATTTTGCTCTCCGGCGGAGCGATTCTGGCGGGGATACTTCCCTCCGGGAGGGGGAAATCGAAGCCATCGACATCACCAACGATCCTCTCATCGTGGGAGGACCAATCGTCATCAACATCTTCACTAGCACCATCTCATCTCAAACCCTAGTTCATTTCTTGTATTCAATCTTTGTCTCAAAACCTCAGATTGGTACCTGTGGGTTGCAAGTAGTGTTGATTACATCTTATAGTTGATACTAGTTGGTTTATTTGGTGGAAGATTATATGTTCAGATCCTTAATGATATTCAATACCCCTCTGATCTTGAACATGAATATGATTTGTGAGTAGTTACTTTTGTTCTTGAGGACATGAGAGAAGTCTTGTCATAAGTAATCATGTGAATTTGGTATTCGTTCGATATTTTGATGATATGTATGTTGTTGCTTCCTTTAGTGGTGTCGTGTGAACGTCGAATACATGACACTTCACCATCTTTGGGCCTAAAGGAAGGCATTGTGGAGTAGTAATTAGATGATGGGTTGCTAGAGTGACAGAAGCTTAAACCCTAGTTTATGCGCTATTCCGTAAGGGGCTGATTTGGATCCATATGTTTCATGCTATGGTTAGAGTTATCTTAATTCTTCTTTCGTAGTTGCGGATGCTTGCGAGAGGGGGTAATCATAAGTGGGAGGCTTGTTCAAGTAAGAACAGCACCCAAGCACCGGTTCACAAACATATCAAATTATCAAAGTAGCAAACGCGAATCAAACAAACAAGATGAAAGTGACTAGATGAAATTCCCATGTGTCCTTGAGAACGCTTTGCTTATTATACGAGTTCGTTCCGGCTTGTCCTTTGCTATATAAAGGATTGGGCCACCTTGCTGCACTTTTGTTACCGTTACTACTTATTACTTGTTACGAATTACCTTGCTACCAAACTATCTGTTACCTAAAATTCAGTGCTTGTAGAGAATACCTTGCTGAAAACCGCTTGTCATTTCCTTCTGCTCCTCGTTGGGTTTGACACTCTTACTTATCAAAAGGACTACGATTGATCCCCTATACTTATGGGTCATCAATCACATATAAGCCTCCTTATATCTTCCTCAAAACAGCCACCATACCTACCTATTATGGCATTTTCATAGCCATTCCGAGATATATTGCCATGCAACTTCCACCGTTTCATCACATGACTTGTGTGTTCATCATCATATTGCTTTGCATGATCATATAGAGCTAACATGATATTTGTGGCATACCCACCGTTCATCATTTCCATACATGTTACGCTAGATCATTGCACATCCTGGTACACTGGCAGAGGCATTCATATAGAGTCATATTGTTTCAGTTATCGAGTTGTAATATCGAGTTGTAAGTAAATAAAAGTGTGATGATCATTATTATTAGAGCATTGTCCCAGTGAGGAAAGGATGATGGTGACCATGATTCCCCCACAAGTCGGGATGAGACTCCGGAAGAAAAAAAAAGGAGAAAAAAGAGAGAGATAAAGAGAGATGGGGCAATGTTACTATCCTTTTTCCACACTTGTGCTTCAGAGTAGCACCATGTTCTTCATATAGAGAGTCTCCTGAGTTATCACTTTCATATACTAGTGGGAATTTTTTGTTATATAACTTGGCTTGTATATTCCGATGACGGGCTTCCTCAAATGCCCGAGGTCTTCATGAGCAAGCAAGTTGGATGCACACCCACTTAGTTTCCATTGAGCTTTCATACACTTATAGCTCTTAGTGCATCCGTTGCATGACAATCACTACTCCTCGCATTGATGGGAATCTTCATAGCCCGTTGATCTGCCGAGTTGATGCGAGACTTTCTTTCTTTTTGACTTCCCTTATTGATCTCTACCACCACATTCTATTCCACCTATAGTGCTATATCCATGACTCACGCTCATGTATTGCGTGAAGTTAAAAATGCTGAAGCGCATTAGAAGTACGATCCAATTGCCTGGTTTAACACCGGGGTGCTCATGATTTATATTTATGCGTGAAGGCGGAGTCATGCCATGCTAACATGATAAAATGAGTAGGGATAACATTTGTTAAGGATCGTATATTGTAGGAACGAAGTATGTCTACCAGAGGGGGGGTGAATGGGAGTTTTAAATTTTCTTTCGGGTATATCAAAACTCTCGGAACCCAGCAGCGAAACGAATGAAAACAGTATACAGTGAGCGAATTCAAACTACCGAATGGAAACTAGGAGCATGCATCGAGGCAAATCACATGATTGAAATATGTCGTACTGCATAGTTCGAATGTAAAGGGGAGCGACAGAGGTGACCAGTGATGCTCGATGGCGACAAGGTATTTGGTAGACCAGTTCGCCCTTCTGCAAAAGGACTACGTCTGGTTGGAGGGGTTGTGATTTAACACAGAAGATAAACTCTCTTCGCCCTATTCTCCTCGACAATTGGTTCGTCAACCAATGCCGATTACTCGTGGTAGATGCTTGAGGCGATCTCCGAACCTTTACAGACTTCTTCTTCGAGAACCACAATTACTCTTGGTCTCTGAAGAAATTGACACCTAACCGTCTAGAGAGTTCGCAGCTCTCAAGAGTAATAGGTGGAGCGTACTGGACTTAGATTCGAGTGATGCTGAACGACTATTAATTTTTCGGCTCTGGGGTTTTCTTTCGGTGGATTTTAAACTCAAATCTATCGGAGAGGGGGTTGCTTAACAATCTTCTCGGAATTAAACGGAGCAGCCACCGGACAACGCCGGTGCGGGGTGGCTATTTATAGCCGCAGCCTTCCCTGATGGGAAATGACCATTTTGGACACGCGGTCCAGCCAATGGCCAACCGACACGTTCACAACGGTCGGATTTTTAAGAGCAACGGTAACATTACTTGAGGAGCAAGTAGTGCTAACTCCTCGGTCAGAGACAAATCTCTCGCAGCGAAGAAGATCACAGTCTCTTGCTGGCAAGTATTTGCTCGGAACACAAAGAGATTACTCTCGCAACTTTCATAGGATTTGGGTTTAGCATCAGCGAATCAAATCTTCGAAAGCTACACCCCTCTTAATAGTACGGTGGTCCTATGACTCAATAAAGAAAAAAGAAACAATGAAATGAATGCTACGTCTTCGCTTCATCGTCAATCTTCTTCGGCAGCAGTCATATTCTTCGGACGAGCACCGAATCAATTGCTTCGCATCAGCAAATTTTGAGGGGTCACTCTTGTCGTCATAATCTTCGGTGATAACCTTCACTGCTACGCAGGGAATATTCTTCGGAGTTTGAATCCAAACTCCTCGACCTGTTACTCTGTGTGCACTAGCAAACACATTAGTCCCTCACTGTTTGTCAACAATCTCCAAAACGTAAGGAGGCAAATTATTGCACCAACATATATTTTGAAAAAGTAATGATTATGCTTCATATATTCATGGATATTATTATGTTGATATTATTACTTCATCGCTTCTCAATATTTATATCGTGAAGAGATTACATGATACACTTGTTAGGTAGCATTCAACACCAAAAATTATGTTTTTATCATTTACCTACTCGAGGACGAGCAGGAATTAAGCTTGGGGATGTTGATACGTCTCCGATGTATCTATAATTTTTGATTGCTTCATGCTATTATATTACCAATCTTGGATGCTTTATATGCATTTTTATGCTATTTTATATCCTTTTTTGGGACTAACCTATTAACCCAGTGCCCAGTGCTAGTTCCTGTTTTTTTGCTTGTTTTTGGCTTTTCAGAAAATCAATATCAAACGAAGTCCAAACGGAATAAAATCTTTAAAATGATTTTTTCTGGACCAGAAGGGACCCTAGAAGGTTAGGGAGGAGGCCAGAAGAGCTACGAGAGAGACACAGGCTCACAGGGCGGGCCCTAGGGGGTAGGCGCTCCCCCTGAGCTCGTGGGCGCCATGCAACTCCGTTTGACCTAATTCCACCTCTATAAATTCCCATATATTCCCAAACCAACAGGGAGCCACCTGAAATAACTTTTCCGCCGCCACAAGCTTCTGTTCTTCCGTGATCCCATCTGGAGGCCTTTTCCGGTACTCTGCCGGTGGGGGAATCGATCACGGAGGTCTTCTACATCAAACTTGCTGCCCTACTGATGATGCGTGAGTAGTTCACCACAGACCTACGGGTCCATAGCTAGTAGCTAGATGGCTTCTTCTCTCCCTTTGATCTTCAATACAATGTTCTCCTCGATCTTCTTGGAGTTCTATCCGATGTAACCTTATTTTGCGGTGTGTTTGTTGGGATCCGATGAATTGTGGGTTTATGATCAGATTATTCATTGAGAGTAATTGAGTATTTTCTGAACTTTATTATACATGATTATTATAGCTTTGTATTTCTCTCCGATCTATCCGTTTGGTTTGGCCAACTAGATTGATTTATCTTTAGTGGGAGAGGTGCTTTGTAGTGGGTTCAATCTTGCAGTGTCCTCACCCAGTGACAGAAGGGGACGAGGCACGTGTTGTATTGTTGCTACTAAGGATAAAACGATGGGGTTTATTCATATTGATCGTGTTTACTTTGTCTACATCATATCATCTTGCTTAAGGCGTTACTCTGTTTGTCATGAACTTAATATCATAGATGCATGCTGGATAACGGTCAATTGGTGGAGTAATAGTAGTAGAAGCAGACAGGAGTCGGTCTACTTGTCACGGACGTGATGCCTATATATGTGATCATTGCCATGAATACGTCATAACTATGCGATTTTCTATCAATTGCCCAACAGTAATTTGTTCACCCACCGTATGCTATGTGTTCGAGAGAGAAACATCTAGTGAAAACTATGACCCCCGGGTCTACTTTAAACATATTATAAAACCAAAAATACCTTGCTACAATTTATTTACTTGTATTTTGTTTTGCAATTTATCTATCTACCTATACAAGATTTGATCGTTGCAAGTAATGAGTTCAAGGGGATTGACAACCCTCTTGCCCGCGTTGGGTGCAAGTATTTGCTTTTGTTTGTGCAGGTGTTGTTCACTAGGGTTTGCGTGATTCTTCTTTTGGTTCGATAAACCATGGTTCTCACTGAGGAAAATACTTATCTCTATTGTACTGCTTCGCCCTTCCTCTTCGGGGAAAATCCCAACGCAGCTCACAAGTAGCAGCCAGACGCCGGGCAAGAACTGCACCAATCCTCCGCTCCCCATCTCCTCCTTCCATCATTTTCTGCACCCTTTCAATGGCATCCAACGAGCAGGAACAACAGTTCTCCGGCATAAAAGTCGCCTGGGTGGCCCGCCGAGCCCGCCGGATCCGAGCGAGGCAGGCCCCTGCTCCACCTCCCTCGCCTTGCCCGGTGGAAGAAGTTGCCGCCCCAAGCCGGCACCGGGGGGGAGGGGGGAGCACGGCGGCACGGGTATCGTCGCTGTCGTGGACGACGTCGCGTCGTATCGCGCCTCCCATGCGTGTGGCCGCACCATCCACCGTCGATGCGCGCATAGCTGTGCCCTCACGGCAGAGAAAGAAACCGGCTGGGCGGACATCGACGAGTCGGTGGCCAGCACATCCGCGTCGACCGCCATCATCGAGAGGAAGTAGAACACGGGAGGTTGCCGCCGCTTGGGTCCCATGAAGGCCACCGCCGAGGCGACGCCGGCGTACACAGCCGGTGTCTTGCCCGGTTCTTCAGCGCAGACCATCGTCGATCCCAACCTGGGCTCCACGGAAGCGGAGGCGGCCCCCCTTCCCCTCCGGCTGAAGCATCAGACGGGGGTTTCACTCTGATGAGCGGTGGGGAAGCAAGCCGTCCTTTGCGCTGAAGCATATCCTTCGGGGCTCACGGCTGCCGGACTTGGGGACGACAATGGAGAGCCGCCGCGGCCGGCAGTAGACTAGTAAGGGTATTCATGTCGTCGGAATGGGTACCCGACGGCGCCGACCGTAGACTAGTTTATTCTTTAATCCGGTATCATTTTTAGTTAAAAATGTGTCCAAAATAAACGTTTTCGTCCGGTTATATGAAATCCGTCATGTTTGTATGAAATCCGTCATGTTTATATGAAATCCGGCCGTGTTTGCATGAATTTCATCTGATTTGTTGAACGAGTGTTTGAAATGTATGCGACTAGCGTTGGATGGCGTTCTCCCGTATCCGTGTTCCCGAACTGGTCCCCTGTCCGCGGACAGATGCGGGAGAAAATTTACGAGTCTCCGTTGGAGATGCCCTTACTGCTCCGACTGTCCGACATTGTGCCGGACCACCGTAACGTCCACCGCAACTTGATGAGCCCGCACCCGTACCATCGCTCTGTCTTGCTGACTGACACATGGGGCCAAGTGCAATAACAAACGCCGCAGGGAGAGACCAAGATCAGCGACTTGGAAAAACAGAGCGTAAACCACACACATAAGCAAGCGACGAAACCTGGAATGTCCGGCCTTACAAGCCACACAACACAAGGATTGCAGGCTTGCTCCGCCACTAGCCTCCGCTGTCCGCGGTCTCCGGGAGGAACGTAGCACCAACCGCGCAGGCAGCGCAGGGCAGAGCTTGGCGGAGGCGGGCGGCCGCGGCAAGAAGAATTGAGATGGCCAGGGCGACGGTGCTTCTCGTCGTGGCTTTCGCCGCCGCCGTCGTGCTGTGCTCGTGCCCCGCTGTCGTCTCCGCTCGGAAGGTACGCTGGCCGGTAGTTGAGAACATGTTACCAGTGACATTGATCTTTCTCGGCGGCGATTGTGATTGCGCTGCGACCTCGTGGACATGACCTCCGGCGTGGGGTGCCGCAGGTGGGCGAGACGTGCGCGCTGTCGCGGAACTGCGACGCCGGCCTGCACTGCGAGACGTGCGTGGTGGACGGCAACGTGCGGCCGCGCTGCACCCGCGTGACCCCGGTGGACCCGCAGAGCAAGGAGCGGGGGCTGCCGTTCAACCGCTACGCGTGGCTGACGACGCACAACTCCTTCGCGCGGCTGGGCACCCAGTCCCAGACCGGGACGGCCATCGTCACGGCGTTTAACCAGCAGGACACCATCGCCCAGCAGCTCAACGTGAGTCCACCCCGCCCGCTCTCGCTCTGGCTCTGCTCTCTCCTCCGTTTACCTGCTGGTCACATGGCCGAGCCTAGCGGTGCGATCGCTTTCCGCTCGAATCTCAAAGCATGGCTGCTGCTGTGAGTACCGAGTGTTCGAGTCCATGTGGAGCCTGTCATGTGCGGTGGGGTGAGGTATCCCCGGACGCAACACATGTCAAGGAGGGCTCGTCCATGTGTCCAAGGAGCAGCGCACCTCCAGGCGCCGGTCTTTTTCTGTCGCTGGTTTGCGTGCACGCCCACACGCTTGCTTGGAGCGTTGGCGCGGCAATGCTAGCTGCAATGGCAGGCAGGGGCAGGGGCAGGGGCCCGTGATGGGCACTCCTCTCCTCTTTTGTGTATCCTTGTGTAGATGAGACGTGTGGTGTATGCTCCAATTCGGGTAGCACGTCCATTTCTGGTCGCATTCCATCCTCCTGAAATAAACACGACGTGATGTCAGGCCGAGAGTCCCTCGAAATTACTTCGAAGGTAAAATTGATGCCATTCTCAAGGGTTAGGTCCCAAGTAACTGAATTTCCTGTGTCGCAGAACGGCGTGAGGGGGCTGATGCTGGACATGTACGACTTCCGGAACGACATATGGCTCTGCCACTCCTACGGAGGCGCCTGCCGAAACTTCACCGCATTCGTAAGCACCAACCAAACTACTCTACTAGGACGATCTGGTCGGACCAGCACACACACACTAACCATGTTACGGTGGACAGACGCCGGCGGTGAACGTGCTCCGGGAGATCGAGGTGTTCCTGAGGAGGAACCCCTCCGAGGTGATCACGATCTTCATCGAGGACTACGTGGAGGCGCCCATGGGGCTCACCCGGGTGTTCAACGCCTCCGGCCTGACGCCGTACCTGTTCCCGGTGTGGCGCATGCCCAAGAACGGCGGCGACTGGCCGCTGCTCAGCGACATGGTCCGGGACAACCACCGCCTCCTCGTCTTCACCTCCAGGTCCGCCAAGGAGGCCGCCGAGGGCTTCGCCCACGAGTGGGGCTACGTCGTCGAGAACCAATGTAAGTGCACGTCGATCATGGCGCATATATATGTGATGTCTCATTCACTGATTAGCTAGGAAGGAAAACCTGACGATGTTATATCTATCCATGTGCCGCAGATGGGACGAAAGGGATGGTGAAGGGGTCGTGCCCGAACCGCGCCGAGTCGGCCGCCATGAACGACCTGTCGAGGTCGCTGGTGCTGGTGAACTACTTCCGGGACCTCCCCAACTTCCCGGAGGCGTGCAAGGATAACTCGGCGCAGCTGCTGGGCATGCTCGACACCTGCCACGCCGCGTCCGGGGGCAGATGGGCCAACTTCATCGCCGTCGACTTCTACAAGGTACCACATCCTTATCAGTTAGCTACTCTATGATGAATACGATCACGATTAGATCAATTTCTTCTCATGGTTGTACCCTACCTGTCCAGAGAAGCGACAGAGGCGGCGCCGCGGAAGCCACGGACAAGGCCAACGGCGGACTGGTTTGTGGATGCGGAAGCATAGCTGCCTGCACTGTAAATATACATGCCCCGCTGCTTGCCTGCCATGTTTATTGCATGTTTCGACAAAGTGTTTAATGACACAAGATTTGTCTGTGTGTTTTGCGCAGAGTAATGGTACGTGCTCGCCGCGCCGGCGAGGGAGCACGCCGAAGGGCATCTTCAACACGACTTCAGACGCCGCGTCGTGGCAGCCGCCAGCCATGCTGCAATGGCAGCAGCTGATGCTGCCAGCCACCTTCATTGCTCTACTATTATGCTTGTAAACTGGACTCTAAATCATCAAAACTTTAGATTAGTTGGCAGACTGTAAATCAAAGATGCAAACTAGAGCTATTTGGTTCGATCCATATTGGAGTAACTGTCACTGATTCGTTACAAACATAGATCAGAGGGAGTAATCAGTAATGAACTCTTTAGATTAATTCGGCCATTGTACTATGACATAGCTTGTAAATTATGTAAGGAACTCTTTGTTTGGAAGTTGTGCATATTTGTTGGCTAACGGAACTCCAACGCGGATCACCAAATCGTCCGAGCAAATGACTGGACCAACGGTCCGGACATTTTTTTGCCATCCAACAACGGTCATCAAGATGACCGGACTGATCCGAATGTCCGAAATTCAACAAAGTGGCACCAAACGAAGGAGAGGTTTGGGGGAGTCCGGAGGTCCACCACGTTGGATACCGACACCCCCGGCCCACCCAAAAACCCCACTCAGAGCCCTCTCCCTCCCCTCTGTCCCTCCCCTTTGTTCTTTCTGTCCGCGCCCTCACACCGCCGACGCACCACCCCGGTCGTTGCCCAGGCCTTGCAGGACCTCCGTCGTTCCACCACGGATCCGTCCACTCTCTGCCGACGTCGTCCATTGCGTACACCACGCACGACAAATGTTCGCCCAAATGTCATTGCCAAAAAAATTGAGGTTCCCATTGTTTACTTTGAAGCAAACACGATAGATTCGAACGAGGAGTGCTTCTACAACAAGTTCATAAAGTTGGCTTTGTCGGGCGAGGGGGAGGGATATGAGAATGAAAACACGGCGATGAAGGTGGTTCTTGAAGACTCGGTGCGTGCGGAGGAGCATGTTCTCAACTACAACGGATCAATAAAGGGACATCAAGTGTTGAATCGGAACAGGGCACATGGGCATCTGATGTTGGTCGACAACTACTTTACCCCTGATACAATATTCAAGCCCTATTTTCACGGTCGATTTTGGATGAGGCGACAAGTGTTTGGTCGTATCTATCATGGTGTCCGGGCCTATGATGAGTATAGCATCCCCAAGAAGGATGTCGTTGGAACCACTGGGTTCTCTGGTTATCAGAAGTGCACATTTGCGATGGGGGTGTTTACCTACGGGACGAGTACCTCTAGATGTCTGAAAGCACATGCCTTGAAGCGATGGTCAAATTTGCTACTACAGTGGTGAAGGTATTTGGACCGGAGTACTTGGAAGAACCAACTACCGCAGACACAACAAGGCTCATGGCAATTGGGGAAGCAAGAGTGTTTCCAGGTATGCTCGGATCCTTGGATTGCATGCACTGGGAATTGAAGAACTTCCCATATACTGAACAAGGGCAATATCGAGGCCAGTGCAAAAAGACCATCATCATTCTTTAAGCAGTTGCATCACATGACATCTTATTTCTTTGGCATGCATGGGTCTCACAACGACATCAACGTGCTCTGATCTCCATTGTTTGGCGTGCGGGCGAAGCTCGTGAGTGCAACTGTACCATCATTGGTCATGACTGCAACATGGGGTACTATCTTTGTGATTGTACCTATCCTCCATGAGTGACTTTCATCAAGACTATTTCCAAACCAAGGGTAACAAAAAATGTCACTTTGACCAAACACAAGAAGCTGCTAAAAAGCATGCCGAGAGGACAATTGAAGTGCTCCAAGCCCGTTTTGCAGTCGCGGGCCTGCTAAACTATGGGATCCAGAGACATTGTGAAAGGCGATGACAACTTGGGTGATCATGCACAACATGATTATGCAGGATGAGGGTGATGAAGTTCGTCATGGTCTGAATTTTCAAAACGTGGATGGTCATATCCAGCTTCAGAGCAGAATCCGACGACGACGTTTGAGGATTTTCTCAAAACGCATCATCAAATTCGCAATCGAAGAACTCATGAACAGCTCCAAAATGATCTGGTTGAGCATCTTTGGTCGTTACATACAAACAATTAGAACATGTGTCCAACTAAGTTGAATTCAAACTTGAACTATTTTATTGCAAAATTTGATGTTTGGTTTGTAATATTTAAATTTAAATTATTGTTGCATTTGAATAGTTCGGCACGTTCATATTCGGTATAATATTTTTCTAGAGATATTTGATGGAATATTAATTGGATGTTGATATTAGGTAATACATTAATTGCACGATAATTATATGATTGTTATCGCTGATATTGATATTTTGTATGATATTTATTGCACCTTAAACATGTTGAGCGCTTGTTGTTAACGTATACTTGGTCGTTGGATTGACATGAATATTGCCAAAATTAGTTGGATCAGGTCCCTTCGGCCTTTTCATATTGGTATTGGTATAGATGATTGTATGACATCCGCCCCACATTTACATTTTGAGTATGTAGATTTGGCTCATTCGACATGGCAAAACAAAAGATAAATTTAGGCTCACGACCACCTACGCCTGCAATCGAGATGAAAGGCCATGGGGTAAAAACCTAGCACCACAACCATACAAACGTCTACTACTACACAAGTTCAAAACGCGGGCAGAAGCCGAACACCAACAGAAGTATTACACAGAGCTATTTTACTGCAGTGAATCAAGATAGCATATTATAGATATGTAGACTGATCGATCTTGCAAACATCACTACATAAAACCATCATGCAAAACTTAAACTCGAAAACATCACATCCAAACTAGGGCAAGTTCACTCCATTGGGCCAGCGCCAAAGCCACCAGCACCGCCGCCACCACGGCCAAAGCCACCTCCACCGCCACGGCCAAATCCACCACCACCAGAGCTCTGAAAGATATCAGGGTGGGAAAAAAATCAGAAAAATCATCCATATAACCCGAGACATGCAGCTACCATTACTTCTCTTTATTATTATTTCAATAATTGTATCAATAACAGACATTTCACAAAGAAAAGTGTGCCAAGTATGAAACTAAGAATGGAACCCTTCAGCACGAAACAAAACATAGGTGAATATTAAAACCTGCTCAAGTGTACCAAACGAAACTATGATTATAAAAAGAAGAGGATTCAAGCAGATATTCTAAGCTAGGGTATTGATCAACAAGATGGAGCACATCAAGGAGATAAGTTGATTACCCTGAATGATGGCTGGAACTCTGCAGGGGCTCCACCTTTCTCACCACCAAAGTCACCAGGTGCACCACGAGGACCGCCACGGTAGCCATCCCTGTCGCCATACCTTGGCCTGTCACCCTCAAAGCGTGGTGGCCCCCTACAAAAGGTCCAATCAAAATAAGCAACATCAAAAGCTTGCCTTAGCATCAATAAAATCATCAAGAAGATAAATAAACATGGTAACTTAATCAAATCACATTTGCACATCCTGAATACAAACATCTTGCTCTATTCTATATAATAACATCGAATCTATATCTATACCAATATAAAAAGACCCAAAGGGGCAGATCCAACTAATCTTGGCCATCAAACCAGGTCAATCCAGCGACCTAGACTGCTTCAATGGTGAACACTCAACATGTTTAGGAACAAACCAAAAAAATTGTCTTATTTGGTAAGTTTATAAATTAACAAATAAGACAGGAAAGAGTAAATATTCGCCCGCGAAATTCTTATTGAATTAGAATACTTTACCGCGATTCAATACGTGCAATTAATATCATGCCAACTATCAACATCAGCGCTAATCGCATAATTAACACCAAGGCCATAAATAATATCTTAACTAATATCTTCGTGTGATTAATATGCTGCCTAATATGAACATGCATTGCAGGTGCACATTTACTAGTGACCAACAAAAAAGAAAAAGGAGGTGCATCCACAAAAGGAAGTAAACCATACATCAAAAAGTCTGACCATCATGCAAGATATATCAAGTCTGCATAATAACATAAGGGTTTAACACCATTGCAAGAAACAATTTTCAAGTTCATACGGCTATGATGTAAAGCTTCCCCACAAAAAATTGCTATGATGCAAAGCTATGCCTACTGAATAGAGTCTGCACCTTAAACCATTAAGTCAAATCACATACAGGTATAACCTAAGATACAAACACAATGGAGACATTCAATCATATTTAATATACCACAATCAGCTATCATAAACAAAAGTTAGTAGCCATTTTCATTTGCATATTCCGAGCTTGAAGCAAATGAACTATACCTTGGGCGGTCACCAGGTGGGCCAGAACCAAGTGGGCGGCCAGGAGGCCTGGCAGACTTCTTGAGCGTGGCAGGCACGATCTCAGACGGCAGGTTGAGGAAGTTGCGCAGGAACTCAATGCCATCATTGGTGAGGTACCAATAGTAATGCTGCCATGAGAAGGTCTCCCTGACGTATTCCTTAGACTTGAAGCTCTGCATGAGCTTGATCACCTGGAGGTTCGGCACGTCAATCTGCGGGTGCTTCGCGAGGTTGTAGTCTTTCTTGGCATACAGCACCCCCTCTGCAATAGCAGATACATGCATCAGGTAAAATGATTTCACGAATAAATGTGACTTAACATGAAATAATATAAAAAATTCTGGTGTGCTAGCAAGTTATGAATTATGACAAACCAGAGCATGGAATCTTTCATTTGGTTTCTGGTGTACTACATAATTTGATGGCATACCATCAAGTAAATGATGTCACCAATAATTATGGCATTAGGTGAATTCAGTTTCGTATTTCCTAATGTAGGAAGTCATAACAAGCCATGGCAAGGAATTTCCATTTTGTTTATTGATGCACATAAATTCAGAACCCGGTCCCCTTATACATAGATTCACTTTTTTGTGGGGTTACATAGATTCATTTTGCTTACGGGAGAACATGATCACACCCAACTTATGAGAGCCTACTAGGCTTCCTGGCATGCAAAACTGTACCAACGAATCAAATCCTATACATTAATAGAATTCACCTCTTCCCCTTAAAGATTTATCTTTCTTTTAAAGATAAATAAGTTGCACTAAACGTAGTTGCTGTGAGCGCATCAGATCAATCTTATTCACGATAGCCACGCCTCTATTGTGGCTACTAGCCTACGAGCGCGAGGGATTGAGAATTACTGACCTTGGAAGAGGTACTTGCAGATCTCATTGCGGTTCTTCTTGGAGATGATCTGAGAGAAACAAAACACGGGATTGACACCGGCGTCAGGGCAGGTAAAACAGCAAGGAGCAGCATGTTCGATCCCAGTGCTGATCGCGTACCATGGTGGGCGGCGCGCGGGTAGGTCGAGCTCCAAGCGCGCCTGGACGGGAGAGGAGGCGGCGGCGCGAGGGAGAAACGAAGAACCCTAGAGATTCTGACGGGTAAAGCTTTTATATAGTCGCTGTGGTGTAGGGTTAGTCAGAGAGAGAGTTGTGGCGAGGGGCAGAAATGTAAAAGGGAGAGGACTGCATGGAATATAGGCCCGCCTAAATGGGCTCAGACCGGCCTTGTGAATTTACACGACCATTTTAGGATTTTTGGGCCCAACAACTCTAATGTTGTTGGATGGTCTCAAGAACGCGGTAGGCCCAACAAGTCCAACATTGCAACAAAGCTATAATGCGAGTTTCTCAAAAAAAAAAAAAAAAGCTATAATGCGAATGTTTTCTAAATTTAAAAAAAAACTATAATGCGAACGTTACTAATAAAAGGAAGCTATAATGCGAACGGAGAAAAACTATAATGCGAACTCCCAACAAAGCTTTCAATCCTCTATAACACTAAACTCCCTAATTTTAAAGAGCCTACATTCAATTGAGGTCTCCAATTAGAATTGGGTCACCTAATTTTGATCGGGTCAACAATTTCTCAAAGCTCTTTCATTCAATTTGTTTATACTACACACTATGCTTCCTAATTTTTAAGATCTCACAATTAATTGAGGTATTCAATTTAGAATTGGGTCATCCAATTTTGACCGGGTCAACAATTTCTCAAGTTCTCCCATTCAATTTTTTTAATTCACTATGTTCCTTAACTTTGAAGCTCTTTCATTCAATTAAGGTATTTAATTTTGGATTTGGTTTACGATTTTGACTGGGCCAACAATTTTTCAAGTCAATCAGCAGCAATCGGCCTATAAAAACATATCAATCCCGTGCACCCTCTCACCACCTAGAAAAAAGAAACACCAGCATGTGATACTGTAGCACCAATATAGTATATACAACCACCGACACAAAAATTACCCCACGTAAATATAGGTTGGTTAGCGGATAATACAAAATCACACCACGAAAGGCCCACCAAATCAATGCATTGTAAATAAAAATAAAACACAATCTATCATCTCCCCCACCCGCCAAACTAAATATTCCATCAGTTCCAAAATATAAGGGGTATTTGTTTTTTAGAAAGTCAAATTTCTTTAACTTTGACCAAGTTCAGAGCAAAAATATCGACATCCACAATATTAAACAAAAAAAGTATGGAAATTCATTTCATGATGAATCTAAAAATACCAATTTGATATTATGGATTTTGATATATTTCTCTACAAATTTGATCAAACTTAAAAGGTTTGCATTTTCAAAAAAGTAATACACCTTATATTTGAAATAAAGTGATTATTTTTATAAGAAACCCAACAACACCAATGGCGCAGCAAAGCACGCCCAACCCTTCTAGTATCAACTAACCCTGGGCGATTATATATAGCCTAAAAAAACTAACCCTGGGTGATTAGCCTAAAAAACTATCCCTGGACGATTTGGTCTGCGCGGTGAAAACTTATTCATGAAGATGAGCACCAAAGCCCTATGTCAACTCATATGTTCATCAACAGATTTTTGGCCAACTTTGAGCTATCTTCCCCAACGAGGGGTATTTGATCAATAAAGCAAAGCATGTTTCTCCTTAAAAAAACTAACTGTCACCACCAAGCTCAAGTCCACCAAACAACTAGGAGGCTATTGCAAATTGCAAAAGAGATTAACTCTCCAGAAATTTAGTTTCAGGCATGTGAAATATTCCACGAACAACATGAGAATAATGTTGAGGCCCATCGCTTAGCAAGGATGGCAACTAGTTTAGGGGGGAGACACCATTCATGGATTTCTGGTCCCCCTTCTAATCTTTGTATTCCCGTGAACATATTAAGTAAATAAAGGCAAAGGTGTCCCGGTCTTTGGATGAGATGATAACTATGAACTATCAATTTGATGGAGAACGACTTTGACGATTCGACTACAAACGTGCAACGACGTTGCGCCTTAGCAATCGCTAAACCAATCTCCTGGAAGTTACTGACGATGCCAGAAGGATGATTAGCCTGACCACGAAGGTCTATTCCTGCAAGCAATCGAAGAACGAGCAAGAATACGATAAAGCAGTCTAAATATTGCCAATATTTATGAAGTATTGATGAAAGTGGGGTTCCAAAAGCGGCCTTGGCCTGATCGTTGGACACAAACGAAGTACACGAAGTTGCAACGATGGCTAACTTTTAACTAACCAAAACCTGAGTCTAAATGATGCCTTAAGGGTTGTATTTATAAGATAAAAGAGAGGGGATTTCGTCCACCCTTGACAAGGTGGGACTGTAACACCCCCATGTATTAAGCTACAGTAATCCATCATAATTATGCTAAGTTACTTTGCTTTGCAGTGCTTGATCATATTGGATTCATATCTCATTTCAAATTCCACCTCTGAAAACAATTCAAATTGCAAGTAAAATTTAAAGTTGCACAAACATAGTTGCAAAATAGTTCATCATTTAGCAAATACTCCATAACAATTATTTGTTCAGAAAAACAACATCACTTATTTGCTTAAAATGGGCTATAGCAATTAAAACAGTGTCAAATCAGCATTTTTAAATGCTTTTCCATTTATGAAAAATTCAAACAACTTCAAACATTTCCCAAACTTTTTGTGGCAGTGTCAAATATTGCAATGTAATTATGTGGTCAAGTCTCATATTTTACAAAAGTCATTTGGTGGCTAATTAAAATGCAAAACTGTTGCTGGAAAAAGAAAACAGAAAGAATCAGAAAAAGAAAAGAGAAAGGCCACTGTGCACTGGGCCTTAGTGCACTGGGCCTGGCCCAGCCGGCCCAGCCTGCTTCCCCGTCGTTTCCCATCTCTCTCCTCCCCGTGTTAGCTGCGCGCGCACGCGACCGACGCCGGGCGCCGTTGCCGCCGAGCCACCTCGCCGCTCCGCGCCGCTACAGCGCCATGGAGGGGATAAGAACGCCAGCGCCACGCCTCGGGGCAGCCCCTGGTCCTCATCCTTCCTCTCCTTGCGCTGCTTCCTCCTCCTCCCCCATGACCGCCTCTGCCGTCGCCGTCGCGAGCTCGCCTGCGTAGCCACCGGCCTCCTCTCGCCTCCTCACCGTGTCCAGAAGACGCGCCGCCGACCGCTACTTCCTCTACGCCAACACACACGAGCCGGAAGCGACCACAGCGATGGGATCGACCCCTTCTTCCTCCTCGGACCCGCCGGCGTTCGTCGTCAACTCCGGCCACCCTGCTGCTCCTAAGCTTTCACCGGGCCTACGTGTGCCTCCACGGTGAGCTTAAGCGCGAAGGCCCTCTCCTTCCCTCCCGATTCCGCCGCTCCTTCGCTTGCCGCCATCGTTGCCGGAGCTCTCGCCGCCGCTGCCATTGCTGCTGCCGCTCTCATGGCTACCTGAGCACGTGAGCGTGCTCAGGGCTCCACGGTGATGCCGCCCGTGCCCTTAGATCGCCTTGCCGTGCCCTGCATCGCCGAGCTCGATCTCACCTGAACTCCGGCGTCCGCCACGGAGCTCGCCGTCGTCGCTACGCGCCATCTCCGTCCCTGTCACCGCCGCCATTCGACGCGCCGTCGAGTGGCCGTTCGAACGCAGCCGGCCCCGCGCCAAATGGATTTCTGTAGGCATTTTCCGACGAACGCCCGAGCTGCCCCGCCGCGGATTTGGTCGCCGGAGCTAGCTCCGGCGCCGCCGCTGACGTGGTCGGCCATGGGGCCCACCCTGGATCACTGCCAGTGGGCCCCGTGGACCCCGTTGACCGCGTTGACCAAGTCAACGTGCTGACTGGGCGGCCCCAGCCGCTGACATGTGGACCCCACGCGCTAATTAAACTGATTTTATAAAATAACTTAATCTGTTAATTAATATGGCACTGAAAAGTGGGTCCCACTAGCTAATTAGTTTAATTAGTTAGTTAATCCACTGTTTAATTATTTCAGTCTATGACAGGTAGGCCCCACCTGCCAGTTTGACCAGTCAACAGTCACTGTTGACTGCTGACTGTGCCCGCTGACTGGGTTGTTGACCAAGTCAACTGGCCCCACTGTCAGCCTCACAGAGCACTCTGCTGGGTACACTTCTGTGTACTCATAGCATTTAGCATTTAACTGATTTTCAAAATTAATAATATTCCAAAAAATCTAGAAATTGTTTAAAACTTTGAAAAATCATATAAAATAATCCGTAACTCGGATGAAAATAATTTATATATGAAAAATGATCAGAAAAATATAACGAATCCGAATATGCCATCCACATACCTGTCACATGCCTCCAACACTGCAAACATGGAACCTTCCCCTCCGGATCGTTTGTCCGATAATTGCCTAAAGCCGGGAAAATATTCCCAGATATTTTCCCGCTCCGTCTGTAACGCGTAGCACTGCGTTAGGCCACCCCTAGCACAGCTTATTGCCATGTCATGCCTTGTGATGCATTTGTTTGCTTTATATTTATTGTTTCTTCCCCCTCTTTCTCTCCGGTAGACTCCGAGAATGACGCTGCTCCCGAGTACGACTACGCCCCTGACGTCCAGCCCCTTTCAGCAGAGCTTCCAGGCAAGCAAAACCCCCTTGATCATTCTTATATCGCCCATTCTTTCTCTCCCGTGCTTGCATTAGATTTTGCTACTGTTGTTCGATAACTCCTATTCTCATGCATAGCCTGATTTTGTAACCTGCTGTTGATACTTTACTTGTTGTCCTATATGCTTAGTATAGGCTGGTTAGTGATCCATCTGAGGCCCTACACCCTTGTCCGTGTTGCCAGGCTTTACTACTGGAAGATTCGATAAATGTGATCGATGTACAGAGACCGATCACACCACCAGCGCCCCCCTTAGTTGTACGACTCTGCAGAGCTACTATCGAGTGCCGAGGGTGATACCTCCTACCTCACTCCTGATGATATCTCTGTAGCGTAGCTAGTCAGTTGTGGGTTACCGAGGGTGATTCCTCTTTCACCACCTCCGATGATGCCTCTATCGTACAGCCCCTCAAGTGTGAACCCATCGAGGGTGATTCCTCCAAGTTCACCTTGACGGTTACATCGCGTGGGAATCCATCGAGGGTGATTCCTCGAATTTCCCCCTTGATGTTACGGACACACTGTTACCTTACCATGTTCCCCGTTTACTGTTTCTGCGGGACTGAAGGGACAGGCGGTACCACCCCGGTAGAGGTGGACCTGAGTTCCCAACAGTCTTTTGTGAAGTCGGGTTGACCTGGAGGGTACTTGCTAGATAATTACGCGGCACGGCCGGGCAGGCAGACCGCCCTAGAGAGGGATGGGCATGGCCCTTGCCGTAAGTCCGCGAGACGGAGCGACAGGAGCACTGATCGTCACCGCGCGCTCCCAACACACTAATGGGTTTGGATATGTGATCTGAGTAGGCCTCTGGCCTTATCGCACTAACCACCACGCGGGATAAGTTTGATGGAAATATGCCCTAGAGGCAATAATAAAGTTGTTATTATTTTATATTTCATTGTTCATGATAAAGGTTTATTATTCATGCTAGAAATGTATTGAGCGGAAACTTAAATACATGTGTGACTACATAAACAAATACCGTGTCCCTAGTGAGCCTCTACAAGACTAGCTCGTTGATCAAAGATGGTTAAGGTTTCCTAACCATATACATGAGTTGTCATTTGATAACGGGATCACATCATTAGGAGAATGATGTGATGGACAAGACCCATCCGTTAGCTTAGCATATGATCGTTCTGTTTATTGCTACTGCTTTCTTGAATGTCAAATACATGTTCCTCCGACCATGAGATCATGCAACTCCCGGATACCGGAGGAATACCTTGTGTGCTATCAAACGTCACAACGTAACTGGGTGATCATAAAGATGCTCTACAGGTATCTCCGAAGATGTCTGTTGAGTTGGCATGGATCGAGACTGGGATTTGTCACTCCGTGTTTCAGAGAGGTATCTCTGGGCCCTCTTGGTAATGCACATCATAAGAAGCTTGCAAGCAAAGTGACTAAGGAGTTAGTTACGGGATGATGTAGTACGGAACGAGTAAAGAAACTTGCCGATAATGAGATTGAACTAGGTATGGAGATACCGACGATCGAATCTCGGGCAAGTAACATACCGACGGACAAAGGGAATTACGTATGTTGTCATTGCGGTTCGACCGATAAGATCTTCGTGGAATATGTAGGAACCAATATGGGCATCCAGGTTCCGCTATTGATTATTGACCGGAGAGGCGTCTCGGTCATGTCTAGATCATTCCCGAACCCGTAGGGTCCGCACGCTTAACGTTCATTAACGATATGGTGTTATATGAGTTATGTGAATTGGTAACCGAATGTTGTTCGGAGTCCCGGATGAGATCCCAGACATCACGAGGAGTCTCGGAATGGTCGATAGGTAAAGATTTATATATGGGAAGTCGTATTTTGGGTTCCGGAAAAAGGTGCAGTTTTTTCGGTATTGTACCGGGAAGCTTCCAGAAGGTTCCGGAGGATTCCGGAGGGGTCCGGAAGTCCACAAGTGGGTTCACCACGTCCCAAGGGCTGGCATGGGCTAAGGGGAGGCGCCCTGGCCTTATTGGGCCAGGCGCACCAAATCCTCAAAAGCCCACGCAGCTAGGGAAGGAAAAAAAGGAGAGTCCTAGTAGGAATAGGATTGGACTTTGGAGTCCAAGTCCACGTGTGTACTATTCACGTGGTACTGTTCATGCGGTACTATTCACGTGGTACTGTTCACGTGGCACTATTCCTTCTACTCCAAGCCCCTACACATATATAAATAGAGGAGAGGGGGCGCCCCAAACAAGACACAACATTGTCTTAGCCGTGTGCGGCGCCCCCCTCCACAGTTCCGTCCTTCGGTCATATTTTCGCAGTGCTTGGGCGAAGCCCTGCGGAGATAGCATCACCATCGCCGTCACCACGCCGTCGTGCTGCCGGAACTCATCCACTACCTCGCCGTCTTGCTGGATCAAGAAGTCGAGGACGTCACCGAGCTGAACGTGTGCTGAACGCGGAGGTGCCGTACGTTCGGTAATCGGTCGGTTGGATCGTGAAGTTGTTCGACGACATCAACCGCGTTGTTCTAACGCTTCCGCTTACGGTCTACGAGGGTACATAGACACACTCCCCCTCTCGTAGCTTTGCATCTCCATGGATAGATCTTGCGTGTGCGTAGATTTTTTTTTGTTTTTCCATGCAACGTTCCCCTGAAGTGGCATCATGAGCCAGGTCTATGCGTAGATGATATGCACGAGTAGAACACAAAGAGTTGTGGGCGGTGATCGTCATACTGCTTACCACCAACGTCTTATTTTGATTCGGCGGTATTGTAAGATGAAGTGGCATGGACCAACCTTACATGTCCACGTACATGAGACCGGTTCCAGCGACAGACATGCAACTTGTTTTGCATAAAGGTGGCTGGCGGGTGTCTGTTTCTCCTACAGCCGGTCCTTGTTGAAGGTTAAAACAGCAAACTTGATAAATCACCGTTGTGGTTTTGTGCCGTAGGTAAGAACGGTTCTTGCTAGAAGCCCGTAGCAGCCACGTAAAACTTGCAACAACAAAGTAGAGGACGTCTAACTTGTTTTTGCAGGGTATGCTGTGATATGATATGGTCAAGACATGATGTGATATACGTTATTGTATGAGATGATCATGTTTTGTAATTTATCGGCAACCGGCAGGAGCCTTATGGTTGTCTCTTTATTGTATGAAATGCAAGCGCCATGTAATTGCTTTACTTTATCGCTATGCGTTAGCAATAGTTGTAGAAGCAATAGTTGGCGAGACGACCACGACGCAACGATGGAGATCAAGGTGTCGAGCCGGTGACGATGGAGATCATGACGATGCTTTGGAGATGGAGATCAAAAGCACAAGATGATGATGGCCATATCATGTCACATATTTTGATTGCATGTGATGTTTATCCTTTATGCATCTTATTTTGCTTAGAACGACGGTAGCATTATAAGATGATCCCTTCACTAAATTTCAAGATAAAAGTGTTCTCCCCGAGTATGCACCGTTGCTAAAGTTCGTCGTTTCGAAGCACCTCGTGATGATCGGGTGTGATAGATTCTACGTTCACATACAACGGGTGTAAGCCAGTTTTACACAAGCAGAATACTTGGGTTAAACTTGACGAGCCTAGCATGTACAGACATGGTCTCGGAACACTGGAGACCGAAAGGTCAAACATGAGTCATATAGTAGATATGATCAACATGGAGATGTTCACCATTGATGACTATCCCATCTCACGTGATGATCGGACATGGGCTAGTTGATTTGGATCATGTATCACTTAGTTAACTTGAGGGATGTTAATTTAAGTGGGAGTTCATTAGTAATTTGATTAATTGAACTTAATTTATCATGAACTTAGTCCTGATAGTCTTTGCAAATTATGTTGTAGATCAATAGCTCGCGTTGTAGCTCCCCTGTTTTTGATACGGTCCTAGAGAAAGCTTAGTTAAAAGATGATGGTAGCAATTACACGGACTGGGTCCATAACTTGAGGATTATCCTCATTGCTGCACAGAAGGATTATGTCCTTGATGCACCGCTAGGTGATGGACCTGCTGCAGGAGCTGCTGTAGACGTTGTGAACGTCTGGCAGGCTCGATCTGATGACTACTCGATAGTTCAGTGTGCCATGCTCTATGGCTTAGAACCGGGACTACAAAAGCGTTTTGAACGCCATGGAGCATATGAGATGTTCCAGGAGCTAAAATTGATATTTCAAGCTAATGCCCGGATTGAGAGATATGAAGTCTCCAACAAGTTCTTCAGCTGTAAGATGGAGGAGAACAGTTCTGTCAGTGAACACATACTCAGAATGTCTGGGTACCACAACCACTTGACTCAGCTGGGAATTGATCTTCCAGTTGAGAGTGTTATTGACAGAGTTCTTCAGTCACTGTCACCAAGCTATAAAGGCTTCGTGATGAACTATAATATGCAAGGGATGGAGAAGACAATTCCCGAGCTCTTCGCGATGCTGAAATCGGCGGATTTAGAAATCAAGAAGGAGCATCAAGTGTTGATGGTTAACAAGACCACTAGTTTCAAGAAAAAGGGCAAGGGAAAGAAGGGGAACTTCAAGAAGAACGGCAAGCAAGCTGCCGCTCCCACGAAGAAACCCAAAGTTGGACTCAAGCCTGGAACTGAGTGCTTCTACTGCAAAGGAACTGGTCACTGGAAGCGGAATTGCCCCAAGTATTTGGCGGATAAGAAGGATGGCAAAGTGAACAAAGGTATATTTGATATACATGTTATTGATATGTACCTCACTAGTGTTCGTAGCAGCGTTTGGGTATTTGATACCGATTCAGTTGCTAATATTAGTAACTTGAAGCAGGAGCTGCAGAGTAACGGAGACTAGCCGAGGGCGAGGTGACGATATGTGTTGGAAGTGTCTCCAAGATTGATATGATCAATATCGACACGCTCGTAATACCTTCGGGATTAGTATTAAACCTAAATAATGGTTATTTGGTGCTTGCGTTGAGCATAAAACATTATATCTGGATATTGTTTATTGCAAGACGGTTATTCATTTAAGTCAGAGAATAATGGTTATTCTGTTTATATGAATAATATCCCTCGTGATCATGCACCCTTGTGAATGGTTTATTCTTGTTAAAATCTCGATCGTAGTGATACACATATTCATAATATTGATGCCAAAAGATGCAAAGTTGATAATGATAGTGCAACATACTTGTGGCACTGCCGTTTAGGTCATATTGGTGTAAAGCGCATGAAGAAACTCCATGCGGATGGACTTTTGGAATCTCTTGATTATGAATCATTTGATACTTGCGAACCATGCCTCATGGGCAAGATGACTAAAACTCCGTTCTCCGGAACAATGGAGCGAGCTACTGATTTGTTGGAAATAATACATACCGATGTATGCGGTCCGATGAATGTTGAAGCACGCGGCGGGTATCGTTATTTTCTAACCTTCACAGATGATTTGAGTAGGTATGGGTATATCTACTTGATGAAACACAAGTCTAAAACATTTGAAAAGTTCAAAGAATTTCAGAGTGAAGTAGAGAATCATCGTAACAAGAAAATAAAGTTTCTACGATCCGATCGTGGAGGCGAATATTTGAGTTACGAGTTTGGCCTTCATTTAAGAAAATGTGGAATTGTTTCACAACTCACGCCACCTGGAACACCACAGTGTAATGGTGTGTCTGAACGTCGTAACCGTACTTTATTGGATATGGTGCGTTCTATGATGTCTCTTACCGATTTGCCACTATCGTTTTGGGGTTATGCATTAGAGACAGCTGCATTCACGTTAAATAGGGCACCATCTAAATCCGTTGAGACGACACCGTATGAACTGTGGTTTGGCAAGAAACCTAAGCTGTTGTTTCTTAAAGTTTGGGGATGCGATGCTTATGTGAAAAAGCTTCAACCTGATAAGCTCGAACCCAAAGCGGAGAAGTGCGTCTTCATAGGATACCCTAAAGAAACAATAGGGTACACCTTCTACCACAGATCCGAAGGCAAGGTCTTTGTTGCCAAGAATGGGTCCTTTCTAGAGAAGGAGTTTCTCTCGAAAGAAGTGAGTGGGAGGAAAGTAGAACTTGATGAGGTAATTGTACCTTCTCTCGAATTGGAAAGTAGCTCATGAGAGAAAACCGTTCCCGTGATGCCTACACCAATAAGAGAGGAAGATAATGGTGAAGATCATGAAACTTCAGATCAAGTTACTACTGAACCTCGTAGGTCGACCAGAGTACGTTCTGCACCAGAGTGGTACGGTAATCCTGTTCTGGAAGTCATGTTGTTAGACAACGGCGAACCTACGAACTATGAAGAAGCTATGATGAGCCCAGATTCCGACAAATGGCTTGAGGTCATGAAATCTAAGATAGGATCCATGTATGAGAACAAAGTATGGACTTTGGTGGACTTGCCCGATGATCGGCAAGCCATTGAGAATAAATGGATTTTTAAGAGGAAGACAAATGCTGATGGTAATATCACTGTCTACAAAGCTCGACTTGTGTAACGCCCCCATGTAATAGCTACAGTAATCACCCCTTTGACAGTGCCATGTCATCATGATTAACCATGCTTGAGCATCATTGCATCATATCTCATTTCAAATTCCAATTTAAACTTGCAATTCAAACCTAAAGTGAAAATAAAAGTTGTTCAAAACCAGAAACTAAAATGTTCAAAACAATTTAAATAATTCTGTGGCAATTATAAAAATATGTGCAACATTAATTAAATTGGTTAAACAACTTTATTAATTGTAACAGTAGGTTAACAAAAATATTTAGCACTAATTAATTTAATAGGATTTAAAGTAAATTCATAATTTAATCAAACCAATTTCTGGTGAATGAGAATAACACACTGATAATTATGGGTCAATCCACATATTTTATAAAAGTCATTAAGTACTCGAACAATTTGCAAAGCAGTGGAAAAGAAAAGAATTGGAAAAAGAAAAGAAAAGGGCAGAGACTTGCTGTTGCTGTGGGCTTCGAGTGCACAGTAAGGAAAGGCCCAGCCCGCCAGGGCCTTTCGTCCTCCTCCCGCCACCACCGCGCGCTGTCGCCGGTTCCCGTCGACACGTCGCCGTCGACGCACGCGTCGCCCATCCGACGTCGCCCTGGGGTGGATAAGATCCCCTCGGCCTCCCCTGCAACCCTAGCGCCCACTTTCCCCCTCTCCCCACTCGCACGCGCTCGATCCCCTCCTCGCCCGCAAGCTCGTCGCCGTCCACCGTTGATCCCGCGCCCACGCCGCCTCTCGCGCCCCGCCAAGTGGTCCTCGAGCTCTGCCGTGACCTCCTCTACCTCCTCGACCACGCGCTCGAGCCCTGAAGTCCCTGCATCGATGCGCCCGAGCTCTTCTTCCTCCTCTGCTCCGACGAGCTTCGCCGTCGATTCCGGCTACTCCGAGCCCTCCCCGAGCACGCTTTGAACGGCTACACCTCACGGTGAGCCTCGCCTTCCTCCCCTGCCCCTTCTCATGGTCGCTAGCTCGCCGTAGCCGTCGATTTCGCCGTAGTCCGACAGCGCCGCCGCCTGTCCTCGTCACTGGCGTCACTCCGGTGACCAGATGGTCCCGGTCATGCGCCCGTTTGATCCGCCGCACCGCGTAGCACCTTCCTGTCCTCTCCGTTCGCTCAAAAGCGCACCGTAGCCTCGTCCCCGTCGCCCGTCCGAACGCCTCGCCGCCGGCGAGCTCCTACCGCTCGCCACAGGCCGCCTCAGCCGCTCCCACCACCACCGTTCGACGCGGCGTTGAACGGCCGTTCGAACGCGATTGGCCGCGTCGCAAATGGTGCCCCCTACGCGAAACCCGCGTCGCGCCACCGTTTCGGGAGCTCGCCGGAGCTTCTCCGGCGAGATTCCGGCGACGCCGCGGCCGCCGTCCGACGTGGCTGGCCCTGGCCCACCTGCCAGTGACCCTGACTGGTGGGGCCGTGGGCCCGTTGACCAGTCAGCGCCGCTGACTGGGTCAGCCACTGACATGTGGGGCCCCTCCCCACTGTGTCAATGACATACGGGCCCCACTGTCAGATTTCTAATTAGCTAAATGGATTAATTAAAATTAATTAATTTAGTTTATTGTCTCACTGACATATGGGCCCCACATGGTTAATTAGTCTGTTAATAGATTAATTAACCCACTGTCTATGACATGTGGGATCCGCATGTCAGGTTGACACCAGTCAACTGCACTGTTGCGTGCTGACGTCATGATGACGTCATGCCTACGTCAGCCAACACTATTCTGGATAATTCGAATTAAATAATTAAAATAAATTCAGAAAATATTTAAAACTTTAAAAATTCATATCTTTTAATCCGTAGGTCAGATGAAAATAATTTATATATGAAAGTTGATCAGAAAAATGGCACGAATCCAAATATGCCATCCATTTATCTGTCACATGCCTCTAGCTATCTGAACATGGAACTTTTTGACCGTTTGCAGTAGATGAATAGTGCACCACTTTAATAAAACAAATCCAATTAAATTTTTATTAATTCCCAAGAGTTATCTAAATCATATAGATAGGCAGTAGCACCCATCTGCATGTCATCTTAGGCATGTCATGCATAGTGATTGTATTTTGCCGTGAATTTATTGTTTCCTCTCCCCCTTCTCTCTCGTTAGACTTGGTGCCCGTCGACGCCGCTGCTACAGAGTACGACTACGTCCCCGACGACCAGCCGTCCGACGATCCCGCCTTTGCCGCAGAGCAACCAGGCAAGCAAACCCCCTTGACGCATGCCTTTGTCACCCAATTCCTTCTCCCTCCTGCTTGCATTAGAAATTGCTGCTATTATGTTTTATCCTATTTCTGATGCATAGCCTGTCCTTGTAACTGCTTATGATAACTGCCAATTGTCCGAGCTGCTTAGAATAGGATTGGGTGGTAAACCATCTGTGGCCCCTCTCCCTTGCTGTAGTTGCTCCGCTTTAGGACTGAAGACAGATGGACTGAAGACAGCACATCACTGCACAACCCCTGAATTGCCCGACACTGCAGGGTTAGCATCGAGTGCCGAGGGTGATACCTCTTAGCTCACTTCCGATGGTGCCTCTGTAGAATAGCTTCCCGGATGTGTGTTATTGAGGGTGATTCCTCTTACATCACCTCCGCTAAGCTACCGTCGCGCAACTCCTCGAGTGGGAATCCATCGAGGGTGATTCCTCGGATTCCTCCTCGTTACTTGGACACACGGTTACTTTGACCTTTGTTACAGGCGGGTCCACCTCGAGAGGTACCCGCGGGGAAATGTAAAGTCGGGCTGGCCCCAAGGGTGCCCGCGAGCGAATATCATTAAAGACGGGTCGGCTCCAAGAGCACCCGCGCGATACTAAATACGCCTAACGGAACTGGGTATTTGATCTGAGTGGGTCATCGTGCCCATTTCGCACTACCACCACGTGGGATAATGGTTTAATGGGGCCCTCTGCATCGTAGTATCAGCCGAAAGCTCTTCAGACGTCACAAGTTACTTTGCGGGCTGATCGCCGGGATTGGGCTGGTTACTTCACTGGGTTGTCCAGTGTCGCGCCTGTTTCTCCGGCCAGTCACGTAACGTGCAGGAGTGCGGAGGGCGATGGCCCAAGACCCCTGCGCACTTAGGATTTAGACCGGCGTGTTGACCTCTCTGCTGAGCTCTAGGTCGGGCTGCGTTGTGTCGATCACCCGAGGCCGGGTATTACCCAGCAAGTGTATCCGGCCGGAGGTAATCGAGCGTGTTGGGTAACAGTAGTGCACCCCTGCAGGGAAGATATCTATTCGAATAGCCGTGTCCACGGTAACAGGACGCTTGGAGTTGTGCCCGGATCCATGACAACTATAAAGAGATGATGATACATGATAAACTGTTAATACTGCTCTCGGGATCGCTTTCTCGCAGGGTGTCGAGAAAGGATCTCAGGGCATTGCTACTGTATGACAACATGTATGCTACTACTATCTACTCTCTTCTGATGCTGCAAGACTGCTTGAAGATGCTAGTCTTCGATAGGCTAGGCCTTTCTCTCTCCTCTGGCATTTCTGCAATACCGTCCACAAATACAGCCTTCTCATTTGATACCATTGCATGTTTAGCGTAGTTCTGATGTCAGTCTTGCGAGTACTTTGGATGAGTACTCACGGTTGCTTTGCCATTATTTTCCCCCATACCCTATTGTTGATACATCAGACGATGGAGCCCAGGAGCCAGACGCCACCGCCGATTGCTACTACCAGGAGAGTCCCGGAGGCCACTTCTATTACGATTGAGCCAGTCGACCAGGAGTAGTTTAGGAGGCTCCCAGGCAGGAGGCCTTGCCTCTTTCGATCAGAGCTGTTGTTTGTTTTCGCCTTCTTAAGGCACGCTTGTCTAACTAATGCCTGTACTCAGATATTGCTGCTTTCGCTGAATTGTGCTTGTCAGAGCTTTATATTCGAGCCCTCGAGGCCCTTGGCTTGTAATATTAAGCTGTATGACTGTTATTTGTGTCCTTTGTCGTGTTGTGGTACTAATCAGTGAGTCCCTAATCTTGGCCGTACGCATTGCGTGAATGATTAGCGTACGGACGAAATTGGGGGCGTCACAAGTTGGTATCAGAGCCGACTGCCTGTAGGAAGCCCCTATCCAACTCCTTGGCCGTAGTTGAGTTAGTGTTTCCGAAAACTATTTTACTAACATGGCTGTGTGGCTTACGGGCCCACGTCGCCAACTGGGTGGTATTAGGATCTTTTATTTCTCTTCTATACTCTGGGACTCTAAACTCTCTTCCTTTCGGGTTAAATGAATTTTACTAACGCTGACACTAGGATCTCGTAATCTCGTCCACCCGGAGAGCTGGATTATCTGTGCTTGTTTCCCTATCATTGATCTGATTAATCTGATAATCACATTTTCCTTTCCATTGGTCTGTTTAACCTTTCTTTCCAAGTTATATTATGCTTCCCATTGTCATTTGACAAATCCTGAATTTCCTCTGTTTCAGATGGATCGCTTGTTTCCACCACGCCCTACGACGCAGCTTGTGCTTCGCACTTGGGCTCGTGATGCCCCTGGTTTTCCAGCTGTCCTGATCGCCCTCCTGACCAGACTTGGCTACCGCTGGTACCCCGAGTATATGGTTTACGAGGATTACCGCGAGTTCAACCAGGAACAGTACCATGCTGATGTTCGTATCTATGATCAGCGAGATGACTCAGACACCGAGTTGCACCTTTTTCACGGTATCGGTGTGACGATTGAGATGGCAGTCCATGATGCTGCCTATTCTGCTGTCGCACGACTCCGTGGAGAGCATCGTAGCTTGGATGCCTCTGAGTTCCGATACATTCCGTATGCGCCTACTGGAGATGCTACTGGATACTACACAGCTATCTGTGCCCCTTACGAGCGTCGTCGATACGACCCGCACGTGTTGATTCAGTGCACTCAGGCTCTGGATCACACTAACCGGGCTCTTACAGTCGAGCTGTTTGCCACTCGAGCACGTCTCTACGATGCTATGACACAGTTGCTACCAGCTGTTCGAGCAGGGATACATCCGGAGTATATCCTTTACCCGCGCAGGACTCAGATGCCGGTAGGTATCGATTGGCCTGCTGTTGGAGGTCACAGGCCTGCGCGTGGACCTCTTCTTTCAGTTCGAGACCGGGTTCTGCATCAGAGTGCACACGGAGAGCAGGACTTTTCTGCTACAGAGATTCATCGTCCGCACTTGCACTTGCAGTTACCCCGTTTCAGTGGTTTTCCCCGACGTTGATGTAACCTTTGCTATGTCTCGTTGTGTAGTTCCTCACCGCGTGCCTGCGCGCCGCCTAGTATGTCTTTTTCCTTAATTTTACGCCGTTATGCTGTCCGCATGTAACCGACTCTGTGTATGGATCTGTATGTCGTAATTGACTATTACTATGTATTGATGCACTACTTATTCATTGTCGTGTTACATCTTGTTTGTCGCTAAACACTTACAGTTGTTATTACTAAATTGCCCCCCTGTTGAAATTTTAGCAGGATGGTTAGACCAGGTGGTCGTGGTCGTGGTCGTGCCCCTGAGCATCCTCCACCGCCCGACTACATGGCCGCAATGATGCAACAATTCGAGCTGAACCGTCAGTTTATGACTAATATTATGGCTCAGTTTCCGCATCAGAACAATCAGAACCATAACCCAGCTTCAATAACACTGTCAGAGTTTGTGCGTCTCAACCCCACTATTTTCCGCAACTCTGATCAGCCACTGGATGCCGATGACTGGCTTCGCGACATCGCCTTTGAGATGGAGTCTGCCAATGTCGCCCCTGAAAGCCTTGTCGCCTTCGCGACCTACTTCCTGAAGGGCCCCACTGCTCAATGGTGGTCCACTCACAAGCGTACACTGCCTGCTGGGACAATTGTTACTTGGGATGAGTTTCAGACTGCCTTCCGTGCTCGCTATATTCCTCAGGGGATCATAGATCAGAAGAAGACCGAGTTCCGCAACCTCGTTCAGGGCAACAAGACCGTCGAAGCCTATCAGCGGGAGTTCCTTAACTTATCCCGCTATGCTGAAGAAGACATTCCAACTGATGCTCGTAGACAGGAGAAGTTCCGTAGTGGACTCCACCCAGACCTCGAGCTTGCACTTGCTGCTCAAGACGTCACCGACTTTGCCACTCTCGTGAACAAGGCTATTCTGGTTGAGACCGCTCAGATCAAGCACAAGGAGTCGCAGAAGCGCTATCGTGACATTGGCTCATCTTCGAGCCCAGCACAGAAGCGTCGTATCTGGATTCCCAACAGTGTGTACCGTCCAGCTGCCCCTGCGCCAAGACCCTCGTATGCTGCACCTCGTCTGCCTCCTCCACCACCGAGGCAGCCGAGAGCTCAAGCTGCTCCACCCCGTGCTCCTCTTCGTCCTGAGGATGGACTCTGCTTCAAGTGCCGCAAGCCAGGACACCTTGCTAAGGATTGTCGTCAGTCTCAGAATCAGCTGGGATTTCCTCGCAATGGCCGTGGCAATGGTCGTGGCAACAATCAGGCCCGCAACTATAATATTGGGTCTGCTGCTTATGGTCGTGGACATGCTTACAACATTGATATTGAAGAAGTCCAGGACCAACCTGCTACTGTGATGGGTACTCTCCTCGTTAACTCAGTACCTGCTTCTGTTTTATTTGATTCAGGAGCATCGCATTCATTCATGTCAGAAGCTTTTGCATTATCACATGACATCACGCTTGATAGAATGAACCTACAAATGGCCGTACGTACCCCTGGTGGTCAGTGTCATGCTGACGTCCTAGCACCTAACGTCACCGTCGAAGTTGAAGGATTGGAATTCCTTGCCTGCCCCGTTGTTTTGAAGTCTTCCACCATAGACCTCATCCTGGGGATGGATTGGCTGAAAGCTCATATTGCTAACATCAATTGTGCCACTAAAGTCGTCCAACTCTTGCACCCCTCAGATGAGATAGTGATCTACACCGCCCGGATTACCCGGAATGCCGAAGCACAGATATATGCTCTGAATGCTTTGAACGCCTCACCTCTGGAAGGGATTGAGAGCGTTCCGGTCGTCCGTGACTTTCCGGACGTCTTTCCGGAGGAACTTCCGGGAATACCCCATGTTAGAGCTGTCGAGTTCGTCATCGACTTGAAGCCTGGCACCACTCCTATTGCGAAGCGTCCTTACAAGATGCCTCCGCATGAACTTCTCGAGCTTAAGGAAGAAATCGACAAGTCACTGAAAAAGGGTTTCATCCGCCCCAGCTCCTCTGCTTGGGGAGCACCTTCTCTCTTTGTTAAGAAGAAGGATGGAACTAACCGATTGGTCCAGGACTATCGGCCCATTAACCAAGCCACAATCCAGAACAAATATCCACTGCCCCGGATTAACGATCTTTATGATCAGCTTGCTGGATCCTCTGTGTTCTCGAAACTCGATTTGAGGTTGGGTTATCATCAAATCCGAGTTCGAAAGGAGGATATTCCGAAGACTGCTTTCGTTACTCGCTATGGATCATACGAGTACACTGTTATGTCCTTCGGATTAACTAATGCTCCGGCAACCTTCTCCCGATTGATGAATTATATCTTCATGGACTACCTCGACAAGTTCGTCGTGGTCTACTTGGATGATATCCTGATATATTCCAAGAATGAAGAAGAACACGCCAAACATCTTCGGCTTGTATTGGAGAAGTTACGAGAACACCAGTTATATGCCAAGTACTCTAAGTGTGAATTTTGGTTATCCGAGGTGACTTATCTTGGTCACGTGATTTCCAAAGATGGCATTGCCGTTAACCCCGAGCGAGTTCAGGCTATTCTAGACTGGACTCCTCCGAAGAATGTCAAGCAAGTCAGGAGTTTTCTCGGACTCGCTAGTTATTGTCGACGATTCGTTGAGAACTTCTCGAAGATTGCCAAGCCATTAACTGACCTGCTCCACAAGGGTGTTAAATTTGAACGGACAGAAAAATGTCAAGAAAGCTTTCAGATGCTTAAAGATAAGTTGACATCTGCCCCAGTGTTAGCACCCCCGGATTCTCAAAAGGACTTCGAGATTTACTGTGATGCATCTCGTCAAGGATTAGGCTGTGTCCTAATGCAAGAACGCAGAGTAGTTGCTTATGGCTCTCGTCAATTGCGTCCTCACGAGGAAAATTATCCGGTACATGATCTCGAGCTTGCTGCAGTTATTTATGCTCTGAAGCTATGGCGACATTACCTCCTCGGTAATCGTTGCGAGATATACACGGATCATAAGAGTTTGAAGTATCTGTATACCCAGCCAGACTTGAACCTTCGTCAACAAAGATGGCTTGAGACAGTAGCCGATTATGATATGAATATCTCCTATACCCCTGGCAAGGCTAATGTAATGGCCGATGCTTTGAGCCGCAAGGCTTATTGCAACAACCTCATGGTTCAGGAAGCACAACCTATGCTTTATGAAGAGCTTCGCAAATTGAACCTTCACATTGTTCCTCAGGGTTATCTCAATACCCTGGAGGTTGAGCCAGACCTCGAGCGCAACATCAAGACCAGACAGAATTATGACTCTGAAGTTGAGAAGATTAAGAAGTACCTCTCCAAGGGTAATCCTTCTTTCTACCATGTTCGTGAGGATGGTGCTTTGTTCTTCAAAGGCCGCCTAGTGGTCCCCAGGAGGCATAATATAGACTCTCGTTCGGATGTTATGAAGGAAGCGCACGACACGCCTTTGTCTATTCACCCTGGTAGTACCAAAATGTACCAAGACATTCGTCAACGGTACTGGTGGCCCGATATGAAACATGATATTGCCCAATACGTTGCTGAGTGTGACGTTTGCCGTCGCGTCAAGGCAGAACATCAAAGGCCTGCTGGAACCTTGCAACCACTTGAAATTCCGGAGTGGAAATGGGACAAAGTTCAAATGTACTTCATTACTGGTTTTCCCAGATCGCAGAAGGGTCATGATGCTATCTTTGTCGTCATCGACCGGTTCTCAAAGGTTGCTCACTTTTTACCTGTCAAGGAGACTATCACTGCTAGTCAGTTAGCAGAATTGTATGTTTCCAGAATTGTGTCACTCCACGGTGTTCCGTTAGAGATCAGTTCAGATCGTGGCAGCCTTTTCACTTCCAGATTCTGGAACAGTTTCCAGGAAGCCATGGGAACTCATCTGTCTTTTAGCACTGCTTTTCACCCTCAATCTCAGGGTCAAGTCGAAAGAGTCAATCAAGTGCTTGAAGATATGCTTCGAGCTTGTGTCATCTCATTCGGTAAGAAATGGGAGGAATCTCTTCCGTATGCCGAATTCTCCTACAACAATGGCTATCAAGCTAGTCTGAAGATGGCACCGTTTGAAGTTCTGTATGGACGTAAGTGTCGAACCCCTCTGAATTGGTCAGAAACTGGGGAACGTTCACTTGTTGGACCGGACATTATTCAACAAGCTGAAGAACAAGTCCGCATTGTCCGTGAACATCTGAAAACTGCTCAGTCTCGTCAGAAGAGCAACTATGACCGAAAGCACAAGGTAATGGTCTATCAGCCTGGTGGGCAAGCTTACCTTCGCGTCACTTCGATGAAAGGCACCCACCGATTCGGAATCAAGGGCAAATTAGCTCCTCGCTATATTGGCCCGTTCCGCATTCTCGCTCGTCGAGGAGAAGTGGCATATCAATTGGAATTGCCGCCAAACCTTTCTCAAGTGCATGATGTCTTTCATGTGTCGCAACTTCGTCGCTGTTTTAAGGATCCTATCCGAGCCGTGGATCATGAGGTACTTGAATTTCGAGAAGATCTGTCTTATCCAGAATATCCGATCCGCGTTCTAGATCAAACTGAACGTCGGACTCGTCAAAAGTCGATCAAGTTCCTCAAGGTTCAGTGGTCAAATCATTCTGAGGATGAGGCCACTTGGGAACGCGAGGACCGTCTTCGTGAAGAATACCCCACTTTCTTTTAGTCTTCCTCTTAATTCTCGGTACGAGAATTCTTGTTAGAGGAGGAGAATTGTAACGCCCCCATGTAATAGCTACAGTAATCACCCCTTTGACAGTGCCATGTCATCATGATTAACCATGCTTGAGCATCATTGCATCATATCTCATTTCAAATTCCAATTTAAACTTGCAATTCAAACCTAGAGTGAAAATAAAAGTTGTTCAAAACCAGAAACTAAAATGTTCAAAACAATTTAAATAATTCTGTGGCAATTATAAAAATATGTGCAACATTAATTAAATTGGTTAAACAACTTTATTAATTGTAACAGTAGGTTAACAGCAATATTTAGCACTAATTAATTTAATAGGATTTAAAGTAAATTCATAATTTAATCAAACCAATTTCTGGTGAATGAGAATAACACACTAATAATTATGGGTCAATCCACATATTTTATAAAAGTCATTAAGTACTCGAACAATTTGCAAAGCAGTGGAAAAGAAAAGAATTGGAAAAAGAAAAGAAAAGGGCAGAGACTTGCTGTTGCTGTGGGCTTCGAGTGCACAGTAAGGAAAGGCCCAGCCCGCCAGGGCCTTTCGTCCTCCTCCCGCCACCACCGCGCGCTGTCGCCGGTTCCCGTCGACACGTCGCCGTCGACGCACGCGTCGCCCATCCGCCGTCGCCCTGGGATGGATAAGATCCCCTCGGCCTCCCCCGCAACCCTAGCGCCCACTTTCCCCCTCTCCCCACTCGCACGCGCTCGATCCCCTCCTCGCCCGCAAGCTCGTCGCCGTCCACCGTCGATCCCGCGCCCACGCCGCCTCTCGCGCCCCGCCAAGTGGTCCTCGAGCTCTGCCGTGACCTCCTCTACCTCCTCGACCACGCGCTCGAGCCCCGAAGTCCCTGCATCGATGCGCCCGAGCTCTTCTTCCTCCTCTGCTCCGACGAGCTTCGCCGTCGATTCCGGCTACTCCGAGCCCTCCCCGAGCACGCTTTGAACGGCTACACCTCACGGTGAGCCTCGCCTTCCTCCCCTGCCCCTTCTCATGGTCGCTAGCTCGCCGTAGCCGTCGATTTCGCCGTAGTCCGACAGCGCCGCCGCCTGTCCTCGTCACTGGCGTCACTCCGGTGACCAGATGGTCCCGGTCATGCGCCCGTTTGATCCGCCGCACCGCGTAGCACCTTCCTGTCCTCTCCGTTCGCTCAAAAGCGCACCGTAGCCTCGTCCCCGTCGCCCGTCCGAACGCCTCGCCGCCGGCGAGCTCCTACCGCTCGCCACAGGCCGCCTCAGCCGCTCCCACCACCACCGTTCGACGCGGCGTTGAACGGCCGTTCGAACGCGACTGGCCGCGTCGCAAATGGTGCCCCCTACGCGAAACCCGCGTCGCGCCACCGTTTCGGGAGCTCGCCGGAGCTTCTCCGGCGAGATTCCGGCGACGCCGCGGCCGCCGTCCGACGTGGCTGGCCCTGGCCCACCTGCCAGTGACCCTGACTGGTGGGGCCGTGGGCCCGTTGACCAGTCAGCGCCGCTGACTGGGTCAGCCACTGACATGTGGGGCCCCTCCCCACTGTGTCAATGACATACGGGCCCCACTGTCAGATTTCTAATTAGCTAAATGGATTAATTAAAATTAATTAATTTAGTTTATTGTCTCACTGACATATGGGCCCCACATGGTTAATTAGTCTGTTAATAGATTAATTAACCCACTGTCTATGACATGTGGGATCCGCATGTCAGGTTGACACCAGTCAACTGCACTGTTGCGTGCTGACGTCATGATGACGTCATGCCTACGTCAGCCAACACTATTCTGGATAATTCGAATTAAATAATTAAAATAAATTCAGAAAATATTTAAAACTTTAAAAATTCATATCTTTTAATCCGTAGGTCAGATGAAAATAATTTATATATGAAAGTTGATCAGAAAAATGGCACGAATCCAAATATGCCATCCATTTATCTGTCACATGCCTCTAGCTATCTGAACATGGAACTTTTTGACCGTTTGCAGTAGATGAATAGTGCACCACTTTAATAAAACAAATCCAATTAAATTTTTATTAATTCCCAAGAGTTATCTAAATCATATAGATAGGCAGTAGCACCCATCTGCATGTCATCTTAGGCATGTCATGCATAGTGATTGTATTTTGCCGTGAATTTATTGTTTCCTCTCCCCCTTCTCTCTCATTAGACTTGGTGCCCGCCGACGCCGCTGCTACAGAGTACGACTACGTCCCCGACGACCAGCCGTCCGACGATCCCGCCTTTGCCGCAGAGCAACCAGGCAAGCAAACCCCCTTGACGCATGCCTTTGTCACCCAATTCCTTCTCCCTCCTGCTTGCATTAGAAATTGCTGCTATTATGTTTTATCCTATTTCTGATGCATAGCCTGTCCTTGTAACTGCTTATGATAACTGCCAATTGTCCGAGCTGCTTAGAATAGGATTGGGTGGTAAACCATCTGTGGCCCCTCTCCCTTGCTGTAGTTGCTCCGCTTTAGGACTGAAGACAGATGGACTGAAGACAGCACATCACTGCACAACCCCTGAATTGCCCGACACTGCAGGGTTAGCATCGAGTGCCGAGGGTGATACCTCTTAGCTCACTTCCGATGGTGCCTCTGTAGAATAGCTTCCCGGATGTGTGTTATCGAGGGTGATTCCTCTTACATCACCTCCGCTAAGCTACCGTCGCGCAACTCCTCGAGTGGGAATCCATCGAGGGTGATTCCTCGGATTCCTCCTCGTTACTTGGACACACGGTTACTTTGACCTTTGTTACAGGCGGGTCCACCTCGAGAGGTACCCGCGGGGAAATGTAAAGTCGGGCTGGCCCCAAGGGTGCCCGCGAGCGAATATCATTAAAGACGGGTCGGCTCCAAGAGCACCCGCGCGATACTAAATACGCCTAACGGAACTGGGTATTTGATCTGAGTGGGTCGTCGTGCCCATTTCGCACTACCACCACGTGGGATAATGGTTTAATGGGGCCCTCTGCATCGTAGTATCAGCCGAAAGCTCTTCAGACGTCACAAGTTACTTTGCGGGCTGATCGCCGGGATTGGGCTGCTTACTTCACTGGGTTGTCCAGTGTCGCGCCTGTTTCTCCGGCCAGTCACGTAACGTGCAGGAGTGCGGAGGGCGATGGCCCAAGACCCCTGCGCACTTAGGATTTAGACCGGCGTGTTGACCTCTCTGCTGAGCTCTAGGTCGGGCTGCGTTGTGTCGATCACCCGAGGCCGGGTATTACCCAGCAAGTGTATCCGGCCGGAGGTAATCGAGCGTGTTGGGTAATAGTAGTGCACCCCTGCAGGGAAGATATCTATTCGAATAGCCGTGTCCACGGTAACATGACGCTTGGAGTTGTGCCCGGATCCATGACAACTATAAAGAGATGATGATACATGATAAACTGTTAATACTGCTCTCGGGATCGCTTTCTCGCAGGGTGTCGAGAAAGGATCTCAGGGCATTGCTACTGTATGACAACATGTATGCTACTACTATCTACTCTCTTATGATGCTGCAAGACTGCTTGAAGATGCTAGTCTTCGATAGGCTAGGCCTTTCTCTCTCCTCTGGCATTTCTGCAATACCGTCCACAAATACAGCCTTCTCATTTGATACCATTGCATGTTTAGCGTAGTTCTGATGTCAGTCTTGCGAGTACTTTGGATGAGTACTCACGGTTGCTTTGCTATTATTTTCCCCCATACCCTATTGTTGATACATCAGACGATGGAGCCCAGGAGCCAGACGCCACCGCCGATTGCTACTACCAGGAGAGTCCCGGAGGCCACTTCTATTACGATTGAGCCAGTCGACCAGGAGTAGTTTAGGAGGCTCCCAGGCAGGAGGCCTTGCCTCTTTCGATCAGAGCTGTTGTTTGTTTTCGCCTTCTTAAGGCACGCTTGTCTAACTAATGTCTGTACTCAGATATTGTTGCTTTCGCTGAATTGTGCTTGTCAGAGCTTTATATTCGAGCCCTCGAGGCCCTTGGCTTGTAATATTAAGCTGTATGACTGTTATTTGTGTCCTTTGTCGTGTTGTGGTACTAATCAGTGAGTCCCTAATCTTGGCCGTACGCATTGCGTGAATGATTAGCGTACGGACGAAATTGGGGGCGTCACAACTTGTCGCGAAAGGTTTTCGACAAGTTCAAGGGGTTGACTACGATGAGACTTTCTCACCCGTAGCGATGCTTAAGTCTGTCCGAATCATGTTAGCAATTGCCGCATTTTATGATCTGGCAAATGGATGTCAAAACTGCATTCCTTAATGGTGTTCTCAAAGAAGAGTTGTATATGATGCAACCAGAAGGTTTTGTCGATCCTAAGGGTGCTAACAAAGTGTGCAAGCTCCAGCGATCGATCTATGGACTGGTGCAAGCATCTCGGAGTTGGAATATACGCTTTGATGAGGTGATCAAAGCATATGGTTTTGTACAGACTTACGGTGAAGCCTGTATTTACAAGAAAGTGAGTGGGAGCTCTATAGCATTTCTAATATTATATGTGGATGACATATTGTTGATTGGAAATGATATAGAATTTCTGGATGGCATAAAAGGATACTTGAATGAAAGACCTCGGTGAAGCTGCTTATATATTGGGCATCAAGATCTATAGAGATAGATCAAGATGCCTTATAAGACTTTCAATGAGTACATACCTTGACAAGATTTTGAAGGAGTTCAAAATGGATCTGTCAAAGAAGGAGTTCTTGCCTGTATTGTAAGGTGTAAAGTTGAGTAAGACTCAAAGCTCGACCACGGCAGAAGATAGAGAGAGAATGAAAGTCATTCCCTATGCCTCAGCCATAGGTTCTATAATGTATGCCATGCTGTGTACCACACCTAATGTGTGCCTTGCCACGTGTCTGGCAAAGGGGGTACAAGAGTGATCCAGGAGTGGATCACTGGACAGCGGTCAAAATTATCCTTAGTAACTAAAGGACTAAGGAAATGTTTCTCGATTATGGAGGTGATAAAGAGTTCGTCGTAAAGGGTTACGTCGATGCAAGCTTTGACACCAATCTGGATATCTCTGAGTAGCAAACCGGATACGTATAATGGAGCAGTCATTTGGAATAGCTCCAAGTAAAGCGTGATAGCAGCATCTACAGTATGACATAAGGATTTGCAAAGTACACATGGGTCTGAATATTGCAGACCCATTGACTAAAATTCTCTCTCACGAGCAAAACATGATCACACCTTAGAACTCTTTGAGTGTTAATCACATGGTGATGTGAACTAGATTATTGACTCTAGTGAACTCTTGGGTGTTAATCACATGGCGATGTGAACTAGATTATTGACTCTAGTGCAAGTGGGAGACTGATGGAAATATGCCCTAGAGGCAATAATAAAGGTGTTATTATTTTATATTTCCTTGTTCATGATAAAGGTTTATTATTCATGCTAGAAATGTATTGACTGGAAACTTAAATACATGTGTGAATACATAAACAAATACCGTGTCCCTAGTGAGCCTCTACTAGACTAGCTCGTTGATCAAATATGGTTAAGGTTTCCTAACCGTAGACATGAGTTGTCATTTGATAACGGGATCACATCATTAGGAGAATGATGTGATGGACAAGACCCATCCGTTAGCTTAGCATATGATCGTTCTGTTTATTGCTACTGCTTTCTTGAATGTCAAATACATGTTCCTCCGACCATGAGATCATGCAACTCCCGGATACCGGAGGAATACCTTGTGTGCTATCAAACGTCACAACGTAACTGGGTGATCATAAAGATGCTCTACAGGTATCTCCGAAGGTGTCTGTTGAGTTGGCATGGATCGAGACTGGGATTTGTCACTCCGTGTTTCGGAGAGGTATCTCTGGGCCCTCTCGGTAATGCACATCATAAGAAGCTTGCAAGCAAAGTGACTAAGGAGTTAGTTACGGGATGATGTATTACGGAACGAGTAAAGAAACTTGCCGGTAATGAGATTGAACTAGGTATGGAGATACCGACGATCGAATCTCGGGCAAGTAACATACCGACGGACAAAGGGAATTACGTATGTTGTCATTGCGGTTCGACCGATAAGATCTTCGTGGAATATGTAGGAACCAATATGGGCATCCAGGTTCCGCTATTGATTATTGACCGGAGAGGCGTCTCGGTCATGTCTACATCATTCCCGAACCCGTAGGGTCCGCACGCTTAACGTTCGTTGACGATATAGTGTTATATGAGTTATGTGAATTGGTAACCGAATGTTGTTCGGAGTCCCGGATGAGATCCCGGACGTCACGAGATGTCTCGGAATGGTCGAGAGGTAAAGATTTATATATGGGAAGTCATATTTTGGGTTCCGGAAAAAGGTGTAGTTTTTTCGGTATTGTACCGGGAAGCTTCCAGAAGGTTCCGGAGGATTCCGGAGGGGTCCGGAAGTCCACAAGTGGGTTCACCACGTCCCAAGGGCTGGCATGGGCTAAGGGGAGGCGCCCTGGCCTTATTGGGCCAGGCGCACCAAGTCCTCAAAAGCCCACGCAGCTAGGGAAGGAAAAAAAGGAGAGTCCTAGTAGGAATAGGATTGGACTTTGGAGTCCAAGTCCACGTGTGTACTATTCACGCGGTACTGTTCATGTGGTACTGTTCACGTGGCACTATTCCTTCTACTCCAAGCCCCTACACATATATAAATAGAGGAGAGGGGGTGCCCCAAACAAGACACAACATTGTCTTAGCCGTGTGCGGCGCCCCCCTCCACAGTTCCGTCCCTCGGTCATATTTTCGCAGTGCTTGGGCGAAGCCCTGCGAAGATAGCATCACCATCACCGTCACCACGCCGTCGTGCTGCCGGAACTCATCCACTACCTCGCCGTCTTGCTGGATCAAGAAGTCGAGGACGTCACCGAGCTGAACGTGTGCTGAACGCGGAGGTGCCGTACGTTCGGTACTCGGTCGGTTGGATCGTGAAGTTGTTTGACGACATCAACCGCGTTGTTCTAACGCTTCCGCTTACGGTCTACGAGGGTACGTAGACACACTCCCCCTCTCGTAGCTATGCATCTCCATGGATAGATCTTGCGTGTGCGTAGAATTTTTTTTGTTTTTCCATGCAACGTTCCCCAACAAAGTTATGGGCACTCGGCGTCGTACGATTCTCCCGAAAGCTCTGTCAGACGTCCAGTTCAGCATTGTGGGCCTGTCGGGCCAGTGCCATCCAGGATGAGGTGGTGCTCGTCCCGGCTCGTCGCACAACGACCCGGAGTGCTTAGGACGATTGGCCCATGACCCCTTCGCACTTAGGATGTAGACCGGCGGGGACTTCTCTGCGGAGCCTAGGTAGGACTATGACGTGTCGATCAGCCGAGGTCGAGCATGACCAGGAAAAGTGTGTCCGGCCAGAGTTAATCGAGCGTGTTGGGTAAGTTGGTGCACCCCTGCAGGGAAGTTATCTATTCGAATAGCCGTGTCCACGGTAACAGGACGCTCGGAGAGTATCCCGATCTACTACAACTAGAACTGGATACCTGTGTTACTTTAATTAATATGTTAGCTCCGGGATCGCTTTCTCGCAGGGAGTCGAGGAAGGATCTCTGGGCATTGCTACTACATGCTTATTGCTTTATTATATGTTGCTAATCTGCACTCTTCTAATGCTGCAAGACGCTGCAAGATGCTAGTCTTCGATAGGCTAAGCTTCCCCTCTATTCTGGCATTTCTGCAGTTTAGTCCACAGATACAGCCCCTTCCCATTGATACCGATGCATACTTAGCATAGATCTGATGTAAGTCTTGTGAGTACTTTGGATGAGTACTCACGGTTGCTTTGCTACCTTTTTTCCCCCTACCCGATTGCTGCGATCAGATGACGGAGCCCCGGAGCCAGCTGATCCCGTCGACGACTACTACTACACCGACGGAGCCTACTATTACGTGGAGACCGACGACCAGGAGTAGTTCGGAGGCTCCCAGGCAGGAGGACTGCGCCTTTTCGATCTAGTTGTCGTTGTTTTGCTCAGCCTTCTTAAGGCAACCTTTGTCTAATTATGTCTGTACTCAGATATTGTTGCTTCCGCTGACTTATGTATTCGAGCCTTCGTGGCCTGGCTTGTAATATAAAGTTGCATGACTTTAATTTGTGTCTAGAGTTGTGTTGTGATATCTTCCCGTGAGTCCCTGGGCTTGATCGTGTGCATTTGCGTGTATGATTAGTGCACGATTGAGTCGGGGGCTTCACAGGGACTAAAACACCTCCTGAGTCGTTTCCCCTACAATACGGACTCTAAAAACAGCCTACGAAAAGGTATTTCGAAATTACATGGGCCTGACCCAAAAATAAGGTGGCGCAGCACCTATAATAGGCTATGGACGAAATTTATGAAAGGCCATCGTGTATATTTCGTCCATGTCCTTGTATGTCATAATGGTGGGTTCAAAGTGCGGAAATCTCCACTGGAAACTCCATTCTTGTTCCATTCGCGCGCGCCTTCATCTTCATGCTTGATCATGCTCCAATGTTCATTCTTCTTGTCCATGCTAGGCCCTTCATTTGTAAGCAACACAAATGTATCTAAGTTAGACAACATCATATTCTCATAAACATTAGAAACATTACCAAGAACCGAAAGTACCTGCTAATTTAACTGGCGTGCACGAGCTCCAGTAATTGGTCCAATAGGTATAGTAGCAATAGCTGTGGGTGTAGCTGTGGTAGCCATGTCCTCATCACTGGCCCCCCTTCTAATCTTTGTATTCCCATGAACATCTTAAGTAAATAAAGTGTGTTGGCCGTCTAAAAAAACTATAATGCGAACTGAGCTAGAATGCGAATTCCTAAAAAAACAAGGTTGTGGGAACATATTCGAGCCGAAGATTTGTCATGAGCGTATATTTTTCTAGATTTATTTTAAGAGTTTTTGGCGTGCACTTGTGTCTTCAAATAATCCATGTATGTAAGTGTCTGTGTAAGCACTGGATTTTAAAAAAAAAACAGAAAAGTTCCCTACAAAATCTATAAAAAAAAATGATGGAACAATTCCAGTGGCTAGTACAATGTTTACGTCACCTCATCTTGCAATACAAATAAAACAACCCATCTTGATTTCATTTCCCCTTTATTTGATGAGCCCATATTAAGAGTTATTTTCAGTAAAGCATAGATGTAGCATGATTGATTCAACATGACCAACCATGCTGATGTGGAGCGAGACAAATGTGTCCTCTGGTGATTCGATGACTCTGGCGATGAGTTCCTTCTATTTGGTGCATGGAGATCTTAAATTCATATGTGAGTGCTGGGTGTTGAGGCGGTATCACCATTATTGTTGTGAGAAAATGGAGTTTAGTGAGCGGGTAGTCCATGGATAGCGAAGAGTGCAGCGGGGAGATGCTAATAAAAAAATATGTGACTGCTAAGATCATGTTCAACACTGGACGCTTCAATAGATGCTAATAGAGAAAAAACACATATCACAAAATAAAAAACCACCATATCACTCTCTATTTTCAGCGTCGAGCACTCATGCATTAGTTAACTACAAAATCGAATGTAAAATCAGTTATTTGCATTAGCTTGTGCTAGAAAAAAGGTAAGAGGACAACATATCCTTTTGCGTCGATGACATGCCTGATGCCAGAATTAGTTGGCCCAAATGCCCACTAACTAGGATATTGATCTCGGCGCCCTCTCTAGCGCCCCGCATTGGGCATGCTCTAATGGTTCATGGGGTGTAAGTTGTTAGGTTAAAAGAGTAGTCTGCGGGAGGAGGCTACCGCTTGAATGACCCGTGTTTCACATGCTTTAGACTCCTATGCAACAACTTCTTTTGTCGTCTTTGTGCGTACCTTCTAATTTTGCATAACTTATAGAAACTACCATTTAAAATATACTGAAATATTCGTGCAAACAAAAGTGAGGGAAATCAACAATAACATTTGTGGGGATAGTTAAAAGGGATTATTTTACTACAATCACCCGGGATGAAGCCACATGCTTGATGCTTTGTGTCTTATTAAGGCAGGTTAAACGATAGCAAGACGTCCGAGTGACCAAACTTGAAGCTCTGCGACAACAAGCATCGGTATTATACTATGGTGTTGTTGGGAAACTTGGGCTTTTGATGGGCCCATTGAGAGTGGGCGCCCCATCATCCCGTGAAGGATCGAGAGCGAAGTTTTGGGAGAGGGGACCGAGCACGTTATTCGAAAAACTCGAAAAAGATATTTCCAAGTTTTGAAAAAAAAATGAAAACTTATACATGTTCACTACGGTCTGTAAAATTCATTCAAAATATTATTATTCGTAAACCTTGAACCGGGTTGGCCCACAAAGGGTTAGAACAGTTGTTACCAAGTGTTCATTATCAAAAAAGAAAAGGCAGCACCAGCACCCACACCCACACCAACATTGGCCGTGGCAGCGGCAGCCTAGGTGGATGGCGAACTGTCGGCGGCGGTTGTCCGGGCAAAGCGTCACGGACAGCAGTAGTAGGGGCACGGCACGAGGACAGCGAAGCCGCCTGTGAGATTTTAGGAGAAGCTGAACTCTCGCCGGCCCCATGCACCCCACCCCCAGCAAATATATCCATGGAACGCCATCGTCTAAATAAATCATAACATTTCTTTCTTGCTAATCATCAACGTTGTTTTGTATCTAGCCTGGATCACCTATTCACCTCAGATTCCATCCATGATTGCCACCTGAACCCTACCTTTTTCTGTGCAGGCACTACACTACACGGTTCCGTTTGCTCACTGAGACCGACAGTGCTCCTTTGAAAATCTGAGTGAGTGTGCAATTGGTTGCCAGTAGTCAAGCTGTGCAAAACTGAACCGAAAACCAAAAACCGAACCAAAAAAACCAAACCAAACCAAAATTACGGTTTTTTCAGGTTTCGGTTTCAGTTTCGGTTCCCACATATGAAAACCATTTAACATTTGGTTTTTTCGGTTAGAAACCGAACAGTTTTTGGTTAAACCGAAATAACCGAAACTAGCTTAGCTGCGGGGAAAACAACCAAGATCTGAGTTGATCCCTCCCGTCACTCTTCCTTTTATAGCCATCCACCCATCTCGTTCTTGTTCACTCCGCGAGGTGGTACTAAACTGTGTAGCGTGGCTGGCGTACGAGCTAGAGGCTGGCACCTGGGCCTTGGGCCGCCTAGCGCACGAGATGAAAGACCGCGCTTGGGCTTGAATCCTGGATTCCTGGAGGCTACAAGCTAGCGTGTGTCCTTTCTCCTGGCATTTCCACTTTTTCCACCTAAAAAAACCTACAGGCAGCGCATACGATGCCCTTTCCCTGTTTTGTCCACTAATTTTCCTAGTACGTATATATATCTCTGTCAACGCCTCCTCGGACCTCGGTCATATATATGCCTCGATCTGGCGCACACTGTACGTGCATATATGCCACCAAATCATTGTTACTATCTAATGATCTAATCTATGTACACAGTTCTCAAAGAAAAAACTAACCTACATACCCATATTGAATCATGTGATAAAAAATCATGTGTTGTTCAAAAATTCGCGTCAACTTCGGTTATTTTGGTTATTACCGAAACCGAACCGAAATTAAATGGTTATTACCGAAACCGAACCGTATCTATGTACAAAACCGTATAAACCGAAGTATAAAAACCGTATAAACCAAAAACCGTATAAACCGAACCGAATCGAACCGAAAAAACCGAATGCACACCCTGAGCCAGTAGGCAGGCTAAGCTGGCTTCACTGTCAAGCATTGCTGAATAATGATAATATCCTCAGCTGTGAATACTTTGCTAAACAATGCCAGGTAGGTTAGGCCATGCCATCACATGCCACCAACCTCTCCTTTTCCTCCTCCTCCAGGTACCGTCGTCCCATGCAACCCCTGGCTGTCAATCTAAGTATCCAGCCTGAAGAACTGAACCATCACATTTTATGTGAAAGCCAGTAAAGTATAGGAAATGAATCTCATCAAGGAAGGAATGGGAGAAGGAATCATAAGCCCAGCAGCAAGGTGCCACCAACCATGAGGTCGGTCATAAGCGACGCTCGGCTTTACCCAGGAAAGTATAGCGCCTTTATCATACGGAGATACATCTTTTACATAAACATGATCCGGCGAAACCAACCAAAAAATCTCTATGCCTAACATAATTAATCCAGTAATGTACAGATGCTATCACGATCTCTCCATAGAGGCCTCCCATGGTTCCACACCTGACTCAACCCATGGAGCAGCAAACGAGCTTGTTTGTAAGCCTGCGCCATCCAGCTTCTTTCTTGATCATGCACAAAAGTCCGGAAGAATCACTGTTTGCATCATAGCTAGGTCTCTTGATTTCTCCACCTTGAATTGTCTGCTTTTGATTGACCTTTTGGTGTGTCTCTTGGTGTCTCGTTCCCGCTGCTATCGCCAGGTTCACCTGAAGGTGTTTCCGCCAATTTCGCTTGACCTGGAGCTCTGCCAGCTCGACGGTCCTGGCAATAAGAGTAACAGAAGGTATCACTATAAATAAACACATCTTCTTAAATAAAATTTGAACTAATTATGATGGGAAAAGGTTGTTATTCAGATATTAAAAGGCAAATGGCTGGCTTCATTTACATACATCTTAAATCTTAATAGATTCAAACTGGAAAGAAGATGCTGAAATCCATATTCTCTTTACAGATTATCTTTATTTTTTGCAACCCACCATGTAACTTACAATGACCAAAAGGGAGCCCCTTCAGCAATAGGCAAAAGAGAAGATGTATGGTCTAATAATCTAAAGTAAAACAATGTATGATACTCGAGGTGTTCATCCTGATGTCCTCCTTTCCCGGCAACACGAAAAATAAATAGGGTAACAAATATATTGCAAAATTATTCTTGAGATAACTGTTATAAAATGGTACTCGAAAATAAGGATAAAAAATTGCCGTGCCATATTGACTTACATCTCTGTAGGGGAAATCATCAACTTCAAGCATGTGAATCACATGACCAATCTTTGGCCTCTTGCGAGCTTCAGGGTCTACACATCGCAGAGCCACTAGCAAAGCCTTTTTCAGTGCCCTTGAAGTAGGCTTCTCGGTCATCTTGGGATCCAAAACCCCCTCTGAATTTCGGCTGCTGACCATTGTCTTCAGCCATTCAACGAGATTAACCTGAAACATTAATCTGCAGAATTTATAAATGCATTTCACGAGTGCCTAATTTAGCACTGGTTATAAGGAGGCAGTCATTACTAACCTCTCCAGGTGGCCTGTTGTAATCTACTGGTACCCTACCAGATATTATTTCCATAATAAGAATCCCAAAACTATAGACATCACTAGTTTCATTCAACATGCCAGTGCCTGCATACTCTGGGGCAACGTACCTGCAAATAACAAGAGATACATAAGCAACTATGCTCATGTTTATCCTATGTGATGATGATATTATAAGTATCGTACTAACCCAAATGTCCCCATAACCCTGGTCGTGACGTAACTCCTCTCTGAGCCCAAAAGCTTTGCTAGCCCAAAATCAGAAAGCTTAGCGTTCCAATGCTTGTCAAGTAGGATATTGCTTGACTTGACATCACGGTGAACCACCTTTGGCTCAAGTCCCTCATGCAAATACATTAAACTGCACAACTAGGTAACTGTAAGTATTGAACAGTGATAAATATTTTTTAAATCATCAGTAACTCACATGCACTTACCCTTTTGCTGATCCGAGAATAATCTTCATTCTTATGTCCCATGTAAGAGGGCTCACAGGACCAACATCACCATGAATCCATTGCTCTAAAGTTCCATTATTGACGAACTCATACACAAGCATCCTGAAAAGAGTTCATATACAACACATTTTATGTTACAAGCGCCTCATTTATCGAATACAGCAGTTCAACTTATCACTCAAGGAGGTACCTTTGGTTGCCCTCAGCACAGTATCCAAGCAGCCGGACGAGGTTCTTGTGCCGCACCCGCCCGATTGCTTCGACCTCAACCTTGAATTCCCTCTCAGCCTGGCCCCTAACAAACCAAGTATATTACTAAATTCAGCAACACAAAAACCACACGTTACACAAATCACACATTTCAGCCTCTCAAATGGCAGCTTCCACGCTAAGCATGCTAACAACGACTTGTCATTTTTTTTATCAAGTTCTTGCACAATGTCACCATCTGAATTGTCAATATCTCAAGTCAGATTCAGTGACCCGGTGCACCCATCAAATTATACATCTTGCTTAAACTCAAATCAATTAGACGCCAATCAGAAACAAGGCTCTAAATTTGGCTATACTTGGGTTCACGGGGAGCGCTGTTACCTGTTATTCAGCAAATTCTTGACGGCGACCTGTGTGCCGTCCTCGAGAATGCCGTGGTACACGATGCCGTAGCCGCCCTCGCCAATCACCTTCTCGTCGGCGAACATTGCCGTCGCTGCCTCCAGCTCCTTGAGAGTGTACCAGTGGCCCCACCCCAGGTGTGAGACCTCGGGCACACCCGGCTCCTGGCCACCTCCGCGGCTCTCGCCGCTAGCCCCGCGCGACGACGGCCCCCCGCTACGCTGATGGTGGGGCGGCGGCTGCTCCGGGAACGTGATGCGGTGCTCCTTGCCGGTCTCGATCTGGATGGACTCCTGCGGGGACGCCTGGAGAATCTGAGCGAGCGGCACCTTGGGTGAGGCGGCGGGGGCCTGCGCGCCGCGAGAGGGCACCTCCTGGATGTCCTTGGGTGGTTTGGTGGGGTTCTTGGGATGGGCACTGGGCGCGACGGTGGCGAGGTGGAGGACAGGGGCGGCGGGGGCGCGGCGTCGGCGGCGACGGCGGTTGGCGAGAAGGCACAGCAGGGAGAGGAGGACGAGGAGGAGCACGAAGGCGGCGCCGACGCCGATGCCAACGAGCTCCCACAGGTGGAGCCCGAAGACGACGGTGCTCTGGTCCGAGTCCGACATCGGACCGCGGCGGCAAAGCTCGCTGGCTCAACCAGGAATGGCGGATCTCCGCAACAACTCTGGCTTTCTTGCAGAATTCGGTGCTAAAGAAAGATCGGGTTTCGAAGAGAACAGCCCGCTAAAGCTTGAGTTCCTGCAGAGAATTGGAGCGGAAAGGCTGGATTCCCTCAGAGAATAAATGAATGGGCAATCCAAGCGCCAAGATTGGATTTTGCAGTGGGAAACGTTGGGGCTTTTGGGTGAGGAGGGGAATTTAGGACAGGATGGAGTGACGAAAAAGGGTGGATTTGAGGGGCGGCAGGGCCCAAGACGTTGGATTTGGGAGCAGTGTGGAGGCAGAGACTAAAGATTAGACGATTGTTTTGGGGTAAAGGGTGAGGGGTGGTTAATTTGTTCTTGATAAAAGATTGGATTGTGGTTGGGAGGAGGGTTTGGGGGAGGGTGGTTGGTGGTGATCTTTAGAGTAACAACAAATCAACGAGTGAATGGAGAGCGAAGGATCAATTATTAGGAGCGGTACTCCTACTCCCACAGACGGTATGGACTGTGGAGAGAGAGATGAGTGAGGCCTGATGGGTTGCAGGAGGGGAGGAGCGCCAGTGCCAGTGCCAGTGGCTAGTGGGAGGGAGTGGTGACAGGGTGTGTGTGGCTGCTTTTCTTTGCTTTGGCAATTGCAATTGCATGGAGGATTAGATTAGACGAGTCAAGGGTCAAGACCTAATAAAATAAGTAGATCAGGTCAGAAGAGAAAGAGAAGCATAGATGGATGGAGGGTTGGAGAATGATATTTTGGGGGTCCTGAAAAAGGGGGAGGAGCTGGAGAGAGCTGATGCGAGCTGTCACGCAGTATTGGATCGAAACTGAACTATAAGGGAGAAGAGAACGTCCAATTGGTTGCACTGCCTGGGATCTGGGTTTCTTTTCTAGTACTAGTAGGAGTACTTTTTTAGTTGTTGATTGGTTTGGAATGCCTTATCACGTTTGCCGCACGCTTTTCTTTTCTATTTTTCATTTGACTTTCCTGCCTGCCTCAGTTTCACGAAAATTTTGGCATCCGCTCATATCATTCTTTTACCGCAGAGTAATTTGCTGAGACGGGACGACGTGGTGTCACTGACAGAGATGAGGAAAACTTGACCGGTGCGGGTGTGGAGAGGGGAGTGGGGAGGGTTTTCAGCCCCGACCGTCGCTCGGATTAGATAGCTACCCGGCTCGAGGCTGGGAAGAAATTTGACATGTGTGGGTCGGGGCTCTTTTTCCTTCGATCGCCGCTCGGATTAGGTAGGTACTCCGTTGGATGCAGTGACGACGCGGTTTGACGTGACGCCACAGCCGAAGGCGAGGTAAGGATGGGAGGAAAGCTTGGAGGCCGAAGGAGGAAGAAAAAGAGGAAGAAAACGACGCATAAATGTTGGACTGCTATCTTTTTTACGCTCATTCGCATAGATTGAAATATACTTCTTTATTTCATCAAAACGACTATTCTGCATATGTGCGGTTTTTGTGTGTTTCCTCTTGGTCTTCTATTTTGTGAAAACATGTTTTCAATTTTCTGTGTATTTTCTATTCATGTATTTTTCCTTTATCCTATTAATGTTTCCCATTCATGTGATCAAAGGGGATGTTTGAATACACATATATGAATTTGTCACACACAATAGTGTAATTCGTGCTTTCCACTTTGACCAATGGATTGATGGCCGAGAACACCTTATTTTGGATTGAACGGTCAATTGATGCCCAAGCGTAACTCTAGCAAAGTCATCATCTAGGCAGCCTCTAGAATGGGTTGGAGTGCCCTTCATAAATTTTTGTAGGTTGCCAAGCGTTTGTGCAAACTTAGAGTCGCCATATCTGTGCAGCCTTCATAATTTTCTCTCTCATATTTCTCCTATATTTGTGCATATACACTCTTGATTCTCAATCTCACATGTATTTAAGCTTTCGCCATTCAACAAGATTTCAAACCATACCATATTCTTCAAGAATCAAATACAATATTAACACAACATAAGTTCAACCAAATGCAATCATTATAGACTCGAAATGCATGAAGGAAAAATGAAGCATCATGCACACATTCAATTGACATGTACAAATCACATGTCGCCGGCAATGCTACCTTCTCCCATGTGTGCACGCCCCCTCCTCCGGTGCGTTGGCCGCTCCATGGCATCTTGGAAGCCATGATCTCCACTAGTCAGATGTGATCCTATTCGGACTCGGATCCAGGCCGAACAGACTTTGGGCTTTAGGATCCGTGCGAGGCCCAAGAGTTGAGCCCGTGACGGATGCCTATATATATAGTGGAGGTGCGGCACACTCATTCAATTGATCGCTTCGGCGCCGTCACTAGGGCTTTGCACGTGTTGCAACTAGCCACCTCCACTCGCCACCGGTTGTGTGATTGGACCTAGCAGTTGATACCTCCTTCTATTGATCCGGTATTGGAACAGAAAAGAGTATCCCACACCTATTTCCCCAGAGGTGACCCTGGGTTATCGAACCCACGAGAGGAAGATTCCCTTGAAGCGATGGTCTCTAGCAAGCTTTTGTCAAAGTGTCAAATCCAGCTTTTGACCGGATCAGCAAGCAAATAGTGATTCAAACACTTATAATAAAAAGAGGTACGGGTATGAGGTCTTAATGCTTACAACCTTGTATTTGCACTGGGATCAAATAAGATATTAATTTGTGCGCCGGAAGTCACCCATCGAGATGTGCTTGTTACGGATCGAAGTGGGGGGTGTGTCCAAATAACATCTTGACCGGCACGAGTCCTGCATCAAGAATCAGTTGTCCTGCCGCAGGCCCTATCCGTCGCGCGGGGTTGCCTTGATAATTAAGATAATGAAATCATACAAGAGCTTTGGGCGTTTAATGACTACACCTCATTTATCCCCAAGGATATGATCCATGTTACCCTACTGAACCTTACTGTCACCGTTGTTCGGTATAACACTTCACGGTCTCCTTGCTCCTAGCCTCACCGGTGCTCGATCTCCATGATCCTGGGTACCTGTAGGGATGAAGATCGCGGACAAGACAAGAGACATCTTCACGGAACAATTTTATTTCACACATACGGGACGTAATGTCAAAGTCTTCCATTGATCCCCTCAACAAGTACCTTGGATTGTAAGCCTCATGCCTCAACCCACACCTTACCGAACTACTCACACATGAAGATCATATCGCGAGAAGAAAACATTGAAAAACACATCTTAAGATTGATTGATTGCAATATGTCTTACAATGGATGCCTTATGCGATGCACGATTACAAGTATGAACTAGATGCAAGAACAGTATGGTGGTGGAGATGGCTATGGAGATGGAAATGGCGGCGGCTAGGGTTTGTGGATGAAGATGATGATGAAGAGGTTCTGGCTTTCGTGCTCGTTGTTCCGTTGACATTTCGATGGGGTCCTTTAATAAAAGTTGTACAGGTGGACGATCTGCCTCGAAATCCACGCCAAACGGGCGCTCATGGGCGCGTGCGCCCGTATGGAACGCCATTTTTTGCTCTGTCTTCGCGCAGACGCTTCCTGTTGATTCTTTCTTCCTCCATTTTTCTTCCATTCCATTCCCGCACGTGATTTCTTCCCTTTTAGCCCATTTCCTGTGGAAACACATAAAAGAGAGGATTTGTGGAATCCTTTGCATTCATTAGTCATTAGTAGCAATATCGGAGCGAATATCTCTTTTTAAATGAAACATCTTGGTTTAAACAAAGGTGAAATGGGTGTAAAAATATCACTCATCAGCAGTCCGCCGCACGACGTTCCTCCTGCACGCGCGGATACCGTTAGAGGCGATGCACTGACGCTGCTCCGGAAAATCTGTACGTGGGATCCGACGACTGGCTATTCGAGGGAGATTGGACGAGGAGGAGACGAACCCCACGGACGCGCTGCCTCAACTCTTCTTCCGCTGCATGGCACTGCGCGTCTAGTGGTAACGATCAGTGATCCACCTCCCTTAGCATATTCCTGGAAGTTCTGCGGGTAGGAAATTTTAATTTGCAGTCGATGCACCCTACGGTAGATCCCTACATGCTAGAGTTGCTCTTAGAGCAACTCCAACGCGGCGACCCATTTCGTCCGCGCGTGTCCGTTTGGGTCGCGGAGGACAAAAACGCCGGCCCAACGCGCCGACCCAAACCCAAAACGCGTCCACCAGACGTCCCCGCCGATGCATTTCAGGCCCAAATTTGGGCCGCATTTGCGTCAGCGCGGACACGAAACGGACGCGCCGCGCGTCCCCTCGGTGTCCGCCGCGGCCCCACATGTCGGCCGGCCAACCACCACATGCGGTCGTATTAAACGCCAGCACCTACCTCGGACCCGCCTGGCAGTGTGTGAAAGGGTCGCGTGACTGTCCTTTTTAATGGAAGCGTGCGGCGGGGCCGGCCTCATCCACTTCCATCTCCCCGTCCACATCTGGCCACACTTGCTCCCTCGCCGGCGACCAGAAACCCTAGCCAAGCCCAAAACCCTAGCAAGCCACCCAGCAGCCATGGGTCTCTTCAACCGCCGAGGCAAGGGCAACCTCACAGCCGGCGCCAGCTCCTTCCGCTCTCCTCCTCCGCCACCGCCGCCGCGGCCTGCACGCCCGGGGCGGGAGCGGTTGCACATCCCGGTGCACCAAGCGGAGTGGCACTGGAGGTACCGCATCTCGCTGCAGTACCCCCACGTGACGCTGCCGCACGACTGGCACCTGGATCCGCAGCGCATCCCGGTGTCGGCGGTGCCGCGGTCGCAGCGGGCTCAAGCGGGGGAGGTATGCCGGTGTCGGGCGCTCCTAACGCCGGAGCAGCGCGCCGACCCTACGTACGCGACGGACTCCCTGAGTGGGAGTTCTGGTTCGCCCTCGAGCACAAGGAGAACGCCGCGGCGGCGTCGGCGCCCACGTCCCCTTCCCCCCACCGCCCCTCCATGTCAAGCCGGAGATTGAGCCAGCGGAGGCAGAATATCAGGCCGCGTTGGCGGCGGCCATGCAGACCTCCCTCGAGGAGGAGTAGCGCAAGGCGGGGGAGGAGGAGGTGGACTACTGATACGTCTCCAACGTATCTATAATTTTTTATTGTTCCATGCTATTATAATATCAATCTTGGATGTTTTTATATGAAATTATATATCATTTTTTGGGAATAACCTATTAACCTAGTGCCCAGTGCCAGTTGTTGTTTTCTGCTTGTTTTTGGTTTTTCAGCAAATCAGTACCAAACGAAGTCCAAATATCACAAAACTTTTTGACGATTTTTTTCTGGACAAAAGAGACCCTGGAAGCTTCGGGAGGAAGCCAGAAGCCTCACGAGGAGGCCACAAGGCAACAGGGCGCGGCCCCAGGGGGCGCCCTGATGCCTTGTGGGCCCCTCGTGGCTCCTTTTGACCTAATTCCACTTCTATAAATTCTCAAATATTCGAAAACCAATAGAGAGCCACCCCGAATAACTTTTATGCCGCCGCAAGCCTCTGTTCTTCCGCGATCCCATCTGGAGGCCTTTTCCGGTACTCTGCCGGAGGGGGAATCGATCACGGTGGGCTTCTACATCAACCTTGCTGCCCTTCCGATGATGTGTGAGTAGTTTACCACAGACCTACGGGTCCATAGCTAGTAGCTACATGGCTTCTTCTCTCTCTTTGATCTTCAATACCATGTTCTCACTACAAAAAAAACACTTCCGTGATGATACGTCTTTGTCACAGTAGGTCACATTTTCTGTCATGCATGTACATCCGTGACAAATTTATGACAAAATCAAGATAGTCATACATGTGCTGTCGTAGAAGTGTTCCATGACAATACTGAAATTATCATCACGGAAGTGTCCACTTCCATGACGATAAATGTCGCATCATGGAAGTGTTTTCGTCAAGGGTAACCGACACGTGGCATCCACCGTAACGGGTCGCCGTTAAGCTATCGGGTTCCGGTTTGGATCCGATAACCCGTTAACAGCTCGGACCAATGGGGATTTTCCATGTGTAGAATTCTCATTGGCCGAAGGAACCACGTGTCAGCTCGGCGTGGTGACAGATGTCATTCCTCCAATGGACGAGACGGGCCTATGCAAATGTTACACGTGGAATGGCCCAACAGTGGCCCATTGAGGTTTAAAAGGCCGGCCCAGTCGAAATAAGCAGGCTGGCCCATTTACGGCCTACTTTTGTCTGGCCCATGTACAAAAATGGCCCGTCAATGGCTCATTAACGATTTGACACCATTGCGGCCCATCGCCTGTTCCAGCCCGTTAACAGCCCGCTATGTCTTTGGGCTCATTTGCCGGCCGAGGATCTTTCGGCCTGTTAGAGGCCCATTATAGCGATGGGCCAATTTCCAGGCTGTACGACTTTCGGCCCGTTATAGGCCCATTATAGGCATGGGCCAATTTCCTGGTGGTACGTATTTTGGCCTGCTAACGGCCCGTAGGCCTGTTAACGACCCACACCGTAGTTGGGCCTTTTACATTCCTGCCTGAATTTCGGCCTCTTAGTGGCCCATGTTCTCCATGGCCCAATTCCAGCCCGACATGACTTTCGGCCTGTTAAAGACCAGTTTTGTATATGGGCCCACTTATGGCCCGAATGGCTTTCGGCCTGTTAACGGCCCGACCTCGAAATGGGCCAAGCAGTACTTTTGATCTATTTCGGCCTGCTAACGGCCCGTAGGCCCGTTTCTACTGTTGGAGCCCAATCGAGGTATCGGCCTGCTAACGGCCCATCAACTAATTGGGCCTACTTTAGATTTGGGCCTGCTAAGGGCCCGTCAAATAATTAGGCCTACCTTTCATTTGGGCCTGCTAACGGCCCGTCAACTAATTGGGCCTACCTTACATTTGGGCCTGTTGAATTTCCTGCATGGCTACTGGCCCATTGAATGACAGGGCCAAATAGAATCCATCAAAGGCCCACGACGATTTAGGCCCAGCTAATACTTTCAGCCCATTAAGAGCAACAATTATGGCTTGTGGCAAAGCCCATCTAGTAACCGCAGGCCAACTACGGGGCCATTACAGGCCCTGGGCCTTTACCTTAGAAGAAGGGCCCACGTCGCTTTGTTCCAGTTATTAATTTCACTGCATATTTTGGCTTGTTTGCCGCCAGTTGAGGTTTCGGCCCAGAAAGCTCGGGTGCAACCCCGCACTAAGCAAACATGCGCATAAAAGGAAAAACGTAGCACATCGAAGCATATATTACAGGAAATTACATCCACTGGGCAATGAAAGATTGATGCCAGTGCAAATAAACGAACATAACTTAACGATCGACAACCTCACAATCTGCAACCTCAGCGCGGATGACGCCCATAAGCATGTGAGCAAGTTCTTTCTTCTTGGCTATACTGACACTGAAATCATCGATCAGTTGTTGTTGTGCAAGAATGTGCACCTCTGATTCCTCCACGATTTCCATCATTGCTTCAGCCAGTAATTGGTTCACAAACATACATCTTTTCCGTTGGATTCGAGACAGAGGAAACTGAACAGATTTATATGGGAATTTTGGCAGGCTTGTATCAATGATAGTGGAAAGTGTCTCGACCACTGCATCATAACTTAAATTAGAGGGGAAACTGAACAGATTAATCAAGAGTTATTGCCATATTACCTTCGCTAGAATTATTGGAGAGAAACAATGGGGTTGCCTTGCTGTCTTGAGACTTTGTCGTATTATCTTCAGCAGCCTGCACCAAATCATCGGCCAAGTCAGTTAATACTTAATAGGAAAGCAACATTGACACAATGAACGTTTGGGCAACCAGACCACACCAGCCTACACCGAATTAACACAACATGGCACTGCTATCATCAGCCAGGTAAGTTAATAGGAAAGCAACATTGACACAATGAAATATTGGGCAAACAGACCACACCACTAGATTTTAGTAATGTGCAATATATGAGATAGTACAATCATGTAGCTCAATATGCAAAACTACCAGGCAGTTTCCCTTACAAAATCTACATTAGCACCTTAATTATACATTTTGCTACAAGTAAATTTAGATCAGATAATTGGTGTAGGGTACTGAAGGTTGGATTCACGCTGATGCTACTTAATAAACTACATACTGATGTAAAATTATAGTGATGTACAACAGATACTTACATCAGCATTGGAGCGCGGAGCATTGCTGCAAGATACTTTCCTCGACCACGATCCCAGTTTAGAACGTGTGTTGTCCTTTAAGCATATTTTCTACAACAAAGATGCGTAAGACAGATGCAGAATATATAAGATCAAATGTGATCTGAATGTTATAAAATTTCATGATGGGAGGATACGCACACCCTTCCTAGCAAGGAGTTGACATGTTTTTGTTGAAATGGAGCTGACTTGTTCTTTGGCCACTGGAATCTGGTTATTATCTAGAGGACTTGGGTTTCCCTGTGCTGGAGCAGTTCCGATGAACACTTGAGTTGGGTTACTATCTCCTGGAGTTTGGATCTTTTGCAAAGAACTTGTTTGTACCCCTTCGGATTCTAACATAGCCCTCTTCCGCTTACATGCCTTGTAGAGAAGAATGGTGCTTCAGTTATAAAACATGCTATGGCAGAGAGATGGAATAGGTACTGAAGAATAGAAAGGCATGACATATTGACATGTACTCCCTCCATCCGGAATAAATGGATGTGTCTAGACGTATTGTAGTTCTAGATACTTCCATTTTTATGCATTTCTGCCACAAGTAATACAGACGGAGGGAGTATGATGTACTCCCTCCGTAAAGAAATATAAGAGTGCTTAGATCACTATTTCTTTACAGAGGGAGTATAAGCTAAGGATACGACAGGACAACAGAGTAAAAGAAACAGTAGTTGAATGTAAAAGTGTATGATAGCTGGAATAGGTACAGAAAAACAGCAAGGCAGCATATTCACATGTCTGAATGGCAAACTAAGATCACATTGCAACAGAACAGTAGAACAACACTTCAGTGTATAAAACCATGGTATGGTAGACGGATGGAGTACATACTGACGAACAACAATGCATGAGATATTCAGATGTATGATGTCCAAACTAAGCAGATGGCATTGCAGCAGAGTAGAATGACAGTACTTGAATTTGAAAAGATGTTATCATGAATGGAATAGGTACAGACAAACTGGAAGGCATGACATATTCACATGTATGATCAGCGGGCTAAGCACATGGCATTGCAATAGAGTAGATGCATTGCAAGACATTATATGCATGATGCTACCCATATCATGGGTCAAGTTAGAGAAAAGACCTTCTGGGGTGAATAGGAATCATTATCTCTCTGCAACTCTTCTGAAGAACTACATTTAACTGTTCCATCATATTGAATATCATTGACGTCAAGTATGTTTGCCGTTGCATTGCTCCGCAAGTTTCTTTTAGTGGATTTGTTCTCATATTCAATATCACTGTGTGCAATAATATCTGACATGCATGGAAAACAACTAGTAGTGAGATTATGTAATGAGTGTCTGTAGGAGATGACATAAATAGTAGAAGTCAACTTAAATAGCAGAACCAGGTTGATACCTCAAAGACTAAAGAGAGAGCACACATGATAGCTACAAAATATATACTGTTTGTACTCGAGATTAACTAAATGGCACACAAAAGTACTACAGAACAACATCATAGGTAATACTAGAAGGGGTATAATCACCAGCCTGTGGGACAGCTTTGGCTGAGGGACGATAACTATTGAACACCGTTAACTACTGCACAAGTCTCTTATATGAAGTAAGACTAAGAGATCAACAGGAATGTACAGTGACAAGTGATAATTTATTTTCCATGTTTAGATGAAGAACAAAAGCCATAAATGTTGCACACAAGTAAGATGAGGGTACAACCTATCTTGCCGCCCTCCGTAGGAGTGAGCATCATCTACTGAATCGTCGATGGCGCTGCGGTTGTTGTGGCTGTCCATGTCTGGCTGGCACATTCGAGGCAGGGAACTCTTAAGTGGGGAGTATAGCTCCCATCTGGTGCATGCTTCCCTTGTTGGAGCAGCTCCAGTGAGAAGGAAGACGGTGTGGCTGAAGATGCAGAAAACACACAATGTTAAGAATGACACATATCTCTGATCTGAAGAAATACGATCAACACTCAGGTACGAGACTGGTCACACGTCAGTTCATTGAAAACTAAATTGTGGTCACACGCTTTTTTTTTCACTGTCCGATCTACGCCGGATGGCTGGATGGCCGTCTTGTGCCTCCCGGCTGTCACTGTTTAGGATCTTCCTTGAACAGCCAGCGAGCACCGGCAGAGCAGCCTGCCTCCACCGTCCCTTGCCACGGCAGCTCCGACCTCGACCCCGCCCCCCGCCCCACCGCACTGCCGTGGTTGCGCCGCCCCCGGCCATACCTCAAAGACTCGCCGTCATCCAGATCCGGCGCCAGCAGTACCTTGACCCCACGCAACCCTAAGATAGGCATCGAAGCACTGCTTCCGCGGCGAACCTGCACCCTCTACCCGCACCCCTATGATAGACACCGAGGAACTCATTCCCGGGCCAATCGGCAGCCTAGGAGCTCCGCTGCCTCGAGGGGAGGTGTTTCCTTCCATTTGAAACCGACTGACCCAGAATAAAAATCCAGGCGATTGACGCCTAGGTAAAGTGAATAATATGAGTGTACAACCTATCTTGCCGCCCGATGAAGTAGGCAGCTCCATCTGCCGAGTCGGTGAGGCAGGCGCGGTTGCGGTGGCTGCCGGCGGCGAGAAACCAGATATGTGGCGGCAGTCGACGGCTACGGGGGACCAGCGCCGGTGCGCTGGACGCGTCCGAAGTATGAGCCGCTCCGGTACCATGCACGACGGCGCGGTTGAATCGGCTCCTGCACGGTTCACGTGGTCGTCATCGAGGCAGCTCTGGCAGCACGGAGTAAGAGGCACACGGCCCAGTGCCCGATGGCAAACGGACTGCAGCTCGGGCATTGGGAAGGAGGGCGGCGGTGAATCTGGTGCGGTGGGGGGGCATGGAGGAGGGACCGAGGTTTCACGGCAGGGGAGAAGGTGATTTGGCGCCCACGGTGTATGAATGGGGAATTGGGAGGGGGAACCATGTTTTACGGACGCATTTGTCTGAAATGTGGAGGAAGTTACAATTCTACCCCTGTGTTTTGGCTTGTGGGCTTGGGTCTGAGTCTTAAGGGTCGGGGATAGTAGGGTAACTTTGCTTCTCCCAAATAATGGGCGCTAGCGATTTCGGGCGAGGAGGGCGTGTTTTGAAATAGTGGGCGCGAGTGATTTCGGCCGAGGAGAGGGTGTCATTTCGGTCGATGAGTGGGCGCGCTTGGATGAAGTTACAAACCTACCCTCGGTATACAACGGGCCAATTGATGTGGGCCCAGATAGGCTGGTAATTTCACATCTCCCGTTTATTTGCTCGGGCGAATTCCACCGACCAGAGGGTGTTTTAGCGGTTTGTTCAAATTTTGGGAGAACAAGTATCCACGTCTACCGTACCAAGTCGATCCGAATCAAATTTAGAAATATTAGTTCTATATAGTGTCACATCTTGCCACTTCTTTTTTAGATGGTGAGATGATGCTCGGGACTAATGTGTTTTTACATGCTCGTTGCTACCGATTAATTTGCCAAATAGTTAACCCACTGAAAAACGGGAATCAAACCAGAAATGAAATAGCTCAATTCAATGAAATAGCTCTTTGACCCGGTCAAAATTGTGGACTAAATCCAAAATTGAACACATCAATTGAATAGCATGATGTATTATAGTACTCCATGAACATGCTCAAACTCAAATTAATGAACCTGTTTGATACGCATATCTCCGTTCATGTGTAAATTGCAAACACCATGTTCTACAATTCAAACATTTGAATACAATTTTATACTGAATCATGGTTTATATCAGTCTTCGATGCAAAAACGCGACCTCTCCCCTCTCCCGCACTCCCGTTCTCTCTCTAGCCGACACTCTTTGTTTCTATCGCGTGCGTACAAACACAAGCCTTATCGGTCTCTCTCTCTCTCTCCCTCTAGATCTTTCAAGTTCGCATGCACACTATGTATAGGTCTCCCTCGCACACAATGTATGACTCTCTGGTCTAAGCTAAATAGCTAGCGTGCACTCACACACCAAGTTTCTCGCTCATTGTCCATAACTCTCTCGCGCACCACTCTGCCGTCTCCCGGGTCTTCTCACTCTCAAAAAAAAATCTCCCTAGGTCACACATACACATATCTCACTCGCACTAGATAGACCCATCTAACACTCTCTCTTCCTCGTTCTCTCTCTATCTCACACGTGTGACGCCCCCGACTCAATCGTGCACTAATCATACACGCAAATGCACATGATCAAGCCTAAGGACTCACGGGAAGATATCACAACACAACTCTAAACACAAATAAAAGTCATACAAGCTTTATATTACAAGCCAGGGGCCTCGAGGGCTCGAATACATAAGCTCGCGCACAAGCGTTAGCGGAAGCAGCAGCAATATCTGAGTACTGACATAAAGGTTAAACAAGTCTGCCTTAAGAAGGCTGAGCAAAACAACGACACTAGATCGAAAAGGCGCAGGCCTCCTGCCTGCGAGCCTCCGAAACTACTCCTGGTCGTCGATCTCCACGTAGTAGTAGGCTCCACCATGGTAGTAGTAGTCGTCGGCGGGAACAGCTGGCTCCTGCGATCCGTCGTCTGATCGCAGCAATCGGGTATGGGGAAAAAGGGGAAGCAAAGCAACCATGAGTACTCATCCAAAGTACTCGCAAGACTTACATCAGAACTATTCTATTTATGCATCAGTATCAAATGAAGGGGCTGTATCTGTGGACTAGACTGCAGAAATGCCAGAATAGAGGGGAAGGTCTAGCCTATCGAAGACTAGCATCTTGCAGCATTAGAAGAGTGTAGATTAGTACATAAATATAATAGTAACAACAAGTATAATAGCAATGCCCAGAGATCCTTCCTCGACTCCCTGTGAGAAAGCGATCCCGGAGCCATAATATTCATTAGCATCACAAGTATCCAGTTCTAGTTGTAGTAGATCGAGATACTTTCCGAGCGTCCTGTTACCGTGGACACGGCTATTCGAATAGATAACTTCCCTGCAGGGGTGCACCAACTTACCCAACACGCTCGATTAACTCTGGCCGGACACACTTTTATCGGGTCATGCCCGGCCTCGGCTGATCGACACGCCGTAGCCCTACCTAGGCTCAACAGAGAGGCCAGCACGCTGGTCTAAATCCTAAGCGCTCAGGGGTCTTGGGCCCATCGCCCTTTGCACTCCTGCGTGTTGCGTGGGCGGCCGGGACCAGACCTAGCCCCTATATACACACGCAGGCTTCCGCGGTCCACCGGGAGCGCGCCGCTCAATCGCTGACGTCTGAAGAACTTCGGCTGAAACATACGACGCCGAGCGCCCATTCTATTCCCGCGTGGTGGTTAGTGCGAAAAGGCCAGAGGCCTACTCAGACCACATATCCTAACACATTAGTCTGTTGGGAGCTCACGGTGACGATCAGTGCTCCACGATCTGTGGTCCCGTCACCCCGTCTCGAGGACTTGTGGCAAGGGCCAGGCCCAATCCCTCTCCTGAGGCAATCTGCCTGCCCGGCCGCGCCTCGTAATTATTTTTGCGGCTACCCTCACGGTCAACCCGACTTCACATTTCTCGCGGGTACCCCTCAGGGCCGACCCAACTTTAATCAGGGACTGAGATAAAAGTCAAGGTATCCGTGTGTTCATCGCATCAAGGGGGAATCCGAGGAATCACCCTCGTTGGATTCCCACTAGATGTATCCGTCAAGGTGAACTCGGAGGAATCACCCTCGATGGGTTCACACTTGAGGGGTTGTACAACAAAGGCATCATCGGAGGTGGTGAAAGAGGAATCACCCTCGGTAACCCACAACTGACTAGCTAGGCTACAGAGATATCATCAGGAGTGAGGTAAGAGGTATCACCCTCGGCACTCGATAGTAGCTCTGTAGAGTCGTATAACCAAGGGGTGTGCGGTGATGTGTCGGTCTTAGCCCATCGATCACATTGATCGGGGCACCGGTAACAAAGCGGGGCAACACAGGGACAAGGATGAGGGGCCACTGATGGTTCACTAACCAACCTATACTAAGCATTTAGGATAGCAGGAATGGTATCAACAGCAGTTACAAAAACAGGCTATGCATTAGAATAGGAGCAATCAGTTACAATAGCAAATTCTAATGCAAGCACGGGAGAGAAGGAATAGGTGATATAGGAATGATCAAGGGGGTTTTGCTTGCCTGGAAGCTCTGCGGTAAAAGAGGGGTCGTCGGTGGAGTAGCAGTCCTCAGGGGCAGCGTCGGTCTCGGGGTCTACCGAAGAGAAGAGGGGGAGGAAACAGATAAATACAAGGCAAACAAATGCAACACAATGCATGACATGGCAATATTCTATGCTAGCGGTGGCCTAACGCAGTGCTACACGTTAGAGACGGAGCGGGAAAATATCTGGGAATATTTTCCCGGCTTTAGGCATCTGTCAGACAGATTAACCGGAGGGGAAGGTTCCATGTTTGCAGCGTTGTGGGCATGTGACAGCTACATGGAGGGCATATTCAAGTTTGTCTCATTTTTCTGAGCAACTTTCATGTAGAAAACTTTTTCATCCGAGCTATAGTTTAATTTCTACGAATTTTCTAAGTTTCAAACATTTTCTGAAATTCCTAGAATTAATTTTAATTCAAAAATAACCAGAAAATACTTTATTGCGTCAGGCTGACATCAGCAGTCAACCCAACCGGTCCAGGTCAAACCTGACGGCTAGGACCCACATGTCAGTGGCACAGGGCTAATTAGAGCTTATTTAAATTAAACTGGGGTTAATTAGCAGGTGGGCCCCATATGTCAGTGACTAATTAGATTAACAAATTAAGTTTAATTATAAAACTGGTTAATTAGCGGGTGGGGCCCGCCTGTCAGCGACTGGGGTTGCCCAGTCAGCACGTTGACTGGGTCAACCCAGTCAACTGGGCCCCTGGGGCCCACTGGTCAGCGACCCAGGGGTGGCCCCAGGCCGGCCAGGTCAGCGGCGGCCGGTGTTTAGACGCCGGTGAAGCCAAAACGCGGCGGAGGGCCACTGCCCTCGTCGGAACTCGGCTACGGGCAGCCGTTTGGAGCGCGGCTTGGCGCGTTGGAACGTGCGCAGCGAGCCGTGTCGTTTGGTGGCGGTGGCGTTGGCTGGGGTGGCCGGAAACGACGACGGCGTTGAGCCATGGCGGCGGCCGAAGTGCGGCGAGCACGGGTTCGATGCTAGGGAGCTCGGGAAGGCATGCGCGTGTGTGCGTTGGGCTTCTGGGAGCTCCAGGAGCTCGACTACGAGCTCGGACGCGCGTGACAGCGGCTGTGGCCACGGCGGCGAGCTCAACGGCGGAGGTGACTTCGGCCATGGCGAATGCGGCGGCTACGGCGCGAAAGGAAGGGGGAGATGGAGGGGATCCGAGCGGAAGCTCACCGGGAAGGCACACGGGGGCCCGGCGAGAGCTTAGTAGCAGCAGCGCGGCGAATCGAGTGGCGGAGCTCCGGCGATCCGAGGAGGAAGACGACGACACCGGGCTCGATGCGGTGGCTCCCGGCTCCAACTGGTGGCGCCGGATGGCGTAGCGGACGACAGCGACTCCCTAGGACATGGCGGCGAGGCGTGGGGTGGACGGTGGCCGTGGGATCGACGGCGAACGGCGACGGAGGCGCTCGGGCGAGCTCGGGAGAGAGAGAGGGAGGCAATGGAGGAGGGGGAAAGTGGCTAGGGTTCGCCAGGGAGCTGCGGGCGATGCTCTTATCCACTCCGCGGCGGCGACGGCGCCGGGGATGGCCGACGCGTGGGGATCCGCGGCCGCGGGCACGCGCGCGGCGACACGCGGGGAGAGAGGGGCAGGAGGAGGGAGAAAGAGGGAGGTGGGCTGGGCCGGCACTGTTTGAACTTAGGCCCACCTGCACAGTAACGCTTCGGCCTTTTTCCATTTCCTTTTCTGTTTCTTTTACCACCAGCCCTTTGCATTTACTTTTAGCCATCAATTGACTTTGCAAAAATGTGGGGCTGGTCAAATCAAATACTAGGGAATATTGAGCACTGCCACAAAAAGTTTGGAAGGCATTTGAATTCATTTGAATTTTTCAAAAATGGAAAAGCATTTAAAATGCTTCTTTTGGCACTGTTTAAATTGCTAAAGCTCATTTTGCAAATAGGTGATGTTGTTTTCCTGAACAAATATTTGTTTTGGAATATTTGCTAAATGATGAACTATTTTTCAGCAATTTTTGAGCAACTTCAAATTTCACTTTCAAGTTGAATTGAATTCAGTGGTGGAATTTGAAATGAGATATTAATCCAATATGATCAAGCATTGCAAATCAAGGTGACTTAGCATAATCATTATGGATCACTGTTGCTCATTACACAGGGGTGTTACAATTCTCCTCCTCTAAAAGAAATTCTCGTCCCGAGAATTCAGGAGGTAGAAGGGAAAAGATCAAGATATTCTTCGCAAAGACGATCCTCGCGTTCCCAAGTGGCTTCATCTTCATTGTGATTTGACCACTGCACTTTCAGGAACTTGGTTGCCTTCCGACGGGTCCAACGTTCAGCTTGATCCGGGATCCGGATCGGATGCTCCTTATAAGAGAGATCATCTTGTAATTCGAGCATCTCATGATCCACTGCACGGTGCGGATCCTTGAAGCAACGGCGAAGTTGCGACACATGGAAGACATCGTGAAGGTGAGAGAACTGCGGTGGCAATTCCAATTTATATGCCACCTGTCCACGTCTGGCGAGAACGCGGAAAGGACCAATATAGCGAGGAGCTAACTTGCCCTTGATTCCAAACCGATGAGTGCCCTTCGTAGGAGTGACACGCAGATAGGCTTGCTCACCAGGTTGATAGGCCAATCCCCAGCGTTTGCGATCATAATTACTCTTCTGGCTGTCCTGGGCCGCCTTGAGATTTTCCCGAACAATACAGACTTGCTCTTCGGCTTGTTGGATAATATTCGGACCAATGCGCGGTCGTTCCCCAGTTTCTGACCAATTCAGAGGGGTTCGACACTTACGTCCATACCTCGAAGGGTGCCATCTTCAAGCTAGCTTGATAGTTGTTGTTGTATGAGAATTCAGCATATGGGAGAGATTCCTCCCACTTCTTGCCAAATGAAATGACACAAGCACGCAACATATCTTCAAGCACTTGGTTAACTCGTTCAACTTGGCCTTGGGACTGGGGGTGATAAGCTGAGCTCCAGGTTATATGAGTTCCCATAGCTTTTTGGAAACTTTCCCAGAACCTTGAGGTGAAGAGGTTGCCACGGTCTGAACTAGTCTCCTTCGGAATACCGTGGAGTGATACAATTCTGGAGATATACAAGTCTGCTAACTGGCTAGCAGTAATCGTCTCCTTGACTGGCAAAAAGTGTGCAACTTTGGAGAGTTGGTCAACGACGACAAGAATAGCATCGTGACCCTTCTGCGACTTGGGAAGGCGAGTAATGAGATCCATTTGAACCTTGTCCCATTTCCATAAAGGGATAGGAAGTGGTTGCAGAATTCCAGCAGGTTTTTGATGTTCTGCTTTGACGCGACGGCAAACGTCACATTGAGCAACATAGCGAGTGATGTCTTGCTTCATTTTAGACCACCAGTACCTTTGACGAATGTCGCGATACATCTTGGTACTACATGGATGAATAGAAAGTGGTGTATCATGTGCCTCCTTCATAACCTTGCTTGTCATAAGTTCGAACCGGGGTACCACAAGGCGATCTCTGAAGTACAAGGTTCCATCTTCAACAAGCGAGAAATCTCTGGCTTTCTCCAAAACAAGATCTCTTTTCATCTGATCAACTTCAGCGTCTTTTGCTTGCGCGGACTTGATAGCTTTCTCAAGAGTCAGTTCCAAGACAAGGGTATTGAAAAAACCCTACGGAACAATATGGAGGTTTAACTTGCGAAGTTCTTCATAAAGAAGGGGTTGAGCTCGCTGAACCATGAGATTGTTGCAATAAGACTTGCGACTCAAAGCATCGACCATTACATTAGCTTTGCCATGGGTATAAGAAATACTGCAGTCATAGTCTGTGATTGCTTCCATCCATCTCTGTTGACGGAGATTCAGATCCGGCTGAGTAAACAAATACTTCAGACTTTGATGATCCGTATAGATCTCGCACTGATTACCAAGAAGGTAATGTCGCCATAACTTCAGTGCATTAATAACTGCAGCAAGTTCGAGATCATGAACTGGGTAGTTCTCTTCATGAGGACGCAGTTGTCGCGAGGCATAAGCAATCACCCTGCGTTGTTGCATCAAGACACAGCCTAATCCTTGACGAGAGGCGTCGCAATAAATAACGAATTCCTTGCGAGAATCCAGAGGAGCAAGCACTGGTGCGGATGTTAATTTGTCCTTGAGGGTTTGGAAACTTTCCTGACATTTATCTGTCCACTCAAACTTAACGCCTTTGTGAAGCAGATTAGTCAGAGGCTTGGCAATCTTGGAAAAGTTCTCGACAAAACGGCGGCAATAGCTTGCGAGTCCGAGAAAACTTCTGAATTGCTTAACATTCTTCGGGGGAGTCCAGTCAAGAATAGCCTGAACTCGTTCTGGGTTGACAGCAGTACCATCCTTGGAAATCACATGACCAAGATAGGTTACTTCAGATAACCAGAATTCACACTTGGAATACTTGGCATATAGCTGATGCTCTCGAAGCTTTTCCAGAACATGACGAAGATGTTCAGCATGTTCTTCCTTATTCTTGGAGTATACTAGGATATCATCCAGATAAACCATGACGAATTTGTCGAGGTAATCCATGAAGATATAATTCATCAATCAGGAGAATGTCGCTGGAGCATTGGTTAAGCCAAAGGACATGACGGTGTACTCGTATGAACCATAGCGAGTAACGAAAGCGGTCTTTGGAATATCCTCTTCGCAGACGCGGATCTGATGGTAACCCAACCTCAAGTCGAGTTTAGAGAATACCGAGGATCCAACAAGCTAACCATACAGATCATTGATTCGAGGAAGCGGATATTTATTCTGAATGGTTGCCTGGTTGATAGGTCGGTAATCTTGGACCAACCGGTTCATACCATCCTTCTTCTTGACAAAGAGAGAAGGTGCTCCCCAAGCATAGGAACTTGGACGAATGAAACCCTTATGAAGTGATTTGGCGATTTCCTCCTTAAGCTCAAGGAGTTTATGTGGCGGCATCTTGTAGGGACGCTTCGCAATAGGAGTAGTGCCTGGTTTCAAGTCGATAACAAACTCGATAGCACTAACAGGGGGTACTCCTGGAAGTTCTTCTGGAAAGACATCTTGGAAGTCGTGAACGACTGGAACGTTTTCGATCCCCTCAAGAGGAGAAGCGTTCAACGCATTCATGGCATAAATCTGAGCCTCGGCATTTTGAACGAGATGAGCATGGTAGTTTACTATCTCATCCGAGGGGTGCAGGAGTTGGACGACTTTAGTGGCACAATTGATTAAGGCGGTATGAGCCTTCAACCAATCCATTCCCAGAATGAGGTCAACTTTGGAAGACTTCAAGACAATTGGAAAAGCATGGAATTCCAACCCTTCAATTTCAATGGTGACATTGGGGCTGAACATAGAGGTTCGACATTGGCCCACGGGAGTGTTAACCACTAACGATTGATGCAGCTCTTCAAATTTAATGTCATGCATGCATGCAAAATCTTCGGATATGAAAGAATGTGATGCTCCTGAATCAAATAAAACAGAAGCTGGTACTGAATTAACAAGAAGAGTACCCATCACAGTAGCTGGTTGGTCTTGATCTTCAGTCTGGTTGACATGATAAGCCTGACCACGACCATAAGAAGGTCTGGCATTGGTGTTACCACGGCCATTACCACGGCTAGAAGAGGGAAGTGCCAACTGATTCTGATTCTGACGGCAGTCTTTGGCACGGTGACTTGGACGTCCACATGTGAAGCACAGACTGTCATTGGTGTCGGTTCTAAATCCGGCATATCTCGTAGTAGGGGTCCTGAGCTAGGTGTCTTGGAGCGATGGTAACATGGACACAGGATTTTATCCAGGTTCGGGCTCTCTCGAAGAGATAATACCCTACGTCCTGCTTTTGATTGTATTCATATGGGGTATGGTACAGAGTACATGTATCTACCACGAGATTGTTCTAATGAATATGAGATGATCTATTGACTAGCCTAGCCTCGGTTTATATAATGCACCAGAGGCCTAGGGTTTAGGAGAGTCCTCGTCTTATGCGCCAAGTCTTGTGGAGTCTTCCTTGTATGCGTCATGGGCTGCCCGAAGTGGCCCATGAGTGAACCGCCATGGGAGTCCTCGGCTCAACCCACCTGGTCAGGAGATGATGTGGTGAGTACCCCCTAGTCCAGGACACCCTCAGTAGCCCCCTGAACCGGTCTTCAAGTTGGGGACGCTCCTCAGTTCTTTCGAACTGTTCTTCGTCTTCGGTCGTCGGTCTTGAAAATTGGTTCAACAAATCTTCCCATCTCCGATCTTGAGGATCGCCGAGGTGTATCCGAAGAGTTCATACGTCGGGTATCCGAGGAGTCCTTTAAGTTCTCGGCCTTTATCAATGCCTTGTTATTTTTTACGCCACACCTCGGGTTCGAAGTGTTTCCAGCGCGGTGGTATCCTCTTTGCATCTGAGCTCCAGCGCCGGACTGCATCCGAGGTGTCTTCTTGCAGCCAAGCTCCAATGCCGGACTGCATCCGAGGAGGCATAGAGTACCTCATTTTTGAAAAAGTTGAAGGAGTTCAGCCGAGCTTAATGCCGAAAAAGTTCTCTATGGAGCCAGCCACTCGCAGCCGAGCTTTATGCCGGAAATGCACCACCCGGCCGTGAGCTGATTTTTTGCGGATATATTTCGATTGGTGCAATTTATTCTCTGCCGAGATGTATAGCCAGTAGCCCTCAAGGTGTGTGTCAGCCTAAAATCCGAGATGCACCTGAAGGATGAAATAAAACCGCTGATCCCAGTAGCCCCTGAGACTCAGGTCGATTCGCGAAATCGGCCTGAGGATCGATTCCTTGCTCGGCAACATACTTTAGGAATTAAAACGCGGTGTGCAGTAGCCCCCGAGACTCAGGTTGGGTGCGGCCAACCAACCTAAGGATCGTAATCTCCTCGGAAACTGTTTTGCACTTTTTTAAATTGTCTGCATTCAATAGGCAATGCAGTAGCCCCCGAGACACTGGTCGGGTGGCAACACCAGATCAGGGGATCGATGTAACCCGTTAATTATTTTTAAGTGAGAAGCGCGAAGCCCAGTAGCCCCCGAGCCTTAATTTGGGCAAGGGTGGCCAAATTAAGGATCGATATCCAGAGTAAATTGACTTTAATCATAATTTATGTGTAATGATTCTATGTATCCAAGTACTTTACATTATTAATGCTCGGATCCGTATTGTACAAAACTTTGTTGACCGACCATCGGCTTCAACCTCCTCAGCCAGTAGCCGAGGAGTGTTTGTCCTACTTTATAAAGCCTTTATAAGGGCAAAGATTTACGGCAAACAAGGCAATCCGGCCATATGGTTTTATAAACAAAGGTACACGGAGAGATATGTTATATTAGTATTTAACGTAAGAAACATCTTCTGGGAAAAATTGTTCCTTTATAAGTTCCTTTTCCCAGGCTGTCATGTTGACCATGATCATGAAACCTCACCTCCGATCAATATGGGAGGAAAATATTGAGGATTGAATTTGGGGAAAGTTCCCGAACTATGTGGTCTTAATGAACCGAATTTTTCACTTTCGTCGTTGCCGACCAATTATATTCTTAAGACAGCTAGCTTTTGGCTTCACCCAGTCTGAGGTACTAACTCGGATGACCCGGTAGTAACAATCACAGAGGTGCTCCCTTTACCTCCTAGCCGAATAATCGGGAACGTAGGGGGTAAGCACAGGAGCCAGGCAACCCAGCTTGGCCAAAATCTTAAGTCAAATTGATGCATATTTATGGCTTTATAACGATTTATGGGAAGGCAACATTCGTATATTAAATACAAATGCTGAGGATATGTTGGGCTCTCCAGAAGTCCCAAGGTAAATGTGCCGAGGTGCCTCAAGGATCCCCCAGTACGGTTTATTAGACACTTTGATAGGTCTGATGTGTTTATTTTGACTCATGTGCGACCGTTTATAATTTGAAAGTGGCCCATCGTCGGCTTCCACCCCTTTGTAGATGCTACGCAGGGTGTTTCCGCAATAACAAGACAACCCTTAGCCGACGTCTCGGTGCCCGGAGGCGGTTGTGTTAGCGGAAACGAGGCAATCAGATGTGTAGACTTTATAACTTTCACTTAGTCATAGGAGCTTGACTGTGGGGGCAAGTAACTAGCCCCCGGTGTTTGGAGTGTTCGGGCGTGGCAAGGTGCAGCTTGGCAGGGAAGTTGCCGAACTACGGGTCGGAAAAGATTTCCCGAGCCAAATTATTATGCACGGCACCTCGGTCAAGAGGATGTCCCGCCTCCTGGAAAAAAACATAAAAATAGGTTAAAGGTGCCATAAGCTAGGAAAACCAAAAAACTTTTAGTAAAAACTTTACGTCTGAACTAGATCAAGTTTTTTGATGCCAATCTTAAAATTGGTCTTAAAATTAATTTGTGCTTCCGTCGTGCTTTAACATGATACATCCGATCTTCAGACTTCAAGTGGGTCAGCCTTCGGCTTCAACCTCCTATCCCGAAGGCAGAGTGCTTCTCAGGCCAGTTTAGCGAACTAAACTCGAGCGGCTTTAGAGAGAAACCAGGCTATCCGGCTATTGACCACACACTCGTGTCGAGAAAGGAGTAGTAGAAAAAGACTTTGCAACGACTAAGAAGAAAACACTTATTATAAAACGACTCATATAAATTTAAGAGCCCCCAGTTAACATGGGAAAAAAAGGAAGTGGTTTTTAACGAACCTCATTTTTAACAAACAGATTTTAATATAATGCTTGGTCGAACCGAACAAAAAATTAAGAATTTAGAAAATTTGAGCATGAAAGCGACTTAGCTGGTTAATGTGCTCGGTGTTGATGAATTGGGACGAGCTTGCAGCGGGTCGAGGTCCCAGCCCCCAAGCCGGTTCCGAGGTGCCTGAGCGAAAATCTCGGCTTGATGAAGTGGCGACATAGCACGGTCGATGTGGTGAGGCGAAGCCCCCGGTCCAGCCGAGCTGACGAAGCTGGTCGGCTGGTGACGCCGAAGTCCCCGGAGTGGGTTTGATGAAGAGATGGCGAAGCCCCCTGTCTAGCCGAGGTGACAGAGCAGGTCGGTAAGGTGACGTTGCAGCCCCCATGCCAGCCGAGGTGTCAAAGCAGGTCGACGTGGTGTATATCGGCTTGAAGAAGCAATAGCGCGGCGATGCCCACGTAGGTCGGAACTTGTGACACGGTCAATGCCGGCTTAAGAAGTGACCGCGTGGCGATGTCGGCGCGCCCGACCCGTGCAATCCATGGGGCGACGATCTTGTCTTGACGATTATTTGTCCTTCTCGATGCCGAACTCTTGGTCGGCTTGCCGAGGTGATGATTCGAGGTGGTTGTCGTCGGCTCGACGGAGCGACGGCGCAACCGATGCTGGCGCAGATCGGCAGCCGTGGAGCAACGTTGTCGGATTGGTTTGACACCAACGCGACGGTGAAGATTACCTCGGAAAAGGCTTTGAAATTTGTGGGCACGTGTGTGAGAACAACACACAATACCCTAAGAAAAAACTCCAAAAAGGATGTCCAATATCCCGTTTATGAAGAAAGATGAACTTGGGTCGGATTCGTTTTCGCGTAGAAAACAGATCCGAAAATTGATGCACTCATCGGACGTTTCCCGGAGTTTGAACGGTTGGATCGAGCTGAAATTTTGAGGGATGATAGATATAGGAATCCCACAGCCGATCAATGGTTGGATCTTCCAAAGGATGTCCGAGCTGGACGCTGGACTCCTCACCCTAAACTCGTCCAGATTCACGTCCAGATTTGACAGGGCTCCGGTATATCGTAGATCGCCGGAGATTCCTCCATCGGAATACGACGAAATTTCACAGGGTCATTATAGACTCAATTCCGCACAATTCCACCAAAGGATTCATCAAAACGACGCTTGAGGAGGCGGTGACGGTGAACGCGAACCTGCTGTCCAGAAAAAACTGCATGATCGCGCGAGGGCAATGTTTGACGTTGAGCCCCCGAGCACCATGGACGATTTTTCCATGATCCCAGATGAGATCGGAGTTGATGATGATGAAGACATCCGTCCGATCTTGATGATCCGACGCGGAGCGCAATCCTCGGTCCAGCCGGGGTAACCAGTCGAGCCGGCGACGAAGATGCCGACGTTGACAATGAAGCTCAGTTCTGACGCGTAGATCGCGTCGGAGCCGATCTGAATTCCCATCGCACCGCGGCGATTGCCAGCAGGCTCTCAATGAAAGCATCAATGTCGGTTCTAAATCCGTCATATCTCATAGTAGGGGTACTGAGCTAGGCGTCTTGGAGCGATGGTAACATGGACACATGATTTTACCCAGGTTCGGGCTCTCTCGAAGAGATAATACCCTACGTCCTGCTTTTGATTGTATTCATATGGGGTATGGTACAGAGTACATGTATCTACCACGAGATTGTTTTAATGAATATGAGATAATCTATTGACTAGCCTAGCCTCGGTTTATATAATGCACCGGAGGCCTAGGGTTTAGGAGAGTCCTCGTCTTGTGCGCCAAGTCTTGTGGAGTCTTCCTTGTATGCGTCATGGGCTGCCCGAAGTGGCCCATGAGTGAACCGCCATGGGAGTCCTCGGCTCAACCCACCTGGTCGGGAGATGATGTGGTGAGTACCCCCTAGTCCAGGACACCGTCAATTGGGACAGGGAGCAGGAGCTCGAAGCAGTGGAGCTTGAGGTCTTGGCTGCCTCGGAGGTGGGGGAGGCAGACGAGGTGCAACATAGGACGGCCTTGGTGTAGGTGCAGTGGGACGGTACATGCTGTGAGGAATCCATATGCGGTGCTTCTGCGAAGACGAGCCCGAAGATGAGCCCGCTTCACGGGTGCACTTGAGTGCGTCCTTATGATCCTTCAGACCAGTCTCAACCTTAATGGCCTTGTTCACCAAGGTGGCGAAATCAGCAAAGTCTTGGACAAGCAGTGCTAGCTTGATATCTGGGTTGAGTCCTTCACGGAACTTCTCTTGTCTGCGGGCGTCAGTAGCGATATCCTCTTCAGCATAGCGAGACAATTCAAGGAACTCCCGCTAATAAACTTCCATGGCTTTGCTTCCCTGAACAAGGTTGCGAAACTCACGCTTCTTTCAGTCCAAGATTCCTTGGGGAATGTAGCGGGCATGGAAAGCAGCTTGGAACTCCACCCAAGTGATGATGGTTCCAACAGGTAGGGTACACCTGTGGTTGTCCCACCATTGAGCAGCGGGACCCTTCAGAAAGTAGGACGCGAAAGTGACATAGCTGGCAGGGGCCACATTAGCAGACTCCATCTCGAAAGTGATGTCGCGGAGCCAGTCATCAGCGTCAAGCGGTTGAACTGAGTTGCGGAAAATAGTTGGGTTGAGCCGCACAAAGTCTTGCAGAGTTATTGGGGCTGGATGCTGGTTAGCATTAGGACGAGGGAACTGATACATAATCCCTTGCATGAATTGGTGATTCAGCTCAAACTGTTGCATCATTCCAGCCATATAGTCGGGCGGTGGTGGATTGTTGGCATCACGGCCACGACCACGACCTGCTGGTCTAACCATCCTGCTAAAATCAACAAGGGGTAGTTTAGCAATGAGCAATTTCAGATGTATGGAATCATTCATGAAGTAACACGCGCAAAAGGAAGTGCCATAGATACAACATTATAGTCAAACATGACATACAGATCCATACATAGGTTCGGTTACAAGCCAGCGTTACAACAACGGAAAGGAAAGCTAGACACACTAGGCGGCACGCAGGCACGCGGTGGAGGGATACAACAACGGGACATAGCGATAGCTACATCAATGTCGGAGAAAACCACTGAAGCCAGGCAGCTGCAAGTGACGACGCAGGATACCCTCGACACGAGGATCCTGTGCTCCATGAACGCTCTGGTGCAGAACCTGGTCCTGAACTGGAAGAAGAGGACCACGTGAAGGAGTACAACCTCCAACAGCAGGCCACTCAAGACCTGGTGGCATCTCTGTCCTGCGCGGGTAAAGAATGTACTCTGGATGCATCCCTGCACTGACTGCTGGTAGCAACTGTGTCAGAGCATCATAAAGACGAGCACGAGTAGCGTACAACTCGACAGCAAGAGCTCGAGCAGTGCGATCCAGAGCCTCAGTGTACTGAACCAAAACCTGCGGGTCATAACGACATCGCACGTAAGGGGTACAGACAGCAGTGTAGTATCCGCTCTCATCCCCAGCGGGGGCATACGGGATATATCTGAAAGCAGTCTCCTCCAAGCGACTGTGCTCTCCACGGAGACGGGCAATAGCAGTATAGGCAGCATCATGGACTGCCATGTCGACAGTCACTCCAACACCATGAAAGGTGTGCAACTCGGTGATGGAGTTATGCTGCCGATCAAAGATACGAACCACAACGTGGTACTGCTCCTGGTTGAACTCGCGGTAATCCTCATAAATAGTGTACTTGGGGTACCAGCGATATCCCAGCCTGGTCAAGAGGTCGACCAGAACAGCAGGGAACCCAGTCGCATCAACAGCCATAGTCTGGCGTACGAGCTATCTTGCGGGACGCATCTGAAAGAAGGAGTGCAAGATGTCAAAAGACAGTGTGAGTAGCATAAGATAACTTTGAAAGGAATGGTTGCAGATAATCCAGTTCTCCGGTTGAATGTGAACACGAGAACCTAATGGTAGAGTCAGCAAAATCTTTAACCCGAACAGAAGAGAGATCAAAGTCCCAGAGTAAAGAAGAGGAATAAAAGATCCTAATCCCATCCATTGGCGATGTGGGCCCGCAACCCACACAACCATGTTAGTAAAACAGGTTTTTCAAAGACTAGACTCAACTTCGGCCAAGGAGTTGGAAGGGGGGGTCCTACAGGCAGTTCGCTCTGATACCAACTTGTGACGCCCCCGACTCAATCGTGCACTAATCATACACGCAAATGCACACGATCAAGCCTATGGACTCACGGGAAGATATCACAACACAACTCTAAACACAAATAAAAGTCATACAAGCTTTATATTACAAACCAGGGGCCTCGAGGGCTCGAATACATAAGCTCGCGCATAAGCGTTAGCGGATGCAACAACAATATCTGAGTATTGACATAAAGGTTAAACAAGTCTGCCTTAAGAAGGCTGAGCAAAACAACGACACTAGATCGAAAAGGCGCAGGCCTCCTGCCTGGGAGCCTCCGAAACTACTCCTGGTCGTCGGTCTCCACGTAGTAGTAGGCTCCATCGTGGTAGTAGTAGTCGTCGGCGGGAACAGCTGGCTCCTGGGATCCATCGTCTGATCGCAGCAATCGTGTATGGGGAAAAAGGGGAAGCAAAGCAACCATGAGTACTCATCCAAAGTACTCGCAAGACTTACATCAGAACTATTCTATTTATGCATCGGTATCAAATGAAGGGGTTGTATCTGTGGACTAGACTGCAAAATGCTAGAATAGAGGGGAAGGCCTAGCCTATCGAAGACTAGCATTTTGCAGCATTAGAAGAGTGTAGATTAGTACATAAATATAATAGTAACAACAAGTATAATAGCAATGCCTAGAGATCCTTCCTCGACTCCTTGCAAGAAAGCGATCCCGGAGCCATAATATTCATTAGCATCACAAGTATCCAGTTCTAGTTGTAGTAGATCGGGATACTTTCCGAGCGTACTGTTACCGTGGACACGACTATTCGAATAGATAACTTCCCTGCAGGGGTGCACCAACTTACCCAACACACTCGATTAACTCTGGTCGGACACACTTTTATCGGGTCATGCCCGGCCTCGGCTGATCGACACGCCGTAGCCCTACCTAGGCTCAACAGAGAGGCCAGCACGCCGGTCTAAATCCTAAGCGCTCAGGGGTCTTGGGCCCAACGCCCTTTGCACTCCTGCGCATTGCGTGGGCGGCCGGGACCAGACCTAGCCCCTGTATACACACGCGGGCTTTCGCGGTCCACCCAGGCACGCGCCGCTCAATCGCTGACGTCTAAAGAACTTCGGCTGAAACATACGACGCCGAGTGCCCATTCTATTCCCGCATGGTGGTTAGTGCAAAAAGGCCATAGGCCTACTCAGACCACATATCCTAACCCATTAGTGTGTTGGGAGCTCGCGGTGACTATCAGTGCTCCACGATCGGTGGTCCCGTCGCCCTGTCTCGAGGACTTGCGGCAAGGGCCAGGCCCAATCCCTCTCCTCCCTCTCCCGAGGCAATCTGCTTGCCCAGCCGCGCCTCGTAATTATTTTGCGGGTACCCTCACGGTCAACCCGACTTCACATTTCTCTCGGGTACCCCTCGGGGCCGACCCGACTTTAATCAGGGACTGAGATAAAGTCAAGGTATCCGCGTGTTCATCACATCAAGGGGGAATCCGAGGAATCACCCTCATTGGATTCCCACTAGATTTATCCGTCAAGGTGAACTCGGAGGAATCACCCTCGATGGGCTCACACTTGAGGGGTTGTACAACAAAGGCATCATCAGAGGTGGTGAAAGAGGAATCACCCTCGGTAACCCACAACTGACTAGCTAGGCTACAGAGATATCATCAGGAGTGAGGTAAGAGGTATCACCCTCGGCACTCGATAGTAGCTCTGTAGAGCCGTACAACCAAGGGGTGTGCCGTGATGTGTCGGTCTCAGCCCATCGATCACATTGATCGGGGCACCGGTAACAAAGCGGGGCAACACAGGGACAAGGATGAGGGGCCACTGATGGTTCACTAACCAACCTATACTAAGCATTTAGGATAGCAGGAATGGTATCAACAACAGTTACAAAAACAGGCTATGCATCAGAATAGGAGCAATCAATTACAGTAGCAAATTCTAATGCAAGCACGGGAGAGAAGGAATAGGTGATATAGGAATGATCAAGGGGGTTTTGCTTGCCTGGAAGCTCTGCGGTAAAAGAGGGGTCGTCGGTGGAGTAGCAGTCCTCAGGGGCAGCGTCGGTCTCGGGGTCTACCGAAGAGAAGAGGGGGAGGAAACAGATAAATACAAGGCAAACAAATGCAACACAATGCATGACATGGCAATATGCTGTGCTAGCGGTGGCCTAACGCAGTGCTACACGTTAGAGACGGAGCGGGAAAATATCTGGGAATATTTTCCCGGCTTTAGGCATCTGTCAGACAGATTAACCGGAGGGGAAGATTCCATGTTTGCAGCGTTGTGGGCATGTGACAGCTACATGGAGGGCATATTCAGGTTTGTCTCATTTTTCTAAGCAACTTTCATGTAGAAAACTTTTTCATCCGAGCTACAGTTTAATTTCTACGAATTTTCAAAGTTTCAAACATTTTCTAAAATTCCTAGAATTAATTTTAATTCAAAAATAATCAGAAAATACTTTATTGCGTCAGGCTGACATCAGCAGTCAAACCTGACGGCTGGGACCCACATGTCAGTGGCACAGGGCTAATTAGAGCTTATTTAAATTAAACTGGGTTAATTAGCAGGTGGGCCCCATATGTCAGTGACTAATTAGATTAACAAATTAAGTTTAATTATAAAACTGGTTAATTAGTGGGTGGGGCCCGCCTGTCGGCGACTGGGGTTGCCCAGTCAGCACGTTGACTGGGTCAACCCAGTCAATTGGGCCCCTGGGGCCCACAGGTCAGCGACCCAGGGGTGGCCCCAGGTCGGCCAGGTCAGCGGCGGCCGGTGTTTAGACGCTGGCGATGCCAAAACGCGGCGGAGGGCCACTGCCCTCGTCAGAACTCGGCTACGAGCGGCCGTTTGGAGCGCGACTTGGCGTGTTGGAACGTGCGGAGCGAGCCGCGTTGTTTGGTGGCGGTGGCGTTGGCTGGGGTGGCCGGAAACGACGACGGCATTGAGCCGTGGCGGCGGCCGAAGTGCGGCGAGCACGGGTTCGATGCTAGGGAGCTCGGGAAGGCACGCGCGTGCGTGCCTTGGGCTCCTGGGAGCTCCAGGAGCTCGACTACGAGCTCGGACGGGCGTGACAGCGGCTGTGGCCACGGCGGCGAGCTCAACGGCGGAGGTGAGTTCGGCCAAGGTGAATGCGGCGGCTACGGCATGAAAGGAAGGGGGAGACAGAGGGGATCCGAGTGGAAACTCACCGGGAAGGCACACGGGGGCCCGGCGAGAGTTTAGTAGCAGCAGCGCGGCTAATCGAGCGGCGGAGCTCCGGCGATCCGAGGAGGAAGACGACGACGCCGGGCTCGATGCGGTGGCTCCCGGCTCCAACTGGTTGCGCCGGATGGCGTAGCAGACGATGGCGACTCCCTAGGACATGGCGGCGAGGCGCGGGGTGGACGGTGGCTGCGGGATCGACGGCGAACGGCGACGGAGTCGCTCGGGCGAGCTCGGGAGAGAGAGAGAGGGAGGCGATGGAGGAGGGGGAAAGTGGCTAGGGTTCGCCAGGGAGCTGCGGGCGATGCTCTTATCCACTCCACGGCGGCGACGGCGCCGGGGATGGCCGACGCGTGGGGATCCACGACCGCGCGCGCGTGCGGCGACACACGGGGAGAGAGAGGCGGGAGGAGGGAGAAAGAGGGAGGTGGGCTGGGCCGGCACTGTTTGAACTTAGGCCCACCTGCACAGTAAAACTTCGGCCTTTTTCCATTTCCTTTTCTGTTTCTTTTACCAGCAGCCTTTGGCATTTACTTTTAGCCATCAATTGACTTTGCAAAAATGTGGGGCTGGTCAAATCAAATACTAGGGAATATTGAGCACTGCCACAAAAAGTTTGGAAGGCATTTGAATTCATTTGAATTTTTCAAAAATGGAAAAGCATTTAAAATGCTTCTTTTGGCACTGTTTAAATTGCTAAAGCTCATTTTGCAAATAGGTGATGTTGTTTTCCTGAACAAATATTTGTTTTGGAATATTTGCTAAATGATGAACTATTTTTCAGCAATTTTTGAGCAACTTCAAATTTCACTTTCAAGTTGAATTGAATTCAGTGGTGGAATTTGAAATGAGATATTAATCCAATATGATCAAGCATTGCAAATCAAGGTGACTTAGCATAATCATTATGGATCATTGTTGCTCATTACACAGGGGTGTTACAACAAGCGCACACACACACACACACACACAATCTCCCCCTTGATAAGTACGAGTATCTCTCACTCCATCATAGGCACACGCACTCCCCCCTAGGTATGACTATCTCTCACTGTCCATCAGGAACACACGCATTGTCTCTTTCGCTCCCTAGGTCTATCTCGATCTCTCTCAGGGCATCTTTCTATCGCACACACACACCCTTGTCTCTCGATCTCCTACCCATATAGTCCCCTCACGATCTTGAGGGGATCTCTCTATCACAAACACACCCTCTCTCTCTCACCATGCCTCCATTTTCTCCATACGTCCCTCTCGACCTCTGTCCCTTGTTTGCCAGACCATTCTTGGACACGTTCTATAGGGGTCTTTCTCTCTGTTGCAAACAACCACACAGTATATCTCCGTGTATCTCCTCACCTCGCTTTCTCTCTCGGAGATGCATGCGTGATATTTTTTTCATAAGACACACACACTTTCTCTCTAATTTATCGTGTGTTGTCCCTTTCTCTTTCACACACACACTCTCTGTTTTTGCACACTCGCTCTTTCTCCCTCACACACACTTGATCTCTCTCTAGTTTGATTTTTTGAAAAGTCAAAACTCACAAAGTTTGACCAGGAATGTGGAGAAAAACATTTACATCTAGAACGGGAAACATATATATATCATTATATATACATCTTTGGTACTGTAGATATAAATTATTTCCTTTGTAAACTTGGTCAAAGTTTCCAAAGTTTGACTTTTCAAAAATTTATAGGCACTACATTATCGAATGGAGGGAGTATCTCTTTCTCTCTCTCAGCTCTCTCACGCACCACTCCGCCGTCTCGGGGCTCTTCTCTCTCTATTTCAAACTTTCTATCTCCCTAGGTCACACATACACATATCTCGCTCGCACTAGATAGATCCATCTAACACTCTCTCTCCCTCGTTCTCTCTCTATCTCACACGCACGTACACCCCCCCCTAAGTACAATTATCTATCACTCCATCACACGCATATGCACTTCCCCTAGGTATGACCATCTCTCACTCTCCATCACAAACACACACATTGTCTCCTTCCCTCCCTAGCTAAGTCTATCTCAATCTCTTTCGAGGTATCTTTCTATCTCACACACACCTTGTCTCTCGATCTCCCACCCATATAGTCCCCTCACGATCTCGAGGGGATCTCTCTATCACAAACACACCCTCTCTCCCCCCCATGCCTCCATTTTATCCATATGTCTCTCTCGACCTCTCTCCATTGTTTGCCAAACTTCTCTTGGCCACGTGCTAGGGTCTCTCTCTCTTCGTTGTAATCAACCACACAATATATCTCCGTGTATCTCCTCACCTCGCTTTCTGTCTCGGATATGCATGCGTGATATTTTTTCATAAGACACACACACTTTCTCTCTAATTTATCGTGTGTTGTCCCTTTCTCTTTCACACACACTGTCTCTCTTTTTGCACACTCACTCTTTCTCCTTCACACACACTTGATCTCTCTCTAGTTATGTACTCTCTCCGGTCCATATCATATATACATTTATTGAAAAGTCAAACCTCACAAAGTTTGACCATGTATATGTGGAGAAAAACATTTACATCTGGAAGGACAAACATACATCATTAGATTCATCACAAGATGTAGTTTCATATCATATATCTTTGGTATTGTACATATAAGTAATTTTCTCTATAAACTTGGTCCAAGTTTCAAACGTATGACATTTCAAAAATTTATAGGCACTACATTATTGAACGGAGTGAGTATCTCTTTCTCTATCTCTACCTCTCACGGGCCTCCCCTCTAACTCGATCTCTCTTTATAGAGTGATTATACTGTCACTGGCTTAGCGTATAGCTCCGTATATTGTCTAGTTGACCGGTCAACCAGTCTACATGGTGCCTTGTCAGCTCGTGTTCTCTATGGGTGTGTGGGCCCATGTGCCAGTGGGTGAAATTAAATAAACTAGAGGCCCATCTGCCACGGTGTGAAATAAACAAACTATAAACCACTTGCGGTAGAACCCCGCACGCTACTAAATTGAGTGCGCACTTCTTCCTCGTTAAAACAGTACTGTAGTACTCCCTCCGTTTCTTTTTAGTCTGCATATAAAATTTTGTCAAAGTCAAACTTCTTAAACTTTGACTAACTTTATAGGAGAATATCAACATTCACAGCATGAAATCAATATATTTAGATGCATCTTGAAATTAATTTTCATAGCATACAACTTTAGTATTGTAAATGTTGATATCTTTTGATATAAAGTTGGTCAAACTTTGCATAGTTAGACTTTGACCAAATTTTATATGCGGACTAAAAAGAAACGGAGGGAGTACTAGATTAACACCTTCTTAAACACCACCACGGACACACACTACGACAACACACATACACCACTGCGCAGCATGCACGCAAGGACGCACTCGCGCACACCCAGCACACAATACACACCAGCACACGTGTACTCCGGCGTCGCCGCCGGCTGAGATGGAGGACGAGGCGGCCAACAAGCGGAGGTGGCTCGAGCGAGAACCGCATTCGGCGAGCCTGGACTTCATCAGCAGCCTCCCTGACGACATGCTGCTCGTCATCATCGCCCTCCTCCCCACCAAATCTGGCGTGCGGACCACGCTGCTCTCCCGGCGGTGGCGCTCCCTATGGCATTGCGTCCCCCTCAACCTCACCATCGACAGCTGCCTCTGCGATGGGGATTGCAAACGCATGGCCGTAGTCTCCAAGATCCTTGCATCGCACCCTGGACCAGCCAAACGCCTCGACATCCGCATGTTCAGTACAACCTGCAATGTCCAAGCCAAGTTCGACGACTGGTTCTTATCCCCCGCCCTAGATCAGCTCGAGAAGCTCGGTTTTGAAGGTGGACGATGTCGCTCTCTGCCGCCGTTCGTGCTCCGCCTCACGCCAACGCTGCGCCGCGCCAGGTTCAGCTCCTGCTATTTTCCCCAGATTAATGCTGTGCCCGCTCTTCTTCTCCCTCAACTCAAGCAGCTCAACCTCTTCGACATTGGTATCTCGAAGGAGGCTATGGAGCGGCTGCTCCACGGCTGTACAGCGCTTGAGTACCTTTGTCTTCAACAGATCCACGGGTTCATTAGCCTCCACATCGCCTCGACGAATCTCCGATGGATTTATGTGTCTTGCTGGCCCCGCAACAGGACATTACTTGGGAAGAGATCAGTTGAGCTGTTTCATGATATGGTCATTGAGAATGCGCCTTTCCTTGAGAGATTGCTTGTATCTGATCTAGAAGGTCCAACAAAAATCAGGGTCATTGACGCGCCGAAATTGACAGCGTTGGCCTACTCGTCTGCCAAATTCTTCGAACTTGTTATTGGATCCATAACTGTTCAGGTACAACACTCTTGTTCTTCTCCTTCTTCTTGAAATTCACATTTTAATTATTGTTCTTGATGTATGTTCGACTGTCATCCAGAAAATGATTCCCACAAGCTTGACCCAGTCTGTGTGCACAGTGAAGATTTTGGCAATAAAATTTATCGGCTCCAATCTAGATCAAGTTGTTGGATTCCTTAGATGCTTTCCATGCACGGAGAAGCTACTCATCGAGGTGAAACTCCTTTCCTATTAAATGTGAACCACAGCGGAGCTCAATTTTTTCGTAATTTTTCCCAAGTTACAATGACAAATGTAGTGTTCAAAACTGCATCTAGGCACTATTCTGAAAGAAATGTTTTTAGTATTTTTTCTCACATGATCACCTGCATCGTTTTTTGGTTGTTGTAGCCAAGGCTAGTCATAGTGGGAAGTAACTTGTTATCCTAAGTGCAAGTACTACCTCCGTCCTGGTTTACTAGTCCCCTTCGTATTTTGGAGTATCAAATTTTGACCATAGATTTAACTAACAAAATGTTAATGCATGTCACTAAAAATTATATCGTTGGATTCGTATTTGAACATAATTTCCAATGGTATATTTTTTTGTTACATGCATTGACATTTTGTTAGGTAAAATAGTGGGCTATAAGCCCGCTTACATGGCATTTTTGCCTATGTGGAGGAGAGAGACAAGCAAAAAAGGAGGGAGTGGGCTGTAAGAGCATCCACAGGCAAGTTTGCCTCTAACTTGGGACCCACTGACCTGCCATTAAGCTTATATGAAAGCTTCGCAGTGTGCTGCCTCTAGTAGTATAGTTTTTAAGTTGGACCCACAACTGAATAAAATGTAGTACTAGTACTTGAGTACTCCTATCCTATGGCAAATTAGAGGCAAGTATAGAGGCAACAGATGCTCACACTATGGCCAACCTCTTCACGTGCTCCTAGGTAAAATGAGTAAATGAGAGGAAAGAGAAAGAGAGAGAGTGAAAATTATCACTAGCCTTAGAGCCAACCCTATTGTATGAGCGAATGATATTGGTAGCTCTTGATGACACGACAATCTTATAGTACTGTATAGCCAGCTGCTCTAAGAGCAAGTGCAATAAGGTGATGTAGGCCGGCTATAAGACTTTAAATAATACTACAATATATTTTTGCTAAGTTGGATGAGAGAGAAGAGGAGAGAGAAGAGAAGCGGAATACAAACTTACAGCCGGCTGTAGCACGAGCTCCAACACACTTTGTGAGAGAAACATGTGGGCCATATATTAATGTTATACTAGGATACTAGTATGACTAACCATTGTAGTATGAGTGGGCTATAAGGTTGGCTATAAGTGACATGGCAAATTCATATAGCCGATTGTTGGCTATACTATTAACCATCCTCTAATATGTTCTCTTCTTTTGCAGATAAAAAAGGACCCGAAAGTGAAAAATGTGCCGCAATATAACAACCTCATCGAATGCCTTAATCTCCATCTTACAGAAATTGATTTGATCGACTACCGAGGCACCACATCCGAGATTAAATTGGCCAGGTTCTTGTTTCTGAAGGCAAGTGTGCTCAAGGTAATGAGGTTTGGCATTCTCTGGCGCAACAATGAATGGTGTGCTGATCACCGCAAGTGTCTAAAGCTGAATGAGAAAGGCTCTGCAGAAGCTGAATTTGTTTTTGAAAGATCAAGTGACGAGAGACGCGCAAGTTTATTTGCCGATTAGTGACTTGTCAGGGTCGGTGGATTTTAGTTTGTATGATAGTGCTACTATTGGTATTTCCAACAGCTGCATCCACCTAAAGTAACAAAACTTCTTACATAAACTTCCTAATAATTCCATTCGTAGGTGCAGCATTACTCCTAGCATTTGTAATATCAGTTTGAACCTTGTAAAATTACAACTATCCAGCACGTGGTACTACATTACGATTAATGTTCGCGTGCATAGGTGCGGCAACGATGTAACCAATATACCCATTACAATATTTTATTCTAACTCGTGGCAGCGCACGGGAAAATATCTAGAACACGGCTAGTTGTAAGCAGGGTAGCTCTACAGCCTTGATGATAGTGACTGCACACGGTGAGGCTGACTTTGGTAACCCGAACACGCCGCCTGCACTTGTCACTTCACTGTGAGGAGCAGCACGTAATAATTTGACCAGTAGTACTACTACAACCACCGTCTGGATTTAGTAGTACTACCACCTCCGTTTGGATTTAGTATTTGACTAGCATGTCACAAAAAATGTACTACTACTCCCTCCGTAAATAATACATGGAGTATTGTTTTATTCATATTTGGGTGTAGTTTCCGATGATATTATACACTCTCCCTTTCGGTTGAGGGCTCAAATATGAAATCTCATCAACCACACTAGTACTTGCACCACATTCGCCCCGCATTAATTGCGGCAACTTCCAACATAATTGCACGCAGAATTTACCTCAATCTCCTCGTAACTATGTGTGCATGCAGCGAGACAGGGAGCAGTGCGTGCATGCGGAACGGGATTTGAGGCAGCAGCAGGCATGCGATACTATTCAAATGCAAGGGCAATTTTGTCCAGAAAAAACAGACTGAGTCTTCCCTTGGTATGCGCGCTCGACCTTAGGCGCAGAGAAAAAAGGACCGGATGGAGTAGTAAGGACCGAGGAGTAGATAGCCAACACACACGTGAATGCAAACGCAGTCTGCATTTCTCATATAAAGGCTCCCCATCAGTCCAATCCATCTACGAAATCCTATGCACCTACGCACCCTAACCAAGGGCAAGAGTGATCACTCCAATCGCAAGATCAATTGACCAGAAGCTAGAGCCATGGAGGCGATGAGCGCGAGCATGAGCCGACTGTTCCAGATGGTCCACGACGCCGGCCTGCGGCCCGGCACCGAGGAACGTCTCTAGGTCGTGCTTGAGGCCGCCAGGGCGAGAGGACAAGGGGACGACAGCTTCGTCCCCTTGTTCAACGAGGCCCTCGTCGGCTTCCTCGACAAGTTCACCGTCGTCAAGAAGCTCGCGGATGACCTTGATGTACGCCACCAGCCCACACGCCCAGGCTTTGCGATGCCCACCACCCTCACCGGCCTCTATGGTGACAACCTCTTCGACACACTGGTGGCCCTGCGACTGCCCGCCGTCGTGCCGGAGAATGTCCACCTCGAGGTCACGCTCGCCGCGCAGCGCCTCGCCCAGCAAGACACCATCGACATAACCACCCACGTCTACGAGGAAATCGTCCACAAGGACCACTATGTGCCAGAGGAGGACGATAGGACGGTGGCCTTCTTGGACCGCAGAGCAACCTTGGACGGCATTGTTTAGAAGCACGTTGACCTCGCCACCAACGCCGCTGCTCCTCACCCGTCGGTTGGTGGCCCGGTGCACTAGGGCTAGAGGATGTCGTTTATGGATCCGTATGCATATTAAAAATGACCTGTAAATTATGGGCTGACATGTACGTACTAGAGAATATACTATATAGCTCGTTGCAATGCTCGGGCAATTATCTATTGCGCTAGAAAATATTTGGCCGCGTGGCACCACCCACTCTAATAAACGACTGAGGAGGGAGGGAGGGAGGGTTCATCGGTATTGCGTCCCACAAGTAGTACGTGCAAAAAGCTTGGCTCTACATGCAATAAATCCTTGTCCTAGGGGACGGAGTACTACTAACGTCTTATCGCCCAATAAACAAATCAAATGTCCCACTTGTGCACATGCAAGAAAATGGAGAAGGGCAGATGGTTAGGTTATAGGAGTAGTACTTTTTTTTGGTGAAGGAGGATCACCCCTGCCCTCTAGAAGCCTCCAAACTTTGCAAGATTTTCCCAGTACAACTACCAATGTCTGGATTATTAGTCTCATCTTATTTTGGGTCAACGATGGACAAACATACTACTCCTACTACTCCAATGACATTACGTAGTAGGAGTATTTGAGTAGCATGTCACACATTTTTTTGTTGGATTCGTATTTGAATATGTTTTCCAATGACATTATATTGGTCACACAATTTTATTAGTTAGATTAAGGGCCAAAATATGACACAAAATACAAGGGGGACTAGTAAATGAGTACGGTTTCTGAGACGGCTTGAATGCAAATAAAGTAGAGGGTAGTGGTTCCCGATGAACGACCATTGATGTTTGTCCTCCTTCACTTCGCATGCTGAGGGAGAAGCGGCATGCAGCCAGCAACCCAGCACCATGGGCGTGTTTGGTTGGGTCGCTTGCAAGTTTCATTTGGCCTCGTGTAACCACCATTGCATCGCGTCGTCGTGGCCTTGATTCTTACTGTATTGCATTCTCATTCCAGCTGATAAAGACGTGTGTGATCCCTTGCTCACCTTTTGAATGATGGCTTATAATAAGTGTTACACTTCACAACTTCAAAATGAGAAACTGGAACACGTACAACCCCATTTGCGTCGCACCCCAGACGGTCATTCCGGCCCGCCGCTCAACGCACAGTGGCTAGGCATATCACTTACATGTGGGACCGCATGCAAGGAAAGCGATGATGGCCGAAATTGGCAAAACTCCCTCGCTTATCGCGTGGGAAAAGACCAGCGCTAGCATTTTTAATTGTTATTTCTAATTTTTGAGGGAAAATCGTTATTTCTATCTATCGGTCGTGCCAAGGAGCAGAACCAAATGTTACAATTTAGAAGTTCAAAAGGAAAAGCCTGCCGTGTTCGCATCGCACCCCCACACGGATGGTGCGGCACAACGCTCAAGGGGGAACGCGCGATGTCTTGTATTTTCACTTACAAGTGGGACCGCAGTTGAGCAAACCGACTATCGGCAAACCCCCACCCCGCCCGCCGCGCGATGGCTGAGTTAGAGAAACGAGGAGGGAGAAGAGATAGCTGTAGCACGGACTCCAAGAAATATAGTGTCAGATGGGACTCATGGTGGTGGCATGTGCCGTACTCCTGGACGTGAATGCTTGTTCTGGCCCATACCACCCCACTATATCGAGGTGCTGGTTACATAGAGCGAGGCTAGAGCGAGCACATTACTATCTCTGCTGGAGTACGGTCCTACTAGTAGTAGTAGTACTAGTTTTATTAACATATGGCCCACCTCACACTGTCACCAAATTTCCTGGAGTCCTTGCTCGGCCCTCCTCTCTCTCTCCTCAGCCGGCAAGCAGACGCGCGGAGTGTGCCCATCGTCGATTTGCTCACATTCGGTCCCACATGTCAGTGAAAACGCAAGACGACGCACAATCGCTGGGTGAGCGGCGTGCCTGACCCACCGTGTGCGGTGAGACGCGGCAGGCTGGACGTTTAGGAAGATGATCCCGCCATCCATTTTTCATCCAATGGCCCAAGCCAAATTGACTGGCCACAAAAAAATATTCAGGCGACTGTCATCTAGCCACGCCAGAAAAAATATTCAGGCGACCAATCATAAATTAAGTAAGTTTATAACATGCATATGCAAATATGCCATTTATTACATACAACAAGTCAGCAACGCACAACCACAACGAGGATACATTCTAAATACTAAAATTTTTATCACACAACAAATAACAAGCAATGAAATGAACTTCAGTTCAACCAATCCTCGGCATCGGAAACGCTTGCTTTGAACCATAAGTGAATCTCTGGGTAGGGCCAGCTATTGTCAACATCGAGAGCAAAGCAAGACCCACCATCCAGGCTGAAGCGGCCTATATTAGGAGTATGGAAATTGTGATTGTAGGGGAACGCGACAGAAAACAAAAAATTTCGATACAGCGAGCACGCCCAGGATCACTATGGAGATGCAAAGAAGGTTTGATCTGATCATTACCGACTCATAGCGCAGCGGAAGTAGAGTCGATGTAGATCGTCGGTGCAGATCCCCGCAGCTAGGATTTACAACCTCCCAACCACGAGGATGTACTCCCTTGTCAGTCCCTCGAACAGCCCTTCGGGAGGCGGTCGGACAGTCCCCCAGACGGTGTCATGGACAGCCCTTCGGGAGGCACTCACAGAAACTCGGACGGTCACTCGGACAGCCCTTCGGGAGGCACTCTCGAACAGCCCCTCGGGCAAAAAGATCAAACCTACGACCTCTCTACAGGGTTGCACACATACGGTGTCATCTATCCGGCAGGGCTTCGCCGTCCAGAACTAGTTCCCACCGGAACCCAGACAGCCTTTCGGCTCTATGAAACTATTTCGCGGGGAGGGAGAGAGAAGGCCAGATCATGCATGGCATTTGTATGTGATAAAGAGTGAGTGTGGAGAGTGCCTCTCCACCTCTATTTATAGGAAATCCCAAGGGGTAGGGTGGAACTCAAAATACCCAAAAAACCCATCATATGGATTTTCCAAAGGGGCAAAATGGGAAGGCTGGAGGAGCTCCTCCTTGGCCGGCCACCTTGAGTGGGCCCCCCATGAGGGGCTCTCATCCGTCCATGTCATCCCCAAGATATTTTGGAGCAAAGCCCAAAAAGGTGGCTTTCCAAAAAGTAACCATAATGTGATTTTCACTATTCACAGAAACATTTTTCTGCGACCGTTAAATCCGAAAATATTTCTGTGGGTCTTAGAATAATTCCAGTACCCACTAAAATGATTTTGGACGCGTTCCAAAAAAATTCCGGATTAGTGATTTTCATCTGCGAAAAACAACCAAAGCGGTTCCGGCAGCTCCGAAACATTTCCGGTTTTTCCTCCGGAAAAAAACCAGAAGTTCCCAGAACAATTCTGGCACCCTCCAAGAATTTCCAGGCGTGTGCCGAAACCATTTTGACTTAATGGTATACCCCGAAACAACTTTTCTGTTTTACCGAAACTCTTCCGGTGTTCTCTCTTCGGAACTCTTCCGTTGTCTCCGAAACTTTTCTGGTGACTTTCTCTCAGACTCCCTGTCTAGTATTCAACATCGAAGCCGTGGACACCCATATTGAACCCTATACCCACATGAATAAATATTCGAGTGAACCTCCAGTTGTCGTGTGCTATTCCTGTTGCTTCGCGATATGTTACAAACACTCGAGGTGAGATTTATCGGCATCCCCGTGAATCAACAACTTGTCCACTATGCGAGTTACCTCGTTACGGGTTTTGTTCTCTTTTCTCGTTCCCGTGTTCCGGCATCCCTGTGATCAAATCACAGTGTGTCTGACCAAACAATGGTGGATACTATAACACCGAGAGGGCCCAAAGAATATCTCTCCATCGTCGGAGGAGCAAATCCCAATCTTGAGCTATCAAGTTACTTGACATACTTTTCCATGAACCCGTAAGCCGCCGTAATAGCCACCCATTTACGGATGACGTTTAACAAACCCCAAAGTTCATGAAGCAAGCATGAAGAAACTCGATACTCTCATGGTCTAAGGAATTATGCAAACGTTAACTTTCTCTGTGTTATTAACCATTAACTTGTGATGAATGTATCTCATAGCATAACATCAATTCGGGTCGATTCAACACAAATGTTCTCCTAACATTGTGCCCTCAAAATTGCCGGCATAAACATGCCCATGATCAGGAAAACGTGATCATCATGCAACACTTGAGCCAGTCTTAGAGGCTTGACTAGGAATACTTTTTACCGTTTATTATTCCACACGTGCACATGGGTTTTCCTCAGAGCCTTTATGGACATACGGGCTCGGGAACCATAGCAGTTATAGCATGGAACATAAACTTAATTAGGAACATGCGGATAAATAATAACATTTATTATTGCCTCTAGGGCATATCTCCTACAGACTCCCACTTGCACTAGAGTCAATAATCTAGTCAATGCTAATGCACTTTACACCTATGGCATACCAGTGTAAAACATGCGTCGCTTGTGGTATAGTCTGATGTCCAACGGATCTGACAACTTCAGCTCCATGTGTATCTTTGCATATCCTCGCGTTTTCACGCTTTCACAAAATTCATATTTTGTGTGGACTTGGCTTTGTATATATGTGAATCACAGGTCAAACCTTGATTCCTCAGACTGAGCTATGGAGCAACTATTTGCAATAGTGTCCCATTGACCAAAGCCATCTTGGAACCATACTAAGTTCATGAATGAACTATATGATTCAACATCTTCTTTGTAGCTTCCAAAGCATCAACATACTTAGCCTTTGTTATAGAATTTGCCACAGTATCCTGTTTTGAACAATTTCCAACTACCGTGCCACCATAGTGTGTATTACACAAAACCCTTAACTTAAATTGAAAATCACTTGGAGCATTGATGAAGACTATATCGATGTAATTACTTACAATGAGCACTTCATAATCTCTGCTTGCGAGAAAACATGTCATCAGTGCTACTTTAGTACTTAACGGCATTTTTGACTGTTGTCCCATGATCAGTACTTTGATCACTTCGGTATCTATACTCGCAACAGCTTGGGAGTATCAGACATATCTGGTTGTTTTACATACCATGGAATACATGATTAATCCAAACACAAAAGTGTGTGGAATCTCCATCATGTTTTTTTCTCATCAGTGTTTTGGGACACCGAGTCTTGCAAAAACTCTTTCCATGTGACTTCGGCAAGAATCACTCCTTGGCGTTTTAATGCTAAACTGTTTTAGCATCTTGTCAATATGTATTTTGGCTTAGCCCTATTAGGCAATTCTATCTCATAGATAATTATGCCTAATATCAAGGCTACGTAGCCCAAGCAGTTCATCGAAAAAAAACTATTTCTCAATGAAGTCCTAATTCGTGTCAAGAAATTTACATTATTTCCAATCAACAATGTGTCAAGCACACAAGGTTTTCAGAAATATTATTATGCTCCCACTTACTTTCTTGTAATCACAAGCATCTTCGCTATCCATTCATGAAAACAAACTCTTTTGACTATTTCATCAAAAACGAAGATTCCAACTCCATTTTGCTCTCTTCTGTCCATTGCTGGAACTCTGAAGATTGCACATTCACTAGCATCCTCTGGATTGACAAAATACCTTGGACTGTATCACATGCAAGTCCTAGGTAGCATTTCCATCACATGGAAATCCTTTTGGCATCCAAGTATCATATCTCATCACAAAAATATGTATTAATTGCTAGTTTAACCCGAACCGACTTTAAGCTTCACTACGGTGAGACAATCTCATCGCAGTTAATTCCTTGAATTTGTTATAAGCAACAAGTCGAGCTTTATGGATAAAACATTTTTATCCGTATCAGTTTATAGTTCCATTAATATTCGTTAGACTTCAAGTCTTCCGAAGGGTTTATCGAGATCAAATCTTGAATCATTTATATGGAAACTATCTCGGATTATATTGGCATTTAGCCAATTCCGGAGTCAGGGCTCATCAACGCTTCCTTGTGTATCATAGGTATACTGTTGTCTAACTACAATATCTTGTTTGTGCACCTGAGAGGTTTGCACGAGTTTTGCCTACGTGGTTCAGCTGCAAGTTCGACCGAAGTCCATACATCCCATGTAGAGGCTTCCGTATCAGTCGCAGTAGGAAACTCTGGAAGCACTTCCATGGTTTCTTTCCTTTGACCTGATGACGAAGATACTGTTATCTCGTCGAGTTGCACTGTCCTCCCACTCACCTTTTTGCAAGAACCATTTTCTTCAAAATCATACCGCTCTTTGTGGCAAACATTTTTGCCTCGGTATAGTGATGGAGGAATACCCAATAACTTGGGATAACCTACAAAGTAGCACTTGTCTGATTTGGAATAGGTTTGTAAATATTTTACATAAGCCCCATATTCCAAATGTTAAGAAAAGATACAACATGGTTGGGTGTACCGTACCATGGCGTCATTTCAACAGATTTGATGGCGCTCTTTTCAGTGTAAAAGCCGCAGTCTCTAAAGCATTACTTTAAAAGGGATAATGGCAAATTGATTTATGTCATCTTTGATCTTACCATGTCATAAATGGTTTGATTACATCTTCACGGACATTCCACTCACAGTGGTGCTCCGGGAGGTGTAAGTTATGAAACTCTTTTCACAACTCATCAGACATTCGCTAAACTTGTAACTCAAAATTTCTTTCTGCAATCCAATTGCAGAAACATAATTTTCTTATTACAATAATTTCTTCTTCATTTTTAAAACCTTTTGAATGATTTCAAAAGATTCAGACTTATGTCTCATCAAGTAAATATCCATATATCTACTTGAGTCATTTCAGAAGATAGACAAAACCACTGCCAGCAACAACATTTATCGGACTACACACATCATGATGTATGATCACCAATAAGTTCTTTGCTCGTTCCTTATGGCCTGTGAACGGTATTTTAGTCACTTCACTTTTCGGAGGAAAGTTGCAAGTGTCAGATGATTCATAATCAAACGACTTCAAAATCCATCATTATGGAATTTCTCCATGCGGGTTTCTCCAATGTGACCAAATGCAGTGCCACACATGTGTGGTATTCTTTTAGTCTTGCGACATTTAGCGTCAGTGTTTATGGATGTATCATATTACCATCAATATTCATAACATACATCCCATCCATGATGGAAGTATGGCCCTTATGTTATTCATAATACTGAACAACAATTATTCTTTTATGAACAACACTCTTGCAACAAACATTATGCAAATGTGCTAGAGTGTATAAAACTCTAAAATGAATTATGAAAGTAAACATAGAGGTAATATATTATTATCAATATTCATAACATACATCTCATTCATAATTAAAGTATGGCCCTTATGTTATTCATAACATCGAACATCAAAAGTTCTCTTATGAATAACCTTCTTGCAACATACTTTATGCAATGGGCTAGAGTGTATAAAACTCTAAATGAATTATGAAAATAAATACAGACGGTAATACACCGATGGAAGGTATAGTAACATTTACTATGTTCCCAGCATGTATCTAAACCTCACTCCCGGCAAGTCTTTTAGGCCGTAGTAGTTCTTGCATTGAGTCGCAACAGAATGCAATCGAGCGGGTATCTTTGTGATCAACTCACAATACCCAAGAATTACGGACTAACAGTTTAATCACAATTCCCAAGAACTATTTCTTTTGATCAACCTTCCAAACATCAATAACTTGTATGACTTTCATACATGAGCTGGATATTCCAGTCTTCTTTCTTTTTGCCTTTATACTTCTAACAGTTTAACTTTCAGTATTTCTTCTACTCTCAGAAGAAGCACCCAACTTAAGAGTGGCGTTAGCCCCGGACTTCCTAGGCGTGTAAGTCACACTAACACCCTTTGGACAATTCCTTTCTCTTTAAGTCGTTGTTTTATTCACCTTCATCTACAGGACAGACGTTCTTCTCGATCCCTCTCTTATCAGTCAAATGCTTAGTAAACACTTTACTAATACTTTGCAAACAAACATTGCTTTGGATATCTCATATCTTTTAGCCTTTGTCTGCATCTGAAAATAATTTTCAATTCCATGAATATCATATAACTACCCCAAACTTTTGAAGTTCGGGTCTCATGGAAGCAAACATATTGCACTTGACCATAATGGAATTCTAGCTTTTGGATCGAAGGACGAGAGTCACATCATCCATAGCATTAGCGGGAGAATACCGAAAGCATGCGATCGGACAAAGTCCTTCTTGACACTCTTGAGGATAATCCTCACATTACGTTACCAACCGTAAAGTATTAACCAGATATTTAACAGCTATTCAATTTTAATAGGGAAGGTGGAAACGCGAGCCATTTTTCTACAAATATTATGCAAATTACACTTAGACAGTGTTCATAATTAATTGCACTAAAAATTAAAAGAATTAATTCTAAAGTGCGCTCCCACTCAAATCAATATCTCTCATAATTGATTGTGAGTGATACAAGACCCATATTGAAATTCAACGCCAAGGATGTATCCATCTCAAGTGATGAGAATTGCAATCGGTAGGCCAACTTGCCAATCACATCTCTATGTGACTCTTGTTCATCTTTCGATGGGCGTGTTCCGAGCTCAGGACGATCCTCCAGAACGTCAAGACAACCAAGTGATCTCACTGCGAGGTCTCAACTCACCCGCCTCACACTTCTCTAATCGTTCGTATCCATGTATCCATGTGATACCCCGAAGAGATAGGTGCCGTGACGGTGCTACACTTGGGAGAACACTAACTACTTGATATTTTTGTGAGAGATCACCCTAATAAAAGCGACTACCACGCAATCAAAAAGGGTGCATAAGGGATAAACATCTCAGGCAATTCATAATAGCATGATATGGTATAGCCCTTTCTGACGGAGAAGTCTTTATTTTCTTCGTCTTCGGCATTTGCGTCGGTGTTTCACCTTCGCGAAGATTGCCACCACCTTGTTGATACACCAGATAATATTGCTATCTCTATAGCTAATAAAATAAGTGCATTACTTAAGGTTGACACGCAGGTCATTAAAGTGACAATCATATGGCTCCAGCCATCATGCCGAATCATGACACGCAGGTCATGTTAATTTTTACATCATATAGTCATCTCATACATAATCAAATTAATATGAGAACTGCTATACCACATCACATGCACATCTCATGTCATCTTGCAAAACCAAGTTAGACGCCTCTAATCGGTTTATGCAAAATTTTATTTTACGTGGCTTCTAAGGTTTCGAAACAAAACGAAGCTACCAACGTCCATCATCAAGTATGATTATTCAAGTCGCTAGATTAACTTTGCGGGGTGTATGAAACACGAGATAATAAAATCTCGAGCCCCATACTGAACTTCGTCATACGCATGACCCCCGTGCAGATCATATCTGCATTGCCCTTTTGTCTGCGAAATTTCATCTTTCTTTTAACTATGGTGGAATTCAACGAACTGTTAGCACTTCGTTGATCAATCAGGATCGCAGATTGCCAGAACTTTCAAACTCCACCATGCCGTTATCAAGATTAGAAATACGCAAATTTCAGGGAAGCAATAAGAACATCAGGTAACAGATTTCATCTACTACCCGCACAAATAATTTTCAGCAATAGAACCCATCTGCTACAAAATTATATTGTGCAACACCCATACATCTCTATGTATTCTAGATCGTAACCTGCATCTACACATAGCACGGCTCATGATGCCACTGTAGGGTAACGCGACAGAAAACAAAAAGTTTCGGTACAGCGAGCACGCCCAGGATCATTATGGAGATACATACAAGGTTTGATCTGATCATTACCGACTCGTAGCGCAGCGGAAGTAGAGTCGATATAGATTGTCGGTGCAGATCCCCGTAGCTAGGATTTACAACCTCCCAACCACAAGGATGTACTCCCTCATCAGTCCCTCGGACAGCCCTTTGGGAGGCGGTCGGACAGTCCCCCGGACGGTGTCACGGACAGCCCTTCGGGAGGCACTCACAGAAACTCGGACGGTCACTCGGACAGCCCTTCAGGAGGCACTCTCGAACAGCCCCTCGGGCAAAAATATCAAACCTACGACCTCTCTACGAGGTTGCACACATACGGTGTCATTTATTCGGCAGGGCTTCGCCGTCCAGAACTAGTTCCCACCGGAACCCAGACAGCCTTTCGGCTCTACGAAACTATTTTGCGGGGAGGGAGAGAGAAGGCCAGATCATGCATGGCATTTGTATGTGAGAAAGAGTGAGTGTGGAGAGTGCTTCTCCACCTCTATTTATAGGAAATCCCAAGGGGTAGGGTGGAACTCAAAATACCCAAAAAATCCATCATATGGATTTTCCAAAGGGGCAAAATGGGAAGGCTAGAGGAGCTCCATGGAGGAGCTCCTCCTTGGCCGGCCACCTTGAGTGGGCCCCCCATGAGGGGCTCTCATCCATCCATGTCATCCCCAAGATATTTTGGAGCAAAGCCCAAAAAGGTGGCTTTCCAAAAAGTAACCATAAAGTGATTTTCACTATTCACGGAAACATTTTTCCGCGACCGTTAAATCCGAAAATATTTCTGTGGGTCTTAGAATAATTCCAATACCCACTAAAATGATTTTGGACGCGTTCCGAAACAATTCCGGATTAGTGACTTTCATCTGCGAAAAGCAACCAAAGCGTTTCCGGCAGCTCCGGAACATTTCTGGTTTTTTCTCCGGAAAAAACCCAGAAGTTCCCAGAACAATTCTGGCACCCTCCAAGAATTTCCAGGCGTGTGCCGAAACCTTTTTGACTTAATGGTATACCCCGAAACAACTTTTCAGTTTTACCGAAACTCTTCCGGTGTTCTATCTCCGGAACTCTTCCGTTGTCTCCGAAACTTTTCCGGTGACTTTCTCTCAGACTCCCTGTCTAGTATTCAGCAGATAGATGACCCTTAAGCATGTGACCCTATAGGTTTGGTGAAGTATAGACATGGTCGGAACACTTTCCAATCAATGATCAACATCGGAGCCGTGGACACCCATATTGACCCCTATACCCACACGAATAAATATTCGAGTGAACCTCCAGTTGCCGTGTGGTATTCCTGTTGCTTCGCGATATGTTACAAACACCCGAGGTGAGATTTATCGGCATCCCCGTGAATCAACAACTTGTCCACTATGCCAGTTACCTCGTTACTGATTTTGTTCTCTTTTCTCGTTCCCGTGTTCCGGCATCCCTGTGATCAAATCACAATGTGTCTGGCCAGACGATGGTGGATACCGTAACACCGAGAGGGCCCAAAGAATATCTCTCCATCGTCGGAGGAGCAAATCCCAATCTTGAGCTATCAAGTTACTTGACATACTTTTCCATGAACCCGTAAGCCGCCGTAATAGCCACCCATTTACGGATGACGTTTAACAAACCCCAAAGTTCATGAAGCAAGCATGAAGAAACTCGATACTCTCATGGTCTAAGGAATTATGCAAATGTTAACTTTCTCTGTGTTATTAACCATTAACTTGTGACGAATGTATCTCATAGCATAACATCAATTCGGGTCGATTCAACACAAATGTTCTCCTAACATTGTGCCCTCAAAATTGCCGGCATAGACATGCCCATGATCAGGAAAATGTGATCATCATGCAACACTTGAGCCAGTCTTAGAGGATTGACTAGGAATAATTTTTACCATTTATTATTCCACATGTGCACATGGTTTTTCCTCAGAGCCTTTATGGATATACGGGCTCAGGAACCATAGCAGTTATAGCATGGAACATAAACTTAATTAGGAACATGGGGATAGATAATAACATTTATTATTGCCTCTAGGGCATATCTCCTACAGTGATAGCCAGCGTAGGGAAATATACCAATGTGTGAGGTATAGATACAGTTGCTTCTCATAAATGGTAACGTTGTGCCAACAGCCGCCGGATCGCCTTTCACCATAATTGGATAGTTTAGTCCAAGGAAAAGCGAGTATTCTCCAAGACTATCAATATTGAACCAGGAGAAGGTTCTGGCGCTAGCACGCTAGTATCCATTCCGAATACCCTGCAATGGATGTTGCAACGGGTCCGGAGACGACTGCGACCTTGGTAGACAACACCTGCTTCCTCTGTAACATCACCAGTGCCCTGTATACAGACAAGAAGAGGTGATCCATCGGAATAGGTAGCTAGGTACCACTGAGTAGGTAGGTACTGCGTGTCTTCATGCTCGTGATCATCACCATCATCATCTCCCCCTTGGTTATAAAAGTTTCCAAGTATCGGTGGGGGGATGTTGACAGGACCTTGGAAACACAAGAAGGTTAATTAGTATGGGACCCCGCAAAAAAAGGTTAATTAGTACGGGGATAACTGGCATGCATGGTGAATGAAACAATTATAATTACGGTGGAAGACAAACAACGTACCGAAACAATCAGGATCCCATGCAAAAACAGTGCCAGAAGTGGTGGCAGCAAACACAAGACGATCGTATTGAATTGCATCACAGTACACATGCGTGCCCAGAAACTGGTTTTCAAGCAATATCCATTGAGGCCAAGAAGTAAGGACGGCAACAAGCTTGTCGAAGATAGTGACAACATAATAGTTCTCATAACTCCAAGAGTGATTGGGAACTCGACAAATTGCTATCTTCTGTAGACGACAGTCACGATGATTGTATTTGAACATACGTAGAGTATCGGTGTGCTCAACCTTAGGGCAGTCTGAGATTTTTGGAAGTGGAATCCGGTGACGAGTGTACACATTCACAAGCTCCCACTCGCAGTTGTCCCCAATATAAACAACCCAATCTTCATTTGCGCCTGCCTAGGCCTTATGCTGAAGCGATGGCATCTTAACATCACACGGATCATTATTGTCAAGTGGCATCAACTTGCACAAGGCGAGCCTTCCGTCGTCCCCGCGCCAGCGAGCAGGGTCATAGCGAAGAAGATAGGGGAGATCAAACCACTCTTGAACCCTTGGGTTGTTTGTAATGATCTTATTTGTTGAGTCAAGAATGTTCTTGAACGAACCTGCCATGCTAGCCGTGGTGATGACGTTGCACCGATCAATGATTTCCTCCATCGCGTCATCTATCAGATTGGGGCAAGAATAACGGGGTCGGGTCCTGCTACTTTCCTCCATCGAGAAGACAAACAATGGCAGAAGGAAGAGTCAAGGCAAATGGAGGGAGGAAGAGCATGCGACGGCAATTCCAACTCCCAAATCGAGAGGGAAAGGGGAAGAGGCGGTGGACGGTTGCCACGGTACAGGAAGAGGCGAGTGGGGAGCGGACGGTTGCCACGGTACAGGAAAAGGCGACCTGGCCTACACGTCCGTTCGGAAATTATACAAAAGGACTCGTCGTCTTCTCACTGACATGTTGGAACGGGACCCTCTCCAGATCTAAAAAAAGATGGCGGTGGCCCAGCGATAGCATTTTTAATCCTTATTTCGAATTTTTGAGGGAAAATCGTTATATTTGTATCTATCGGTCGCGCCAAGGAGCAGAACCAAATGTTACAACTTACAAGTTCAAAAGGACCCCCACACGGTTCGCGTTGTACCCCCTCACGGTTGGTCTGGCACGCCGCTCAAGGGGGAACACTTGCTCTCTTGCATTTTAACTAACAAGTGGGACCGCAGTTCAGCAAACCGACTATCGGCAAACCAACTTGTCCTTGCTCCCATGATACCGGCTTCTGAGAGCCCTTGGATCTGAGATCGAGTGCCCGCATGCCGAGATTCTAGACCTGTGCGTAAATATCAGATCCTAGTGGGCTTTTTTGCAAACTTGCAGGAGCTCAGCATGCAACCGTTCGATCTCAAATCGAAAGACTTTCAAAAGGCCGTATCATGGGAGCATGGGCAGTTTCGTATCACCTGAAACTCCCCCCAGGCCGCCACGCGATGGTTGAGTTAGAGAAACAAGGAGAGAGAAGAGCTAGGTGTAGCACGGAATCCAGGAAATTTGGTGTCAGATGGGACTCTTGGTGGTGGCGTGTGCCGTACTCCTAGACGTGAATGCTTGTTTTGGCCCATGCCACCTCACTATATCGAGGTGCTGGTTACGTAGAGTGAACACATTATCTCTCCAACTTGCAAAAAGAAAAACACATTATTTCTTCAGGAGTTCGGTACCACTAGTACTTGGCGGCCCACCTCACACTGTCGGCAAATTTCCTGGAGTCCGTGCTTGGCCCTCCTCTCCCTCTCTTATCAGCCAGCCGGCAGACGCGCGGAATGTGCCCATCGTCGGTTTGCTGACATTCGGTCCCACATACTATCAGTGAAAAGTATTTTGCCGCGTCGCAGCATACACTCTGAGAAGTGACTCGAAATCCATTCATAAATTAAGTAAGTTTATCACATGCATATGCAAATATACTGTTCATACTACATACAACAAGTCTACAACGCACAACGACAACAAGGATACATTGTAAATACTAAAGTTTTTCTCACACAACACGTACAAGAAATGAAAATGACCTTCACGTCAACCAATCCTCAGCGTTGGTAACGCTTGCTTTGAACCAGAAGCGGTCTCTGACCAGGGCCCGGTGGTATTGTCGATCTTGAGACCAACGCAAGACTCACCATCCGGGCTGAAGCGGCCCATATCAGGAGCAATACTTGCATTGGAGTAGTGAGCAACAATAGCAATGTCGGTGGTATAGATAGAGTTGCTTCTCATAAACGGCAAGGTTGTGCCTACAGGCACTGGATCACCTTTCACTATCATTGGATAGTTTAGTCCAAGGAAAAGCGAGTGTTCTCCAAGACTATCAATATTGAACCAGGGAGAAGGTTCTGGCGCTAGCACACTAGTATCCATCCCGAAGAGCCTACAATGGAAGTTGGCATAGGTTCGTAGAGTATGACCATGCGAGACAATACTACTACCCGCTTCCTCTGTAACATTAGCAATGCCCTGTATACAGACAAGAAGAGGTGATCCATTGAAATAAGTAGCTAGGTACCATCTAGTAGGTAGGTATTGCTCGTCTTCATGCTCTTGATCATCACCATCGTCATCATCATCATCACCATCGTCATCTCCCCCTTGGTTATAAAAATTTCCAAGTATCGGTGGCGGGATGTTGACAGGACCTTGAAATTTTTGAAGGTTAATTAGTAAAGGGATAACTCGCATGCATGGTGAATGAAATAATTCTAATTAAGATGGAAGACAAACGTACCGAAGCAAAAAGGATCCCATGCAAAAAAGTGCCACAAGTGGTGACAGCAAACACAAAACGCTCGTATTGAATTGCATCACAGTACTCACTCGTGTACAGAAACTGGTTTTTAAGCAATGTCCATCCAATCCCTCCAGGAGTAAAGACGGCAACAAGCTTGTCAAAGACAGCGACAACACAATAGTTCCTATAACTCCAAGAGCGTGTGGGAACTCGACAAATTGCTATCTTCTGTACACGACAGTCACCATGATTGTATTTGAACGTACATAGAGTATCGGTGTGCTCAACCTCAGGGCAGTCTAAGATTTTTGGAATTGGAATCTGGTGACGAGTGTACACATTCACAAGTTCCCACTCGCAGTTGTCCCCAATATAAACAACCCAATCTCCATTTGCGCCTGCCCAATCCTTATGCTGAAGCGATGGCATCTTAACATCACACAGATCATTATCAAGTGGCATCAACTTGCACAAGGCGAGCCTTCCGTCGCCCCGGACCAGAGAGCAGGGTCATAGCGAAGAATATAGGGGAGATCAAACCGCTCTTGAACCCTTGGGTTGTTTGTAATGATCTTATTTGTTGAGTCAAGAATGTTCTTGAACGAACCTGCCATGCTAGCCGCGGTGATGATGTCACACTGATCAATGATTTCCTCCACCGCGTCATCTGTCAGATTGGGGCAAGAATAACGGGGTCGGGTCCTGCTACTTTCCTCCATCGAGAAGATGAACAATAGCAGAAGGAAGGGTCAAGGCAAATGGAGGGAGGAAGAGAGTGCGACAGTAGTTCCAACTCCCAAATCGAGAGGGAAAGGGGAAGAGGAGGTGGACGGTTGCCACGGTACAGGAATAGGCGAGCGGGGATCGGACGGTTGCCACAGTATAGGAAGAGGCGACCCGACCGTACATTGACGTCCGTTCAGAAATTATACAAAAGGAGTCGCCGTCTTCTCACTGACACGTTGGAACGGGACAACACGTCAACGAAACATGGTTTCTCATTTCTCATGCAAAATGCAATCGGGCCGCATTATTTCTCGACTTAATTTTTTAATGGCGTGCCGTGCAATTTTGAAGCATTACTACTACACGTCGTCCCGATTTATTAGGCCGGACGTTACATGCACGCTATCTATTGGGTGCATGCAGGAGAGAGAAAAAGTGCATGCATGGGAGAGAGATCAAAGACCTTAATTTGCCCCATTTATTGGTCCTGTTGCTCCGGCTCGCGGGGCTTAGAAAACCTTAACAGAGGTACTCTACCAAGTATAATATAGTAGTATATAGGCTGGGGCTTCAGCGCTTGCTTGCTAGGGCTGCCCACTTGCTTCTCACACTATCACCCTCTCCAGATCTAAAAAAGACGGCGATGGCCACTCTCTCTCCCTCCTCACCGGTGGCCACAGATCCGGCCTGATCCCATCCGCCGGGGATGAGGAGGACGTGTACTGATGATAAGGCCGTCTTCTCAGACCTAGCACCGGTGCTGGATGGCCTCCGTCCCCAAGCTCGCTACCGTATTGTCGGCAGAGGAGGACGACGATGAGAGAAGCCGCTTCCCGCCGACCCTCTGGTATGCTACCTCTTTTTGAACCATACCCTTGTGCTATTGCCCCATCTGCCCACGTCGCTGCATGCGGTTCTTTTTCCACTACCCCATCTCCCCAAGTTACTAGCCTCTGCTGGTCTTGCAGATGAAAACCTTAATTTGCACTATTAAAGGAAACCCTACTTCATGCAGACTAATCCATGTCTGGGTTGAATAAGGAAAGAAAGGGGGAAAGTAGTACTGTAGAAGAGACTTGGTATCGAACCTGCATCTTGGTTGAAAAGGAGAAAAGCAGTAGTAGCTGAGGAACTAGTCTCTTGTCTCTTGGTTGAAAAAGGAAAGAAAGGCAGGACAACGCAATAGAGAATGACCAGGTCGATAGGTTTGTTGTCCTCACATAGGTAAAATGTGGCTAAAGAGAACAAAAATGGGACGTAATCCAGATATGCTGCTTGGATTTTTGTTGCTCTGGGCAACCATCCCTGCTTCACCACTCTATGCGTCCGTGGAGGTACATTGTACTTTTTCGACAAAGGGTGGATTTTATTGGCTCAAAAAGAAGCATCAAGAAGATACATAACACAATGAGCACACACCCGGCCTCTGCACAGCTAGGATGCACACAGCCAACACCATGCTATTATTCCCACTTTTTGTTTTGTTAGTGTAACGACACCGGTAAAATTATGCTACTGCTAAAGTGATGCCACATTTAATTAATGCCGCAGTCAGTCTAATGCCACCGATAAATTGAAAAAGGAAAGAAAGGAAGGAAAACTATGACCTCTCTTTCAAAATACAAGACGTTTTGGTACATTAAATTGAACTGCGAAAACGTCTTATATTAAGGAACAGAGAGTGTAGAATTCTTCAAATTATGCCGGCAAAGCTAGTCACACCTTTGTTAAAATTAATGTTCATTATGTTATCGGAGGAGGTCTGCATTTTTGTCTCTATTGCCTGTTGATTACATATCTAACATCATGATGTAATGGTAAGTCAATTTTTTTGTACAGTTTCACCGAAATGTCAAGGCGGTGATGGCATTTTATTTTAGTTGAACCGCACAAAAATTCTTAAAAGAAGAGGAAAGGTCTGCAATGGTTCAATCTTTCACAAGATACTATGTATGCCTTCATGACATCCGTCGCTGTTGCCTTCTTTATTCCTTTGAACAGGTGGTTAGAAACTGTCTTGCTACCTTTTGCCATTAAGAAATTTGGAATGCTTAAATTTGTTAGTCTATGCTTCAAGTAGTGCCACTTTTAATCACACTTTCAATATCTGTGCAAACAGGGATGCTCGATTTTAGTGGAACTGCACAAAAAGACCAGATGGTTCAACATTATGACCATTATTTTCTGCAAACAGTTATATCCAATCGGTGGCACCATGAGTTGTTCATTACCAAGGTACATGGTTTGCTGCTATCTTGCTACTATCTTGCTTCTGTTTTTGTACTGTCATTAGATAGTAATATTAGTGGTTTGCATGTAAATTTATTGCCAGGGTGAACCTCCATTGGTGGTGCAGGACATGAATCAATGATTGGATGCTCACTTTCGGTTGTATCGATTTCACCTCTTCCATCCCTGCAAACATGGATATCCTTGGTCTGATGAAGAACAGGCGCTATATTTCTGCTCTATACCAGCAAATCAATTCAGTATCAAATTGTCCAATGCAAAACATGACAGATGCTAGGCGGAAACGACTAGCAGAGACGTGGTTAAACCGAAAATACAAGGTGGAGTATATGTTAACTAGCTGCTTGATATTTGTGCAAACAGATGTCTGCTCGTTGCTATTCAAACACAGGGACCTCAATTTTTGTGGAACTGCACAAAAGAATAGGATAGTCACTGCATGCAGTGCCATTTGAAAATAGACACGAAAGGATTGGATAGTCACTGCATGGACTGCACAAAAGTAGTACTGTACTATTTATTGACCAACACTAGGTGCTTTATTGCTCTGGTCTGATTATCCAATGGGCATCATCTTGCCAAACTTAAAGTTGAATTTCGAAAATAGTCTTGTTGTGTGATCGACAGATGACCATAACATATTTCAGTGGATGTTCCTCCATCATGTGTAGTTGATTCTCATGGTTCCATCTGTTGGTGAAACCACTTACGTTTGCAAGAGGAAATGTAGACTTTACAAACAAATTTGTCATTCACTCTGTACTGAATGTTGGCCCTGAGAAGCATCCATGTTAGTAGCAAGAACATATATATTGTGTATGATTTGTGAATCATTGAGATGCATAAACATGTTGATCTTATGTATGGGAATCCTACTAGTTGGTTGCGAATTTGGGCTATTAATGTGAACATATTACTAAGCCAGGCCTGTGAGTCTGGTGTGAACATTTAGAGCGGATCGGCTCTTACTACTGTGCACAACAGTTCCTTTTTTCTCTTCGCTCACTGTTTTCTTTTTTTTTGAAACGGAGGCAAAAGATTTGCCTCATGCATTAATTAAGAAGGAGTTCACAGTTGCTTTTACAAAGAAAAGCGAGACAGAAATTACAGAGACACTACTCTCCTGGCATGATGTGACCCAAATGTTTTGCGCTCGCGGTGACCCAAAGTTTTGCCTCAGACTGGATGTTAAACAACAGGATGGACAGAAGAGTAGACTTGTGCCAGAACACCCTAGCATTCCTCTCGCACCAAATGGTCCAACATGTTCCTTATTTCTCTTCTCTCACTGTTTACAAGTTACTGATCGATCACTAGCTAGCCTACTAATACACTCCTGGTAGTTTTAGTTGCGACGCAAGATCCAAGGGTGGCAGTTTTTAGAATAAAAATGCCTTCCTCTGAAGAAACTGACATGCTGTTCTGAAGAAAATGCCATGTGAATCTGAAGAAACTGCCAGCAAAAACGTTCGCAAATGCCTTCTCTCCCAGCGAACGTTCATCAGCTATTGCGATCCTACACGTACACTATCCGACCGACTCGATCCTACACGAATAACCAGCGGATCATGCACGTACCTCATCTGGATGAATCGAGTGCACTCGTTTCACTGTCGTGTCGATGTGCGACCTAGCACTGATGGGACGGGACGGGAGTACGGTATAGTCATAATTTCAGTTTTTCCAGTTTTCCACGGCAAGCTGGCGCGCTAAGCCATGCCTGCTTATGCATTGAATTCCGATGACCGTCGCGTTTCCCGCGACACGCCGATTTACCTACCGTCCACCTATAATTACTGGTTCCCGACGTGCTCCGGTGGCACCTTCACCCAACGCACCCTATCCTCACTTCTACCACGATTTTTTACGTCATGGACGGCCCAAAGACTGTCATGCGGGTGCGTCTCCGGTCCGCCCAGGACGAAAAGCCCATTTTCTGTCATAATTTTTTGTCATAGAAGTAGGAGCCCACCGCATCTATGATGATACGTTTTTTTGTCACAATTATTGTCATAGAAGTGTCACAACCATGACAGAAAAAGTTTTCGTTCGGGCCATAATGTCACGGATATGTCTTTTTTTTTGTAGTGTCTCCTCGATGTTCTTGGAGTTCTATCCGATGTAATCTTCTTTTGCGGTGTGTTTGTTGGGATCCGATGAATTGTGAGTTTATGATCAGATTATTCATGATAAATATTTGAGTCTTCTCTGAACTCTTTTATGCATGATTGTTATATCTTTGTATTTCTCTCCAATCTATCGATTTGGTTTGACCAACTAGATTGGTTTATTTGCAATGGGAGAGGTGCTTTGTGATGGGTTCAATCTTGCGGTGCTCAATCCGAGTGACAGAAAGGGACATGACACGTATTTGTCTACATCATGTCATCTTGTTGCCATTAAGGATAAAAAGATGGGGTTTAATCATATTGCTTGAGTTTACTTTGTCTACATCATGTCATCTTGCTTAAAGCGTTACTCTGTTTCATACTTAATACTCTAGATGCATGCTGGATAACGGTCGATGGGTGGAGTAATAGTAGTAGATGCCGGCAGGAGTCGGTCTACTTGTCTCGGACATGATGCCTATATACATGATCATTGCCATGAATCCGTCATAATTATTTGCTTTTCTATCAATTGCCCAACAGTAATTTGTTTACCCACCGTATGCTATGTGTTCGAGAGAGAAGCCTCTAGTGAAAACTATGGCCCCTGGGTCTATCTTTATCATATATTAAAATCCAAAAATACCTTGCTGCAATTTATTTACTTTTATTTTATTTCGCAATTTAAATTTCTATCTATCACTATCAGAATTAATCCTTGCAAATAACTGCTAAGAGGATTGACAACCCTCTTATTTGCGTTGGGTGCAAGTGTTTGCTTTTGTGTGTGTAGGTGCTGCTAAAGGATTTTGCATGGTTCTCCTACTGGATTGATAACCTTGGTTCTTAACTGAGGGAAATACTTATCTCTACTATACTGCATCATCCTCTCCTCTTCGGGGAAATACCAACACATTCTACAAGTAGTAGGAAGAATTTTTGGCGCCGTTGCCGGGGAGACATCACCAAAATTTATCAAGTACCTTCACACAAACTATCATCCACTTGCATTTATTTTATTTGCCTTTTATTTGCATTTGCCTCTCGTTTTCATCTCCCCCACTTCTAAAACAATTTTACAAAAACACAAAAACATTTTTATTTGCTTGCTTACTTGCTTTTATTGCCTTCATGTCAACACACAAAAATAGAAAATGAAAGCAAAAATTTAAGATCACTATGGATCCACTTAAAGTTTTCTACTTGGATCATCTTCGATCCATTTGTGCTCGTGCTGAAACCCCAACTTGTTTAGTTGAGGGAAAATCATTAGATGAGCATGCTCATTTTGTGCATAACCGTTTGTCTCAAAAGGGGAGACTCTTATGGAATCAAATAAATTGTTTGCTCCGCTATGCTTGGAATCTATGTGAAATTTATGATTTTACTTGTTGCTCTAAGAACCCTAAAAAAAACCTTCCCTACCTATGTGAGTTTAATGATAATGAAATCTTATCTTCTTATGCCAAGGGGGTTTATAGTTACTATGATATCGAACAAATTGAAGAATTTGTTGCTTTTAAGGGTGCTTATGAAGTTGCTTCTTTGATTGAAAAGTATGATGCTACTCTCTACAAGTCTAAAAATTTTGACATACTTAAATATTGCTATGAAAACTATGCTCCTAATGCTTGTGTTAATGAATTTATTGAGAGAATGTCTGCTACTTTGGAGGAAAATAATGATATGCATGAATCCATAGATAATTATGATTCCATTGATTCGATTGAAATATCCCCTCTTGATGAACGTGATGCTTGCTATTCTTATGGCCGTGATGCCAATATTAATGATGCTTATAGAGATGAACTTGCTATAGTTCCTTATGTTAAAAATGAAATTATTGCTATTGCACCCACACTTGATAGCTCCTTGAATGAAAAGCATGATTGCAATGATGTTATTATAAATTATATTAATCTCAATTGTGCTAATTATATGCCAAGCTACAAGCTTGGGGATGAAAATTTTGTTATGTCTACTACTTATTGCAATGATCATGATTGGGGTGATAATGCTCCTTATGATCTTGAAAATTTATTTAAGCCTCACGATGAATATGTTATTGATGATAATGTTTGCAATACTATTAAAAGTGGGTTTGGAAGAGCGTCAACTTTAGGTAATAATGATCTCACTACTTTGGAGAATTATCAATCTTATGAATTTTTGGATAAGAGTGGGTTTGGAGAGGTCATGACTTTAGTTGATGTTAATCCCACTATTTTGGAAGATTAGAAAACTTTCATGCATGAGGATCATGTAGAGAATATTTTATATGATAGCTATATTGTTGAATTTAATTATGATCCTACATGTAATTATTATGAGAGAGGAAAATATGGTTGTAGAAACTTTCGTGTCACTAAATTACCTCTCTATGTGCTAAAATTATTAATGCTCCATTCTTCCTATTTGCATATGCTAGATATTGCTTGTCTTGATAATTTGTTTTCTTATAAAATGCCTATGCATAGGAAGTATGTTAGACTTAAATGTGTTTTTCACATGTTACATGATGCTCTCTTTGTGTTTCAATTATTATCTTTCATGAGAGCATCATTGAAATCTCAAGCCTATCTTAATGGTTATAAAGAAAGAGCTTGTTGGGAGACAACCCAATAAACTTTTTATTTCTGTTTTTTGTGTGTTTACACAATTATAGCCTCTGCTATGATTGTGTTTTATATTTTAATTAGTGTTTGTGCCACGTAATGCCTTTGGGATGATTTGTAAGATAGTATAATTGATGCTGTTTGAAAACAGAAACTTTTGCGTCCAGTGTTGGAATTTTGATTTTTCGCTGGAACGTCAGAACCTTCTGGATTTTTTACACAATATTGATATATGAATTGTCCACGTTGTCCTAATTTTTCAGAATTTTGGAGTTACAGAAGTATTACGTTAATTCAGATCTTTACAGACTGTTCTGTTTTAGACAGATTCTGTTTTTGTTGCATACTTTGCTTATTTTGATGAATCTATGGATCGTATTGGGGGGTATGAGTCATGGAGAAGTTGGAGTACAGTAGAATTATGCCAATATTAAATATGAATCAATTTACAACAGTACCTAAAGTTTAAGATTTGTTTGTTATACTATCGGATCTCACGAGGTTTCTGTTGAGTTTTGTGTGCTGAAGTTTTCAAGTTTTGGGTGAGACTACGATGGATAAAGGAATAAGGAGCAGCAAGATCCTAAGCTTGGGGATGCCCAAGGCACCCCAAGGTAATATTCAAGGAAGACTCAAGCGTCTAAACTTGGGGATCCCCGGAAGGCATCCCCTCTTTCGTCTACAATCTATCGGTAACTCACTTGGAGCTATGTTTTTATTCATCACATGATATGTGTTTTACTTGGAGCGTCCTGTGCTATAGTTTGTTTGCTTTTTAGTTTGTCACAATCATCTTTGTTGAACACACCTTTTTGAGAGGGACACACATTATTCGTGATTTGTTAGAATACTCTATGTGCTTCACTTATATCTTTTGAGCTAGGCAGTTGCTCTAGTGCTTCACTTATATCTTTTAGAGCATGGCGGTGGTTATATTTTAAAGAAATAGTTGCACTCTCATGTTTCACTTATATATTTTTGAGAGTCTAATGAATAGCAATAGTAATATGCACGGGTTATGAATTTGGTCCTAATATGATAGGTATTCAAGAGGGATATAATAAAAACTTTCATGTAGATCACTGAATATGATAAGTTTGATTCCTTGCAATAGTTTTGCGATATTAAGATGGTAATATGTGGGAGGTGCTAGTAGATAATTGTGGTTTAGTAAGAATATTAGTGTTATGGTTTGTGATTCCCAAAGCATGCACGTATGATCTGTCATTATGCTAAGAAGTTGGAGCATGATTTATTCTTGATTGTCTACCTTATGTGTGGCGGTCGGGGACGAGCGATGGTCTTTTCCTACCAATCTATCCCCCTAGGGGCATGCGTAGTAGTACTTTGCTTCGAGGGCTAATAAACTTTTGCAATAAGTATGTGAGTTCTTTATGACTAATGTGAGTCCATAGATTATACGCACTCTCACCTTTCCGCAATTTGCTAGCCTCTTCGGTACCGTGCATTGCCCTTTCTCACATCGAGAGTTGGAGCAAACTTATCCGGTGCATCCAAACCCCGTGATATGATACGCTCTATCACACATAAGCCTTCTTATATCTTTCTCAAAACAGCCACCATACCTACCTATCATGGCATTTCCATAGCCATTCCGAGATATATTGCCATGCAACTTCCACCGTTCTTTTTTATATGACACACATCACCATTGTCATATTGCTTTGCATGATCATATAGCTGACATAGTATTTGTGGCTCGGCCACCGTTCACCATTTTTATACATGTTACGCTAGTATCATTGCACATCCTGGTACACCGCCAGAGGCATTCATATAGAGTCATATTTTTGTTCTAGTTTCGAGTTATAATTTTCTTTTGAGTTGTAAGTAAATAGAAGTATGATGATCATCATTATTAGAGCATTATCACAGTGAGGAAATAAAAAAAGAAAAAAAAGGCCACAAAGAGCCCACGAAAAAAAGAAAAAAAAAGAAGAAAATAAAAAAAAAGAAAAAGAGAGAAAAAGAGAGAAGGGGCAGTGTTACTATCCTTTTCCATACTTGTGCTTCAAAGTAGCACCATGTTTTTCATATAGAGAGTCTCCTATTTTGTCACTTTCATATACTAGTGGGAATTTTTCATTATAGAATTTGTCTTGTATATTCCGCTGATGGGCTTCCTCAAATGCCCGAGGTCTTCATGAGCAAGCAAGTTGGATGCAGACCCACTTAGTTTTCATGTTGAGCTTTCATACACTTATAGCTCTTAGTGCATCCATTGCATGGCAATCCCTACTCCTCGCATTGACATCAATTGATGGGCATCTCCATAGCCCGTTGATTAGCCGCGCCGATGTGAGACTATCTTCTTATTTTTGACTTCCCCTTATTAATCTCTACCACCACACTCTATTCCACCCATAGTGCTATATCCATGGCTTGCGCTCATGTATTGCGTGGGGGTTGAAAAAGCTGAAGCGCGTTAAAAAGTATGAACCAATTGCTCGGCTTGTCATTGGGGTAGTGCATGATAAATATTTTGTGTTAAGAAGATGGAGCATGACAGGATTATATGATTTTGTAGGGATAACTTTCTTTAGCATTTTTATTTTGAAAGGCATGATTGTTTGTTAGTATGCCTGAGTATTGATGTCTTTATATAAAATTATAGACGATTGCTTTGAATCATTCGGATCTTATTATTCATACCGTAAGAGAGATTACATGATGAAACATGTTAGGTAGCATTCCACATCAAAAATTCTGTTTTTATCATTTACCTACTCGAGGACGAGCAGGAATTAAGCTTGGGGATGCTTGATACGTCTCCAACGTATCTATAATTTTTGATTGTCCCATGCTATTATAGTATCAATCTTGGATGTTTTTATATGCAATTATATATCATTTTTTGGGACTAACCTATTAACCTAGTGCCCAGTGCCAGTTGCTGTTTTCTGCTTGTTTTTGGTTTTTCAGGAAATCAGTACCAAACGAAGTCCAAATGCCACGAAACATTTTGACGATTTTTTTCTGGACAAAAGAGACCATGGAAGCTTCGGGAGGAAGCCAGAAGCCTCACGAGGAGGCCACAAGGCAATAGGGCGCGGCCCGGGGGGCGCGCCCTGATGCCTTGTGGGCCCCTCGTGGCTCCTTTTGACCTAATTGCACTTCTATAAATTCTCAAATATTCAGAAACCAACAGAGAGGCACCCCGAATAACTTTTATGCCGCCGCAATCCTCTGTTCTTCCGTGATCCCATCTGGAGGCCTTTTCCGGTACTCTGCTGGAGGGGGAATCGATCACGGAGGGCTTCTACATCAACCTTGCTGCCCTTCCGATGATGTGTGAGTAGTTTATCACAGACCTATGGGTCCATGATACGTCTCCAACATATCTATAATTTTTGATCGTTTCATGCTATTATAGTATCAATCTTGGATGTTTTTATATGCAATTATATATCATTTTTTGGGACTAACCTATTAACCTAGTGCCCAGTGCCAGTTGTTGTTTTCTACTTGTTTTTGGTTTTTCAGGAAATCAGTACCAAACGAAGTCCAAATGCCACGAAACTTTTTGGAGATTTTTTTCTGGACAAAAGAGACCCTGGAGAATTGGAGAGGAGGCCAGAAGGTTCACGAAGCCTCCACAAGGCAACAGGGAACGGCCCCAGGGGGCGCCCTGATGCCTTATGGGGCCCTTGTGGCTCCGTTTGACCTAATTCCACTTCTATAAATTCTCAAATATTGGGAAACCAACAGAGAGCCACCCCGAATAACTTTTACGCCGCCGCTAGCATCTGTTCTTCCGCGATCCCATCTTGAGGCCTTTTCCGGTACTCTGCCGAAGGGGGAATCGATCACGGAGGGCTTCTACATCAACCTTGCCGCCCTTCCGATGATGTGTGAGTAGTTTACCACAGACCTACGGGTCCATAGCTAGTAGCTAGATGGTTTCTTCTCTCTCTTTGATCTTCAATACCATGTTCTCCTCGATGTTCTTGGAGTTCTATCCGATGTAATCTTCTTTTGCGGTGTGTTTGTTGGGATCCGATGAATTGTGAGTTTATGATCAGATTATTCATGAGAATATTTGAGTTTTCTCTAAACTCTTTTATGCATGATTATTATAGCTTTGTATTTCTCTCCGATATATCGATTTGGTTTGGCCAACTAGATTGGTTTATCTTGCAATGGGAGAGGTGCTTTGTGATGGGTTCAATCTTGCGGTGCTCAATCCCAGTGACAGAAAGGGACATGACACGTATTTGTATTGTTTCCATTAAGGATAAAAAGATGGGGTTTAATCATATTGTTTGAGTTTACTTTGTCTACATCATGTCATCTTGCTTAAGGCGTTACTCTGTTTCATACTTAATACACTAGATGCATGCTGGATAGCGGTCGATGGGTGGAGTAATAGTAGTAGATGCAGACAGGAGTTGGTCTACTTGTCTCGAATGTGATGCCTATATACATGATCATTGCCATGAATCCGTCATAATTATTTGCTTTTCTATCAATTGCCCAACAGTAATTTGTTTACCCACCGTATGTTATGTGTTCGAGAGAGAAGCCTCTAGTGAAAACTATGGCCCCCGGGTCTACTTTTATCATATATTAAAATCAAAATTACCTTGCTGCAATTTATTTACTTTTATTTTATTTTGCAATTTATATTTCTATCTATCACTATCAGAATTAATCCTTGCAAATAACCGCTAAGAGGATTGACAACCCTCTTATTTGCGTTGGGTGCAAGTGTTTGCTTTTGTGTGTGTACGTGCTGCTAAAGGATTTTGCGTGGTTCTCCTACTGGATTGATAACCTTGGTTCTTAACTGAGGGAAATACTTATCTCTACTATACTGCATCATCCTCTCCTCTTCGGGGAAATACCAACGCAGTCTACAAGTAGCAACTACCAGGCGAGGCTGGAGCACGCCATTGCCCTTTCGGCGGCCGGCGACACCGTCCACGCTCCCCTCGTCGCCCCGCCGCCACCGCCGCCTCTCGCCGAGCCCAAGGTGGAGGAGAACCTGCGTAAGCGGTCGCCGCCGCCGCCCATTTGGCCCGACGAGTCCTACTCCTGGACCGGCCTTCTCCGCGAGTGGGTGAGCGTGCCTCCTGTCCACTACGCCGCGCCGCCGGACGAGGAGGCGGCCCACCTCGAGCGCTGGAAGGCGCATTGGCTCGCCGAGGAGGCGGCCCACCTCGAGCGCTGGAAGGCGCATTGGCTCGCCGAGGAGGCGGCAGACGGCGAGCAACAGATGCGCCACGAGCAGGCGTTGCGCCGCGACGAGGAGGCGCTGCGCCTCGAGGAGGAGGAGGAGGAGCGCGTCCGCCTCGTTGCAATGCCGCCGCCGCAGCAGACATCGGAGGAGGCTGCCCTGGCGGCCTATCAAGCCACGTTCGGGTGGGCTGGGCCGCCTCCCGTCTTCATCGACCTCACCGGCGGCGACGAGGACATCAAGGGCAAGGGCATGGTAGACGTCTAGGGCAGCGTGCAGGCGTGGACTTTTTTTTATTGTTTAATTAATGTTTAAGTGGACTTTGGCCGACGGTTGACCGGTCATTTATGTTTAATTATATGTTTTATTAAGTTAATTTCGGCCACGTGTTTATTATTCACTTTTTTTGGCGCGCTAAAATATGGGTCTGCGTCCCGTTGGGCGCACAAGCCGACCCAAATCAAAAAGCGGACGCGGGCGTCCGCCTCGCCGACCCAAACGGACGAAAAGCGGACAAAGCGCGCGTCCGTTTGGGTCGCCGCATTGGAGTTGCTCTAAGCATCCAAGACATAATCTCTACAAAGTGATCGCCTCTCGGGCCAGAGTTGAAGCGCACAATGTGGGAGGCACTAGATGGTCTCTGGATTTCTGATGCAGTACCAGACGTGGGCGCTGATGCAATACAAGGCTTGTTGATGCCTACACGAGGTCACCTTGTCATATACCTGGCCATCCCTCGGCCCGGGCTGGGCCTACCAAAGCCCGACGCAGAAAAACTAGGCCCGAGCTCGGCCCGGCTCGGCCGTCGGGCCTAAAAATCAGGCCCAAGCCCGGCCCATCAGTCAAAAAGCCCGTCGGGCCTTGGGCCGCGGGCCGGGCCTCTTCCTTAAACTGCAAATACGTAGGCCCGAGCCCGGCCCGGCCCGGCCATCGGGCTCAAAATCTAGGCCCAGGCCCGGCCCGTAGGCAAGGTCGGGTCGGGCCGGGCCGGGCTTTTTCGGGCCGGGTCGGGTCGGGCCGTCCGGGCCGGGCTGCCCATGGCCAGGTATGCCTTGTCACAAGGAGTGGCCGATGAGTTGCACTGGACGTGGGAGAGGAATGACGTTTGCTCGTCGAGTTCGGCATACCATGCCCATGCGTTTCTCGCCGAAATAGTCGATGCTCACGCGCCGCTGTTGTCGTTTCTTCTTCACGTGGCTGCTGTCGCGGAACAGATGTTGAACTTCGTACGTGTACTACAGACTAGCCCATCGTGTGGTTTTCCCTCTCAATAGGCATGGTGTCCTTTTTCCTGTAAATTGAAAGTAAACTGGGGACTTTGCGGGAGTCCGGACCACCGCCATATAGGAGTCCGACACCCCGGCCCACTCAAATCCTCCCTCCCGGTCTCATTCTCTTCCACTCCGCCCCTGCTCCCTCCTTGCTTTGCATCCACACCCTTCTTGTCTGCCACCACCACTGTACTCTTCAGCCATCGCTCAGGCATTGCCGGACGTCCGCGGTCCCCACCCACACGCCCGCTCGTCTTGTACAACGGCGCCATCCACTCAGGGTCCGTTCGTAGCCAGGTACCCTCCGCTTCCTGTCGACATCGTCCGTGACGGACACCACGCCCGGCAGGTGTTCGGTCAAATGTCATTGAGCTTATTTTCGAATTTCATGTCGTTTTTTAGAGTAAGAAGGATGGCGGGGTACTCGGTGAAGGAGGATGAGTTGTTGTGCGATGCGTGGTTGGCCGTATTTGCGGACTTTGTAGACAGGAGCAGAAGAGGGGTCTTTTGGCAGCGCGTGCATGGTTTATTTCATGCGCGAAAGCACATTGTGCCCTATATATGACATGCACATCATCCATGAACATAGTGTCGGGTCCTTAGCGTATCGATGGCACACCACCCAGAACTCCGTCACGAAGTATTGTGGCGCGGTTGATCGGCTGGAGGCAATGTGGCCATTGCGCGCGGCAACCATGGAGATCGTAAGTTTTCCTTTTTCTTGCTCTACATGTTGATTGCTTGATTCATTCACTCGCTATTGCTCTACACATTGTGTAGCCTGCACGAGCTACCGTGATGTACTACAGGTCAGAGAGCAGACCATTCACGCACATACATTGTTGGATGAAGCTCAAGGGGCAGTATGGGTAGGACAACATGATTCATCCATGAAAAACTTGTTAAACATTCGGTTAATCTCGTTGAATTTGAACTATTGTTGTACTAGACATATTTGCATGCTATTTATGGATGATTTGTGCTATTTTCTATCCGAACTTTGATGAATCCCGTCGTGTTTGATGAAAATCGTCCGGTTAGTTGAAATCCGGTTTAAAATGTATGCAGCTACGGGTGGATGGCCGGCTCTCGCATCCGTGTCCGCGGCGGATGCAGTGTCTGGTTTAGGGGTCGGCGTTGGAGATGCCCTAAGAGTGTGTCCAGTTTGGGATCGACGTTGGAGATGCCCTAAGAGGGAAATGGTGATGCTCGACTCGAGATCTACTACTCCACACTGTCCTCACGCCGTATAGAATTCCTGTGGGGTTATGTTTTTCGAATCAAAAGAGTCATTTATTTAGTAAAACAATCACGATCGCCATCACCAACCAATCCAATCTGTTGAGCTTACATTGTGTAATACGGAGTACAGCGGTAGTTGGAAAGCACAGCACCCGTCCTTTTCTGCTCGCTGTTTGAGTGCGTCCTTTGTATTCATCTCCAGGTAGCCTCGCAAAAATAAGCCAAGCAAGATCAAAACTAGAGCCGACACATGGTGTACCTCAAGTTTCAACCACGCTACACTCTAGTCGTGTTTTCAACCAGCAAATGTGTCGGTGTGTGCTGCAAAGCAACAACCATGTTCCTCTCAACTGACTCTTATTCTTTAATAATTCCATAACACTCCATATATAGTATTCCACCAGCCAAGGGGTAAACTGATGTGCCTGCCTTTATACTGACAATAAATTTTACAAATGGAAACTGGGATCAAGAATAAAATTCTACGAGATGGGGCTATGAGCTGATGGGATCGTCATGTTGTACAACAACAGAGCTCTTAACTTTTTTTTAGTATAACGCATTGCTATGCTTGCAAGAATGTGGTCTGACTCCAACAACTTGTGCAGTCATCTACTGTAATTCGCCTACTGGCGCCTCGTTCAGCCATAGGTAATGAATGAACTCATACAGCTTGGCGCTCACACTCACCTGCTTCAAGCGAACAAGATTTATGTTACGACTCTTGTGTGATAAGAGACAAACAAATGTAATCGAATGAAGATTTCAGAATCACAACCTTGTAAGGTGTCGGATTTAGCCGCCTGATGTGATCCGGCCGCAGTTTTTCGAGCTGTTGCATACAGCGGCTTCTGATCTTCAGCAGCGAGGGCAGCTCTGCTCTAGGTTTATCTGCACAGAACACAGAGGTACACATATAATTCATGTTCAATCAACTGTGACAATGCTACGGTCCACAGTTTAACAGGCTCGTTCCACTTTTACAATCACCAGCTTCAGTGTCTGTTTTCTCCAACGTGCATGGAAGCACGTCTTTGCATTAAGAAGCAGGCGCTAATCCAAATAGCTAGCCTTCCACCACTCAGGGTTGGACAATGCAACACTAAGAGGTAGTTCATCTTTCTACATCAGGTGTAGGAAAATATCAACACGACAGAGCACTAGAAAATATACTACTCCCTCCGTCCCATAATGTAAGAGCATTTTTGACACTAGTGTAGTGTCAAAAACGTTTTTATATTATGGGACGGAGGGAGTAGATAACTGGTTCAGGTGAGTCTTTCATGCCACTCCTTTTTTTTAACCGATTTCGTGATTTGAATGGCTGTTATGCAACAAAACAACCCCATCGTACAGTGATCCTAATTACTCATTCGGCAACCACTTTCCGAATTAGCCATGGTGGACAAAGTTGCTGCAAGAAACAACTAGTCCTTCCGTTCCTAAATATAAGTCTTTTTAGAGATTCCAATAAGGGACTACATACGGAGCAAAATGAGTGAATCTACACTCTAAAATATGTCTATATACATCCGTATGTAGTTTGTATTGAAATCTCTAAAAAGACTTATATTTAGAAACGGAGGGAGTAGATCCGAACATGTTAGGACTAGTGGGAGTGTGGCTGGTGGTGCTGTCCAGTTGGACGTGAAGGGTGGCAAGGCTGCCGCTGGTATTTGTGTTGCCTGTTGTTGGCTGCATGGGTGCAGGCAAGCCAATTGCAGTTGCTTTGTTGTTTTATTTCGGGGTTAATCTGCATGCGGATTTTGTGAGTTTTGCCGACCCCGTTACAAAACCCAGCATTTGTATTGGTTTCCCCAAAATTAAGTGGCAACTCTTTCTTCTATAGTGAATTGCAGAGCTCCTGCCCTTTCGAGGTTTTCCGAAGAAAACTCATCACTGTAAATGATAAGAGGTAAATACCTGAACTCCCAGGCCAGTAGCAATGTAGCAGCTCCTCGACATGCTGGGGGACAACATAAGCCCTCTTAGATTCAAGGAACGGGTGACGACAAAGAATTCGCTCTCCTGCCTGGAATATTTCAAAGACGTGAAGTTCAGTTAAAAAAAAAAAGAATCAGCCACTGTAGATGAAGTCAACAAAGGATATGAAAGGTGACAACAGTCACATGACAACAATGTGAAGCATATGATCGACTCAGTATACTCCATTCTAAGGTAGATTATGATTGAAAAGAAAGTGTGACAAACTGATAAGTATAGAACCTCACATCTGAATAGAGAACACAGGTGCATTGTTACCTTTGGTGATGGTTCACTTTCACGTATCATGATGTCTACCAACGGATAGCCTTCTTTTCCATACAATCTGAAACACCGCTTTTTGCATGGAATAGAGACCTGCAACATAACATGACACCATCCTTAAGTAACAGGAAAGTAAAATTATGCAAATCTTTTTCAGGGTATAAACAGCAAACGTACTTTTGCCACATCCTCGGAAAGTTTGATACGAGGTCTACTGTTGATCTCAACTAGCTTAAAGACGCATCCAAGAGCAGCTTGGGAATAACATGTTACAAGATAAGTTCCGATTCCAAAGGCATCAACTTCATGACCCTGCAAAGAAGATGGAAATTTGTAACCACAAAAAGGAAATTATTAAAAAAAAATACGACAAAAATACGCATATGAAAATAAAATAGAGACAAATTATGTAGTCCATGATCATTAGAGCCACAGAAGCACATACAGACGCGCATAACAGCATAAGTACATGACACGAAGTTCTTGATGTATTGTCATCCCACTTCGCTTTAAGGCTATGTGCAATGCAAGGTGCTTGTAAAAACAAATCGTTTTTTGCTTAAGCACCGGTGCTTATTTGTATAGCACAAATGCTTAATTAGGCACCTCTGCTATAGAAACAAGCACCGGTGCTTAAGCAAAAATCTGTTTAGTTTTACAAGCACCTTGCATTGTACATGGTATAAGAGAACTTGTCAAGTCACTCAATTATGAGACAGCATTTTTACCTGCTTGTTCAGAGCATCAATTGTTTCCTCATTCAGGTCATTGCTAGCAGTAATGATCATCTTCCCGAAATCAGGTATATTGAATTCCTTTTCTATTGCATGAAAAACTTTTCGAGCTTCAATAGACAGATAGGCTAGATCACCAGAGTCTAGTCTGATACCAGATGCCTTGTACCTACAAAAGAAATATATTTATCCAAACTGATTCTTTCAATCATTTTTTTAGCAAAACAATGACCACATGATCAAGTAATTTAAAACATCTTCCATGACTATATAAGAACAGAACATTATATAGACCAAATAGATGTCTCTTTAGATTATCAGAGTAGGAAGGGATCAAGAGTACTGGGATACTATGGATTATTTTGCAAGTACGCATAAATCTGACAATAACTTGTTTGGGAGGGCTTAAGCATATAAACACAAAGTTGTTGTAAGATTAAACCACTGCTAAATTTGATATCACTGGGATGGAGTTTCTGATAAGCTTTAGCTTCATTTGCAATTTCTTAGATAAGGGCTTTTCTGAATTTTGCTACTCTATTATGTACAATTTCCAAGATATGCCAAGCTCCAATACTAATAACCCAATGCACATGGAATGGGTGTCCAAGGGTAGTTTGACATACCCTAAGTCATGGAGTGCTAGAGCTACTGCACAGAAATTTGGAATCCCACTTCGCATAACCTAAAAAGAAAAAAAAATTGTGAGATTGTGCTCCAGATAATGCAGGGACAGCATAAATAAGCTAACAATATACACGTTACAGGTGAAGAATGCAAATGGTAGAAGAGGGACAATAGGTCATGTACGTACACTTGCATGGTCATCATTTGTTAGACAAGACAAAACAAGGATAAAGTTGAACAAACATCAATGCAGAGTTGACTACACCTTCCTGGAGTAAAGCCAGGCTGATATCCTAACTTCGAGCTAAGCTTAGAAGCATGAGCTCCCGGCTTAAAAAAAGTCAAAATTCTCAAAATTCTTGAAATAAATCACATGTACAATAAGTATTGAAGCATGTATCCGCCAATTTTGATGCCAAAACATGCAATTCTAGTGCCCTGTGGAGAAAGAATAAATCCCCTACACAAAAGGTTACTGAACACAAACTAGCATATTTCTCACGAACATTTGCATACTATAATACTGTATGCACATGCATGGATTATTCAGATTTTTTTGAATAGTTTTAAAATATATATATTGGAAAACACAATTTTCGATTTTTGTGAACTAAAGGGTGCAAGTGACCTCAGGTGCAACAAATTAATCCAAATAACAGCGCTGACATCCTACCATGTCTAAGTTGGATACACTTCCATTTTAAAATACAAGAGCCAGACAATTCAGAGATATAACAGAGCATAGTAATTTTATAAGAAAATCCACCAAGAAAATACCAACAAAGGAGCTTGAGAAGAACAGTGCAAAAAACTGGTTGTTAGAATTTAAAAACTATCATGTGCTAAGTTTCAGACCTCAGTCAGACATGAATAAGAGCAGAACAACAAGGGAAAAAGTTGCAGGCTGCAATAAGTTAACAGCTCACATCATATGTGTCCACCAGTGCTAGAAAGCTGCTTGGAAAAGCCAATGCATATGATGCAAATGCAGCCAGCTCACTTTGATTTGTATCGCCAAATACACTACGTAATAAATCTGCTGCCTGAAATCAACAAAAAGTAACATAAGAATGCTGCAACAAGCGAAAACTGAACAACAAAGTTCTGCGATTGTACCTGAATCTTGCAAAGCCACTCTTTCACTAAACTAACAAAATCCTTGCAGATTTTTGAACCATCTTTGTTCCTTAGGGTCCTGTCTGGGATCTCATCAAGGCTCTGGAACATTTAAAGCAATTGCCAAATCAGCCAACGACGTAAATAACAATGGATGCCAGAAAAAAAAAGGAACTTTCAGAATGCCGCAGATATGTAAGCATGAGTTCTATAGATGCAAATGCAAGAGGCGGTACCAAATGTCGCGGACATTGCACATAACTGTATACGAGAGAAGAGTTGACATGTTCAAATAATGATTTGTATCTGTATGTTTCAAATATTGTACCATGTTAATTAGCAAGCAAAGACACCAATGGTCCACAAAAATGCAAACTGGCAAGGAGAAGGATAAAAAATACTAGTATGCTAGGAAAATAGAAAAAGAATATGCACATGCACGTGCAGGTTATGTAAGAAAATAAAGATTGAATAATATCCATCATTGAATGAACTAGATGGTAACCAGGAACATAATTTGAGTGCTAGTATGACAAGAAAACAAATATTCAAACTTCAATACTGATACGACATGGGACTCAGCAACCAATGTAGTGAAGAATTGTTTGACTAATGAAACTACATCATGAACAGAGGCACAGTAAGGTGCTCCAATGATAGTACATTATTGCATATGTAATAGCTTTTGTTCATCAATAATAACAGGAATGGTATTTTACTAACCATATATGAGCTGACATAAGCATGAGAATGTGTTCCACGGAGTGGTATACCAAATAGATGTCCTGCCAATACATTACTGCAAAAACAAGAGAATAAAATTAACCAATGGTGCACTATAGCAACACTAACATTTTCGGGAGAGAAAAAAAAAGAAAAAGAGAAGTGCAATGATACAAGGAAATAGAGCACACATATGATCTTCCATTGATGTGAAAGAACTCACCTGGTTGCATCAAAGCCTCCCATAAAACAATACTTTGAAGCACTTATTGCGCCATCAGGCCCCTGCAAACATAAATCCAAAGCTACATTTCAGATTTCACATGTAGAAATACCTAATATTTGTATAAATTAAAGCTAAAATAATGGTGCAGAAAGGATAGAAGATCATCACACCTGCGCTCGTCTTAAACCAAATTCCATTAGAACCTTTGACTTTCCAGCAACATGACGGTGCCGCGCAGCATTCGTGGTTACCAAAGAGGCATAATTGATGAGATTTACAAATGGAGTCTCAAGTAGTTGAACCACCTGATGATTTTATAACAAGAGTAAGTTGCTATAGCAAAAATTCAAGTTTGTGACTGACATTATTACGCATAACAGCTGGTTAAGGGCTTTGTACTTACAGCAACTGGTCCCTCAACTCTCATCAAGGGCACTTTTGGAAAGACTACTGAGCCCTCAGGAATTGAGTACACTTCCACATCAGAGCAATCAATTCCCCGGAGATAATCAAAGAATGCATGCTAGAAATTGCAATTATATCAGTAAATAAGTGTTTCTCAGATCAAATAACCGAATGAGCGTTACATATATGCATACTAAAAGTTGGGTGAAGAATAGCTTATACAAGGAACAACACACAAAGTTTGAATTAAACTTTGTTACATCTAGCATTTGAGGTGGACTTTTTGCAGCCCATGCTAATCAGCCTGCCAATACACAGGACCAACCAAAAGGTATATTCATAACCTAGCAGCTAATCTAAGAACCTATTTACCGTTTGAAGAAGGAAAGAATATTGTATATAATATATATGTATACGGTGTTCAGATGATACCTCACACATTGGCATGACTGACTGCAGGAAAGAAATCTCATCTTCCGTGAACTTAAAGTTTGCAATGAATTTAATACATTCTTCAAGACCAGCAAAAACAGTAAACTCTCCACCAAATGGATTTTTCCTGAAGTACAGGTCAAACCTGCAAATGAAAAGGAAAAATCAGCATCCAATTGAGTACGTCTGGGTTGTTAGCTGAAATTTTAGGCCCATATTAACTGAAATTGATTTAACAGACATCAAAGCACACCATGTGAGCCCATTCGGATAAAGCAAACGACACATAGGCATATATATGACCATACAAACATAGAGAAAATAACTTCACTAGCTTTTCTCTTTTAACTCAATTTTCATATATTTTTGGGTAGCTTCTGAGTTTTAGTATCATGTTGTTCAAAGCTATATGCAGAAGTGCCTCTCTCCCCGAATATTCTGCCAATGACAAAATTACATAGACTTTTCTCTACTTGCAACTTCCCCAAGTCCGAAAACAGTCACTTTCCCCTTTTCAAAAAATTGAAAATTGGCATAAAATACCACCCCCCTCCCCCCTCTCGCGAGAATAGTTAAATATGAAACCCAAGAACCAATAGTCTCTTTGTTTACTCAAGTACCAAAGTTATGTTCATTCAGCCACGTCACATCATTAATGTCCACATCCATTTGTTTCCTCTGCACAAGGAGTAAATTATACCGCCATTTAGAAAATACTCCATGTTCATACTGAAAATTCTAGTTCATTCAACCATGTGACATCATTCAAATGTCCCCATCCATTTGTTTCCTCTGCACCCGGAGTAAATCATATCATCAATTAGAAAATATTGATCAACACTGAAAGTTCTAGAGAATCCACAATGACATAATAAATAAATGTGCCTATATGTTAGAATCCACACATGAGGTGCCACATACTAAAACAACAATGGAGGGAAAAAATCCTAAAAGAAAGGCCAGTCCAATCACAAGAACATCTGGACCCACATGAAAGCAATGGCAATCCCAATCAATAAACGACAGTTGAACTCACAATTTGACATGAAGGGGTTAATTAAACAATGCACATTGAGAAGGGCTTTCCAAAGTAATGCATAGCGGAACAATCAAGAACCAACCAAAAAATGCCACTTCAGCTGTTTTTTCTTTCGAAAAGAGGATATCCCCGGCCTACGCAGCCACACATGACAAGAATAAATATTCGCACAAAAAAACAGCATACAGCATTTTTTTTCTGTTTTAGTTACTGACAAGGAAGATGATCAAAACTACAGGCAAGACGGCATCCGAGAGCAAACCAGAGTATCAGTTAGCCAACTACGGAACTACTCCCTCCGTCCCACAATATAAGAGCGTTTTTGACACTAGTCAAAGTGTTACCAATAACGTAGAGGGCGCGAAGAAGATGTTAGACCACAGTAATGACAGAATTGCACAAGAAGAAAAATCAAACTACCGCAAAGATTGAAACCAAACTATTCGCCACAGCAATGACAGAATTGCACGAACAGGCCATGCATCTCCCAAAAAATCACACCTCTCGCCAATTCATTCCCCTGAACCTAACCAGGAACCAACCAACTCACCAACTGGCACCAGATCACACCACCTGTCGATCCAATCCAATCGGCACAACCGAACCAGAGATACGCGAAGCGGAGGACACGAGGCAGAGGCGAGGGGTGCTTACACGGCATGGTCGGCGTGCTTTCCGGCCTTCCAGTAGGCGTAGGCCATGGAGAACTGGTACTGATCGGTGAGCAGCGCCGTCGCCATGGGGTTCGTGGGCGGCCCCACCTGCGCCCTCGCCGCCGCCGCCAGCGAACCATTGGCGCCGGCGCCAACGACAGGCGCCGTCGCCTCCATACTTGGAGTCTGGAAAGCGAAGGCTTCCGCTAGGGTTCTCTGGGCTGAGGCGTGGGAAGCTTCAAGGGGAGGGGAGGGGAGGCGGGAGGAGGACAATTGGAGGCCGGGAGGGGAAGGAGGAGGAGGAGACGCCAGGGGTCGATTTGGAATTTGGAAGTTTGGCTGGAAGCAGGCAAGGTATTTATAATAGGGGTGGTAAGTTTCACAGGTATACCACTAGAAATTGGTAATGTCACATAGTGCCCTCGCATGCTTGATGATTTGTAAAAATGTCCATTCATGGTATTAAAAAGATGCTTAGTCTCGCTATCAGAGTTTATAGCTTATACCTAGATTGTCAATGTTTTTTTTTTTTTGAACACTAGATTGTCAATGTTTGGATTGTCAGCGTGCTTCCTTAGCTTACTATAGACTGTTTCTTAATGTCGAGCTGACATAATTTTTTTCCACCGTAAAAACGTTGCCGATGTTTGGTAGTAATTGTTTGACCGATGTTTGGTACTGTAGTAATTGTTTGATGTACCTCCTCTGTCTATTAGTTGTCACTGAAACGGGTGTATCTAGACGTATTTCAGTGCTAGATACATCCGTTTGAGCGACAACTAATATGGGACCGAGGGAGTAGTATGGTATAATACTAGTGGTGAAGCATTCATTTGTGTACTACAAATAAAGTGCACATACAATCATCTGCTTTGTTTTGCTCTTTCACATTTTATTATCCCTAAGTTTATTTCGAGGAATTTAGTTCATTTGTGCTACTAAAAAATTATTTCAAAGGAGACAAAGAAAAAACAAGTCAATAGTATTTTCAGTAAATTCCAAGCATAAGAATTTTCGTCGTACCATTGTACACCGCAAAGAAATATTTAAGAAATGGCATCGTTAAATAACAGCGACGGATCACCTTTCACTCTTCTTAAATGTTGCTTTCACCATTGAACTTTCATATCATTGTCCTTTGTCGATGTATTACCCAAAATATCACAATCAATTCTGTAGCTTTCACAAACTAGGGCACTTGATCGCTTCTAAGCTCCTTGTATTTTTCCTACGAATCTGGTCTACAACAATGTTTTGATCGTGGGAAATCTCATCCAAAGATCAATAATAGACCATCATGGGAAATTTGAGATGTTGCCGGACTGGAATGGATTTTTCGTATAACTGTAGGGCCAAAGTAGAAGTCGTACCCGTAGCACATTCTGTTTTTGGCCGGATTACTCCACGCCTTTTTGGACGCAATCTGGAGAGCCTTTCTGGTTGCCCTTTTGTGATGCAAAGCATACTCCCTGGAAGGCTACTCCCACATGACAGTGGGCCTGGGAATTACATGGTCCCAGGGGCAGCGAGAGGCTTGTTTGGGTCACGGATGGGCATGACGAAATGTGGCGGTTGGTGAGTGGCGGCTCTGTTTTTAATTCGTTTCTTCTTTTTTGTTTTCTAATGGAAGCACGGGCCCGTTTGTTGTGGAGAGGCGTGGCACGCGGGAATCTTCCGGGATCTCGTCGCCGGACTCGGATCTCATGTGGCCGCCGCCGGCTGCGACGGGACGCTGGCTACGACGGGACCCTGGTTAGTGGCAGGGGAAAATTCGTAGGCAGAAGCGATGGCGCATATGATAATCGTTGTTAAATCGAAAGGCCGTGCCACAGTAGTGCATCAGTTTTTTCTTTTTTCATCGTTCCTAGCCAGTCGTTGTTGTTTCTCGAAGGTTGGCTACACAAACACAAAAGAGACAATAGGGTAGCCCAACTTTTCCCCTCTCTTCTACAGCGCAGTGAGAGGCGAAAAGGAAGGCGTCGAGTCCCCTCGTTCCGCCGGCGGCCAGACCGTGTGTTCCCTCCCTCTCCGCCAGCTGCTCCGGCAGCGGGAGAGTGGGGGAACACCGGATCTGTGTCTATGACGTGTACATAGTAGGGGTAGGTGCTCGGATGGTGGTGCGGTGGTGGTGGAGGCGTCACCGGAGAGCAATAAGTGGCCGCAGTTCTTTCCCCACTTCGACGGCATCTTTGGCGGTGTCGAGGAGCTCGTCGGCTTTGTGTGCCTAGGCGCAGTTGCTGGGGCGGCGGTGGCGACTGTGCTGGGGCTTTTGGTCCTCCCGCTCCTTCCCCGTTTCGAGGGCGTTCTCTCCGCCGCTTTCGAGGAGCCGTGGAGGTTGGCGTTTTGCCATGTTCAGGAGGTTGCCGTCTTCCTCTGCTTCTCTCTGGGGCGGTGGTGGCGGTGTTGTTGGAGGTTGGGTGTTCTGCAGCAGGGTGTGTGGCGGACGGCAGGTGGGTTCGTTCTTCTTCCTCGACGGCGTCGGATCCGGGATCCGCGGGGCGCGGGGTCGTTCCCCGGCTGATGTGCCACATCGATAGTTGCTTCGTCCTCAGCGGCGGAGTTCTTCTTCAGCTCAGAAAGCTTCTTGGCGATGGCGCTCCCTCGGCTCTTTGGTCAGCGGTGGCCCTTCTTCTTTCCCTCCGGCGTGTGCTTCGGCGGCGGTGGAGGCCAGGGACGGGCGTGGCAGGCGTGAGGCGCGAGGGCCTCCAAGGTCTTTGTTGTTTTTTTCTTTCTGTTGAGGTCATTGTTGCTTGCTGTCCTGGACACCTGTTCTTCCTTGTTTCTTCTACCGAGTTCTGCGTGTGTGTGCGTTGTAATCCTTGAATCGTTAACACGCAGGTACTTTCTCAAAAAAAAAAGACACAAAAGAGACAATGCAACATATGGCCGGACGCCCGGACCAGCAGGCAGCAGCTGTGGCCTTGTGGGCACATGTGTGTGGCTGCCCAGAAATGTGTGGAGTTGCTATTTTCTAGATGAATCTGTGGTGTTGCCTTTGTCTAAAAAAAAACTTACGATCTATTCACCTACAATCATGATTGTACAACGAACACTACAAATAATAAAAATTACTTACAGATCCGTAGACCACTTAGCGACCACTACAAGCACTGAAGCGAGTCGAAGACGCGCCGCCGTCATTGCCCCTTCCTCGTCGGAGCCAGGCAAAACTTGTTGTAGTAGACAGTCGGGAAGTCGTCGTGCTAAGCCCCCATATGACCAGCGCACCAGAACAACAACCGCCGTCGATGAAGAGTAGTGGAAGGATCTAACCTGAAGACACACGAGCGTAGACGAACGACGACCAAATCCGAGCAGATCCATCGAAGACAGATCCACTGAAGACACACCTCCACACACCCACCAACGATGCTAGACGCACCACCGGGAGGGGGCTAGGCGGGGAGAACCTTATTCCATCTTCAGGGAGCCGTCATCGTCTCGTCTTCCTGAGCATGACACAAACTCTAACAAAACTGGCTGACCGGTGCCGGCACCGGCGGGAGGCAGACAAACCCTAATCCCTTTTGGGGAGGAGGCGGAACAATTGTCCGTGCCCTGCAACAAGGTACAAATATTTTGTGCGCAATCAACGCATTTACATGTTATTGTTCATGCGATTACGTGTCAAAACATAGATGTTAGCTTATAGTTGAATCAGTATTTACTTGGCTTATCAACGAAAGTATGATTTTATTTGTTGATGACTGCATTTTGAATCATGTTTTACTTAGGGCATCCCTAAAACGGACACACTATCTGTCTGCGGACCACGTTCGGACGCGTCCATGGACAGGATACGAGAGCCAGTCATCCAACCATATCCTTCAAATAGGCATCAAATCCGGACAACAAAAGGTGGGCAGGCGGACCTAGAGGACAAAACACATGGGCTGTGAGGACATGTGGTCCAAGTAACGGTGGGCCGAGCAGGCCTCCGGATGGTGTTCAGACTCCCGCAAAGCCCTCCCAAGTTTGCTTCTAGTTTGGGGGAAAATGGACATGCGGAGTGGTCCATGGACGTTTAGGGGACAACATTAGATGACAAAAAGTGTTTGGACCACGTGGTCTGGACCTTTACAGGAGCTTTGAGGTACCGATTTGGAGATGTCATTGGTGTTTTTCATCATAGATGTATGATTTTCTGCATTTTACAGCGACCGCTCGCCTGTTTTGTCTTATTTCATGAAGATCCCCATAATCAGGAGATTTGGAGCATTCATTGAAAAATCCCTATTTTGTAAAAATAAATTTTGATTGGACGTCATAAGAACCTTCCTTACAAAGAGACGAACACGTGAGAAGAAACCACACATCTTTGGAGGTTCCAAAAGAGAAGACGATGCGTACGAGCGCGTCCGCTCGTATCAGCGATCGTGACGCACGCCATAGCCTTCGGATGGTCGACTACTTCCACCCCGTGCAATTGATTCTCGATTACGATGAATAGAGAGACTCAACCATATGAGACAGTACATAAACTTCACCTTCAAAAGGGATCCATCGGGGAATCAGCAGGAGGGCATCCACCTCACCATTGCTTCGATCACAGAGGCTACGACATCGAGCTCCATCCTCTCAATCATGCCCGCCATCGTCATCGACTCTCTCATCCATCTCGTTGTAATCTAGAAATCTATTTTGGATCGTACATGTATCATTTGAAATATTCATCCGCTATTCATATGAATACCTCAATGATGTCTTGTGCCCTCATGCCTGAGTAGTTTTCCTAGTTCTCCGGGATATGAAGGAACCCTAGTATTTTTATGAACTCAATGCCTAATATATATGACCTATATGATATGGTTGTGGTAATGTTCTTCACGATATTGTGCAAACGTCGACTGCATAATATTTTTCCCTTCGTGGACATGAAGGATATTATTCCTATAAAGGATGTTGGAGTACCCGCCTTCTTGGGCTCGTCGAGGGCGAAGAGAGCCTCCCAACCATCCGTGGCCGGGTGGCTTCCTGCAGGAGCCTCTCGGGGGCGATGCGAGCCGTCCGATCTGCCTGGACGGCTTGAACCCGACCTGCCCGGCTAGAAGGTGGATGACGGGTGAACCGACGGGTGGATGACGGGTAGAACCACCGTCATGCGGCGGACTTTGACGTGCCCCCGTCCACGCATGAGAGCCTAACCGGACCCGCCTGTTGGACTCTTTGCATGCACGACCTGGTTTGGCCGCTATAGTCGGCGTGTTCGGTGCGTGTGTCCGGGGAAATCGTCATGCGGACGACGTCGGCGCGCCCCCGCCCGGGCGTGAGAACTTGGCCGGACCCGCTTATCGGCGTCTTTGCCTGTGCGGGCTTGTTCGGTCCCTACAAGCGGCGCGTGCGGTGCGTCCGCTTGCGTCGGCTGACGTGATGCCCATGCTCTCTACGGCTATGAAGGCGACCCCTCGGTTTTCCATGATGGGTGGACCGCCGGCTCTGTCGGGGCGACTGTCATGCAGCGGCTTCATTCGCGCCCACGTGCGGTGTCTCTCGCGCTCGCTCGCGCGGGACGGGCTACTACTTGTGAGCTGCGGTGTGATTTTCCCCGAAGAGGAAGGGTGAAGCAATACAGTAGCGGATAGTATTTCCCTCAGTAGAGAACCAAAGTTATCGAACAAATAGAAGATTCACACAGACAAAGGTCGACAGTACCTGAACACAGACAAACAAAATACTTGCACCCAACGCGGGCAAGAGGGTTGTCAATCCCCTTGTACTCGTTAATTGCAAGGATTAATTCTTATAGTGGTAGATATATAAATTGCTAACGAAAATAAAAAGAAATAAATTGTAGCAAGTGAATTAGGGTTTTAGTAATATAATTTGGATGGACCCGGGGGCCATAGTTTTCACTAGAGGCATCTCTCTCAAGAACATAGCATACTGTGGGTAATTTTTTTACTGTTGGGCAATTAATAGAAAAGCGCATAGTTATGACGTTATTCATGCGTGATCAGTACATATGCATTACGTCCGTGACAAGTAGACCCAAACGATTCTGCATCTACTACTATTACTCCACCCCTCGACCGCTATCCAACATGCATCTTAAGGTATTAAGTTCATAACAAACAGAGTAATGCTTGGGGCATGATGACATAATGTAGATAGAATAAAACCAAGCAATATGATTAAACCTCGTCGTTTTACCCTTAGTAGCAACAATACAAATACGTGCCTCGCTACTCACAGAGTGAGGACACCGCAAGATTGAACCTACCACAAAGCACCTCTCCCACTGAAGATAAATCAATCTAGTTGGCCAAACCAAACGGATAGATCGGAGAGAAATACAAAGCTATAACAATCACACATAATAAAGTTCGAAAAAGACTCAGTTACTTTCAATGAATAACCTGGTCATAAACCCACAATTCATCGGATCCCAACAAACACACCGGAAAAAAAGATTACATTGAATCGATCTCCGAAGAGAACATTGTATTGAAGATCAAAGAGAGAGAGAAAGCCACCTAGCTACTAGCTATGGACCCGTAGGTCCTGTGGGAACTACTCACACATCATCGGAAGGGCAGCAAGGTTGATGAAGAACCCCTCCGTGATTGATTCCCCCTCCGGCAGAGTACCGACAGAGGCCTCCAGATGGGATCGCGGAAGAACAGAGGCTTGCAGCGGCGGAATAATTGTTTCGGGTCTCGCTCTGGGGGTTTTGGAACATTTGGGAATTTATAGCGCTGGAATTAGGTCAGAAAGAGCCACGAGAGGCCCACAAGGCATCAGGGTGTGCCTACCCCCCCTGGGCGCGCCCTGTTACCTTGTCGTCTCCTCGTCTGGCTTCTGCTCCTCCCCCGAAGCTTCTAGGGTCTCTCCTGGTCCAGAAAAAATTGTCAAAAAGTTTCGTAGCATTTGGACTCCTTTGATAGGGATTTTCTGTAAAACCAAAAACAAGCAGAAAACAGCAACCGGCACTTGGCACTAGGTTAATAGGTTAGTTCCCAAAAATGATATAAAATGATGTATAAAGCATACAAGATTGATAATATAATAGCATGAAACAATAAAAAAATTATAGATACGTTGGAGACGTATCAGCATCCCCAAGCTTAATTCCTGCTCGTCCTCGAGTAGGTAAATGATAAAAACAGAATTTTTTATGTTGAATGCTACCTAACATGTCTTATCATGTAATCTCTTTATGGTATGAATATTGAGAAAAGATGAAGTAATTGATATCAACATAATAATATCCATGAATACTAGTAAATAATCATTACTCTTCAAAATATACGATGCTTAACGAATGTTATCCCTACTCATTGAATTATGTAAGCATGGCATGACTCCGTCTTTCTAACATAAGTACAAAACATGAGCACCCCGGTGTCAAACCAAGCAATTGTATCATACTTTTTCACGCACTTCAACATTTTCAACTTTACTCAATATATGAGCGTGAGGCATGGACTTGGCACTACGGGTGGAATAGAATATGTTGGTAGAGGTTTATAAGGGAAGACAAAAATGAAGAAAGTCTCGCATCAACTCGGCGGATCGTTAGGCAATGGAGAGGCCTTTCAATCGATATCAATGCGAGGAGTAGGGATTGCCATGCAACGGATGCACTAGAGCTATAAGTGTATGAAAGCTCTCAACTGAAACTAAGTGGGTGTGCATCCAACTTGCTTGCTCATGAAGACCTTGGGCATTTGAGGAAGCCCGTCATCGGAATATACAAGCCAAGTTCCATAATGTAAAAATTCCCACTAGTATATGAAAGTGACAAATCATGGAGACTCTCTATATGAAGAACATGGTGCTACTTTGAAGCACAAGTGTGCTAAAAGGATAGTAGCATTGCCCCTTCTCTCTTTTTTCTCTCATTTTTTTCTTTTCTCTCTTTTTTTAGAACAATATCATGAACCTCATCCCCACTTTTTGGAGGACTCGTCAGTCTCCATCATTCTTTACCTCACTGGGACAATGCTCTAATAATCATGATCATCACACTTTTATTTACTTACAACTCGATAAACTAAAACAATACGACTCTATATGAATGCCTCCGGCAATGTACTGATACGTCTCCAACGTATCTATAATTTTTGATTGTTCCATGCTATTATAGTATCAATATTGGATGTTTTATATGCAATAATATGCCATTATATATCATTTTTTGGGACTAATCTATTAACCTAGTGCCCAGTGCCAGTTGCTGTTTTTTTTGCATGTTTTTGCCTTTTCAGAAAATCATTATCAAACAGAGTCCAAACGAAGAAAAAACTTTGGATTAATTTTTTCTGGACCAGAAGGGACCCTAGAAGCTTCGGGAGAAGACCAGACGAGTCACGAGGGAGCGACAAGCCGGAGGGCGCGCCCAGGGGGTAGGCGCGCCCCCCAGGCTTGTGGGCCCCTCGTGTCACCTCTTGACCTAATTCCAGCGCTATAAATTCCAAAATATTCCCAATATACCAGAGAGACAGACGAGAAAACTTTTCCGCCGCCGCAAGCCTCTGTTCTTCCGCGATCCCATCTGGAGGCCTTCTCCGGTAATCTGCCGGAGGGGGAATCGATCACGGAGGGCTTCTATATCAACCTTGCTGCCCTTCCGATGATGTGTGAGTAGTTTACCACAGACCTATGGGTCCATAGCTAGTAGCTAGATGGCTTCTTCTCTCTCTATGATCTTCAATACAATGTTCTCCTCGATGTTCTTGGAGTTCTATTCGATGTAATCTTCTTTTGCGGTGTGTTTGTTGGGATCCGATGAATTGTGGGTTTATGATCAGATTATTCATGAGAAATATTTGAGTCTTTTCTGAACTTATTTATGCATGATTGTTATAGATTTGTATTTCTCTCCGATCTATCCGTTTGGTTTGGCCAACTAGATTGATTTATCTTGCAATGGGAGAGGTGCTTTGTGATGGGTTCAATCTTGCGGTGCTCTATCCCAGCGACAAAAAGGGACAAGACACGTATTTGTATTGTTGCCATTAAGGATAAAAAGATGGGGTTTAATCATATTGCTTGAGTTTACTTTGTCTACATCATGTCATCTTGCTTAAGGCGTTACTCTGTTTTCATTAACTTAATACCCTAGATGCATGTTGGATAGCGGTTGATGGGTGGAGTAATAGTAGTAGATGCAGGCAGGAGTCGGTCTACTTGTCTCGGACGTGATGCCTATATACATGATCATTGCCATGAATCTGTCATAACTATGCGCTTTTCTATCAATTACTCAACAGTAATTTGTCTACCCACCGTATGCTATGCGTTCGAGAGAGAAGACTCTAGTGAAAACTATGGCCCCCGGGTCATTTATCCATCATATATAAAATCAAAAATACCTTGCTGCAATTTTATTTCTTTTATTTTGTTTTGCAATTTACTTTATCTATCTATCACTATCAGAATTAATCCTTGCAAGTAACCGCCAAGGGGATTGACAACCCTCTTGTTTGTGTTGGGTGCAAGTATTTGCTTTTGTGTGTGTAGGTGCTGCTAACGAGGTTCTGTGTGGTTCTCCTACTGGATTGATAACCTTGGTTCTTAACTGAGGGAAATACTTATCTCTATTGTACTGCATCATCCTCTCCTCTTCGGGGAAATCCCAACACATATCACAAGTAGCATGTACCAGGATGTGCAATGATCTAGCGTAACATGTATTACAATGATGAACGGTGGCTTTGCCACAAATATCATGTCAGCTCTATATGATCATGCAAAGCAATATGATGATGAACACACAAGTCATGTGACTAGTAACCGTGGAAGTTGCATGGCAATATATCTCGGAATGGCTATGGAAATGGCATGATAGGTAGGTATGGTGGCTGTTTTGAGGAAGGATATAATGAGGCTTATGTGTAATAGAGCGTATCATATAACAGGATTTGGATGCACCGGCGAAGTTTGCACCGACTCTCGAGGTGAGAAAGGGCGATGCATGGTACCGAAGAGGCTAGCAATATGTGGATAGGTGGGAGTGCCGTATTAGTCCATGAACTCACATTAGTCATAAAGAACTCATATACTTATTGTGAAAGTTTTATTAGCCCTCGAAGCAAAGTACTACTCGCATGCCCCTAGGGAGGAGGTTGGTAGGAGTTAACCATCGCGCGCCCCCGATTCGAACAACACAAAGGATTTCACAGAGGAATAAATATGCTCCAACATCCCCGTCATGCCATGTCGGACACTTAAATGAGTAATACATAACAAGCTTTAATATCGATATCTTTACTAAGCAATGATTATGAACTAATAACCTTTCATATTACTACATCAATATAATTAAGTCACACGCTTCATATTCAATGATCTCACATGAAAGATTTTATTATACCACTCTTGTATACCTATCATTTTTAGACCAATCATATAGCCCATGAAAATTACCATTTCCTATTAAAAGACTCTCAAATAGATATAAGTGAGGGATGAGAGTATTTCATTTCTTTAAAATATAACCTACCGCCGTGCTCTAAGGATATAAGTGAAGCACATGAGCAATTGCATAACTCAAAAGATATAAGCGAAGCACATAGAGTATTCTAACAAATTATGATGAATGTGTGTCTCTCTAAAAAGGTGTGTCCAGCAAACAATGATTGTGGCAAACTAACAAGCAATCATAATAAAACTATGTCACAAGACGCTCCAAGTAAAACTCATATCATGTGATGAATAAAAATATAGCTCCAAGTAACACACCGATGAATTGTGGACGAAAGAGGGGATGCCATCCGGGGCATCCCCAAGCTTAGACGCTTGGGTCTTACTTGAATATTACCTTGGGGTGCCTTGGGAATCCCCAAGCTTAGGGGCTTGCCGCTCCTTAGTCCTTCATTCATCGTGATCTCACCCAAAACTTGAAAACTTCAGCACACAAAACTCAACAGAAACTTCGTGAGATCCGTTAGTGTAATAAATCAACCATCCACTTTAGGTACTGTTGTAAATTGATTCATAATTGTTCTTGCATAATATCTACTGTATTCTAACTTCTCCATGACTTATACCCCCCGATATAATCCATAGCATCATCAAAACAAGCACACTATGCAATAAAAACAGAATCTGTCTAAAACAGGACAGTACGTAATAACAGAATATTTATCCATACTTATGTAACTCCAAAAATTCTGAAAAATTAGGACAACGTATAAAATTTGTATTCCAATACTGTGTAAAAATTTCAGATTTTTTTGACGTTCTAGTAGATAATAGAAATTCCAGCACTGGGCGCAATACTTTATATTTTCAAACAACATCAACTTTACTATCATGTAAATCATCCCAAAGGCATTACTTGGCACAAACACTAATTAAAAGATAAAAACAATCATTACAGTAGCAATAATCAAGTCATCACACAAAGACATAAAAAGCATAAAGATAACTATTGGGTTGTCTCCCAACAAGCTCTTTCTTTATAGCCATTAAGATAGGCTTGAAATTTTAAATGATGCTCACATGAAAGACAAGAATTGAAGCACAAAGAGAGCATCATATAACATGTAACAAACACATTTAAGTCTAACCATCTTCCTATGCATATGCATTTTGTAGAAAAACAAATTATCAAGACAAGCAGTATCTAGCATATGCAAATAGGAAGAATGAAACATTAATAATTTCAACACAAAGAGAGGTAATTTAGTGACATGAAGATTTTTATAACCATATTTGCCTCTCTCAAAATAATTACATGTAGGATCATAATCAAACTCAACAATATAACTATCATATAACATATTCTCAACATGATCCACATGCATACGAATTTTATAATCTTCCAAAATAGTGGGATCAACATCAACTAAAGTCATGACCTCTCCAAACCCACTTTTAATAGTATTTCAAATTTTAGCATCAATAGTAGATTCATTATAAGGCTCAGATAAATTTCCAAGATCAAAAGAAGCATCAAGATTATCACCCCAATCATGATCATTAGCACAATTGATGTTCATGGAATTTATACTATCAATATTGCAATCATGCTTTTCATTCAATAAATGTATCCCAATAGCATTTTCTTTTATCAATTCTTCATTATTAGCTAGTGGTTTACAATAAGTAGCAAGTTTGAAAAGATTGGCAAGTGGATGAGGATCCATATGTCTTTATTTTTATTTTATTGAGTCACATGATTATTGCAAGCAAATAAGGTGTGTGTGTGTGTGTGTAGGTACCTTGCTTTGTTTGATGAAATCTCCCCGGGAACGGCGCCCGAAATTCTATCTGCTACTTGTGAGCTGCGTTGGGATTTTCCCTGAAGAGGAAGGGTGAAGCAATATAGTAGTGAATAGTATTTCCCTCAGTAGAGAACCAAGGTTACCGAACCAATAGGAGATTCACACAAACAAAGGTCGACAGTACCTGCACACACACACACAAACAAAATACTTGCACCCAACACGGGCAAGAGGGTTGTCAATCCCCTTGTACTCTTTAATTGCAAGGATTAATTCTGATAGTGGTACATATATAAATTGCTAACGGAAATAAAAAGAAATAAATTGCAGCAAGTGAAATAGGGTTTTAGTAATAAAATTTGGATGGACCCGGGGGCCATAGTTTTCATTTCACTAGAGGCATCTCTCTCAAGAACATAGCATACGGTGGGTAAACAAATTACTGTTGGGCAATTAATAGAAAAACGCATAGTTATGACGTTATTCATGGCATGATCAGTACATAGGCATTATGTCTGTGATAAGTAGACCGAAACGATTCTGCATCTACTACTATTACTCCACCCCTCGACCGCTATCCAGCATGCATATTAAGGTATTAAGTTCATAACAAACAGAGTAATGCTTGGAGCATGATGACATAATGTAGACAGAATAAAACCAAGCAATATGATTAAACCCCGTCGTTTTACCCTTAGTAGCAACAATACAAATACGTGCCTCACTACTCCTCCTGTCATAGAGTGAGGACTGATACGTCTCCATCGTATCTACTTTTCCAAACACGTTTGCTCTTGTTTTGGACTCTAATCTGCATGATTTGAATGAAACTAACCCAGATTGACGTTGTTTTCAGCAGAACTACCATGGTGTTCTTTTTCTGCAGAAATCAAAGTTTCCGGAATTAGACGAAACTTTTTAGAAAATTTTTATGGAATATATAAAAAATATTGGCGCAAGAATCAACTGGAGATGGGGCCCCTGTTGCTCGCAAGGCAACAGGGCGTGACCCCCCTAGGGCGCGCCCTGATGCCTTGTGGGGCCCACAGAGGTCCTCCTGACCTAATTCCAACGCTATAAATTCTCTTTCCCCGAGAAAAAAATAAGAGGAGAAGTTTCATTATGTTTTACGATACGGAGCCGCCGCCACCTCCTGTTCTTCATCAGGAGGGCTGATCTGGAGTCCGTTCGGGGCTCCGGAGAGGGGGATTCGTCGCCATCGTCATCATCAACCGTCCTCCATCACCAATTTCATGATGCTCACCAGCGGGTGTGAGTAATTTCTCTGTAAGCTTGCTGGACGGTGATGGGTTGGATGAGATTTATCATGTAATCGAGTCAGTTTTGTTAGGGCTTGATCACTAGTATCCACTATGTTCTGAGATTGATGTTGCTATGACTTTGTTATGCTTAATGCTTGTCACTAGGGCCCGAGTGCCATGATTTCAGATCTGAACCCTTTATGTTTTCATGAATATATTTGTGTTCTTGATCCTATCTTGCAAGTTGTATGCACCTATCACGTGTTATGATCCGCATACCCCAAGGTGACAATAATTGGGATTCTTTCCGGTGATTACCGTAGTTTGAGGAGTTCATGTATTCACTCAGTGCTAATGCTATGTTCCGATTCTCTATTAAAAGGAGGCCTTAATATCCCTTAGTTTCCTTATGGACCCCGCTGCCACGGGAGGGTTGGACAAAAGATGTCATGCAAGTTCTTATTATAAGCACGTATGACTATATACGGAATACATGCCTACATTACATTGATGAATTGGAGCTATTGTGTATCACTCTAGGTTGTGACTGTTACATGATGAATGTCATCCAACATAATTATCCATCACTGATCCAATGCCTACACTTTTTGCATATTGATCTTTGCTAAGTTACTTTCGTTGCCGCTGCTGTTACTATTGCTACTGTTACTGTTTCTGTTACTATTGCTACTGTTACTACTGTGCTATTAAACACTTTGCTGCAGATATTTAGTTCTCCAGGTGTGGTTGAATTGACAACTCAACTGCTAATACTCGCAAATATTCTTTGGCTCCCCATGTGTTGAATCAATAAATTTGGGTGAAATACTACCCTCGAAGACTGTCGCGATCCCCTATACTTGTGGGTTATCAAGACCCTTTTTCTGGCGCCGTTGCCGGGGAGCATAGCTCTATTTGTTGAGTCACTTGGGATTTATATATGTTGATAACTATGAAGAATCTGAAAGATGCTAAGACCAAGATCGTTCCCTCTAAGACGAGGGGAGGTAAGGAACTGCCACCTAGCTCTGCACTTGATTCACCTTCTGTTTTGAGTAGGCTTGCGACGCCACCACCTGCTATTCATTCTGATATGTCGCAAGTAATTGATGATACTACTTCTTCTATAAATGATACTTATGATGATGCTAGTACTATGCTTGATAATACTATGCCACTAGGTGAATTTCTTGATGAACAAATTGCTAAAGCTAAAGAACTTGAAACTACTGAAACTTCTGAAAATTATGATTCACCTATTATTCCTAGCTCTCCTACTAGAGTTGAAATGCCTAATATATCTGATGGTTATGTTATAGATGGAGAAATAGCTAGAGAATTTCTTGCTTGTAATGATAGAGATGATGTTAGAAAATTGCTGGCTAAGTTAAAAGAAAAGTCTATGATGGAGAGAATGAAATGTGATCCTAAGTTTTCTACTTCTCCCATCTTTGTTACCGATAAGGATTATGAATTCTCTGTCGATCCTGAGTTAATTACTTTGGTTGAATCTGATCCTTTTCATGGTTATGAAACTGAAACTATTGTGGCACACCTTACTAAATTGAATGATATAGCTACCCTATTTGCTCATGAGGAAAAAATCGCTATTATTACATTCTTAAGTTGTTTCCTTTCTCATTAAAGGGTGATGCTAAGAAATGGTTTAATACTCTTACTCTGGTTGTGTGCGTAGTCCCCAGGATATGATATACTACTTCTCTGAAAAATATTTTCCTGCTCATAAGAAACAAGCTGCTTTACAGGAAATATTTAACTTTGTGCAAATTGAAGAAGAGAATTGATGACCCACAAGTATAGGGGATCAATCGTAGTCCATTCGATAAGTAAGAGTGTCGAACCAAATGAGGAGCAGAAGGAAATGACAAGCGGTTTTCAGCAAGGTGTTTTCTGCAAGCACTGAAATTATCGGTAACGAGTAGTTTGATAGCAAGATAATTTGTAACAAGTGACAAGTAGCAATAGTAACAAAGAGTGCAGCGAGGTGGCCCAATCCTTTTTATAGCAAAGGACAAGCCGGAACGATCTCTTATAGTAAGTAAAGCGTTCTCGAGGACACATGGGAATTTCATCTAGTCACTTTCATCATGTTTGTTTGATTCGCGTTCGCTACTTTGATAATTTGATATGTGGGTGGACCGGTGCTTGGGTGCTGTTCTTACTTGAACAAGCCTCCCACTTATGATTACCCCCTCTCGCAAGCATCCGCAACTACGAAAGAAGAATTAAGATAACTCTAACCATAGCATTAAACATATGGATCCAAATCAGCCCCTTACGGAATAGTGCATAAACTAGGGTTTAAGCTTCTGTCACTCTAGCAACCCATCATCTAATTACTACTCCACAATGCATTCCCTTAGGCCCAAAGATGGTGAAGTGTCATGTAGTCGACGTTCACACGACACCACTAAAGGAATCAACAACATACATACCATCAAAATATCGAACGAATACCAAATTCACATGATTACTTATGACAAGACTTCTCCCATGTCCTCAAGAACAAAAGTAACTACTCACAAATCATAATCATGTCCAAGATCAGAGAGGGATTGAATAGCATAATAGATCTGAACATATAATCTTCCACCAAATAAACCAACTAGCATCAACTACAAGATGTAATCAACACTACTAGCAAACCACAGGTACCAATCTGAGGTTTTGAGACAAAGATTGAATACAAGAGATGAACTAGGGTTTGAGATGAGATGGTGCTGGTGAAGATGTTGATGAAGATTAGTCCTCCCACGATGAGAGGATCGCTGGTGATGTCAATGGTGACGATTTCCACCTCCCGCAGGGAAGTATCTCCGGCAGAATCTCTCCGCTGGAGAGCAAAAGTGCTCCTGCCCAAGTTCTGCCTCGAGACGGCGGCGCACTGTCCCGAAAGTCTTCTCTATATTTTTTCTAGGGCAAATGGGCTTATATACCAGAAAATGGGGGCCAGAGGCTGGCCAGGGGCCCCATGAGGTACAAGGGCGCGCCTGGGGGGGGGGGGGTGGCGCGCCCTGGTGCCTCGTGGGCACCTGGGTGGCCCCCTCTGGTACTTCTTGCTTCCAGTATTTTTTATTTATTCCAAAATAATTCTCCATGAAATTTCAGCTCATTTGGAGATGTGCAGAATAGGTATCTCTGACATAGCTTTTTCAGGTCCAGAATTCTAGCTGCCGGCAATCTCCCTCCTTGTGTAAATCTTGCATATTAAGAGAGAAAAGGCATTAGAATTGTTCCACAAAGTGTTATATTGGTCAAAAACACTATAAATAACAGTAGCAAAACATCATGCAAAATGGACGTATCAACTCCCCCAAGCTTAGACCTCGCTTGTCCTCAAGCGAAAGCCGATATCGATAATCATGTCCACATGTTTAGAGAGAGAGGTGTCGATAAAAACAAAATACGGACATAGTAGCATCATGATCATTATTATAACAGCAATATTTATTATCATAAACTTCTCATGAGCAAGTAACAATTCATCACAACAATGGAGTATAAGGCATAAACTTTCTTGAAAACCAACAAACTATATTCTCAGTCAACAATGCAATTGCAATTCATCATATTTTCAGGAAGGGTCTCATGTAGGAGCTTTTCAGCAAGTCCACATACTCAACCATCATTTAGTCTTCTATGATTGCTAACACTCGCGACATATATATGGAGCAAAAAGTTTCAGCCAGACACATAGAAAGATAGGGGCTTGTGATTTCGCCTCCCAACTTATTCACCTCAAGGGTGATGTCAACCATAATAACTCATGATCACTCATATCCAACTGGATATATGTGCCTAGATCTTTCCCCACCACATAATGCTTGCAAAGGAGAAAAATAAAAAGGAACTAGAGGAGAACACTATTGACTCTTGCATAAAAAGTAAATACATAAAAGTAAAGGATAGGCCCTTCGCAGAGGGAAGCAGAGGTTGTCATGCGCTTTTTGTTGTTGGATGCAAGAGCTCTTAATGCAAAGGAACGTCACTTTATATTGCCCCTTGTGATAGCAACCTTTATTATGCAGTCTGTCGCTTTTATTTGTTTACCATCACAAGTTCATACAAAGCTTATTTCCCTTACAATAAAAGTTCAGACATATTTAGAGGCAATTTTTATTGCTTTTTGCACCGATGACAACTTACTTGAAGGATCTTATTCAATCCATAGGTAGATATAGTGGACTCTCATGACATGAAACTGGGTTTAAGGGTTTTGGATGCACAAGTAGTATCTCTACTTGGTGCGGGTTTTTGGCTAGCAAAGATATTGGGCAAGCACCACATGTTGGAGGATCTATAACAATATAACTTCTATGTGAATATGAACAAACATAATTCATTACGTTGTCTTCCTTGTCCAACGTCAACAATTTGACATAAAATACTTAATGGGGGCTCACAATCATAAAAGATGTCCAAGATAGTATATTTGCATGTGAATCTTCTCTTCCCTTATTAACTTTTTCATGAATTGCATCATCGACTAATGCTATGTTTGTTAACTTCCAATAAATTTCACCACTTATAATTTTATTTATGTAATGTCATTACTTTCCATAAGATTAGCATATGATCTTTTTCATTATTTTCATTGCTAGGATTGGAACATGAAAGTAAAGAAGCAAAAACTCAAACTACTCTTTATTATATAATTCTCAACTCGATTACATAGATAGATAGATCACGAAGCTAACACTCGAAAATAGATCATACTAAACTTTTATTCAACTAGATCACGAAATAACTAAGGATCGAACTAAAAATAGGTAATGATAATAAAAGTGATGGTGATACGATACCGGGGCACCTCCCCCAAGCTTGGCACAAGCCAAGGGGAGTGCCCATACCCATGTGCTCAAGTTTCCTTCTTCGGTGATGGTGGTGATGATGAAGTAGCGAGCTTATCCTCCGGCTTCCATGGCATAGGTTCCCCATCATAAAAAGATGAACGAGTCTCCGGAGTCCTGAAACTTGCAGCTAAACTCATACCTTTGAATCTTGCCTCATACTCAAAATTTTGGTTTTGAAGATCATAGATTTGGCCTTGGAGATAGTCGATTCGCTCATTAAGCTTGAAGATGATGTCCCCCATCGATTGGCCCTCCACCTTGTGATTACAAGTGAATTCCGTGATCATGGAGTGGTTGGCGCTGAGTCCACGTTCCACCATCCCTTGGCACTTGAAGATCTCCTGCTCCACCGCTTCGAGCCTGGACTCCACGCTCCCGGTCTTCTTGGGTCCTTGAACATCCCAGATGTGAAGCACCCCCTCATGCATCTCAATGGCTTGAGGGTGTTTCATCACCTCCGGTAGGTAGGGGTTGATGACCTTCTCGTAGAACTTGTCCTTCGAAGAGCTTGGTAGAGCCATAGCGATCTAGATCTGTCAGAAAAATAGCACGAAAGAAGAACAGAGGAGATTTCAGCGATACGGTGGTCCAAACATCTGGCAGTATATATAAAGAATTTTTATCTTGCAAAACAAGTAATCCAGGAGAAAACGGAGTCGGGAGGGCTCACGTGGGGCCCACGAGCCACCAGGGTGCGCCTGGGGGGGTGGCGCGCCCTGGTGCCTCATGGGCACCAGGTGGGTCCCTTTGGCTGTTTCTTATTTTTGTATTTTTTCTAATATTCCAAAACTGACAGAAAGTATTTTTATGGAATTTTTGGAGTCGGTTTACTTACCGTATCACATACCTCTTCCTTTTCAGGGTTCTGGAGTGTTCCAGAAGGTCTCTCTTATGTATTCCTCCGGTGTAATCATTTTGATAATATTAGTTTCAACATTAATGGGGGTACCTGAAATATAGTGCTTAATTCTTTGCCCATTCACCACTTTCGGATTAGTGCCTTCGGAGTTGTTTATTTTGATGGCTCCGGAGCGATAAACTTCTTCGATGATATACGGTCCTTCCCATTTAGAGAGAAGTTTTCCTGCAAAGAATCTCAAACGAGAATTGTACAATAGAACTTGCTCACCTACTTTAAATTCCCGTTTTTGAATTCTTCTATCATGCCATCTTTTAACCTTTCCTTTAAACAATTTGGCATTTTCATAAGCTTGGGTTCTCCATTCATCTAATGAACTAATGTCAAATAACCTCTTTTCACCGTCAAGTTTAAAATCATAATTTAGTTCTTTAATTGCCCAATATGCTTTATGTTCTAACTCAAGAGGTAGATGACATGCTTTTCCATAAAGCATTTTATAAGGAGACATACCCATAGGATTTTTATAAGCAGTTCTATATGCCCATAATGCATCGTCAAGTTTCTTAGACCAATTCTTTCTAGATCTATTGACTGTTTTTTGCAAAATTAATTTTATTTCTCTATTGCTCCATTCAACTTGACCACTAGTTTGAGGGTGATAGGGAGATGCAATTCTATGGTTGACATCATATTTAGCGAGCAATTTACGGAATTCACCATGAATAAAATGTGAACCACCATCAGTCATTAAATATCTAGGGACTCCAAACCTCGGGAAAATAACTTCTTTAATCATTTTAATAGAAGTGTTATGATCAGCACTACTAGTTGGAATAGCTTCTACCCACTTAGTAACGTAATCAACAGCAACTAAAATATGAGTATACCCATTGGATTTAGGAAAAGGTCCCGTATAATCAAATCCCCAAACATCAAATGGTTCAACAGCAAGTGAATAATTCATAGACATTTCCTGACGTCTACCAACATTACCAATTCTTTGACATTCATCACAAGATAGGACAAACTTACGAGCATCCTTGAAAAGAGTAGGCCAATAAAAACCAGATTGTAATACCTTGTGTGCTGTTCTGTCTCCCGCGTGGTGTCCTCCGTAAGCCTCGGAATGACACTTCCATAGGATTTGTTCCTGTTCATGCTCAGGTATGCAACGCCTAATAATACCATCTACTCCTTCTTTATAAAGATGTGGGTCATCCCAGAAGTAATGTCTTAAATCAAAGAAGAACTTTTTCTTTTGTTGGTATGTGAAACTAGGTGGTATGTATTTAGCAACAATATAATTAGCATAGTCTGCATACCATGGAGTATTATGAGAAGCATTTATGACAGCTAATTGTTCATCAGGAAAATCATCATTAATAGGTAGTGGGTCATCAAGAACATTTTCCATTCTAGACAAATTATCTGCTACGGGATTCTCAGCTCCCTTCCTATCAGTAATATGCAAGTCAAATTCTTGTAGCAATAAAACGCACCTAATGAGTCTAGGTTTAGCATCTTTCTTCTCCATAAGATATTTAATAGCAGCATGATCAGTGTGAACAGTTACTTTAGAATCAACTATGTAAGATCTGAATTTATCACATGCAAACACAACTGCTAGAAATTCTTTTTCAGTAGTAGCATAATTTCTTTGTGCACTGTCTAGAGTTTTACTAGCATAATGGATAACATTTAATTTCTTATCAACTCTCTGTCCTAGAACAGCACCAACAACATAATCACTAGCATCACACATAATTTCAAAAGGCAAGTTCCAATCAGGTGGTTGGACAATAGGTGCAGTGGTTAAGGATTTCTTAAGTGTTTCAAAGGCTTCTAGACAATCATCATCAAAAACAAATGGAACATCTTTTTGCAAAATATTGGTAAGAGGCCTAGAAATTTTAGAGAAGTCTTTACTAAATCTCCTATAGAAACCAGCATGACCAAGGAAACTTCTTATACCTTTAATATCTTTAGGACATGGCATTTTCTCAATAGCATCAACCTTAGCTTTATCAACTTCAATACCTCTTTCAGAAATTTTATGCCCCAAGACAATGCCTTCATTCACCATAAAGTGGCACTTCTCCCAATTCAAGACAAGATTAGTTTCTTCACATCTCTGCAAAACTTAATCAAGGTTGCTTAAGCAATCATCAAAAGAAGTTCCGTAAACAGAAAAATCATCCATGAACACCTCAACAATCTTTTCACAAAAGTCAGAGAATATAGCAGTCATACATCTTTGAAAGGTAGCAGGTGCATTGCATAAACCAAAAGGCATACGTCTATAAGCATAAGTTCCAAAAGGACAAGTAAAGGTGGTTTTCTCTTGATCGGGTTGTGATACAGGTATTTGAGAAAAACCGGAATAACCATCTAGGAAACAAAAGTGTTTATGCTTAGACAATCTTTCTAACATTTGATCAATAAAAGGTAAGGGGTAATGATCTTTTCTAGTAGCTTTGTTTAATTTTCTAAAATCAATTATCCTATAACCAGTTACAATTCTTTGTGGAATGAGTTCATTTTTATCATTAGGAACAACGGTAATACCTCCTTTCTTAGGGACACAACGAACGGGACTTACCCATCTACTATCAGCTATGGGATAGATTATACCTGCTTCCCGAAGCTTTAATATTTCAGTTCTTACCACCTCTTTCATCTTAGGATTTAATCGTCGTTGGTGGTCGACAACTGGTTTAGCATCAGGCTCCATATTAATTTTGTGCTGACATAGAGTGGGACTAATGCCCTTAAGATCATCAAGAGTATATCCAATAGCAGCACGGTGCTTCCTCAGAGTTTTTAGTAATCTCTTTTCTTCATGCGCTGAAAGGTTAGCACTAATAATAACAGGATATATATTCTTTTCATCAAGATAAGCATATTTCAATGTATCAGGCAATTGCTTCAATTCAAATACAGGATCACCCTTAGGTGGAGGAGGCCTCCAAGAGTTTCAATAGGCAAATTATGTTTAAGGATAAGTGGTTGATCAAAGAACATCTTATCTATTTCATTACTTTCATTCATATGCATATCGTTTTCATGGTCTAGCAAATATTGTTCTAACGGATCAGTAGGAGGTACGGCAATAGAAGCAAGACCAATAATTTCATCTTTACTAGGCAATTATTTATCATGAGGTTGTCTACGAAACTTGGAGAAATTAAACTCATGAGATGTACCACCGAAATCAACACTGACAGTTTCTTTAGCGCAATCAATCTTAGCATTAACAGTGTTCAAGAAAGGTCTACCAAATATAATGGGACAAAAGTCATCTTGTGGAGAACCTAGGACTAGAAAATCAGTAGGATATTTTATTTTTCCACACAAGACTTCAACATCTCTAACGATCTGAAGTGGTGTAATGGTATCTCTGTTTGCAAGCTTAATAGTAACATCAATGTCCTCTATTTCAACAGGTGCAATATCATTCATAATTTCTTGATATAAGGTAAACGGAATAGCACTAACACTAGCACCCAAATCACATAAGCCATGATAACAATGATCTCCTATTTTAACAGAGACAACAGGCATGCCTACTATGGGTCTATTTTTATCTTTAGGATCTGGTTTAGCAATTCTAGCTGCTTCATCACAGAAGTAAATAACATGCCCATCTATATTATCGACCAAGAGATCTTTAACCATAGAAACATTAGGTTCAACTTTAATTTGTTCAGAGGGTCTAGGTGCTCTAATATTACTTTTGTTAACCACAGTTGAAACTTTAGCATGTTCCTTAATCCTAACAGGAAAAGGTGGTTTCTCAATATAAGTAGTGGGCACAACTGGATCAACATGGTAAATAATTGTTTCTTCTTTAACAGTAACGGGTTCCTCAATCTTTTCTTTAACATGGGGATGATATTTAAACCACTTCTCCTTAGGGAGATCAACATGAGTAGCAAATGATTCACAAAAGGAAGCTACTATCTCAGAGTCAAGTCCATATTTAGTGCTAAACTTATGAAAAGCATCGGTGGCCATAAAAGATTTAACACAATCGAACTCAAGTATTATACCTGACTGTCGGTGTAAAAACCGGCAGACCTCGGGGTAGGGGGTCCCGAGCTGCGGATCTTGGATCGATGGTAACAAAGACAAAAGGAGACGATGTTTTACCTAGGTTCGGGCCCTCTTGATGGAGGTAAAACCCTACGTCCTGCTTCTGCTTATATTAATGGAGGTGTATCGAGTACAGAGTTGATCTACCTGGAGATCGTAATATGTGTCAAACTACTATAGCTAGGTGTTTGATGTTGCGCTAATGTCCCCTACGGGCAAAACCCTATGGCTTATATACACGCCAGGGAGGGTATCTAGGGTTACAAGGTCGGTATCTTGGAGTAAGGCGGCCGGAATAATCTTGAAGTGTACTACAAGTCTTCGGTAGATGCAGTCTTGATCACGTCTCCCATGTGCGACCTCCGAAGTCCATCTTGATCACGTACGGGGGCATATCGGCCCATCCGAGGAGACGGGCCGGCTAGGTTGGCACCCCCTAATCCAGGACACCGTCAGTAGCCCCCGAACTGGTCTTCTACGCCGAGGACGACATTGAACCATTACTTCGGATCCAGAGTCTCCGGCTTGACAGACGAGTTCCACCTTACATTTTGAATTCTATTGATAGAGCATCGACATCCGTGGTCCAACCGAGCTTGTACCCTATCTGAGGTGAGCAAGTATCTTAGCCTCGAAGGCTTGCTGTGCCGGTATGAACAATCTAATCCAGCCTGACAGCTTTATCGGAGAGGCCCGCCCCACGACATGTTGAGCAGTTTACTGCCTCCCCTCAAATCACGTTTCGAGGCGGCTCCTTTACTGGCACGTCCCGTCGAGGCAGAGATCGTGCCCACTTTCATAGGGATATCATCAAAATTTCGTTTTCCCATATGTTTCAACGGCATCTTTGATAATAATTACGAATTTATCGGCGCAGCAAAGGGGGCTCTTGGCCTTTCATAGGCTTATAAAAGCAATGGAGAGAACAGCGCGATAGCCTACGCCCAGATCCAGCCCTTACGCCTTTCTCGTACGCAAGCTCGATTTCCCCATCAGCCATGGCCGATACCCTTAAGGGGCACTGGGGCGGCTCCACCATGACGGCGGTGACCATCGCCGAGCTGCGCGACGCGGGGTATCTAGCCCCTGCCGTCGCCACCCGCGCTCCAGAGGCTGACGAGCTGGTACCCGCTCCCAACGCCGGGGAGCGGGTGGTCTTTGTCCCCCACCTCATCCGAGGCCTGGGGTTCCCGCTGCACCCTTTCGTGCGTGGGATCATGTTTTACTACGGGTTAGATTTCCATCACCTAGCCCCCAACTCCATTCTCCACCTCGCCGCTTTCATAACAGTCTGCGAGGCCTTCCTCCGCTGTGAGCCACACTTTGGCCTATGGCTGAAGCTCTTCGGGATTAAACTGAAGTCAAGCGGCTCCGAACTAGCAGAGTGCGGAGGGGCAATGATCAGCAAGAACTAGGGGGGCACCTGGTTCAAGGGCACCTTCATCGAAACGGTGAAGGAGTGGCAAAAGGAATGGTTCTATATCACCGAACCCCTTGCCGCTGGTCAAACCGAGGTCCCGGCCTTCTCGGCCGGGCCTCCCAAGAAACTCAAGTCTTGGAAGGAAAAGGGCGTCGCCTGGGGGAAGCCCGAAGAGGTAGATACCCTAGTCGAGAGGATCGTGTGGTGGACCACCACGGGGAAGGCTGAGCTGGCCGATGTCATCAACGTCATGCTCAACCGCCGCATCCTCCCTCTCCAACTTCGGGCCACCCCGATGTGGGCACAGAAGCCCGAGGACATGGACGCCATCAACACCTTCTTCCGCTCCACCTTGGCCACTATGTGGACAAAGCTCATGAAACTGGCCAAGGACAAGATTCCCAAGGAGGGAGAGGACCGCGCCCTCGAACACGGCTATGAGGCCCCCCCGGTGAGTGGTTTCGTCCTTCAATCTTTCATTCTTTGCTTACTGCTCCGAGGAGTAAAGTCTTTATTTGGGCCGTCGTGTTTTGACATTTTGCAGAAGTGGTCGGCATGGGTAAAGGGGGTACGATGCCCAGCCCCATTGCCGGAACAACCCCAAACTCCCCTGCTCTCGGCGCTTCTGACCGAGGAGCCACATGTGGTGGCTTCCAAAGGGACGAAGACCCAAGCGGGGAAGTCTGGTGCTCGGACCCGGGGGACTTCGGTCACCCGATCAGAGGAGACCCACACCTCCGCTGCTCAAGACGGCGGCGCCGAGGAGGGCGAGGAGGAGATTCCCCCCCCTCGAAGGGGAAGAGGTCGGTGTCAGAAGACGCCGACGTGGGCATGCCGCCCAAGGGCCAAAAGAGGCTGAGGCGAGCCTCATCCGAGGCCGCCAACAAGTCGCCGAGCTCTCCGGTGACTCCGAGGAAGACCCCCTCATAACGGGGAGGAAGAAGCCGGCGCTTCGAGGGTAAGCCCTTATCCTTGTCTCCCTTGCTTGAGTCACTGTTTCATCAAGGGAAATTTTCACAGAAGCAACTTTTCATACACAGTCCGCCGAAGGTGTTCCCCAGCGGTTCCTCGAACGGGTTGCCGTCCGCTAGCGGGACTCCAGAGCCCGCTACTTCTCCCCCGATGCAAGTCGGTCTGGGGGAGGCAACATCCACCCTGGCCCCCGAGGTCAACACGGCGGGGGCCGACGATGCGGCGGTCATGGCCGAGGTTGAAACCTCGGCCCAACAAGACCAGGGGACGAAGCGCCCCGAGGTCATCGAAGAAGGGATGGGCCAGATAGCGGCCCAACAGGAGTCTACCTCGGCACCGCCTTTACAGACAGGGGCTCCTCGGGTGGATTCATCCGAGGTCATCCCTTCACTCCAGCCTGCCGTCCGAGGATGGACCGGCGCGGGGTGGGCCGAGGAGGTGGAGGAGGCCCTAAAGGGCTGCTCCCTTAAGGAGGGGCACCACGCCTTGATAGGCACGGCGCTGGAAGGCTACCAGTCCGCAGAGGCCGGCCTGCACGAGGTCTTCAATAACCTTGTAGCAGGTTTCGAGGTACGTCTTCTGCGCATTCGGTTTGCTTTGTCTTTATGAAATTTGTCCGAGGACATAAAAATGTAGCCTGCTGAGTGGCGTAATGAGTGAGTAGCCCCCGAGCCCGAAGTCGGTTTCAAGAAACCGGCATCGGGATCGCTTGAGTAAGTAGGAGCCTGTTGAGTAGCCCCCATGACGCTACCCGAAGTGGCTGTCCTGGAGCCTGTGGATGGTCGAGACCATTTTTCCTTTAACAAGGAGTTTGTTTTATGACAGGTTTCGACCTTAGTGCCAGACTCCGTCTCCGAAGAGATGGCGGAGATGAACTGGAGACTTGAGCGATCTCAAGGTAAGCAAGGTTAAACTTGCATTGTATGTTGTATGTTGAGGAAAACAACTAAGACTTAAATATGTTGACAGCGGAGCTGGAGACGCTCAAAGCCGAGCTTAAAAGTGCTCGGAAGGAAGTGCGGCAGCAGAAAGCAGCTGCCGCCACAGCCGAGAAGGCGTGGGCCGCCGAGAAGGCGGCCGGGGAGAAGCACCAGGCGCGGGTGCTAGAGGTCGAGGAGACCCTGAAGGGCGTGTTTGAAGCACGCGACAAGCTTCAGGAGGAGGGGCGGCGCGCGAAAGAGGAGCTCGAGAAGCTTCAACATGCCCACTCCGAACTCCACACCTCGGCTCGCGCGGACCGCGAGGTGCTCCAGCAAGTGGAACAAATCGCCTCGGGTAAGATATTTTTGCTGTAGTGTGCGTTTGGCAGCAAAGGGTGTGTCGAGCTCACCCAGTTATGGCGTTCCGCAGAGGTCTTCGAGGATCTCCCGCAGAGTGCGGAGGATGCGGTGGCCTATTTCGGCCAGCTGGCGGGTCATGAGGCGGAGAAAGCCTTCTGGGGTCAATTCCCAAGGTCCCCATCCGCGCAGCTGCTAAATCATTGAGTGAAGCAGCTGGTCGAGCTGTTTCGCATGACAAGGCCAGCCCTCCAAGACCTCTGCGTTGCTCTGTGGCCGGTCAAAGCCATGCCGAGGAGTCTCTTCGGCCTGACGGCTCGTCTTCGAGATGCCGTGCCCTGCGTTAACTGCTGGAAGAGGTATGCGTGCTTCGAAGGGGCTCGGAGGGCATACGCTTGCGTGAAGACTCACTTCCGCAAAGTTTATGCGGAGACTTGTGCTGCTGGCCCCCTGCCGATAAGCCGCGGACCGCCGAGCAGTTCTTCACCGAGGTGGAGGCGGGAGCTCGGCCCACCGAGGCCATGTGTCCTAAGGACACCCTGTATTTTTAGGTACTCCGGAATGCCGGGGTGTATGATGTAAAAACTTTATCGTTTGAAATGAAAATGGCTTGAAGTTCCATATGTGTTTATTTAGTAATTTGATTATTCCTCTGATATGACTTTTTAAAATGAGAGTGGCCAGTCGTCAGCCTTAGCCCCCATGTAGGTCATACAAAGGGTGTTCCCTAAGCCATACTTGACCCTTAGCCGACGTCTCGGTACCCATGGGCGGTCAATGACTTAGAGGAACTAGGCAATCAGACTATAGTGGCTTGATGTCTTTCACTTAGCCATAGGAGTTTGACTGTGGGGGTGATGACCAGCCCCCGGTGTGGGAAGTGTTCGGCCTATTTGGCCGAGGTCGAGGCCAGAGCACACTTCGGCTAAAAGATAAAAGCCCTTTGTTTAACACGGGTGATCTCTATGATCACATCGCTTGACGCGGTCTTCGGATGGCAGACCAGTTTACGCTTACCTAGATAGTCAGTTTTCGGCTTTCTCCACTGAGGCGCCATGCCAATTGACCTGGCGGCGCAATCGCAGTGGTTCGCCCGTTACGCCCTTAGCCGAATTCATCAGAAACGTAAGGGGTACACATAGGAGCCGGGCAACCCAACTATTGACCAAAATCTAGGTTTGAAACTGGTGCATATAAGGCCAAAAACCGAGACGCCGAATACATCGGACTTTTGTGATACAATTGCATCTTTTTTTTAGAGAACTTCATCATTCCAGAGCTATGCTGATAAAGAAACACAATAGGGACCTTGAAAGGGCACGGTTTCTTTACTTCATCAATCATGTACATGCCCTGTGGACGAGAGTAATGGAAAGAATACAACGTAGATGGTAAAGAAGGAGGAGGAAAAACAGGTTGGATAATTACTAACGGATTTTAAAGGATCCAGACCGAAGCCTGCCGCACGTCTGCGTTTCCGAACTGTTGACCAGATCGTCCTGATCGAAGACGAAGAATTCACGAAGGTCGACGCCCTTCTGGCTCTTTATACACTCTAAGTGTTTGATTGATCGAGCTCCTTAAGTGGAGGTGTGGCCGAAGTCACTCCGTGTTTAAGGCCACCTAGACGTATGCATATTTTGGCTGCTTCTTTTACAGATGCCTGCCTGTGCTGGGGCTCTAAGCCGCGCCATTGTGTGGTTAACCCGCGCCTGACGCTTCAGAATTGCTTTGGCTCCTCGGCGTCCCAGGGGATCTTGAGTGCGAAATTATGCACTCTAGGGACGTAGTGCCCACAGAGAGGGCACTCAAGGAGCCCGCACCCCTATTTCGGGTGCGGGGGTAACTGGCCGAGGTCGACTTGTGCAGCCTTGACGCGCATCAAGGAGCGGGCAGCGCGTTTACTGCTGCGGGCTGCCTCCTCGGACGCTTGAACCTCGGCTGCGAAAGCCGCGGTCTATTCCTCTGTCCGGAGTGAGCGTTCTGTGTTACCATTAACAGTGATAACGCCATTGGGTCCCGGCATTTTGAGCTTGAGATAGGCATAATGCGGAACTGCGTTAAAGCGGGCGAAGGCTGTGCGCCCTAGGAGCGCATGGTACCCACTCCGGAAGGGTACGATGTCGAAGATTAACTCCTCGCTTCTGAAGTTCTCGGGCGAACCGAAGACTACCTCTAAGGTTATTGTTCCCGTACAACGGGCTTCGACGCCCGGGATGACACCTTTAAAGGTGGTAGAGCTCGGCTTGATCCGAGATGAGTCGATGCCCATCTTCCGAACTGTATCCTCGTAAATGAGGTTAAGGCTGCTTCCCCCATCCATTAGGACGCGTGTTAGATGATAACCATCAACAATGGGGTCCAAGACGAGCGCCGCCGATCCGCCATGCCTGATGCTGGTCGGATGGTCATGCTTATCGAAAGTGATCGGGTAAGCCGACCACGGGTTATACTTCGGGGCGACTGGCTCCAGCGCGTATACGTCCCAAAGTGCATGTTTCCGCTCCCTCTTGGGGATGTGGGTGACGTAGATCATATTGACCTCTGTTACCTCGTTTGGAAACTTCTTCTGCCCTCCATTAGTGGGCTGCCGAGGTTCATCCTCGTCGTCGCTGCGGTGTTGGGTTTTATTTTGCCCCTCTGCCGCTATCTTCCCGGCCTGCTTAAACACCCAGCAATTCCTGTTAGTGTGGGTTGCTGGTTTTCCTGGGTACCGTGGATCCCACATGGGCGGTCCAGGAGTCTGTCAAGCTGGCTAGGTCCATCTTTGTTCCCTTTATAGGGTTTTCTTTTCTGCCCGGATTTAGGTCCGGTGAATCCTGCGTTGACTGCAGCGTCTTCAGTGTCGCTTCCGCCATTTTTATACCTGCGCTTATTTTTATTGCACTTTGGTTTTCCATTGGCGTCGCGAATTTCTGAGGTGCCTGCCTCGCCGTTGTGGGTACTTCGGGCAAGCCAGCTATCTTCTCCCACGCAAAAGCGAGTCATTTGCGAAGTCAGGGCTGCCATAGTTCTCGGTTTATCCTGTCCGAGCTGTCGAGCCAACCATTCATCTCGGATATTGTTTTTGAAAGCGGTGATGGCTTCGGCTTCGGAGCAGTCTATAATCTGGTTCTTCTTCGTGAGGAACCTATTCCAGAACTTGCGGGCTGATTCGCCTGGCTGCTGGGTGACACGGCTGAGGTCATCAGCGTCCGGAGGTCGGACATATGTGCCCTGGAAGTTTGCTCGAAAGGCGTATTCTAGGGCCTCCCAGCTGCCGATAGAATGAGGAGGTAGGCTATTAAGCCAGTGTCTTGCCGGCCCCTTTAGTTTGAGCGGCAGATATTTAATGGCATGGAGATCATCTCCATTGGCCATGTGTATATGCAAGAGGAAATCCTCGATCCAAACTGTTGGGTCCGTGGTATCGTCATATGATTCTATGTTGATGGGTTTAAACCCTTCCGGGAACTGATGTTCCATTACCTTTTCTGTGAAGCAGAGCGGGTGAGCCAGACCTCGGGACCGAGGAGGGTCTCGTCGGGTCTCGGGAGAGAGCCGTGAGTAAGCTTGATCTCGGGCGCGGCCGTTCCTGTCCATCCAGGCATTGTAGCCATTGGGCCCCGCGGGCGCGCGTCCCCTAGATCCATATATGGATCGAGGAGGAGCCCTATTTTCTTCAATGCGACGTCGAGCATCGCGAGGATCCAGGTGGTCCACGGGGTCTTTACCATGACGGCGTGGAGGTGGCCTATCGCCTTGGTCTTCTCGTCTTGGCCTGTCCCGGCCTCTAGGGGGCCGATCGAGGTCATCAGCGAGCTCTTCGTCGAATTCTGGTAGTAGGCGCCTGCGTGGGTAGGACTTCGGCGTTCTATGGCGTCGGTTTTCCATATCTTGCTCGGCAGAGAGGACTTCAACCCACTTTTCGTTTAGCGCATCGGTATTTTCCTGCAGCTGCTGCTGCTTGCGTTTTAAACTCCGGGCTGTCGCAACGAGGCGTCGCCGGAATCGTTCTTGTTCGAAAGGGTCTTCAGGGACGATATAGTCTTCGGTGCCGAGGCTCTCATCCTCCTCGGACTCCGGCATGTAATTGTCGTCAGCCCCTTCGAATAGGTCATCGGGGTCGGAGTCCCCGAGATGTAGGTCTGGTGTGCCGTCCCTTGCGGGGGAGGCTTGAATGTCCTCCGCGTGGTCATTGGCATCACCGTCCTCCACGTCATTGTTATTGGCTGTCGCGTCATTGCCACTGGGTTCTCAATTATTTCCCCGTCGGCGTCTTCGTCGATGTCTTGAAGGGGACTTGGGGGTATCCACCATGTAGACATCGTAGGTGGATGTGGCCTTCCACCTGCCCGTGTTGACCGGGGTTAAGGTGTCCTCAAGGGGGCCATCAACATCTTCCTCCATGTCGTAAGGTTCGCCGTAGTCCAACACGTCGGTTAAATCGTCGACCGTGGCGACTAGGTGGGTGATGGGTGGGGTATAAATTTCCCTGTTGTAGGCTTTAAGTCCGATCTGATTATAAACTGAAGTCTTGCCGTCCGAGATGGACATGCTCCGGATACGGTCGAGCATCTCATCGAGCTGAGATAGCTCTTCCGGATCCATGGATGCGCCGTAGGCGGGGCTGATTTGAAGCAGCCCCGGTGTGTAACTGGACGTGTTTCCGGTTCGAGGGGAATCCGAGCATGGATCCGATTTCTGCGACGGGATCGACTCTGGCGCTGGCGTAATTTCAAAAGTGGGTGCCGGATCTATCTCCGGACCGATAATCGGGGAGAGACTGGCCGGAGCAGCGGCGTCCGGAGTCTCAAGGGGCACCGTGACGGAGTTCGGTTCCGGAGTCGAGCCTCCAGAACCGGCCGAGCTTTCGATCCGGCCGGGAGTCCATCCCGATAAGACGAGCTCGCCACGGGAGTCCGCAATGTACTCGAGGCCGCCAAAGGTCATGATCCGACCGGGGGCGTAGTTCTCGACAGAGGTCAGATGACCCGTCGAGTCGGCGCAAAATACCATGCTGCCGAAGACGAAAAGCTGTCCTGGGGCGTAGACGTCCCCATAGCCATTGATGCAGTTAATATGCAGATGAGCCATCAATCCTTCTGGTGATCACGCAGCGGAACTCTCAATGAAAGCACCAGTGTCGGTGTAAAAACCGGCAGACCTCGGGGTAGGGGGTCCCGAGCTGCGGATCTCGGATCGATGGTAACAGAGACAAAAGGAGACGATGTTTTACCCAGGTTCGGGACCTCTTGATGGAGGTAAAACCCTACGTCCTGCTTCTGTTTATATTAATGGAGGTGTATCGAGTACAGAGTTGATCTACCTGGAGATCGTAATATGTGTCAAACTACTATAGCTAGGTGTTCGATGTTGCGCTAATGTCCCCTACGGGCTAAACCCTATGGCTTATATACACGCCAGGGAGGGTATCTAGGGTTACAAGGTCGGTATCTTGGAGTAAGGCGGCCGGAATAATCTTGAAGTGTACTGCAAGTCTTCGGCAGATGCAGTCTTGATCACGTCTCCCATGTGCGACCTCCGGAGTTCATCTTGATCACGTACGGGGGCATATCGGCCCATCCGAGGAGACGGGCCGGCTAGGTTGGCACCCCCTAATCCAGGACACCGTCACTGACTCATTACCTTTGTCGAGTTCCCAATCTTCAGAGTTGCGTTTAATTCTTTCCAGAAGATCCCATCTGAATTCAATAGTTTTCTTCATAAAGGAGCCAGTCGAAGAAGAATCGAGCATAGTTTGATTATCATGAGAAAGCCGAGCATAAAAATTCTGTAAGATAATTTCTTTTGAGAGCTCATGGTTGGGGCATGTGTACATCATGTACTTAAGCCTCCCCCAAGCTTGAGCAATGCTTTCTCCTTCACGAGGCCAAAAATTATATATATAATTCCGATCACGATGAACCAAATGCATAGGATAAAATTTCTGATGGAATTCTAGTTTCAATCGGTTCCAGTCCCATGTATCAGTTTCATCACATAGCCTATACCACATCAATGCCTTTCCCTCCAAAGATAAAGGGAATACTTTCTTCTTAACTCCATCTCCGGATAAACCTACAAGCTTAAACAATCCACAAATTTCATCCACATAGATTAAGTGCATATCAGGATGTACTGTTCCATCTCTTGCATAAGGATTAGCTAGCAGTTTCTCTATCATACCCAGAGGAATTTCATATGAAATATTTTTAGTAGGTGCAGTAGGTTGAGGAGCAACTATTTGTGTTTTCGGTCGAGGTGAAGATACCCCGAACAAACCCCTCAAAGGATTACTTTCCATAGTGACAAGTGACAGTAAATTTCAGCATGTAATATAAATGTTTCCTTACCAAATTCCACTCACCAAAGGCGTTTCACTCCCCGGCAACGGCGCCAGAAAAGAGTCTTGATGACCCACAAGTATAGGGGATCAACTGTAGTCCTTTCGATAAGTAAGAGTGTCGAACCCAACGAGGAGCAGAAGGAAATGACAAGCGGTTTTCAGCAAGGTGTTTTCTGCAAGCACTGAAATTATCGGTAACGAGTAGTTTCATAGCAAGATAATTTGTAACAAGTGACAAGTAGCAATAGTAATGAAGAGTGCAGCAAGGTGGCCCAATCCTTTTTATAGCAAAGGACAAGCCAGAACGATCTCTTATAGTAAGTAAAGCGTTCTCGAGGACACATGGGAATTTCATCTAGTCACTTTCATCATGTTTGTTTGATTCGCGTTCGCTACTTTGATAATTTGATATGTGGGTGGACCAGTGCTTGGGTGCTGTTCTTACTTGAACAAGCCTCCCACTTATGATTACCTCCTCTCGCAAGCATTCGCAACTACGAAAGAAGAATTAAGATAACTCTAACCATAGCATTAAACATATGGATCCAAATCAGCCCCTTACGGAATAGCGCATAAACTAGGGTTTAAGTTTCTGTCACTCTAGCAACCCATCATCTAATTACTACTCCACAATGCATTCCCTTAGGCCCAAAGATGGTGAAGTGTCATGTAGTCGACGTTCACATGACACCACTAAAGGAATCAACAACATACATACCATCAAAATATCGAACGAATACCAAATTCACATGATTACTTATGACAAGACTTCTCCCATGTCCTCAAGAACAAAAGTAACTACTCACAAATCATAATCATGTCCAAGATCAGAGAGGGATTGAATAGCGTAATAGATCTGAACATATAATTTTCCACCAAATAAACCAACTAGCATCAACTACAAGATGTAATAAACACTACTAGCAACCCACAGGTACCAATCTGGGGTTTTGAGACAAAGATTGAAATCAAGAGATGAACTATGGTTTGAGATGAGATGGTGCTGGTGAAGATGTTGATGAAGATTAGTCCTCCCACGATGAGAGGATCGCTGGTGATGTCGATGGCGACGATTTCCCCCTCCCGGAGGGAAGTATCTCCGGCAGAATCTCTCCGCCGGAGAGCAAAAGTGCTCCTGCCCAAGTTCCGCCTCGAGACGGTGGCGCACCGTCCCGAAAGTCTTCTCTATATTTTTTCTAGGGAAAATGGGCTTATATACCAGAAAATGGGGGCCAGAGGCTAGCCAGGGGCCCCACGAGGTACCAGGGCGCGCCTGGGGGGGGGGGGGGGTGGCGCACCCTGGTGCCTCGTGGGCACCTGGGTGGCCCCCTCTGGTACTTCTTGCTTCCAGTATTTTTTATTTATTCCAAAATAATTCTCTGTGAAATTTTAGCTCATTTGGAGATGTGCAGAATAGGTATCTCTGACATAGCTTTTTCAGGTCCAGAATTCCAGCTGCCGGCAATCTCCCTCCTTGTGTAAATCTTGCATATTAAGAGAGAAAAGGCATTAGAATTGTTCCACAAAGTGTTATATTGGTCAAAACACTATAAATAACAGTAGCAAAACATGATGCAAAATGGACGTATCAAGAATCTCCCTCAAGCTTGGGGGAGGCTTCTCCAATTACTTAATGCTTTGCCTGATCATCCTCTTAAGAAGAATGAAATACTTGATATCTTCTATAATGGACTAACCGATGCTTCTAGGGACTACCTAGATAGTTGTGCTGGTTGTGTTTTCAGGGAGCGAACTGTTGGACAGGCTGAAGAACTATTGAATAATATATTAAAGAATGCTAATGATTGGACACTTCCTGAACCACCGGTCAAACCAACTCCAAAGAAGAGAGGTATTCTATTCCTCGGTCAGGAAGATATGCAAGAGGCAAAGAAATCTATGAAGGAAAAAGGTATTAAATCTGAAAATGTTGAGAATTTACCACCTATTGAAGAAATACATGGGCTCGACATCCCACCACAGGTAGTAGAGGTAAATTCTCTTATTAGATTCGATGAAGGTGATATTCCTTATAATAAATCTGCTAGTCAATGCCTTTATGAGTTTGATAATTACATCATTAAGCAAGAACACTTCAATATGTATGTTAGCAATCAATTAAAACGCAATGCCCTTCATGATAGATTGTTTGAGTGATTTGATGTTTAGAACTGCTAATGATGTTAAATGCTTAAGTAAACATGCTTCTATGGTTCATACTTAGTTAGAACAAATTGCTAAGTCCCAAAATGATTTGCTTGATGAAATGAATAATAAAATGAATGATTGTGCTGTTAGAGTTGTTACTAGAGGAGGTAGAATGACTCAGGAGCCTCTGTATCCTAAAGGTCATCCTAAAAGAATTGAACAAGATTCTCAAAGAATTAATATTGATGCACCTAGTCCATCTAAGAAGAAAAAGAAAAAGAAAAACGATAGGACTTTGCATGCTTCTAGTGAACCTGAGATAGAAAAACCTTCCGAGAATCATAATGATGTTTCTATTTCTAATGGTGAGACACAATCTGGTAATGAACACCCACCTAATGATAATGATAATGAAGATGTTCATGATGATGCTCAACCAGATAATGATAAAGAACCAGACAATGATGTAGAAATAGAACCTACAGTTGATCTTGATAACCCACCTCCTAAGAATAAAAGATACGATAAAAGTGATTTCGTTGCTAGAAAACATGGAAAGGAAAGAGAACCATGGGTTCAAAAACCCATGCCTTTTCCCACTAAACCATCTAGAAATAAGGATGAGGCAGACTTTGAGCACTTTGTTGAAATGCTTAGACCTGTCTTTTTGCGCACTCGCTTGACTGATATTTTGAAAATGCCTCCATATGCAAAATATATGAAAGATATTGTCACTAAAAAAAGAAAGATACCTGAAGCTGAAATTTGCACCATGCTTGTTAATTATTCTTTTAAGGGTGGAGTACCTAAGAAGGTAGGACATCCGGGAATACCTACTATACCATGCTCCATTAAAAGAAGTTATGTCAAAACTGCTTTATGTGACTTAGGAGCCGATGTTAGTGTTATGCCTTTCTCTTTATATAGAAGACTTGATTTGAATAAGCTCACACCTACTGAAATATATTTGCAAATGGCTGATAAATCAACTGCTATACCTATTGGAATTTGCGAGGATGTGCCCGTTGTTGTTGTTGCAAATGTTACTATCTTAACAGACTTTGTTATACTTGATATGCCCGAGGACGACAACATGTCGATTTTCCTTGGAAGACCCTTTTTGAATACTGCAGGGGCTGTTATTGATTGCACCAAAAGCAAAGTAACTTTTCATGTAAATGGTAATGAGCATATGGTTTATTTTCCGAGGAAGCAAAATACAGTGAATGGTATCGACTGTATTAAAAAGTTTCGACAATCACTATTGGAGGTTTCAAATTTCCTCTTCCTACCGCCAAAAAGAAACATGAAACTATTATTGTTGGGGAGATTCATATCCCCGTTGAGGTAACTTAGTTTTATATGAAAATTCTTTGGTTTCATGTTACTCGGAAATAGTTTGTTAATAAGACCTGATCAACCTTATTAATGGATTCTTTTTGAGGGGCATGTGGTCGATGTATTTAGTAAGCACAACTTTCTGTAACCATAGTTTGCTCTCTGTTACTTATAGTTTAATAAAGTAAAAAAGCCATGATTATCCTGTTTTCTAAATTATCCATGCAATAAAAAATGACCCAAAAATAAAAGTGCTCAGAATGCTGTTAAATTTTAACATGATTTTTTCTGGAATATTTAAGAATTTTTGGCACTGAAAACAACCCAGGGTGGTGCACCAGTTGCTCAAGGCAACAGGGCGCCCCCCCAGGGCGCGCCAAGACGCCTTGTGGGTCCCACAAGGACCCACTCACTTATCCCTTCAGCCCACTTCATCTCCTACCTCCAGAAAAAAAATCGTGGTAGCTCTCTCTCTCGTGTTCTTGCTCCAAAACCTGAGATTTTCGATCTCTTTGCTCAGAGCTCCATTTCTGAAACTGTTTTGGGGGATTGCTCCTTGGTATGTGACTCCTCAATTGCTCCAATTAGTTTTTGCTTTAGTGGATTATATTTTGCATAAATTGATGTTATTGGTTCTACTGAAAATGAGCATGCATGTTTGATTCTTTGAGTTCTAGGTAGTTTGAATGCTTGATATAGCCTCTAGGCACTTGTATGAGTAGTTGCTATCAATTTTGTGAAGTTTTGTTGACATTATTTTGTGGCCCAATTTTTTTCAGAAATTTGTTCGTAGGAAAATGAACCTCTTTAGGAGGAGTTCTTTGAGGAGGAGGTCCTCTGAAGCATCATCGAGCGAGAGCCCGGCACGCCAATCGTATGTTGAACAAAGGGCAAGTTCGGTGAGAGGTGCCGAAGCAAAATCCTGCCGATGGCCGTGCAATGAGTTCATGTTGGGTGCAGGCATTAAGGAAGAATTTTATCAATATATTCAAAACACCGAGGTCTCCGCCTTAATCGCAGATAAGCCTCCGCAGCACTATGACCTTACTCATTCATTCACTCAAAAGTTTGAGTATCATTCTCGCAATTATAGAGTTTTATTCCATCTCTATGATAGATCCTATGCTATGTCTCTAGAAGATTTTTGTGATGCATGCAAAATTCCATTTTGGGATTTGCTTAGCGAACCGCGGCAACCTGATTATGAAATGTTTCTTAATAGTCTTTGCAATGGTGAGGATAGGGGGGTTATGCAAGCTAGGATAAAAAACATTCACTTTCCCTCTATTCGGTACTTTGCACTTTTTAATGGGAAATGCATTTTTGGTAAGCAAGACTGTAGTGCGCTTTGTGCCTTATTCATACCGCTTTAACGGGTAACAAACATTATAATCTTGGGGCTATTGTTGCACGTAGGTTGCATCGCAACGCGGGTAATGGTGATTTGTATGGAGGAATTTATGCCTCCCGCATAGCTGCAAGCTAGGGGTCTCAACCAGACCCAATGATCCTCTTTTACCTGATAAATACTTGAATTTTGAGGCAATGCAGAACCATGAGTTTATTAAGCGCAACACTCACAGATATGACTATAACTTGATATTTGATAAATATCGTTTTGTGTCTGTTATTTTGCCTGCTCCTGTCCTCTTTGATTTCCAGGGCAAACAGAGATATTTTCTTCATGAGAATGAGGTACACGAGTATAATGCGGCAGTTGAGGCTGCCCGCCTCGCTGAGGAGGTAGCACAGAACGCCTCCACGAGCTACCACTTCGATTATTATCCGGGTCAGCCTTGGTAGTATACCAAGTTAGGCCAAAAGCCTAAGCTTGGGGGAGTACGTATTTCTCACCGACATTACATTCATGTTCACACATTCATTCCAGTTGTCGGTGTTCATCCTTTTTCATTGTATATCCATGTTAGTTTTATTTTCGCTTTCTTCTTGTGTGTTTGAAAAACTTTGAAAATCCAAAAATATTTCTCGCTTCTTTTTGGTTTTTCTTTCTCTTTAGTTAGTTCGTAGTATTAAAATAAAACCCAAAAAGATTTTTCATTTCTTGTTTGTTGGGAGTTCTCCCGTGTAAATAGTTTTTCTCACTTTTCGTTTTTCTTCTTTAATTTTCTTTCTTCAGAAAAACTAAAAACTCCAAAAATATTCCAGTGTGTTTCTCTCAATTTATTTTCTTTTCGTTGAGTCGTTGTAGGGAGAAGACCACGATGAAAATGTTGAGTGGATTTCATATGTTTTATTGTTGATCTAACAAAGAGCCAATATTACCTTGTCTTCTCCCTTGAATAAAATGTTTGCAGATTCCAGCTTAGTCCACGACACTCTTGCACTATTATTATTTTCACATCATTCGGTCGTGCAAGTGAAAGGCAATAATGACGATGATTTGATGAATTGACTGTGGCAAGGAAAAGCTGGTATGAACTCTTTTTTTTGTAAATATGTTTAACTCAGTATCCATGATTCAGCATATTATGAGTAAACATGTTTGTGATGATAATTAGAGATTATAGTTGCTCATGCCATGCTTAAGTAGCTAGGAGTGGATAATGATTTATCTTGGATATCAGCATGCATTAAAATGGTTATTATGTAGTATGTTAGTATGGTATCCTCCTCTGAATGTTTCAAGTGGCTTGACTTGGCACATGTTCACACATGTAGTTGATTCAAAACCAATGCATCCTTAACGATATTTATGTTCAGGGTGTTTATATCCTACTCATGCTAGTATTCAATGTTAATTATTCTCAATGCATGATTATGACCATTTTCGCTCTCTAGTTGGTCGCTTCTCAATCTATTTGCTAGCCTTCGCCTGTACTAAGCGGGAATACTGCTTGTGCATCCACAATCCTTAAACCAAAGTTGTTCCAGATGAGTCCACTATATCTACCTATATGCGGTATTACTCTGCCGTTCCAAGTAAATTTGCATGTGCCACCTCTAATCATTCAAATAAACATCTGTTTTGTGTGCCCGTACCGCTCATGGAGCGACAGGGGGCCGTCAGTATCTTCCATCCTAAGCGGGTTATTCTCAGATGAATGTTTATTCACTTGTCATTGCATGAGAGAGGCTGGTAATTGGGATGCCCAGTCCTTTACTCAAAATAAAGAAAAATATAATAAAACAAACTCCCCTGGAAATTTTATCATTTGGAGGGCACCCGTGAATTCGGCTAGCCATGGCTTGTGTTGGTATGGTGGAGGGGGAGTAAACGTTACCTTTCCTCTTGGGAACCGCCGATAATGTGTTTACCATGGAAGATATTGAAAATCTTCGGTCATAACGTTGACAGGAAAAGTACACCTCTCAAAATTGTTTTCATCTCTGATTTAAGCTTCGAGCTCTGGCACCTCTGCAAATCTTTGCTTCCCTCTACGAAGGGCCTATCTATTTACTTTTATGTTATTTTACTTTTATTGTTGAGTCTCACCTTCTCATTATAAGCACAAATCCTGAGAGCACTATTGTCATTCTTATGCATTGAGTATAGTTAATGTTGGGTAAATCATGACTGGATCTCTTCTACCCTGAATTACAATGTTTAGTCGCTGCTTGAACTTTGGAGGTGCTCTGCATTTATGTTTTGTGGTCTCAGAAAGGGCTAGCGAGATACCATATTATCATATTATATCATGATTGTTTTGATAAATTGTTGGCATTTGAGATATGTTATTATTGCTCGCTAGTTGATTATGCCATTGATATGAGTAAATGTGAATTCTAAGTGTTATCATTTGCATGGTTAGTTCATGATCTTTGCTGAAAATTTGGGTGCTATTTAAGCTTATATACAGATACAAGAACAAAAGAGTTCGTAAAAGTTTTTCTTTATCACTTTCAGTTTATCAACTGAATTGCTTGATGACAAGCAATGAGTTAAGCTTGGGGGAGTTGATACGTCTCCGTCGTATCTACTTTTCCAAACACTTTTGCTCTTGTTTTGGACCCTAATTTGCATGATTTGACTGAAACTAACCCGGACTGACGTTGTTTTCAGCAGAACTACCATGGTGTTGTTTTTCTGCAGAAATCACAGTTCTCGGAATTGGACGAAATTTTTTGGAGATTTTTATGGAATATATAAAAAATATTGGCACAAGAATCAACTGGAGATGGGCCCCCTATTGCTCACAAGGCAACAGGGTGCGACCCCCCCTAGGGCGCACCCTAATGCCTTGTGGGGCCCACAGAGGTCCTCCTGACCTAATTCCAACGCTATAATTTCTCTTTCCGTGAGAAAAAAATAAGAGGAGAAGTTTCATTACGTTTTACGATACGGAGCCGCCGCCACCTCCTGTTCTTCATCGGGAGGGCTGATCTGGAGTCCGTTCGGGGCTCCGGAGAGGGGGATTCGTCGCCATCGTCATCATCAACCATCCTCCATCACCAATATCATGATGCTTTCCACCGGGTGTGAGTAATTTCTCTATAGGCTTGCTGGACGGTGATGGGTTGGATGAGATTTATCATGTAATCGAGTCAGTTTTGTTAGGGCTTGATCCCTAGTATCCACTATGTTCTGAGATTGATGTTGCTATGACTTTGCTATGCTTAATGCTTGTCACTAGGGCTCGAGTGCCGTGATTGCAGATCTGAACCCTTTATGTTCTCATGAATTTTTTGTGTTCTTGATCCTATCTTGCAAGTTGTATGCACCTATTACGTGTTATGATCCACATACCCCAAGCTGACAATAATTGGGATTCTTTCCGGTGATTACCGTAGTTTGAGGAGTTCATGTATTCACTAAGTGCTAATGCTTTGTTCCGGTTCTCTATTAAAAGGAGGCATTAATATCCCTTATATTTCCTTATGGACCCCGCTGCCACGGGAGGGTAGGACAAAAGATGTCATGCAAGTTCTTACTATAAGCACGTATGACTATATACGGAATACATGCCTACATTACATTGATGAATTGGAGCTATTGTGTATAGCTCTAGGTTGTGACTGTTACATGATGAATATCATCCAACATAATTATCCATCACCGATCCAATGCCTACGCTTTTCACATATTGATCTTAGCTAAGTTACTTTCGTTGCTGCTGCTGTTACAATCACTACAAAACTGCTACTGCTACTGTCTTTGTTACTATTGCTACTGTTACTATTGCTATCAAAACTATCATACTACTATGTTATTAAACACTTTGCTGCAGATATTTAGTTCTCCAGGTGTGGTTGAATTGACAGTTCAACTGCTAATACTCACAAATATTCTTTGGCTCCCCTTGTGTCGAATCAATAAATTTGGGTGAAATACTACCCTCAAAAACCATTGCGATCCCCTATACTTGTGGGTTATTAGCCATCTAGCTACTAGCTATGGACCCGTAGGTCCTGTGGTAACTACTCACACATCATTGGAAGGGCAGCAAGGTTGATTAAGAACCCCTTCCGTGATTGATTCCCCCTCCGGCAGAGTACCGGCGGAGGCCTCCAGATGGGATCGCGGAAGAATAGAGGCTTGCGGTGGCGGAATAATTGTTTCGGGTCTCGCTCTGGGGGTTTTGGAATATTTGGGAATTTATAGCGCTGGAATTAGGTCAGAAAGAGCCACGAGGGGCCCACTAGGCATCAGGGCGCGCCTACCCCCTGGGCGCGCCTTGTTGCCTTGTTGTCTCCTCGTCTAGCTTCTGGTCCTCCCTCGAAGCTTCTAGGGTCCCTCCTGGTCCAGAAAAAATCGTCAAAAAGTTTCGTAGCGTTTGGACTCCGTTTGGTAGGGATTTTCTGTAAAATCAAAAACAAGCTGAAAACAACAACTGACACTTGGCACTAGGTTAATAGGTTAGTTCCCAAAAATGATGTATAAAGCATACAAGATTGAGAATATAATAGCATGAAACAATCAAAAATTATAGATACGTTGGAGACGTATCACGGGCCAGTCGGTCTGCCTTGTCTGACTTGTTGCGTATGTTCGCTCGCACGAGCCGGGGATGCTGGTGCGGCTGGCTCGGGGTGCTGCGTGTCCGGACTTCTTGCGTAGGACTGCGAGGGGCTTGTCTGTCCGGCTTTGCTTGCGTACGTTCGGGTTGGAGTGGTGCATCACATTGCTCACTTGGACCCTTATCGTCACGAGTCTCGCCCGGCTTTGGCCTGTGGGGTGCTTCGTCGGGTAAGCTGGCCAGATGCTGCGTTTGGCTGCTCATTGGGGTGTTTATTGCTGGTCCATACAAGTTGTTGTGCGCCGACTGTCTTGGCTGGTCAGTTGATTTTGCCTGTACTGGGTGGCTGGTTGTGGTGGCTTAACTCATTTGTCCTGGGGGGTGTGATCAAAATTTGGCTCAATGGTCATAGTGTTACATTTGTGAGCCTTTTTACAAGCTCTTCTTCGACATGACGATGTGTTATTTTAGCCGGATACGTGCCCCTGTGTTGGGTGGCTGTTTCGGATGGTTGAGCCTACTGGTTGTGTGGGGTGTGGTCGACTGTTCAATTTCGACCGTGTGTTTTTTGACGTTTAGCCTCTGGGGCCTCACGTGGGATGGGACGGTTAACTGCGACCCTTTTCTGTAACCGGCGGCGGCTGTCGTTGGACTAGACCCATGCCTTTTTTTGGTACTCTTTTTTGGTTCACCTGGTCGTTGCTGGCGTCAGGCTATTGTTCGGGTCTTCCTGTCATTGTATTGGGTTTACTGCTTGGATGGGTTCGCATTGGCTCCAAGCGTTGGCGTTTGATACACCAGGTAAAATCGCGTCGTCTACTCGGTCCATTGGCACACTCTCTCCTCATGCCCAGCTTGTCTTATCCTTCTGGTTTCATGCATAGCCTATGTTTTTAAAATATATCGTGTAAGAACTCATGAACATGTTTGCTTATCTCTTATAACCTACTATAAAAATTATCTTTGTTCTTTTGTGATTTCAATGTGGAGTTGGAAATGAGAAGAAGCGGTAGAGTTTCACTCTTACGACTGAAGAGTATGAAACACGATCGCCCAGTGATTTAGGCCCAATAAAAGAGTCCATAATTACTGGGAGAGAGGTGTTCACATGGCGGCCCAGTGATTGACGCTGACATGATGGACCCACTCAAAATGTCATACGTGTCTAAGTAGTGTCATCATATACTCCTGATTGAATTGCAACTTTGATTGTTGGTTATGCGATCTGCTCGAACATAAGTGCATTCTCGTGTTTGAGACTTTTTTTTCTCCCAACCTGTTATTCCTTGTAGTGGCAGACTGTCATCTAGTACCCACCAGGTTCAAGTCTATGAAAAAGATGGTCAACGTAGTCAATTTGTAAACATCACCAGAGGCGTGCTGCACATAATAACACAAATTCTCTGTCGGTGCAGCTTGATAACCCACAAGCTTGATAACACAAATTCTCCATCAGTGCAAGTTCATCTTCATAAGCATAATTCATATTGGCATCATGGCCACAAGCATAGCAAGCATCAAGTTCATCAAAAAGGGATATTTCAAATGAATCCAAGGGATCATAGCAATCATCCTTCGGTAAGCACGAAGGGAAATTAAACAATGTATGCGTTGAAGAGTTACTCTCATTAGAAGGTGGGCACGGGTAGCTAATCCGCTCTTCCCCTTTTGTTCTTCGCTCTCCTCCTCATGTTTTTCATCTAATGAGCTCACAGTTTCAGCAACTTCTTCTTCCATAGATTCCTGCAAAATATTAGTCTCTTCTTGGGCAGCGGAGACTTTCTCAATAAATTCATCAATATAGGCATTGTATTCATAATTCGCATAGCAATATTTAAGTATAGCATAATTTTCAGATCTGTAAAGAGCATCATCACAATCTTCATACTTTTCAAACAAAGGTTCAATTTCATAAGCACCCTTAAAAGCAACAAATTCTTCTATTTGTTCCACATCATAGTAATCACATACACCATTAGCATAAGAAGCAAAGGTTTCATTATCATTAAATTCACATTGAAAGGGAAGGTGTGGAGCCTTCATCTTAGAGCAACAAGTATAATCATACATAGAGCACATATTCCAAGCATACCAATGCAACATTTTAATTTGATCCCATAAGTGTTTCCCTTTTTGAGACAAGCGATAATCCCTAAAGTATTCCCGGTGATCCAAAGTATCTCGCATTATCAAGTTGAATGGGGATTTATCAGGATTATCAAAGTAGTATTTAATGTTTTCCACATAACCAGCATCGAGGGTTTTAGGAGGTTCCCCATCTCCATGAGTAGCAAGTACAACTATTTTTTTTGGTATTTCATGTTCCATATCCATAACTAAAGATATAAAACAACTTAGAACATAAAATAAAAACTACTTAGTGATAAAGCAAACAAGCACACATGAGAATATTCACCCCACGCTATTGCTCCCCGGCAACGGCGCCAGAAAAAGGTCTTGATAACCCACAAGTGTAGGGGATCAATTGTAGCTTTTCGATAAATAAGAGTGTCAAACCCAACGAGGAGCTAAAGGTAGAATTTATATGCTCTTCAAGTTCTATCAACCATCGATACAACTCTACGCACACCTAACGTTTGCTTTACCTAGAACAAGTATGAAACTAGAAGTACTTTGTAGGTGTAATGCGAGAACTACTTTGCAAGAATAAAACTAGGAGTACTTTGCTAGATAATAAAAGTTAGTTGTTTAGTAGAAAGCTTTTTGTAGAACGATGAGAAAGATTGTCCTTAGGTAATTGAATATAACACGATAGATACATATCATATGCAATGAGGGAGAGGCACATGCTAACACACTTTCCGTACTTGGATCATATGCACTTATGATTGGAACTCTAGCAAGCATCCACAACTACTAAAGATCATTAAGGTAAAACCCAACCATAGCATTAAGTAAAAAGTCCCCTTTACTCCCATACGCAACAACCCCCTTACTCGGGTATAAGCTTCTGTCACTCTCGCCACCCACTATAAGCGAATCATGAACGTATTGCAAAACCCTACAGCGGTAATCCCACACGCTTGCACGACACGGAGGGCACTGCTACTTGTAGACTGCGTTGGTATTTCCCCGAAGAGGAGAGGATGATGCACTATAGTAGAGATAAGTATTTCCCTCAGTTAAGAACCAAGGTTATCAATCCAGTAGGAGAACCAAGCAAAATTCTGTTAAGCGTACCTGCACACACAAAAGCAAACACTTGCACCCAATGCAAATAAGAGGGTTGTCAATCCTCTTAGTGGTTATTTGCAAGGATTAATTCTGATAGTGGTAGATAGATAAACTAAAATACTAAATAAAATAAAAGTAAATAAATTGAAGCAAGGTATTTTTGATTTTAATATATGATAAAAGTAGACTCGGGGGCCATAGTTTTCACTAGAGGCTTCTCTCTCGAACGCATAGCATATGGTGGGTAAACAAATTACTGTTGGGCAATTGATAGAAAAGCAAATAATTATGACAAATTCATGGCAATGATCATGTATATAGGCATCATGTCCAAGACACGTAGACCGACTCCTGCCTGCATCTATTACTATTACTCCACCCATCGACCACTATCCAGCATGCATATAGGGTATTAAGTATGAAACAGAGTAACGCCTTAAGCAAGATGACATGATGTAGACAAAGTAAACTCAAGCAATATGATTAAACCCCATCTTTTTATCCTTAATGGCAATAATACAAATACATGTCATGTCCCTTTCTGTCACTGGGATTGAGCACCGCAAGATTGAACCCATCACAAAGTACCTCTCCCATTGCAAGATAAACCAATCTAGTTGGCCAAACCAAATCGATAGATCGGAGAGAAATACACAGCTATAATAATCATGCATAAAAGAGTTCAGAGAAGACTCAAATATTTCTCATGAATAATCTGATCATAAACTCACAATTCATCAGATCCCAACAAACACACCGCAAAAGAAGATTACATCGGATAGAACTCCAAGAACATCGAGGAGAACATGGTATTGAATATCAAAGAGAGAGAAGAAGCCATCTAGCTACTAGCTATGGACCCGTAGGTGTGTGGTAAACTACTCACACATCATCGGAAGGGCAGCAAGGTTGATGTAGAAGCCCTCCGTGATCGATTCCCCCTCCGGCAGAGTACCGGAAAAGGCCTCCAGATGGGATCGTGGAAGAACAGAGGCTTGCGGCGGCATAAAAGTTATTTGGGGTGGCTCTCTGTTGGTTTCCCAATATTTGAGAATTCATAGAAGTGGAATTAGGTCAAACGGAGCCACGAGGGCCCCACAAGGCATCAGGGCGCACCCCCCTGGGGCCGCGCCCTGTTGCCTTGTGGAGGCTTCGTGAACCTTCTGGCCTCCTCTCCAAGTCTCGAGGGTCTCATTTGTCCAGAAAAAAATCTCCAAAAAGTTTCGTGGCATTTGGACTTCGTTTGGTACTGATTTCCTGAAAAACCAAAATCAAGCAGAAAACAACTGGCACTGGGCACTAGGTTAATAGTTTAGTCCCAAAAAATGATATATAATTGCATATAAAAACATCCAAGATTGATACTATAATAGCATGGAACAATCAAAAATTACAGATACAATTGAGACGTATCAAGCATCCCCAAGCTTAATTCCTGCTCGTCCTCGAGTAGGTAAATGATAAAAACAGAATTTTTGATGTGGAATGCTACCTAACATGTTGCATCATGTAATCTTTCTCTTACGGTATGAATAATAAGATCCGAATGATTCAAAGCAATAGTCTATAGTTTGACATAAATACATCAATACTCAGGCATACTAATAAACAATCATGTCTTTCAAAATAAAAATGCTAAAGAAAGTTATCCCTACAAAAGCATATAATTCTGTCATGCTCCATCTTCTTAACACTAAATATTTATCATGAACAACCCCGGTTTTAGCCAAGCAATTGGTTCATACTTTTTAACGCGCTTCTGCTTTTTCAACCCCCACGCAATACATGAGCGCATGCCATGGATATAGCACTATGGGTGGAATAGAGTGTGGTGGTAGAGATCAATAAGGGGAAGTCAAAAATAAGAAGATAGTCTCACATCAACGAGGCTAATCAACGGGCTATGGAGATGCCCATCAATTGATGTCAATGTGAGGAGTAGGGATTGCGATGCAACAGATGCACTAAGAGCTATAAGTGTATGAAAGCTCAACATGAAAACTAAGTGGGTGTGCATCCAACTTGCTTGCTCATGAAGACCTCAGGCATTTGAGGAAGCCCATCATCAGAATATACAAGCCAAGTTCTATAATGAAACATTCCCACTAGTATATGAAAGTGACTAAACAAGAGACTCTCTATATGAAAAACATGGTGCTACTTTGAAGCACAAGTATGGAAAAGGATAGTAACATTGCCCCTTCTCTCTTTTTCTCTCATTTTTTTTGGTGGGCTCTTTTTGGCCTCTTTTTTCATGGGCTCTTTTTGGCCTTTTTTTATTTCCTCACTGGGACAATGCTCTAATAATGATGATCATCATACTTTTATTTACTTACAACTCAAAAGAAAATTACAACTCGAAACTAGAACACAAAATATGACTCTACATGAATGCCTCTGGTAGTTTACCAGGATGTGAAATTATACTAGCGTAACATGTATAAAAATGATGAACGGTTGAGCCACAAATACTATGTCATCTCTATGATCATGCAAAGCAATATGACAATGATGATGTGTGTCATAAAAACGAAACGGTGGAAGTTGCATGGCAATATATCTCGGAATGGCTATGGAAATGCCATGATAGGTAGGTATGGTGGATGTTTTGAGGAAGATATAAAGAGGCTTATGTGTGATAGAGCGTATCATATCACGGGGTTTGGATGCACCGGCGAAGTTTGCACCAACTCTCGATGTGAGAAAGGGCTATGCACGGTACCGAAGAGGCTAGCAAATTGCGGAAGGGTGAGAGTGTGTATAATCCATGGACTCACATTAGTCATAAAGAACTCATATACTTATTGCGAAAGTTTATTAGCCCTCGAAGCAAAGTACTACTACGCATGCCCCTAGGGGGGAGGTTGGTAGGATTTAACCATCGCACGCCCCCGACCGCCACACAAAGGAAGACAATCAAGAATAAATCATGCTCCAACTTCTTAGCATAATGACAGACCATATGTGCATGCTTCGGGAATCACAAACCTTAACACCAATATTCTTACTAAACCACAATTATCCACTAGCACCTCCCACATATTACCATCTTAATATCACAAAACTATTGCAAGGAATCAGACTTATCATATTCAGTGATCTACATGAAAGTTTTTATTATATCCCTCTTGAATACCTATCATATTAGGACCAAATTCATAACCCGTGCATATTACCATTGCTATTCATTAGACTCTCAAAAATATATAAGTGAAGCATGAGAGTGCAACTATTTCTTTAAAATATAACCACCGCCGTGCTCTAAAAGATATAAGTGAAACACTAGAGCAACTGCCTAGCTCAAAAGATATAAGTGAAGCACATAGAGTATTCTAACAAATCACGAATAATGTGTATCCCTCTCAAAAAGGTGTGTTCAGCAAAGATGATTGTGACAAACTAAAAATCAAACAAAACCAACAAACTATATCACAAGAAGCTCCAAGTAAAACACATATCATGTGATGAATAAAAATATAGCTCCAAGTGAGTTACCGATAGATTGTAGACGAAAGAGGGGATGCCTTCCGGGGCATCCCCAAGCTTAGGTGCTTGAGTATTCCTTGAATATTACCTTGGGGTGCCTTGGGCATCCCCAAGCTTAGGCTCTTGCCTCCTTATTCCTTTATCCATCGTAGTCTTACCCAAAACTTGAAAACTTCAGCACACAAAACTCAACAGAAACCTCGTGAAATCCGTTAGTATAACAAACAAACCTTAAACTTTAGGTACTGTTGTAAATTGATTCATATTTAATATTGGCATAATGCTACTGTACTCCAACTTCTCCATGACTCATACCCCCCGATACGATCCATAGATTCATCAAAATAAGCAAACTATGCAACAAAAACAGAATCTGTCTAAAACAGAACAGTCTGTAAAGATCTGAATTAACGTCATACTTATGTAGCTCCAAAAATTCTGAAAAATTAGGAAAACGTGGGAAATTCATATATCAATATTGTGTAAAAAAGTCAGAAGGTTCTGATGTTCCAGAAAAAAATTAAAATTCCAGCACTGGACGCAAAAGTTTCTGTTTTCAAACAGCATCAATTATACTATGGGATTTCTATTTCTGTGCCCTCGGTTGCTTAGCACTCCTCAGTTTCCCCCCACCCAACTAACGCCCCTCACTTTTCCCCTCCACCACTTGGCCCACACTCAAGTCTGCCCAAAACGGAGCGTTTCCGTCGGGTCAGTGTAGTTGACCGTTACCTGGCGCATATGCTGACGCGTGGGACACCCAGGACCCACCTGCCAGTGTGTATATTAGTTAAAAATAATAGTGAAATATATACTGACGATTGGGACACCGCAGGACCCACCTGTCAGTGTCTGATTTATTTGCAAAATGCAGTGGAATAATAATGCCTCCCGTGGGGGTCGAACCCGGCACCATCGCTTGATTATAAATCGAGCTAGCCATTTCAGCTGTGTGCGTTTGTTTGCTTACGGGCAGAGCCGGGGCTAGTCGACTTGACATTTCTACGTTATAGAAGGGCCCACGAATTAGTGGCACTGGAAAGAGAGAACGCGGCGGTTTAAAACACAGCATATTAATAGATTCAGAGATTCGGATTAACTTAACAAACACGTTCATAGATTAAGAGAGCGAACTAATATGGTGACATTACACTAACTAATACATATTTTAAGGGGAGGGGCGACATAAGATGGCCGGCCGATGCCGACAGCGACTACAGATGGATGGTTACTAGTCTTCATCATCCGAAAGGACGATGGTGCCGTCGTCGTCATTGTGGCCTTCGTCATCGGAGGAGGATAGGATGACGACGTCCGGTCCCTCGCCTTCCGCCTCAACGGCGGCCACTGCACGCAGAGTAGCCGCCCTCCTCTGCTCTTGACCTACGGCTTCTTTTTCAGCCGCCCGGCGCCTGACAGCCTCTGCTTACGCCGTGGACAAAGACGCAGCTAGCACCGCCTTGTTGGGCTGCTGCTGCGCCGCGCGCAGGGCCTCCTCGGCTTGGGCAGTGAGCACGGCAGCATCGGGCGCACGAGGCGGTGCATCTTCCTCGGCCGCGTCTTCCACGCCGTAGATGTCGAGGTGCTCCTGCAGCGCCTCGAAGGCCACCTCCTCCTTGGCATCCTCCTCCTTGAGCTCCCTATGGTTACAAGGCAGCTCTGACGGCGTGGGCTCGAGCTCGGAGTAGTTGGAGTAGGTGTTGGTGCCCAACGAGGATGCGCCGGAGTTGGAGCCCGTAGCCGCTCCAGTGTTGGAGCCCCCACTGGTGCTGGCCACCGGCGCCCTGGGGCAGAGACCTCCCGTGGAGATCCTTGCGGTCTGTAGCTGCCTCACCATGGTGGCTGAACTAGCTTTGGATTGCGCGGCGCGTGGAAGCAATGGAGTGAAGCGTCGGTGGAACGATGCCACACGTCGGTATTTAATCAAAGGAGTGCGGGGTGTGGAGCAACGGAGCAGGGGAGTGGATCATCGGTGCAGGGAGTTCAATGGCGCATTGCCTCCATCTTTTCACATTGAATCGAGGCGTGTCGATCGGTAAAGCTGTGTCCCGAGGGTGCACTAATTGCCCTGATGCGACGAAGCTGCATGGCAGCGCACATGCAGGGCGGGCTACTTCGGGTGGCTTCGCGCATGCATGGCAGGTTGAGACTAGGCCTCTACGATGGCCCATCATACAAGCACGCAGCCCACGGCCGCTGTCGCGTGTCCCTGTTCCCCCGCTGCCAGGTGGGCCACTCATGTCCCCATCCACGGAGCACACACCCAATACAGCCATTCAGGCCTCATCTCGCGGATCGACCATGGCAAACCCTAGCGCCTCATCTAAACCATTCCCGAACAGCTATCCAACGGCCCTGGTAGTGCGGGGTTTTGAGAGGGGTTTGGGTGATAGTTGTGAAGTAAGTGCCTGAAATAAGTTTGAAAATGGGTCCCTTTAATTTTTCCGATGCAAGAAATGACATTTTTTGAACAGCTATCCAAGTTCCTGAACAATAATTTTATATATTTTTTGAATAAAAACTTATTTTTCTATTTTTTAGGTGCAAGAAATGACATTTTTTGTGAAGTAAGTGCCTGATATAAGTTTGAAAATGGGTCCCTTTAATTTTTCATCCAAAATAGACCACATTTTATGCACAATGCCCAAGTTTCACGAATTTTCTAGTATTTTTTTCTATATTTCATCCATTTAGTGAATTTCTAGAGATTTATGAGGAACTGCTCAGATTTGAACTACAAGTGTGATGTATGTTGGTCCTGAAAATTGGCAAAAATCATTTTAAGCTTTTGAATTGGTGGTGTAGGCACTGGGCACAACCAAAGTTGAAATTCCCAACCATCTTGTAGGACTGGTCAACCTTGCAAGTTTGACCTCATTTTGAACAAAAATCAAAGAATGAAATTCTTGTGCATGGAGCCCTTTTGTGTCAACTAGTTACTGGGAAAAATCATGTTGACCTATTTTTGGTTATTTTTGAATGTTGCACCTTTTTAAGTAAGTTTTGCATGTTGCTATTTTAGGTAACTTTGCATGCTGCACTGTTTTTCAACATGCAAATGGCACTCCACGTAGGAAATCCAAAACGTAGCATACACCAACTTAGTAACCACATTCAAACTAAAGTGAGCAGCAACAACATACTGTTTTCATTAAACACTGGGCATCCACATGTCGGATCCTCAGCACTAGCGAGTAGGGGGTGGGAGACGCTTCAGATGGCGAGCCAGGCGGCGGTGGGACCGTTCAGCATTCTGCTCGAACTAAGCCGAGAGCTCATACTGCTCCGCCACTATTGGGGCAGTCTTGCAACCTGGCTTGCTCTCCAAAGTGAGCAGCGGCAGATCCTCCCCGGCATCAGCATCCAACAACACCTGGTCATCCATCTGCTCATCCCAGTCGTCCACTGGAATCGTCAGATTCATGTCAGCAGGCGAAGCGATGATCTCCATACCCCCCTGACTGCCCACCACTTCTGCAACCTCCTCCTTTGCGATGATCTGCAAACCCCCCTGGTAGTTGTCATCTTCTGCGGCATCCTCCTCATGCACCTTGTCAGAATCCTCTAGCTGCTCATCCTCGTCGTCAGAATTGTCTTCCTCCTCCTCCTCGTCAGAATCTTCATCTTCCTTCTCCTCGTCAGAACCCTCCTCCTCCTCGTCAGAATCCTCATCTTCCTCCTCCTCGTCAGAACCCTCCTCCTCCTCAATGTCTGCGTCCTCCTCTTCTGATTCGTCGTCGATGACCTCAATAATATGCAAATTAACCGGGCCTTCTGCCTCTGGATTCGGCGACGCGAGGCGGGAGCGGTACTCGTACCAGCGAGCTCGCTGTCGAGGATCCGGCGACTCCATCGCCTCTGCCATTGCCTATAGGAGAATCTCCATTGAGATTGCCCCCTTGTCTCCAGGAACCATCCACTTCAGCTCACCCTTGGTCATTTCCAAGGTCAGGCACAGCGCGTGCGTGATGAGAGCGTTCATGCTCGGAAACCAGGAGCATATTTCCTTGCACTTCGCCATCACTTGCTCATCTCCGGCGCAGAACTCTTCCATCGCCCTCTTCCATCCAGGAACTGCTAGCCATCAATCAATGTCGAAATTTGCAAAACAAATAATTAAAAATGAACTACAATTCCAAACGCACAAATAACTAAAGATGAAATAATCCTAAATTCAAGGGTTTTCTGTTTCCAAACTAGCAGCCACGAGTTCCAAACGCACAAATCCAATCCTAAATAAATGTCGATACTGATTCCAAACTAAAGCAACTCAACGGACAAAAATTCAATTGCTCAATCGCCCATTCAATCGACTGATAATAGAATCCTAATTGCTAGGGTTTCAAATCAAAACGTACCAGCCGCCCAATTGTCATGCACGGTACCTGCTGATGTGCCGAAGGGCTGCGCCGTAGCACCCGATCGCTTCGCCATCTGAGCTCAGGCGTACGGTCCGAGTGGGCGGCGGGGCTGCTAGGGGCACGGCGGCAGCTGCTGCGTGGGTCTGTGTGGGGGATGCGGCTGGTCGCTTGGGTCGAGCTAATTTAGGCAAAAGAAAGTGATAGCTCACGCTGCCCAGGTCCCACTCGTCATAGGCAGTCACGGCCACGGCCCACCTGTCATACGCGGCCCACATGTCCGAAGCTCTCCGCCCCCCACGCGTCAGTAACTGAGCAGGTAATGGTCAACTACTTTGACCCGACAGCAAGGCTCCATTTGGGCTTTTGCGAGCAGGTGGGGGAGGGGGGAGGGGAGAAGTGAGAAAAATTAGTTGGCTGGGCAAAACTGAGCCCAACTAAGGAGCCAGGGGCATGAAAATAGAAATCCCTTATACTATCATCCAAATCATCCCAAAGGCATTACTTGGCACAAACACTAATTAAAAGATAAAAACACAATCATAACAGAGGCTAAAATTGTGTAAACACACAAGAACAGAAAGTAAAAACAAAAAATTTATTTTATTCATTTGGTTGCCTCCCAACAAGCGCTATTGTTTTATGCCCCTAGCTAGGCATAATGCATAGTTTCAAGTGTTGTCATCCTTGGTTTTGACATCCTTAGGTGTGTGATTTTCAGGAGGTTTTTTAAAGACAATGGGGAACACATCATCAACCAAAATTTTAGGGTCATTAAGGCTACTTTCTTCAAACCCTTGTTGGTTCCCTTTTATGATCCAGGAGTATTTCTGATTAATACCATTGAAAACTTGTTGGATGATATGCAGAGGAGGAACTTCCTTTTTAGTATTTTCATCAAAAGCATGGTGATCATGAAAAACATATCTCAACATATATTCCTCATTATATAAAATTTCGTCTATCACCGGATTTTCTTGGCTCATATTGTAGAAATCAAAGATCTCTCTAGCCTCTTGCACTATGTAATCAAACACATTCATAAGGATAAGAGTAGCTATTTTTTTAGCCTTAGGGTTGTTTATAATAGGTAACTCATAAAACAATCTTTGCAAGGTAGGATGAGTACGAATAAATCTTCTTTCAAGTTTAAGAATAAGTGCGGAGATAGCCACCCCATAACTGTTGGTTCTTTTAAGAATTGGAGTATCATTGCAAACCAAAGTTCCCGTGCAATTAAAGAACTCTTGAATAATGTTTTTCCCTATGATATTTCCACTCCCTCCTACAAAAATTTTTGAGTCTAAATTTGAGGGAATTTCTATCTTAGGGATTTTACCATCCTCACTTTTTCCAATAACAAACTCAGACATGGTGGCAACTTCAAGCAAAGCAAGCAAACTAGCAAACAGGCAAATAAAAATATTTTTGTGTTTTTGTCAAAAAAAAAAATAGAAGTGGGGGAGATGAAAACGAGAGGCAAATGCAAATAAAAAGGCAAATAAAATAAATACAAGTGGATGATAGTTTGTGCGAAGGTACTTGGTAATTTTAATGATGTCTCCCCGGCAACGGCGCCAAAAATTCTTCCTGCTACTTGTAGACTGCGTTGGTATTTCCCCGAAGAGGAGAGGATGATGCAGTATAGTAGAGATAAGTATTTCCCTCAGTTAAGGACCAAGGTTATCAATCCAGTAGGAGAACCAAGCAAAATTCCGTTAAGCGCACCTGCACACACAAAAGCAAACACTTGCACCCAACGCAAATCTGAGGGTTGTCAATCCTCTTAGCGGTTATTTGCAAGGATTAATTCTGATAGTGGTAGACAGATAAAATAAAATACTAAAAAAAATAAAAGTAAATAAATTGCAGCAAGGTATTTTTGATTTTAATATATGATAAAAGTAGACCAGGGGGCCATAGTTTTCACTAGAGGCTTCTCTCTCGAACGCATAGCATACGGTGGGTAAAAAAATTACTGTTGGGCAATTGATAGAAAAACAAATAATTATGATGGTTTCATGGCAATGATCATGTATATAGGCATCACATTCGAGACAAGTAGACCGACTCCTGCCTGCATCTACTACTATTACTCCACCCATCGACCGCTATCCAGCATGCATCTAGGGTATTAAGTATGAAAGAGAGTAACGCCTTAAGCAAGATGACATGATGTAGACAAAGTAAACTCAAGCAATATGATTAAACCCCATCTTTTTATCCTTAATGGCAACAATACAAATACGTGTCATGTCCCTTTCTGTCACTGGGATTGAGCACCGCAAGATTGAACCCATCACAAAGCACCTCTCCCATTGCAAGATAAACCAATCTAGTTGGCCAAACCAAATCGATAGATCGGAGAGAAATACAAAGCTATAATAATCATGCATAAAATAGTTCAGAGAAGACTCAAATATTTCTCATGAATAATCTGATCATAAACTCACAATTCATCGGATCCCAACAAACACACCGCAAAAGAAGATTACATCGGATAGAACTCCAAGAACATCGAGGAGAACATGGTATTGAAGATCAAAGAGAGAGATGAACATGGTAAACTACTCACACATCATTGGAAGGGCAGCAAGGTTGATGTAGAAGCCCTCCGTGATCGATTCCCCCTCCGGCAGAGTACCGGAAAAGGCCTCCACATGGGATCGCGGAAGAACAGAGGCTTGGGGCGGCCTAAAAGTTATTCAGGGTGGCTCTCTGTTGGTTTCCCAATATTTGAGAATTTATAGAAGTGGAATTAGGTCAAACGGAGCCATGAGGGCCCCACAAGGCATCAGGGCGCGCCCCCCTGGGGTCGCGCCTGTTACCTTGTGGAGGCTTCGTGAACCTTCTGGCCTCCTCTCCAAGTCTCCAGGGTCTCTTTTGTCCAGAAAAAAATCTCCAAAAAGTTTCGTGGCATTTAGACTTCGTTTGGTACTAATTTCCTGAAAAACCAAAAGCAAGCAGAAATCAGCAACTGGCACTGGGCACTAGGTTAATAGGTTAGTCCCAAAAAATGATATATAATTGCATATAAAAACATCCAAGATTGATACTATAATAACATGGAACAATAAAAAAATTATAGATATGTTGGAGACGTATCAGGCACCATAGGACAGTACCAATTTAACATACAACTTATATCAATCAAACCATACCACAATTAACCCGTAGGACAAAAGAAATCTACTCAAACATCATAGGATTGCCACACATCATTGGATAATAATATATAGCATTAAGCACCATGTTCAAGTAGAGATTACAGCGGGGAGAAGAGGTGTTACACCGCTGCATAGAGGGGGAGAGAGTTGGTGATAACGGCGGCGAAGTTGTTGGTGTAGATCGTCGTCATGATGGTTCCCCCGGCGGCACTCCGGCGCCACCGGAAGAGAGTGGGAGGGAGCCCCCCTCCTTCTTATTCTTCTTGCTTGGCCTCCCCCCTAGATGGGAGGAGGTTTCCCCTCTGGTCCATGGCTGCCATGGCTCCCGGAGGGCAGGAGCCCCTCCGAGATTGGATCTCTCTCTGTTTCTCTTCTGTTTCGCGTTCGTGTTTTCTGGCCTTTCACCGTTTCTTATATTCCCGGAGATCCATAACTCCGATTGGGCTGAAATTTTGAGGAAATTTTTATCCAGATATTAGCTTCCTTGCGGCAAAAGGACACCCCGAACCGACCTTCGAGGTGGCCACAAGTGTAGGGGGCGCACCCTGTGAGCTTGTGGGGCCTATGGGCCACCCCTTATGCTGATTCTTTTCCCCAAACTCACATGTATTCCAAAATAAATCTTCATAAAATTTTATCGCGTTTGGACTTCGTTTGATATGGATTTTCTGCAAAACAAAAAACATGCAACAAACAGGAACTGGCACTGGGCACTGGATCAATATGTTAGTCCAAGAAAATCATATAAATTGTTGCCAAAAGTATGTTAAAGTTGTAGATTATTGGCATGAAACAATCAAAAGCTAGATGGCTTTCTCTCTCTCTTTGATCTTCAATACAATGTTCTCTTCGGAGATTGATCCGATGTAATCTTCTTTTGCGGTGTGTTTGTTGGGATCCGATGAATTGTGGGTTTATGATTTGAATATTCATTGAAAGTGATTAAGTCTTTTCTAACTTTGTTATGTGTGATTGTTATAGCTATGTAATGCTTTCCGATCTATCTGTTTGGTTTGGCCAACTAGATTGATTTATCTTCAGTGGAAGTGGTGCATAGTAGTAGGTTCAATCTTGCGGTGTCCTCACCCAGTGACAGCAGGGGTAGCGAGGCACATATTGTATTGTTGCTACTAAGGAGAAAACGACGGGATTTAATCATATTGCTTGGTTTTGTTCTGTCTACATTATGTCATCTTGCTTAAAGTGTTACTCTGTTTGTCATGAACTTAATACCATAGATGCAGGCAGGAGTCGGTCGATTGGTGGAGTAATAGTAGTAGATGCAGGCAAGATTTGGTCTACTTGTCACGGACGTAATGCCTATATACATGATCATGCCATGAATATCGTCATAACTATGCGCTTTTCTATCAATTGCCCAACAGTAATTTGTCTACCCACCGTATGCTATTTTTATGAGAGAGATGCCTCTAGTGAAAAATATGGCCCCCAGGTCTATTTTAATCATATTACAGAAACCAAAAATACCTTGCTGCAATTTTCTTTCTTTTTATTTAGTTTGCAATTTATCTATCTACCACTACCAGATTTAATCCTTGCAATTAACGAGTACAAGAAGATTGACAACCCTCTTGCCCGCGTTGGGTGGAAGTATTTGCTCTTGTGTGTGCAGGTACTGTTGACGGGTGTTTGCGAGGTTCTGCTATTGTTTCGATAACCTTGGTTCTCTACTGAGGTAAATACTATCCGCTACTATATTGCTTCTCCCTTCCTCTTCGGGGAAAATCCCAACGCAGCTCACAAGTAGCAAGTACCTGGGTTATTTAGAGGGGATTTGGTGAACTTCATATCGAGCTGTCTAGGCGGGCTAATAGCGAGTAGTCCCTATGTAATCCAGGTGGAATTGGGAGAAATTCCTTGGTGTAATCGGTGGATGGGCATCTCGCTCTTTCTTCCATTAATATTTAATATATGATACGCGTATTCTAGAAGAAAAAAAGCCATTGGATTTACATCCAACGGCTGCGTGCTTCTTCAATCTCTCGTCTTCTTCATCCCGCACCAGCGGGACCGCCTGCTCCTAATGTCTATTATGCAACTTTATCCTTGTAGACTCTGTTGGGACTCCAAGCATAGAGTTTTGCAGGATAGCAGCGAATTTCCCTCAAGTGGATGACCTAAGGTTTATCAATCCATGGGAGGTGTAGGATGAAGATGGTCTCTCTCAAACAACCCTGCAATCAAATACAAGAAATCTCTTGTGCCCCCAACACACCCAATACAATGGTAAATTGTATAGGTGCAGTAGTTCGGCGAAGAGATGGTGATACAAGTGTAGTATGGATAGTAGATATAGGTTTTTGTAATCTGAAATAATAAAAACATAAAGGTAGCAAGTGATAAGAGTGATCACAAACGGTACTGCAATGCTTGGAAACAAGGCCTAGGGTTCATACTTTCACTAGTGCAATCTCTCAACGGTACTAACATAATTGAATCACATAACAATCCCTCAAAGTGCAGCAAAGAATCGCTCCAAAATTTCTATTCCTATCGAAGAAAGTAGTATGAATTTGTGTAGGTAGTAAACCACCTCAAAGTTGTGTTTCCACTCAATCTATTGAACCACCCCAGTGTCACGAATAGTTCTAGATATCGTACTCCGACAACACCATATGATACACATCAATCAACTCTAATGTCACCTAGATACTCCAATGTCACCACGAGTATCCGCGAGTGAGACATGCATTAAGTGATCTCAAATCCAAAGTATCCAATCCAATAACAAAGAAACCACAAAGAGCAAGATTCAATTCACTACAAAAGAGATAGAGGGGAAGAACACCATATGATCCAACTATATTAACAAAGCTTATGGTACATCAAGATCGTGTCCTATCAAGATCACGAGAGAGAGATAGAGAGAGAGAGAGATCAAACACATAGCTACTGGTACATACCCTCAGCCTCGGGGGTGAACTACTCCCTCCTCATCATGGAGGCAGTGATGAAGATGCCCTCCGGTGATGGCTTTCCCCCTCTGGCAGGGTGCCCGATCAGGACTTTGGAGCGCTTCGTAATAGAGGCTTGCGGCAGCGGCAAAACTCATCTAGGTTAACCTTCGGGGGTTTCTGGATTTATAGGAATTTTCAGCGTTGGAATCACATCAAGGGGAGTCCCGAGGGCCCCACAAGCTCAAGTGGCGCGCCTCAGGGGGGCACCCCTTGAGCTTGTAGGCCCCCTGGGCACCTTCTGGTCCTTCCCCGAAGCTTCCTGGGTCTCTTCTTGTCCAGAAAAATCATCATAAATTTTTATCGCGTTTGGACTTCGTTTGGTATGGTTTTTCTGTGAAACAAAGAAATAGGCAGAAATTAGGAACTTGCATTGGGCACTTGATTAATACGTTAGTCCATAAAAAATAATATAAAAGTGCACCAAAACCATGTATAAATCATGTAAATATAGCATGAATACTTCATAAATTATAGATACATTGGAGACGTATCAGCTCCCACCTCCGGCGGCCAGCAATCTGCCTTCCACGCTTCGCCACCAAACGCTATCCCACCGCTGGTCAGGCTATCCCTCTACCCCTTCACACCTACTACTGTTCTCCAGCAATGGCAACCCCGCCCCGCACCCATACCAGTCAACCCTCGTACTTCCCTCTGCCTGGGTCTGCACTATCGCGTCTTCCCCATCGCTGAGTCATTCTCGTCCGAGGCGTCACCGTCGGCCACCACCTTGGTGTGCTCATCTCGGCGTTGTCAATGTGGTCAACAAATTAGAGTCATTACCCCGCAAAAATATCCACATAATGGGATTCAGATAGCTAGGAACCACCAGGTTGAAGCCTATGTATCTGTCTGGCCCCAATCATGTACGTACATACTGGTCTTTCTTCAACGATGAACCATGGTCGAGTAAGGAGCGATACGTGTCGTACTAGGAAATTTGGCCCCAGACCTAGCAGGTCACAAAGTCCAGTCTAAATCATGTACACGTACGTACATCCATGTTGCAAAAATATGGGCCAAGTACACACCTGTTTGTTCATGTACTGGCCGGCCACATTGTCGTATATATATGGTCGGTCGCACTCATGTATACGGTCGGGTGTCTCCATGATACCTCTCCAACGTATCTATAATTTTTTATTGTTCCATGCTATTATAGTACCAATCTTGCATGTTTTATATGCAATTATATGCTATTTTATGTCATTTTTTGGGACTAACCTATTAATCTAGTGCCCAGTGCCAGTTGCTGTTTTCTGCTTGTTTTTGGTTTTTCAGGAAATGAGTACCAAACGAAGTCCAAACGCAATGAAACTTTTTGATGATTTTTTTCTGGACAAAAGAGACCCTAGAAGCTTCGGGAGGAGGCCAAAAGCCTCACGAGGAAGCCACAAGGGGGCGCGCCAAGATGCCTTGTGAACCCCTCGTGGCTCCTTTTGACCTAATTCAACTTCTATAAATTCTCAAATATTGGGAAACCAACAGAGAGCCCCATGAAATGACTTTTCCGCCGCCGCAAGCTTCTATTCTTCCACGATCCCATCTAGAGGCCTTTTCCGGTACTTTGCCGGAGGGGGAATCAATCACGGAGGGCTTCTACATCAACCTTGCTGCCCCTCCAATGATGTGTGAGTAGTTTACCACAGACCTACGGGTCCATAGCTAGTAGCTAGATGGCTTCTTCTCTCTCTTTGATCTTCAATACCATGTTCTCCTCGATGTTCTTGGAGTTCTATCCGATGTAATATTCTTTTGCGGTGTGTTTGTTGGGATCCGATGAATTGTGGGTTTATGATCAGATTATTCATGAGAAATATTTGAGTCTTTTTTGAATTCTTTTATGCATGATTGTTATAGCTTTGTATTTCTCACCGACCTATCCGTTTGGTTTGGCCAACTAGATTGATTTATCTTCAGCGAGAGAGGTGCTTTGTAATGGGTTCAATCTTGTGGTGTTCTATATCCCAGTGACAGAAAGGGACAAGACACGTATTTGTATTGTTGCCATTAAGGGTAAAACGACGGGGTTTATTCATATTTATTGGGTTTACTTTGTCTACATCATGTCATCTTGTTTAAGGCGTTACTCCATTTTCATTAACTTAATACCCTAGATGCATGCTGGATAGCGGTCGATGGGTGGAGTAATAGTAGTAGATGCAGCAGGAGTCGGTCTACTTGTCTCGGACGTGATGCCTATATACATGATCATTGCCATGAATCTGTCATAACTATGTGCTTTTCTATCAATTGCCCAACAGTAATTTGTTTACCCACCGTATGCTATTCGTTCGAGAGAGAAGCCTCTAGTGAGAACTATGGCCCCCGGGTCTACTTAAATCATATAAAAAGAAACCTAAAAATACCTTGCTGTAATTTATTTTCTTTTGCAATTTATCTATCTGCCATTACAAGATTTAATCCTTGCAAATAACGAGTTCAAGGGGATTGACAACCCTCTTGCCCGCGTTGGGTGCAAGTATTTGCTTTTGTGTGCGCAGGTGCTGCTCACGAGGTTTTGCGTGGTTCTCCTACTAGATTGATACCTTGGTTCTCACTGAGAAAAATACTTATCTCTACTGTGCTGCATCACCCCTCCTCTTCGGGGAAAATCCCAACGCAGTTTACAAGTAGCACTCCAACAATCATGCAAAGTACGCACTGTACATCAAAAGGCAATGTTTGGTTGGCTAGGGTATGATGGTGGTATCCCGTTACGTACGCAGCAACGGGGTAGAGGCAATAGACGATTGCATAGGACGGTGGGGGTATGTAGCAATGGGGAACCTGAAACTGGGTCCTGTTCATCGAACGCAAACTGGCTGGGATGGGACGACCGAAACGGGGTCTTGTTCATCGAGAGCCAATCGGCTGGGGTGGGGCGTACCGTGCAACGGCCTCAACGACGTCCTGTTCATCAAGTGCCAACTGCCTACGGCTGCAACGGGGTCCTGTTCATCGAGCGCCAACCGATTGGGGTGGAGTGTACGCGCGCGCGACATCAACGTGTTATTGTACATCAAGAGGCAACCGACTGGGGCTGGAGTACTATACACATAGAGAGGCCTCCTCACACAACTTGCTAGGGCTAGGGGTATTGTACACTGATAACCCACAAGTATAGGGGATCGTGACAGTCTTCGAGGGTAGTATTTCACCCAAATTTGTTGATTCGACACAAGGGAAGCCAAAGAATATTTATGAGCCTTAGCAGTTGAGTTGTCAATTCAGCCACACGTAGGATATAATATCTCTGCAGCAAAGTGTTTAGTTCCACAATAGTTTGATAGTTTCAGTAACAGTAGCAATAGTACCAGGAACAGTAACAAAAGCAGTTTGTGATGATTGTAACAGCAGCAGCAGTAGTAACTTAGCAAAGATCAATATGAGAAAAGCGTAGACATTGGATCAACGATGGATATTTGTGTTGGATGACATTTGATATGTCTCCAATGTATCTATAATTTTTGATTATTCCATGCTATTATAGTATCAATCTTGGATGTTTATTATGCAATTATATGCAATTATATATCATTTTTTGGGACTAACCTATTAACCTAGTGCCCGGTGCCAGTTGCTGTTTTTTGCCTGTTTTTGGCTTTTCAGAAAATCAATATCAAACAGAGTCCAAACGGAGAAAAAACTTTGGATTAATTTTTTCTAGACCAGAAGGGGCCCTCGAAGGCTCAGGAGAAGACTAGAAGAGCCACGAGGGAGCAACAAGCTCGGGAGGCGCGCCCAGGGGGTAAGCGTGCCCCCCAGGCTTGTGGGCCCCTCGTGGGACCTCTCGACCTAATTCAAAGCCTATAAATTCTCAAATATTCCCCATATACCAGAGAGCCACCTCAAATAACTTTTCCATCGCCGCAAGCCTCTGTTCTTCCGCAATCCCATATGGAGGCCTTCTCCGGTACTCTGCCGGAGGGGGAATCGATCACGGAGGGCTTCTACATCAACCTTGCTGCCCTTCCGATGATGTGGGAGTAGTTTACCACAGACCTATGGGTCCATATCTAGTAGCTAGATGGCTTCTTCTCTCTCATTGATCTTCAATACTATGTTCTCCTCTATCTCCTTGGAGTTCTATTCGATGTAATCTTCTTTTGCGGTGTGTTTGTTGGGATCCGACGAATTGCGGGTTTATGATCAGATTATTCATGAGAAATATTTGAGTCTTTTCTGAACTTATTTATGCATGACTGTTATAGCTTTGTATTTCTCTCCGATCTATCCGTTTGGTTTGGCCAACTAGATTGATTTATCTTGCAATGGGAGAGGTGCTTTGTGATGGGTTCAATCTTGCGGTGCTCTATCCCAGTGACAGAAAGGGACAAGACACATATTTGTATTGTTGCCATTAAGGATAAAACGATGGGGTTTATTCATATTGCTTGAGTTTACTTTGTCTACATCATGTCATCTTGCTTAAGGCGTTACTTTGTTTTCATTAACTTAATACCCTAGATGCATGCTGGATAGCGGTCGATGGGTGGAGTAATAGTAGTAGATGCAGGCAGGAGTTGGTCTACTAGTATCGGACGTCATGCCTATATACATGATCATTGCCATGAATCCGTCATAACTATGCGCTTTTCTATCAATTGCCCAACAGTAATTTGTTTACCCACCATATGCTATGCGTTTGAGAGAGAAGTCTCTAGTGAAAACTATGGCCCCCGGGTCATTTATCCATCATATATAAAATCAAAAATACCTTGCTGCAATTTTATTTATTTTATTTTGTTTTGCAATTTACTTTATCTATCTATTACTATCAGAATTAATCCTTGCAAGTAACCGCCAAGGGGATTGACAACCCTCTTGTTTGCGTTGGGTGCAAGTATTTGCTTTTGTGTGAGTAGGTGCTGCTAATAAGGTTCTGTGTGGTTCTCCTACTGGATTGATAACTGATACGTCTCCAACGTATCTATAATTTTTTATTGTTCCATGCTATTATAGTATCAATCTTGGATATTTTTATATGCAATTATATATCATTTTTTGGGACTAACCTATTAACCTAGTGCCCAGTGCCAGTTGCTGTTTTCTGCTTGTTTTTGTTTTTCAGGAAATCAGTACCAAACGAATTCCAAATGCCACAAAACTTTTTGGAGATTTTTTTTCTGGACAAAAGAGACCCTGGAGACTTGGAGAGGAGTCCAGAAGGTTAACGAAGCCTCCACAAGGCAACAGGGCGCGGCCCCAGGGGGCGTGCCCTGATGCCTTGTGGGGGCCCTTGTGGCTCCGTTTGACCTAATTCCACTTCTATAAATTCTCAAATATTTGGAAACCAATAGAGAGCCACCCCGAATAACTTTTACGCCGCAGCAAGCCTCTGTTCTTCCGCGATCCCATCTGGAGGCCTTTTCCGGTACTCTGCCGGAGGGGGAATCGATCACGGAGGGCTTCTACATTAACCTTGCCGCCCTTCCGATGATGTGTGAGTAGTTTACCACAGACCTACGGGTCCATAGCTAGTAGCTAGATGGCTTCTTCTCTCTCTTTGATCTTCAATACCATGTTCTCCTCGATGTTCTTGGAGTTCTATCCGATGTAATCTTCTTTTGCGGTGTGTTTGTTGGGATCCGATGAATTATGAGTTTATGATCAGATTATTCATGAGAAATATTTGAGTCTTCTCTGAACTCTTTTATGCATGATTATTATAGCTTTGTATTTCTCTCCGATCTATCGATTTGGTTTGGCCAACTAGATTGGTTTATCTTGCAATGGGAGAGGTGCTTTGTGATGGGTTCAATCTTGTGGTGCTCAATCCCAGTGACAGAAATGGAAATGACACATATTTGTATTATTGCCATTAATGATAAAAAGATGAGGTTTAATCATATTGCTTGAGTTTACTTTGTCTACATCATGTCATCTTGCTTAAGGCGTTACTCTGTTTCATACTTAATACCCTAGATGCATGCTGGATAGCGGTTGATGGGTGGAGTAATAGTAGTAGATGCAGGCAGGAGTCGGTCTACTTGTCTCGGACGTGATGCCTATATACATGATCATTGCCATGAATCCGTCATAATTATTTGTTTTTCTATCAATTGCCCAATAGTAATTTGTTTACCCACCGTATGTTCTGCGCTCGAGAGAGAAGCCTCTAGTGAAAACTATGTCCCCGGGTATACTTTTATCATATATTAAAATACAAAAATACCTTGCTGCAATTTATTTACTTTTATTTTATTTAGTATTTTAGATTATCTATCTATCACTATCAGAATTAATCCTTGCAAATAACCGCTAAGAGGATTGACAACCCTCTTATTTGCGTTGGGTGCAAGTGTTTGATTTTGTGTGTGCAGGTGCTGCTAATGGGATTTTGCGTGGTTCTCCTACTGGATTGATAACCTTGGTTCTTAACTGAGGGAAATACTTATCTCTACTATACTGCATCATCCTCTCCTCTTCGGGGAAATACCAACGCAGTCTACAAGTAGCAATAACCTTGGTTCTTAACTGAGGGAAATACTTATTTCTACTGTACTGCATCATCCTCTCCTCTTCGAGGAAATCCCAACGCAGCTCACAAGTAGCAGGAAGAATTTCAGGCGCCGTTGCCAGGGAGACATCACCAAAGCCTATCAAACTCTGTCGCGGGTGGTAGTTTTATGGAAATTACATTGGGAGAAGCTACAAAACTCCTTGATAATATTATGACAAATTATTCTCAATGGCACACTGAAAGAACTCCAACTGGTAAGAAGGAAAATTCTGTCGAAGAAATTAATACTTTGAGTGATAAGATGGATGCTCTTATGAAAATGGTTGCTAGTAAAAGTGTCCTGTTGATCCTAATGATGTGCCATTATCTACTTTGATTGAGCAAAATAATAATGCTATTGATGTGAATTTTGTCTCTAGAAATAATTTCAACAACAATGCTTATAGGGGTAATTTCAATCCTAGACCGTTTCCTGGAAATTCCTCTAATAATTATGGTAATTCCTATGGTAATTCATATAATAATAATAATAGGATACCCTCTGATCTTGAAAGTAATATTAAATAATTTATTAATTCTCAAAGATTTTCAATGCTATGGTCGAAGAAAAATTGAATAAAGTTGATGACATGGCTAGGAATATGGATAGAATTGCTCATGATGTTGATACTCTCAAAATTAAAATTTTGCCACCCAAGCATGATATAAATGAGTTTATTAAATCTATCTATGTCTCCATTAATGAAAGTAAAGAAAGAACCGCTAGGTTGAGAGCTAAGCAAGAATTCCTAGAAAAAGCTATTCCACCCGGTTTTTATCATAATAGTGATGAAGATATTAAAATGATTGGTGTATCACCTATTGAATCTTTATTTAGTAATATTAAACTTGATGAAAAAGGGACTGAAGATGAGTCAACTTTAGCTAGAAGGCGTCCCAATTATTTGGAGGGAAGATCTTAATGATAAAAGTGGGTTTGGAGTGGTCAAAACTTTAAATAGTGATGTGCCCACTACTTTGGATTACAAGGACTTTAATTATGATAATTGATCTTTAGTTGAATGTATTTCCTTGTTGCAATCCATGATTAATTCACCTAATGCCTATGAACAAAATAAAGGTTTTACTAAACATATTGTAGAAGCTATGATAAAAGCTCATGAAGAAAAGCTTCAGTTGGAAGTTTCAATACCTAGAAAATTACATGATGAATGGGAACCTACTATTAAAGTTAAAATTAAAGATTATGAATGTAATGCTTTCTGTGATCTAGGTGCTAGCGTCTCTACTATACCAAAGTCTTTGTGTGACGTGCTAGGCCTCACCGATATGGATGCTTGTTCCCTTAATTTGCATTTAGCGGATTCCACTATTAAAAAACCATTGGGTAGAATAAATGATGTGCTTATACTTGCAAATAGGAATTATGTACCCGTGGATTTTATTGTGCTTAGTATTGAATGCAATCCGTCTTGCCCTATAATACTTGGTAGGCCTTTCCTACGAACCATAGGTGCTATTATTGATATGAAAGAAGGAAATATAAGATTCCAATTCCCATTAAAGAAAGGGATGGCACACTTCCCTAGAAAGATAATTAAGCCACCATATGAATCTATTATGAGGTCCACCTATGGAATTAATTTGAAGGATGATAATACTTGAAATAATGCATTATGCCTAGCTAGGGGCAAAAAACAATAGCGCTTGTTGGGAGGCAACCCAATATTTATATTTATTGAAATTTTTATTTTCTTGTGTCACACAATTGTAGCCTCTGTTATGATTGTGTTTTTTATCTTTTAGTTAGTGGTTGTGCCAAGTAATGCCTTTGGGATGATTTGGATGATAGTATAATTGATGATGTTTGAAAAGAGAAAGTTTTGAGTCCAGTGCTGGATTTGTGGTTCTGTACTAGAGCGTGATAAAATTCTGAATGTTTTACACAGTATTGGTATATGAATTTTTTACGTTGTCCTAATTTTTCAGAATTTTTGGAGTTACAAAAGTATAGATTTTAAATAGATCTTTACAGACTGTTCTGTTTTAGACAGATTCTGTTTTTGTTGCGTAGTTTGCTTATTTTGATGAATCTATGGATTGTATCGGGGGGTATAAGCCATGGGGAAGTTGGAGTATAGTAGAATTATGCTAATATTAAATATGAATCAATTTCTAACAGTACCTAAAGTTTAAGATTTGTTTGTTATACTAACGGATCTCACGAGGTTTCTGTTGAGTTTTGTGTGCTGAAGTTTTCAAGTTTTGGGTGAGACAACGATGGATGAAGGAATAAGGAGCAGCAAGACCCTAAGCTTGGGGATGCCCAAGGCACCCCAAGGTAATATTCAAGGAAGACCCAAGCATCTAAGTTTGGGGATGCCCCGGATGGCATCCCCTCTTTCGTCTACAATCTATCGGTATATCACTTGGAGCTATATTTTTATTCAGCACATGATATGTGTTTTACTTGGAGCGTCTTGTGCCATAGTTTTATTTTCTTTTTTTGCTTTTTAGTTTTCCACAATCATCTTTTCTTAACACACCTTTTTGAGAGGGACACACATTATTCGTGATTTGTTAGAATACTCTATGTGCTTCACTTATATCTTTTGAGCTAGGCAGTTACTCTAGTGCTTCACTTATATCTTTTAGAGCACGGCGGTGGTTATATTTTAAAGAAATAGTTGCACTCTCATGATTCACTTAAATCTTTTTGAGAGTCTAATGAATAGCAATGGTAATATGCACGGGATATGAATTTGGTCCTAATATGATAGGTATTCAAGAGGGATATAATAAAAACTTTCATGTAGATCGCTGAATATGATAAGTTTGATTCCTTGCAATGGTTTTGCGATATTGAGATGGTAATATGTGGGAGGTACTAGTAGATAATTGTGGTTTAGTAAGAATATTGGTGTTAAGGTTTGTGATTCCCAAAGCATGCACGTATGGTCTGTCGTTATGCTAAGAAGTTGGAGCATGATTTATTCTTGATTGTCTTCCTTTGCGTAGCGGTCGGGGGCGCGCGATGGTTAACTCCTACCAACCTCCCCCCTAGGGGCATGCGTAGTAGTACTTTGCTTTGAGGGCTAATAAACTTTCACAATAATATGTGAGTTCTTTATGACTAATGTGAGTCCATGGATTATACGCACTCTCACCTTTCCGCAATTTGCTAGCCTCTTCGGTACCGTGCATTGCCCTTTCTCAACTCGAGAGTTGGTGCAAACTTCACCGGTGCATCCAAACCCCGTGATATGATACACTCTATCAGACATATGCCTCTTTATATCTTCTTCAAAACAGCCACCATACCTACCTATTATGGCATTTCCATAGCCATTCCGATATATATTGCCATGCAACTTCCACCGTTCTTTTCATGACACACATCATCATTGTCATATTGCTTTGAATGATCATATTGCTGACATAGTATTTGTGTCTCACCCACCGTTCATCATTTTCATACATGTTACGCTAGTATCATTTCACATCCTGGTACACTGCCAGAGGCATTCATATAGAGTCATATTTGTTCTAGTATTGAGTTGTAATTTTTTAGTTGTAAGTAAATAGAAGTGTGATGATCATCATTATTAGAGCATTGTCCCAGTGAGGAAATATTTAAAAAAAAGAGGCCAAAAGAGCCCAACGAAAAAAAATGAGAGAAAAAGAGAGAAGGGGCAGTGTTACTATCCTTTTCCATGCTTGTGCTTCAAAGTAGCACCATGTTTTTCATATAGAGAGTTTCCTATATTGTCACTTTCATATACTAGTGGAAATTTTTCATTATAGAACTTGGCTTGTATATTCCGATGATGGGCTTCCTCAAATGCCCGAGGTCTTCATGAGCAAGCAAGTTGGATGCACACCCACTTAGTTTTTATTTTGAGCTTTCATACACTTATAGCTCTTAGTGCATCGTTGCATGGCAATCCCTACTCCTCGCATTGACATCAATTGATGGGCATCTCCATAGCCCGTTGATTAGCCGTGTCGATGTGAGACTATCTTCCTTATTTTGACTTCCCCTCATCAATCTCTATCATCATATTCTATTCCACCCATAGTGCTATATCCATGGCTTGCGCTCATGTATTGCATGGGGTTGAAAAAGCTGAAGCGCGTTAAAAAGTATGAACCAATTGCTTGATTGTCTCCGGGGTTGTGCATGATAAATACTTTATGTTAAGAAGATGGAGCATGACATGATTATATGATTTTGTAGGGATAACTTTCTTTAGCATTTTTATTTTGAAATACATGATTGTTTGTTAGTATGCCTGAGTATTGATGTCTTTATATCAAATTATAGACTATTGCTTTAAATCATTCGGATCTTAATATTCATACCGTAAAAGAGGATTACATGATGAACATGTCAGGTAGCATTCCACATCAAAAATTCTGTTTTTATCATTTACCTACTCGAGGACGAGCAGGAATTAAGCTTGGGGATGCTTGATACGTCTCCAACATATCTATAATTTTTTATTGTTCCATGCTATTATAGTATCAATCTTGGATGTTTATTTTGCAATTATATATCATTTTATGGGGACTAACCTATTAACCTAGTGCCCAGTGCCAGTTGTTGTTTTTTTTGCCTATTTTTGGCTTTTCAGAAAATCAATATCAAACAGAGTCCAAACGGACGAAAAAACTTTGGATTAATTTTTTCTGGACCAGAAGGGACCCTTGAAGGCTCGGAAGAAGACCAGAAGAGCCACGAGGGAGCGACAAGCTCGGGAGGCGCGCCTAGGGGGGTAGGCGCACCCCCAGGCTTGTGGGCCCCTCGTGGCACCTCTTGACCTAATTCCAAGCCTATAAATTCTCAAATATTCCCCATATACCAGAGAGCCACCTCGAATAACTTTTCCGCCGCTGCAAGCCTCTGTTCTTCCGCGATCCCATATGGAGGCCTTCTCCAGTACTCTGCCGGAGGGGGAATCGATCATGGAGGGCTTCTACATCAACCTTGTTGCCCTTCCAATGATGTGTGAGTAGTTTACCACAGACCTATGGGTCCATAGCTAGTAGCTAGATGGCTTCTTCTCTCTCTTTGATCTTCAATACAATGTTCTCCTCGATCTCCTTGGAGTTCTATTCGATGTAATCTTCTTTTGCGGTGTGTTTGTTGGGATCCGATGAATTGTGGGTTTATGATCAGATTATTCATGAGAAATATTTGAGTCTTTTCTAAACTTATTTATGCATGATTGTTATAGCTTTGTATTTCTCTTCGATCTATCCGTTTGGTTTGGCCAACTAGATTGATTTATCTTGCAATGGGAGAGGTGCTTTGTGATGGGTTCAATCTTGCGGTGCTTTATCCCAGTGACAGAAAGGGACAAGACACGTATTTGTATTGTTTCCATTAAGGATAAGACGATGGGGTTTATTCATATTGCTTGAGTTTACTTTGTCTATATTATGTCATCTTGCTTAAGGCGTTACTCTGTTTTCATTAACTTAATACCCTAGATGCATGCTGGATAGCGGTCGATGGGTGGAGTAATAGTAGTAGAAGCAGGCAGGAGTCGGTCTACTTGTCTCGGACGTGATGCCTATATATATGATCATTGCCATGAATCTGTCATAACTATGCGCTTTTCTATCAATTGCCCAACAGTAATTTGTTTACCCACCATATGCTATGCGTTCGAGAGAGAAGCCTCTAGTGAAAACTATGGCCCCCGGGTCATTTATCCATCATATATAAAATCAAAAATACCTTGCTGCAATTTTATTTCTTTTATTTTGTTTTGCAATTTACTTTATCTATCTATCACTATCAGAATTAATCCTTGCAAGTAACCGCCAAGGGGATTGACAACCCTCTTGTTTGCGTTGGGTGCAAGTATTTGCTTTTGTGTGTGTAGGTGCTGCTAACGAGGTTCTGTGTGGTTCTCCTATTGGATTGATAACCTTGGTTCTTAACTGAGGGAAATACTTATCTCTACTGTACTACATCAGCCTCTCCTCTTCGAGGAAATCCCAACGCAGCTCATAAGTAGCAACATTCATCATGTAACAGTCACAACCTAGAGCGATACACACTAGCTCCAACTCATCAATGTAATGTACGCATGTATTCCGTATATAGTCATACGTGCTTATAATAAGAACTTGCATGACATCTTTTGTCCTACCCTCCCATCGCAACGGGGTCCATAGGGAAACTAAGGGATATTAAGGCCTCCTTTTAATAAAGAACCGGAAAAAAGCATTAACACATGGTGAATACATGAACTCCTTGAATTACAGTCATCCCAAGAGAGTATCCCAACTATTGTCACTTTGGGGTCTACGGATCAGAACAATAACAAGTGCATATAACTAGCAGATAGGATCAAGAACTCAAATATATTCATGAAAACATAGAGGGTTCAGATCTGAAATCATGGTACTCGGACCCTAGTGACAAGCATTAAGCATAGCAAAGTCATAGCAACATCAATCCCAGAACATAGTAGATACTAGGGATCAAGCCCTAACAAATTGACTCGATTACATGACAAATCTCATCAAACTCCATCACTGTTCAGCAAGCCTTCGGAGGAATTACTCACTCCCGGTGGTGAGCATCATGGAATTGTTGATGAAGAAGGGTTGATGATGACAACGGTGACGAATCCCCCTCTCCGGAGCCCCGAACGGACTCCAGATCAGCCCTCCTGATGAAGAACAGGAGGTGGCGGCGGCTCCGTATCGCAAAACATGATGAAACTTTCTCTCTGATTTTTTTCTCCACGGGACAGTACTTATAGAGTTGGAGTTAGAGCAAACGGTGGCCTGTGGGACCCACGAGCTCACAGGGCGCGCCCCCTGAGCTCATGGCTCTCTGGTGGCCCCCCTCCAGTAGTTCTCTTCGACAATAGTTTTTATATATTCTGGAAATAATCTCCGTAAATTTTCAGCCCAATCCGAGAACTTTTATCTCTGCACAAAAATAACACAATCGTAGTTCTGTTGAAAACAGCGTCAGTCCGGGCTAGTTTCATTCAAATCATGCAAATTAGAGTCCAAAACAAGAGCAAAAGTGTTTGGAAAAGTAGATACGTTTGGGACGTATCAACTCCCCCAAGCTTAACTCATTGCTTGTCCTCAAGCAATTCAGTTGACAAACTGAAAGTGATAAAGAAAAACTTTTACAAACTCTTTTGTTCTTGTTGATGTATATATGCTTAACTAGTGTTCAAGTTTTCAGCAAAGATTATGAACTAACCATATGAATGATAACACTTAGGTCTCACATTTACTCATGACAATAACATAACCAACTAGCGAGCAATAATAAGATATCTTGGATGCCAACAATTTGCCAATACAATCATGATATAATATGATAACATGGCATCTCGCTAGCCCTTTCTAAGACCACAAAACATAAATGCTGAGCACCTCTCAAGTTCAAATAGCGACTAAACATTGTAATTTAAGGTAGAAGAGATCCAGTCATAGTCACATCCAACATTAACTAGACTGAATGCATGTTAAGCTAAGAATGACAATAGCGCTCTCAAAGTTGGTGCTTGAATGAGAAGGTGATGACTCAACAATGAAAGTAAATAACATGAAAGTAAATAGAAAGGCCCTTCACGGAGGGAAGCAAAGATTTGCAGAGGTGCAAGAGCTCGAAGCTTAAAATAGAGATTAATACATTTTGAGAGGTGTGCTTTTCCTGTCAATGTCACGACAAAGGATTTCAATATCTTCCTTGCTAAACACATTATCGGCGGTTCCCATGCGGAAAGGTAAAGTTTAATCCCCCTAACCATTCAAACACAAGCCATGGCTAGCCGAATTCACGGGTGCCCTCCAAACAATCAACTTTCCGAGGGATTTTGTTTTATTATATTTTTCTTTATTTTCAATTACAGGACCGGGCATCCCAATTACCAGCCTCTCTCGTGCAATGACAAGTGAATAAACAGCCATCATGAGAGTGACCCACTTAGCATGTAAGATATTGACCGCCCTGTCGCTCCATGAGCGGTACGGGCACACAAAACAGATGTTTATTTGAATGATTAGAGGTGGCACATGAAAAATTACTTGGAACGGCAGAATAATACCGCATATAGGTAGATATAGTGGACTCATCTGGAACAACTTTGGGTTTAAGGATTTTGGATGCACAAGCAGTATTCCCACTTAGTACAGGTGAAGGCTAGCAAATAGATTGAGAAGCGACCAACTAGGGAGCGACAACGGTCATAATCATGCATTACGAATAATTAACATTGGATACGAGCATGAGTAGGATATAAACACCCTGAACATAAATATCATGAAGGTTGCATTGGTTTTGATTCAACTACATGTATGAACATGTGCCAAGTCAAGCCACTTGAATTATTCAGAGGAGGATACCATACTAACATACTACATCACAACCATTTTAATGCATGTTGACACACAAGATAAATCATTATCCACTCCTAGCTAAGTAAGCATGGCATGAGCAAATATAATCTCTAATTGTCATCACAAACATGTTTACTCATAATATGCTGAATCGAGATCGACTGAGTTAAACATATTTACAAAAATGGAAAACAAGAAGAGTTCAAACCAATTTTCCTTCACCGTAATCACTTCATCAAATCATCGTCATTATTGCCTTTCACTTGCACTACCGAATGGTGTGAAAATAATAATAGTGCAAGTGTGTCGTGGACTAAGGTGGAATCTGCAAACATTTTATTCAAAGGAGAAGACAAGGTAATATTGGCTCTTCGTTAAATCAACAATAAAGCATATAAGAGCCACTTAACAATTCTAGCATAGTCTTCTCCATACAACGACTCAACTAAAAGAAAAGAATTTCAGAGAAACACACTGAAATGTTTTTGGAGTTTTTAGTTTTTCTGAAGAAAGCAAACTAACGAAGGAAAAATGAAAAGTGAGAAAAACTATTTACATGGGCTAACTCCCAACAAACAAAAGAAGAAAAAGGTAAATCTTTTTGGGTTTTCTTTTAATAATATGAACTAACTAAACAAGAAAGAAAAACCAAAAAGAAGCGAGAAATATTTTTGGGTTTTCAAAGTTTTTCAAACACACAAAAGAAAGTGAAAATAAGATTAACATGAATATACAATGAAAGAGGATGAACACCGACAATTGGAATGAATGTGTGGTACATGAATGTAATGTCGGTGAGAAGTATGTACTCCCCCAAGCTTAGGCTTTTGGCCTAACTTGGTCTATGGCCACGGCTGGAAATAATCAGCTCTAGGGTAATACTGAGGCTCCTGAGGCTCCCACTGATAAATAGGCTCCGGGGCCGGCTCTGGCTCGGGTGCTGGCTCAAGTACCGGGGGTGGTGTCAAGCCCCAATAAGCATAGATGTCCTCAGGCATAATAGTGTACCTGCCCCTGGAAAGATCAAACAAAGACGACGCAGGCAAAGTAATAACCTCACGAGTACCCTGACTAAATACCAGGTTATATCAAAATCGAATCCTGTCGGCGTCAATAAAATTATGCTCAACCATGCTGCCATAATCAAGATATTTGGTAGGTAAAAGCTCCTCCTCCTCGCGGCTAATAGGGATCCTAAAATGTCTAGCGAGGCGGGAAGCATAAATACCACCATAAATAACGCCCTTTGAATGGTTAGTATGTAACCGTCGAGCAACAATAGCTCCCAAACTAAAAGTTCTATCACCATAAAGGGCATGATGTAAAATAACAAGATCAGGTGAACTAAGCGTTCCACTCTCCCACCTAGCAGTTAAACACCTCCCAGCAAATAATGAGTAGTAACGCAAAACGGGAAAGTGTAAACTAGTAGCTCTAGCATCAGAAACTCCTCTCGGCTCCCCCACAGTCACGTCAGGTATAATTTTTTTAACATCTCTAGGACATGGCTCTAGAGGGATGCCCTCATTAGGAATTTTGCATACTTGGCAAAATCTATCAAGTGTCATTTCTTGGGGGATATCATAGAGGTGAAACGATACGGTGGGTGTCTCCCTCCTAGCATGAAAGTAGAAGTTTTGCACAAAAGTATTGGTGAGAAGGAGTTATTGATTACACTTATCTTCAAGGAACGGGGTGAGGCCGGCATTGTTCACCAAATAATAGAAATCATCATGAATGCCCGCATCCCTCAAGAATGTGTTGCATGGCCATTCGCACGACCGAACCTCGGCTGCACAAGGAAGGTTGTACTTGGGCTTCTCTTTCGGAGTTTCCTCGGAACTCCGGCTCGAGGAACCTCTCAACATCCTTTTAAACATTTTTCTTTTCTCTGAAAATTTTCTGAAATTTTTAGTCCCCAAAATAAAAGTGAACAAAACTTAACAAAATTGATAGAAACTACTCCCACAAGTGTCTAGAGGCTATATAATGCATCAAAACTACTTTGAACCATACAAATTCAACATGCAAGCTCATATACATGGTCACCAACAATAGCAAAGTTTGCAAAACATAAAGCACTAGAACAAAAACTAATTGGACCATCGGAGGAGTCACATACCAAGGAGCGATTCCTCAAAATAGTTTCGGAAATGGAGCTCCGAGCAAGGAGATTGAAAATCGCACGGAAATGAGCAAGAACACGGGCTAGGAGGCAAAGGTGATTTGGAGGTGGAAGAAGGCAATGGCCTGGTGCACTAAGTGAGGGGGCCCCTGTGGGACCCACGAGCTCACTAGGCGCGCCTAGGGGGTGGGCACGCCCTGTGAGCTCGTGGCTCACAGGTGCACCCCTTTGGGGTGTGTTCAGTGCCAAAAATTCTTAAATATTGTAGAAAAAATCATACTAAATTTTCAGGTCATTCTGAGAACTTTCATTTTCGGGACATTTTTTTATTGCACGGATAATTCAGAAAACAAGATAATCATGGCATTCTACTTTATTGAACTTTAAATAACAGAGAGTAAACAAAAGGTACAGTAGGTTGTGCTTACTAAATTCATCGACCACATGCCCCTAAAAAAGAATCCATTAATAAGGTTGATCAAGTCTTATTAACAAACTATTTCCGAGTAACATGAAACCAAAGAATTTTCGTATAACACTAAGTTACCTTAACGGGGATATGCATTTCCCCAACAATAAGAGTTTCATATTTCTTTTTGACGGTTGGAAGAGGGAATTCAAAACCTCCAATAGTGATTGTCGCAATTTTTTCAATGGAGTTGATACTATTCACTGAACTTTGTTTCTTCGGGAAGTATACCGTATGTTCATTACCATTGACATGAAAAGTAACCTTGCTTTTGTTGCAATCAATAACAGCCCCTGCAGTATTCAAAAAGGGTCTACCAAGGATAATCGACATGCTGTCGTCCTCGGGCATATCAAGAATAACAAAGTCTGTAAAGATAGTAACATTTGCAACTACAACGGGAACGTCCTGACAAATTCCAATAGGTATAGCAGTTGATTTATCAGCCATTTGCAAGGATATTTCAGTAGGTGTCAACTTATTCAAATCAAGTCTTCTATATAAAGATAAAGGCATAACACTGACACTGGCTCCTAAATCACATAAAGCAGTTTCGACATAACTTCTTTTAATGGAGCATGGTATAGTAGGTATTCTCGGATCTCCTAGCTTCTTAGGTACTCCTCCCTTAAAAGAATAATTTGCAAGCATAGTGGAAATTTTAGCTTCAGGTATTTTTCTTTTATTAGTGACAATATCTTTCATGTATTTAGCATATGGAGGCATTTTCAGAATATTCGTCAAACGTGTTCGCAAGAACACGGGTCTAAGCATTTCAACAAAGCGTTCAAAATCCTCCTCATCCTTATTTTTCGGAACCTTACTAGGAAAAGGCATGGGTCTTTGAACCCATGGCTCTCTTTCTCTACCATGTTTTCTAGCAATGAAATCTCTTTTGTCATATCTTTTATTCTTAGGAGGTGGGTTATCAAGATCAATAGCAGGTTCTATTTCTACGTCATTATCAGGTTCTTTATCTTTGTCTGGTTGAGAATCAATATGAACATCATCATTATCATTATCCCTAGGTGGATGTTCATTACCAGATTGTATCTCAGCATCAGAAATAGAAACATCATTATGATTCTCAGAAGGTTTTTCTATCACAGGTTCACTAGAAGCATGCAAAGTTTTTTCATTTTTCTTTTTCTTTTTCTTCTTAGATGAACTAGGTGCATCAACATTAAATTTCTGAGAATCTTGCTCAATTCTTTTAGGATGACCTTCAGGATATAGAGGATCCTGAGTCATTTTACCTCCTCTAGTCACAACTCTAACGGCACGATCATTCATTCTATTATTCATTTCATTAAGCAAATCATTTTGTGACTTAGAAACTTGTTCTAACTAAGTATGAACCATGGATGAATGTTTACTTAAACCTCTAACATCATTAGCAATCCTAAACATCTAGTCACTCAAGCGATCAATCATGATAGAATTTCATTTCAATTGATCGCTAACATACATATTAAAATTCTCTTGCTTAACAATCTAGTTATCAAATTCATCTAGGCATTGACTAGCAGATTTATTATAGGGAATATCACCTTCATTGAATCTATAAAGAGAATTTACCCGTAATACCTGTGTCAGGATATCGAGTCCATGTATTTCTTCAATAGGTGGTAAACTCTTAACATCTTCAGATTTAATACGCTTTTCTTTCATAGGTTTCTTAGCTTCTTGCATATCTTCTGGACTGAGGAATAGAATACCTCTCTTCTTCAGAGTTGGTTTAGGTGGTGGTTCAGGAATTGTCCAATCATCAACATTCTTTAGCATATTATTCAATAATTCTTTAGCCTGTCCAACAGTTCGTTCCCTGAAAACACAGCCAACACAACTATTTAGGTACTCCCTAGAAGCCTCTGTTAGTCCATTATAAAAGATATCAAGTATTTCATTTTTCTTAATAGGATGATCTAGCAAAGCATTAAGTAATTGGAGAAGCTTCCCCCAAGCTTGAGGGAGATTCTCTTCTTCAGATTGCACAAAGTTAAATATTTCCTGCAAGGCAGCTTGTTTCTTATGAGTAGGAAAATATTTTTCAGAGAAGTAATATATCATATCCTGGGGACTACGCACACAACCAGGAGCAATAGTATTAAACCATTTCTTAGCATCACCCTTTAATGAGAAAGGAAACAACTTAAGAATATAGTAGTAGCAAATTTTTTCCTCATGAGCAAATAGGGTGGCTATATCATTCAATTTGGTAAGGTGTGCCACAACAATTTCAGTTTCGGATCAGATTCTACTGAAGTAATTAACTCAAGATCAACAGAGAATTCTTAATCCTTATCAGTAACAAAGAGAGGAGAAGTAGCAAACTTAGGATCATATTCATTCTCTCTATCATAGCCTTTTCTTTCAGCTTACTCAGTAATCTCTTAACATCATCTCTATCATTACAAGCAATAAATTCTCTAGCTATCTCCCCATCCATAACATAACCATCAGGTATCTTAGGCATTTCAAATATAGTAGGAGAGTTAGGCATAATAGGTTAATCATAATTTTCAGCAGTTTCAGCACTCTCAATTTCTTTAGCTTCAGCAATTTGTTCATCAAGAAATTCACCTAGTGGCACAGTTTTATCAAGCAGAGTACTAGCATCATCACAAGTTTCATTTATAGCAGAAGTAGTATCATCAATTACTTGCGACATATCAGAATGAATAGCAGGTGGTGGTGTTGCAAGCCTACTTAAAACATAAGGTGAATCAAGTGCAGAGTGCTACTTGTAGTCTGCGTTGGTATTTCCCCGAAGAGGAGAGGATGATGCAGTACAGTAGAGATAAGTATTTCCCTTAGTTAAGAACCAAGGTTATCAATCCAGTAGGAGAACCAAGCAAAATTCCGTTAAGCACACCTGCACACACAAGAGCAAACACTTGCACCCAACGCAAAAAAGAGGGTTGTCAATCGTCTTAGCGGTTATTTGCAAGGATTAAATCTTATCGAGGTAAATAGATAAACTAAAATACTAATTAAAATAAAAGTAAATAAATTGCAGCAAGGTATTTTTAGGTTTTTTATATGATAAAGATAGACCCAGGGGCCATAGTTTTCACTAGAGCCTTCTCTCTCGAGCACATAAACATATGGTGGGTAAACAAATTACTGTTGGGCAATTGATAGAAAAGCAAATAATTATGAGGGATTCATGGCAATGATCACGTATATAGGCATCACGTCCGAGACAAATAGACTGACTCCTGCCTGCATCTACTACTATTACTCCACTCATCGATCGCTATCCAACATGCATCTATAGTATTAAGCTAATAAAAAACAGAGTAACGCCTTAAGCAAGATGACATGATGTAGAGAAGCAAATTCAAGCAATATGAATAAACCCCATCTTTTTATCCTTAATGGCAACAATACAAATACGTGTCATGTCCCCTTCTGTCACTGGGATTGAGCACCGCAAGATTGAACCCATCACAAAGCACCTCTCCCATTGCAAGATAAATCAATCTAGTAGGCCAAGCCAAATCGATAGATCGGAGAGAAATACAAAGCTATATTTAATCATGCATAAAAGAGTTCAGAGAAGACTCAAATATTTCTCATGAATAATCTGATCATAAACTCACAATTCATCGGATCCCAACAAACACACCGCAAAAGAAGATTACATCGGATAGAACTCCAAGAACATCGAGGAGAACATGGTATTGAAGATCAAAGAGAGAGAAGAAGCCATCCAGCTACTAGCTATGGACCCGTAGGTCTGTGGTAAACTACTCACACATCATCGGAAGGGAAGCAATGTTGATGAAGAAGCCCTCCGTGATTGATCCCCCCTCCGGCAGAGTACCGGAAAAGGCCTCCAGATGGGATCGCAGAAGAACAGAGGCTTTGGCAGCGGCAAGGTTTTCTCTTCTGTCTCTCTGGTATATTGGGAATATTTGGGAATTTATTGCGCTGGAATTAGGTCAGGAGGGGCTATGAGGGGCCCACAAGCCTGGGAGGCTTGCGGCGGTGGAAAGGTTTTCTCTTCTGGCTCTGTGATGGTTTCCCAATATTTGTGAATTTATAGAAGTGGAATTAGGTCAAACGGAGTCATGTGGGCCCCACAACGCAACACGGCACGCCCCCCCTGGGCCACGCCCTGATGCCTTGTGAAGCCTCCATGAGGCTTCTGGCCTCCTCCCGAAGCTTCCAAGGTCTCTTTTGTCCAGAAAAAAATCTCCAAAAAGTTTCGTGGCATTTGTACTTCATTTGGTATTGGTTCTCTGAAAAGCCAAAAACAAGCAGAAAACAACAACTGGCACTGGGCACTAGGTTAATAGGTTAGTCCCAAAAAATGATAGATAATTGCATATAAAAACATCCAAGATTGATACTATAATAGCATGGAACAATCAAAAATTATAGATACGTTGGAGACGTATCAAGCATCCCCAAGCTTAATTCCTGCTCGTCCTCGAGTAGGTAAATGATAAAAACAATTTTTTTGATGTGGAATGCTACCTATCATGTTTCATCATGTAATCTTTCTCTTACGGTATGAATAATAAGATCCAAATGATTCAAAGCAATAGTCTATAATTTGATATAAAGACATCAATACTCAGGTATACTAATAAACAATCATGTCTTTCAAAATAAAAATGCTAAAGAACGTTATCCCTACAAAATCATATAATCCTGTCATGCTCCATCTTCTCCACACAAAGTATTTATCATGCACTACCCCGATGACAAGCCGAGCAATTGGTTCATCCTTTTTAACGCGCTTCAGCTTTTTCAACTCCCACTCAATACATGAGCGCAAGCCATGGATATAGCACTATGGGTGGAATAGAGTATGGTTGTAGAGGTAAATAAGAGAAGTCCAAAAATAATAAGATAGTCTCACATCGACGAGGCTAATCAACGGGCTATGGAGATGCCCATCAATTCATGTCAATGCGAGGAGTAGGGATTGCCATGCAATGGATGCACTACGAGCTATAAGTGTATGAAAGCTCAACATGAAAACTAAGTGGGTGTGCATCCAACTTGCTTGCTCATGAAAACCTCGGGCATTTGAGGAAGCCCGTCATCGGAATATATAAGCCAAGTTCTATAATGCAAAATTCCCACTAGTATATGAAAGTGACAAAATAGGAGACTCTCTATATGAAAAACATGGTGCTACTCTGAAGCACAAGTGTGGAAAAGGATAATAACATTGCCCCTTCTCTCTTTTTCTCTCATTTTTTTCATGGCTCTTTTTGCCTCTTTTTTTTAGAACGGTCTCATGGACCTCATCCCCACTTTTTCGAGGACTCGTTAGTCTCCACCATTCTTTCCTCACTGGGACAATGCTCTAATAATGATGATCACCACACCTCTATTTACTTACAACTCAACATTACAACTCGATACTAGAACAAAAATATGACTCTATACGAATGCCTCTGGCAGTGTACCAGGATGTGCAATGATGCTAGCGTAACATGTATAAAAATGATGAACGGTGGCTGAGCCACAAATACTATCTCAGCTATATGATCATGCAAAGCAATATGACAATGATGATGTATGTCATAAAAACGGAACGGTGGAAGTTGCATGGCAATATATCTCGGAATGGCTATGGAAATGCCATGATAGGTAGGTATGGTGGCTATTTTGAGAAAGATATAAGGAGGCTTATGTGTGATAGAGCGTATCATATCACGGGGTTTGGATGCACCGGCGAAGTTTGCACCAACTCTCGATGTGAGAAAGGGCAATGCACGGTACCGAAGAGGCTAGCAAATTGCGGAAGGGTGAGAGTGTGTATAATCCATGGACTAACAATAGTCATAAAGAACTCACATACTTATTGCAAAAGTTTATTAGCCCTCGAAGCAAAGTACTACTACGCATGCCCCTAGAGGGATAGATTGCTAGGACAAGGTCCATCGCTCGTCCCCGACCGCCACTCATAAGGTAGACAATCAATAATAAATCATGCTCCAACTTCTTAGCACAACGACAAATCATACGTGCATGCTTCGGGAATCACAAACCTTAACACAATTATTCTTACTAAACCACAATCATCTACTAGTACCTCCCCCATATTACCATCTTAATATCGCAAAACTATTGCAAGGAATCAAATTTATCATATTCAGTGATCTACATGATTTTTTTATTATATCCCTCTTGAATACCTGTCATATCAGGACCAAATTCATAACCCGTGCATATTACCATTGCTATCATGAGACTCTCAAAAAGATATAAGTGAAGCATGAGAGTGCAACTATTTCTTTAAAATATAACCACCGCCGTGCTCTAAAAGATATAAGTGAAGCACTAGAGCAACTTCCTAGCTCAAAAGATATAAGTGAAGCACATAGAGTGTTCTAACAAATCACGAATAATGTGTGTCCCTCTCAAAAAGGTGTGTTCAGCAAAGATGATTGTGACAAACTAAAAAGCAAACAAACTATATCACAAGACGCTCCAAGTAAAACACATATCATGTGATGAATAAAAATATAGCTCCAAGTGAGTTACCGATAGATTGTAGATGAAAGAGGGGATGCCTTCCGGGGCATCCCCAAGCTTAGACGCTTGAGTCTTCCTTGAATATTACCTTGGGGTGCCTTGGGCATCCCCAAGCTTAGGCTCTTGCCGCTCCTTATTCCTTTATCCATCGTAGTCTGACCCAAAACTCAACAGAAACCTCGTGAGATCCGTTAGTATAACAAATAAATCTTTATCTTCAGGTACTATAGTAAATTGATTCATATTTAATATTGGCATTATTATACTGTACTCCAACTTCTCCATGACTCATACCCCCGATACGATCCATAGATTCATCAAAATAAGCAAACTATGCAACAAAAACAGAATCTGTCTAAAACAGAACAGTCTGTAAAGATCTGAATTATGGTCATACTTCTGTAACTCCAAAAATTCTGAAAAATTATGAAAACGTGTGAAATTCATATATCAATACTGTGTAAGAAATTCAGAAGGTTCTGACACTCCAGCGAAAATTAGAAATTCCAACACTGGACGCAAAAGTTTCTGTTTTCAAACAGCATCTATCATACTATCTTCCAAATCATCCCAAAGGCATTACTTGGCACAAACACTAAATAAAACATAAAAATACAATCATAACAGAAGCTATAATTGTTCAAACACTCAAAAAACAGAAGGTAAAAGCAAAGATTTACTTTATTCATTGGGTTGCCTCCCAACAAGCGCTATTGTTTTATGCCCTTAGCTAGGCATAATGCATAGTTTCAAGTATTGTCATCCTTCAAGTTAATTCCATAAGTGGCCCTCATAATAGATTCATTAGGCGCTTTAATTATTTTTGTAGGGAAGTGTTCCATCCCTTTCTTTAGTGGAAATTGAAATCTTATATTACCTTCTTTCATATCAATAATAGCACCAATTGTTGGAAGAAAAGGCCTACCAAGTATCATGGGGCAAGAAGGATTGCCTTCAATGTCAAGAACAATGAAGTCCACGGGCACATAATTTATATTTATAAGAATAAGCACATCATTTATTCTACCCAATGGCTTTTTAATAGTTGAATCCGCAAGATGCAAATTAAGGGAACAAGGATCCATGTCGGTGAGACCTAGCACACAACACAAAGACTTTGGTATAGTGGAAACACTAGCACCAAGATCACAAAGAGCATTACATTCATAATCTTTAATTTTGACTTTAATAGTAGGTTCCCATTCATCTTGTAATTTTCTAGGAATTGATACTTCCAACTCAAGTTTTTCTTCATGCTCTTTCATCATGGCTTCTACAATGTGTTTGGTGAAAGCTTTATTTTGTTCATAAGCATTTGGTGAATTAATCATGGATTGCAACAAGGAAATACACTCAATTAAAGAACAACTATCATAATTAAAGTCCTTGTAATCCAAAGTAGTGGGTGCATTACTATTTAAAGTTTTGACCTCTCCAAACCCACTTTTTTCATTTTTATGATCAAGATTATCACCCTCCAAGCAAGTGGGACTCCTTCTATCTAAAGTTGACTCTTATCCAGTCCCTTTTTCATCAAGTTTTATGTTACTAAATAATGATTCAATAGGAGTAACACCAATCATTTTAATATCTTCATCATTACTACGATAGAAACCGGGTGGAATCGCTTTTTCTAAAAATTCTCGCTTAGCTCTCAACCTAGCGGTCCTGTCTTTACTTTCATTAATGGAGACATAGATAGCTTTAATAGAATCATTTATATCATGATTGGATGGCAAAATTTTAGTTTTGAGGTTTTCCACATCATGAGCAATTCTATCCATGTTCCTAGCCAATTCATCAACTCTATTTAATTTTTCTTCTATCATAGTATTAAAATTCTTTTGTGAACCAATAAATTCTTTAATATTACTTTCAAGATTAGAGGGCATCCTATTATTATTATTATAAGAATTACCATAAGGATTGCCATAATTATTAGAGGAATTTCCAGGAAACGGTCTAGGATTGAAATTACCCCTATAAGCATTGTTGTTGAAATTATTTCTAGACATAAAATTCACATCAATAGCATCATTATTTTGCTTAATAAAAGTAGAAAATGGCACATCATTAGGATCAATATGAGCATTTTTACTAGCCACCAATTTCAATAGAGCATCCATCTTATCACTCAAAGTCTTAATTTCTTCAACGGAATTTACCTTCTTACCAGTTGGAGTTCGTTCGGTGTGCCATTGAGAATAATTTGCCATAATATTATCAAGAAGTTTTGTAGCTTCTCCCAATGTAATTTCCATAAAAATACCACCTGCGGTAGAGTCTAGCAAATTTCTAGAGACAAAGTTTAGTCCCGCATAATTTTTTTGTATGATCATCCATAAATTCAAACCATGAGTCGGGCAATTTCCTATCATTAATTCCATTCTATCACAAGATTGTGCAACATGTTCATGCTCAAGTTGCTTAAAGTTCATAATTTGATTTCTTAAAGAAATAATCTTAGCGGGAAGAAAATACTTGGTAATAAAAGCATCCTTACACTTATCCCAAGAATCAATACTATTTCTAGGCAAGGATGAAAACCAAGTTTTAGCACGGTCTCATAGGGAGAACGGAAATAATTTTAATTTGACAATATCATTATCCTCATCTTTCTTCTTTTGCATATCACAAAGTTCAACGAAAGTATTTAGATGGGATGCAGCATCTTCATTAGGACTACCAGAAAATTGTTCTTTCATAACAAGATTAAGCAAGGCAGCATTAATGTCACACGACTCCGCACTAGTGGCGGGAGGAGCAATAGGAGTACTAATAAAATCATTATTATTAGTATTGGAAAAGTCACACAATTTTGTATTTTCTTGAGACATCGCGACAAAGCAAGCAAACTAGCAAACAAGCAAATATTTTTTTTTGTGTTTTTGTATTTTTTTTAGAAGTGGGGGAGATGAAAACGAGAGGCAAATGCAAATAAAGTGAATGATAATTTATGCGAAGGTACTTGGTAATTTTGATGTTGTCTCCCCGGCAACGGCGCCAGAAATTCTTCCTGCTACTTGTAGTCTGCGTTGGTATTTCCCCGAAGAGGAGAGGATGATGTAGTACAGTAGAGATAAGTATTTCCCTCAGTTAAGAACCAAGGTTATCAATCCAGTAGGAGAACCAAGCAAAATTCCGTTAAGCGCACCTGCACACACAAGAGCAAACACTTGCACCCAATGCAAATAAGAGGGTTGTCAATCCTCTTAGCGGTTATTTGCAAGGATTAAATCTTATCGAGGTAAATAGATAAACTAAAATACTAATTAAAATAAAAGTAAATAAATTGCAGCAAGGTATTTTTAGGTTTTTTATATGATAAAGATAGACATGGGGGCCATAGTTTTCACTAGAGGCTTCTCTCTCGAGCACAAAAACATACGGTGGGTAAACAAATTACTGTTGGGCAATTGATAGAAAAGAAAATAATTATGACAGATTCATGGCAATGATCATGTATATAGGCATCACGTCCGAGACAAGTAGTCTGACTCCTGCCTTCATCTACTACTATTACTCCACTCATCGACCGCTATCCAGCATGCATCTAGAGTATTAGGCTAATAAAAACAGAGTAACACCTTAAGCAAGATGACATGATGTAGAGAAGCAAATTCAAGCAATATGAATAAACCCCATCTTTTTATCCTTAATGACAACAATACAAATACGTGTCATGTCCCCTTCTGTCACTGGGATTGAGCACCGCAAGATTGAACCCATCACAAAGCACCTCTCCCATTGCAAGATAAATCAATCTAGTAGGCCAAACCAAATCGATAGATCGGAGAGAAATACAAAGCTATATTTAATCATGCATAAAAGAGTTCAGAGAAGACTCAAATATTTCTCATGAATAATCTGATCATAAACTCACAATTCAGCGGATCCCAACAAACACACCGCAAAAGAAGATTACATCGGATAGAACTCCAAGAACATCGAGGAGAACATGGTATTGAAGATCAAAGAGAGAGAAGAAGCCATCTAGCTACTAGCTATGGACCCGTAGGTCTGTGGTAAACTACTCACACATCATCGGAAAGGTAGCAAGGTTGATGAAGAAGCCCTCCGTGATCGATTCCCCCTCCGGCAGAGTACCGGAAAAGGCCTCCAGATGGGATCACGGAAGAATAGAGGCTTGCGGTGGCGGAAAGGTTTTCTCTTCTGGCTCTATGATGGTTTCCCAATATTTGTGAATTTATAGAAGTGGAATTAGGTCAAACGGAGTCACGTGGGCCCCACAAGCCAACACGGCGCCCCCTGGGCCGCGCCCTGTTGCCTTGTGAAGCCTCCGTGAGGCTTCTGGCCTCCTCCCGAAGCTTCCAAGGTCTCTTTTGTCCAAAAAAAATCTCCAAAAAGTTTCGTGGCATTTGGACTTCATTTGGTACTGTTTCTCTGAAAAGCCAAAAACAAGCAGAAAACAGCAACTGGCACTAGGCACTAGATTAATAGGTTAGTCCCAAAAAATGATATATAAATGCATATAAAAACATTCAAGATTGATACTATAATAGCATGGAACAAATAAAAATTATAGATACGTTGGAGACGTATCACGGAGCTAGATGGTAGTTCCTTACCTCCCCTCGTCTTAGAGGGTATGATCTTAGTCTTAGCGTCTTTCGGATTCTTCATAGTGTAAAATCCCAAGTGAACTCAATAAATAGAGCTATGCTCCCCGGCAATGGCGCCAGAAAAAGGTCTTGATAACCCACAAGTATAGGGGATCGCGACTGTCTTCGAGGGTAGTATTTCACCCAAATTTGTTGATTCGACACAATGGGAGCCAAAGACTATTTATGAGCCTTAGCAGTTGAGTTGTCAATTCAACCACGCCTGGGATATAATATCTCTGCAACAAAGTGTTTAGTAGCACAGTAGTTTGATAGTTTTGATAGTTTCAGTAATAATAGCAATAGTAACAGGAACAGTAACAAAAGCAGTTTGTGATGATTGTAACAGCAGCAGCAGTAGTAACTTAGCAAAGATCAGTATGAGAAAAGCGTAGGCATTGGATCAGCGATGGATATTTGTGTTGGATGACATTCATCATGTAACAGTCACAACCTAGATCGATACACACCAGCTCCAATTCATCAATGTAATGTAGGCATGTATTCCGTATATAGTCATACGTGCTTATAGTAAGAACTTACATGACATCTTTTGTCCTACCCTCCCGTGGCAGCTGGGTCCATAAGGAAACTAAGGGATATTAAGGCCTCCTTTTAATAGAGAACCGGAACAAAGCATTAACACATGGTGAATACATGAACTCCTCAAATTACAGTCATCCCCGGAGAGTTTCCCAACTATTGTCACTTTGGGGTCTACGGATCAGAACAATAACAAGTGCATATAACTAGCAGATAGGATCAAGAACTCAAATATATTCATGAAAACATAGAGGGTTCAAATCGAAATCATGGCACTCGGGCCCTAGTGACAAGCCCTAACAAATTGACTCGATTACATGACAAATCTCATCCAACTCCATCACCGTCCAACAAGCCTACGGAGGAATTACTCACTCCCGGTGTTGAGCATCGTGGAATTGTTGATGAAGAAGGGTTGATGATCACGACGGCGACGAATCCCCCTTTCCGGAGCCCCGAACGGACTCCAGATCAGCCCTCCCGATGAAGAACAGGAGGTGGCGGCGGCTCCGTATCGCAAAACGTGATGAACCTTTCTCTCTGACTTTTTTCTTCGCGAGACGGTACATATAGAGTTGGAGTTAGGGCAAACGGAGGCCTGTGGGACCCATGAGTTCACAGGGCGCGCCCTAGGGGGGGCGCCCCTGAGCTCGTGGCTCTCTGGTGGCCCCCCTCCAGTAGTTCTCTTTGCCAATATTTTTTATATATTCTGGAAATAATCTTCGTAAATTTTTAGCCCAATCCGAGAACTTTTATTTCTGCACAAAAATAACACCATGGTAGTTCTGTTGAAAACAGCTCTAGTCCGGGTAAGTTTCATTCAAATCATGCAAATTAGAGTCCAAAACAAGAGCAAAAGTGTTTGGAAAAGTAGATACGTTTGGGACGTATCATACACATCGAGTGGCCTCCTCGCACAACCGACTAGGGTTGGGTCAACTCTACGTATCACGCACGGGGGCTCCTCGCAACAACTAGCTGGTCTCAACTCTGCGTATCGCGCATGGGGGCTCCTCTCACAACTACACACTCGTGCATATAAGGAACAAGACCCTCCAACGACAGCGCATGTGGCTTCGCACACCACACACACTATGCCGCAGCATCACGAGCAAGAGAGAGTGATTGTATCGATCGATCGGGGCCTCCTACACTACCACACACGATTGCAACGACTCACGCGTATGCATGCTTCTCTGCAACTATTGGGCACCACGCATAACTGTACGTGAAAGATCGCGGATGTCACCTAGAGGGGGGGTGAATAGGCGCTTTAAAATAATTACGGTTTAGGCTTGAACAAATGCGGAATAAACCTAGCGGTTAATTTGTCAAGCACAAAACCTACAACAACTAGGCTCACCTATGTGCACCAACAACTTATGCTAAACAAGATAAACAACTAAGTGATAGCAAGATATAACACATGAAACACTATGGCTATCACAAAGTAAAGTGCATAAGTAAAGGGCTCGGGTAAGAGATAACCGAGGCACGCGGAGATGACGATGTATCCCGAAGTTCACACCCATGTGGATGCTAATCTTCGTTTGGAGCGGTGTGGAGGCACAATGCTCCCCAAGAAGCCACTAGGGCCAACGTAATCTCCTCATGCCCTCGCACAATGCAAGATGCCGTGATTCCACTAAGGGACCCTTGAGGGCGGTCACCGAACCCGTACAAATGGCAACCCTTGGGGGCGGTCACCGAACTCGTACACTTTGGCAACCCTTGGGGGCGGTCACCGGTACCCGTCAAATTGCTCGGGGCGATCTCCACAACCTAATTGGAGACCCCGACGCTTGCCCGGAGCTTTACACCACAATGATTGAGCTCCGAGGCACCACCAACCGTCTAGGGCGCCCAAGCACCCAAGAGGAACAAGCTCTAGGGTACCAAGCACCCAAGAGTAAAAAGCTTCTCAAACTTCATTTCCACATATCACCGTGGAGAACTCAAACCGATGCACCAAATGCAATGGCAAGGGCACACGGAGTGCCCAAGTTCCTCACTCTCAAATCCCACCAAAGCAACGAAAGCTATGGAGGAATATGAGAGGAAGAACAAGAAGGAGAACACCAAGAACTCCAAGGTCTAGATCCAAGGGGTTCCCCTCACATAGAGGAGAAAGTGATTGGTGGAAACGTAGATCTAGATCTCCTCTCTCTTTTCCCTCAAGAACTAGCAAGAATCATTGGAGGGATTGAGAGTTAGCAAGCTCGAAGAAGGTCAACAATGGGGGAAGAACACGGGCTTAAACTATATGGTCCATTGGGGAAGAAGACCCCCTTTTATAGGACCCCACGAATCTGCCCGTTTTGTTGCAGAATAACACGGGAGCGGTACAACCGATCCAAGGACCGGTACAACCGCTTTATGCGGGTTCCCCTGAAGCAGAGTACCAGGCGGTACAACCGGAGGTTGCACCGGTAGTACCGGTCGGCTGAAACCATCCGGGAACAACCGGGCTACCACCGCCCTACTACCGCTCCAAAACAGTAGGGAGTCACCCCTGACCGGTAGTTGGAGCGGTACTAGGACCGGTACCACCGCCGGGACCAAGTACTTGTGGTGGCTAAGTTTGGAGCGGTACAACCGCTCCAGTCACCGGTAGTACCGGTACACCTAAGCCATCCGCAAACTACCGGTTCACCACCGCCCAACTACCGCTCCACAACAGACGGGAGTCACCCCATAGCGGTGGTTGGAGCGATACTTGGCCGGTACAACCGCCAAGCAGCAGTCCTGGGGTTCGCCAAGCACTAGGCGGTACAACCGCCCGGAGACAGCGGTACAACCGCTTGGTAGACACCTAGAGACTGCAACCCTATGGTATCACCCCTAGGGCGGTGGTTGTCCCGGAAGTACCGGTCGGCCGGTACAACCGCATACACCAGCGGTACAACCGCCGGTGAAGGAAAAACCAGAACTGCCAAAACTTCTGCACACGAACTCCGAAACGAGCAAACTCAAGCTTGTTGGATAGAAGACGATGAGTACTATCCAAACAGCAACTAGTTATAGTAAGAAGTGGCAGGGGGAGTATGCCTAAGATGTAGAGGTGTGAAACCTCCATCGTCAAGAACCGGCATAAACTCCAACATCGAAAACATCATAGAAGATGCACATGAACTCCGTTTTCGATGAACTCGAGCTTGTCATGAAGATGACCATAAGCTCTAAAACTCACAAAGAGTAACACCAAACAAGAACCAAGAAAGATGATGCAAGAATGCAATGGTTTGAGCTCTCTACGAACGATACGATCAAGCTACTCACTTGAGCGCCCCCCTTGATAGTACGGCAATCAATCCTATAACCCGGTCTCCCAACTACCACCATGAGACCGGTAAAATAGAAAACCTATCAAGGGCAAACCATTGCCTTGCACATAGTCCACTTGAGCTAGATGATGACGATCTTGACTCCCTCAAGTTGGACCACCTTTCTTGATTGCGTTGGCTCGATGAAGACTAGTTGATTGCTCCCCCATACTCCACTATGGGTGAGCCACTCTTCGGCACATCTTCACAAGTCCATTGCCACCATAATGGACGGCAAGCTTCAAGCACTTGATCTCTTCGTGATGCACCTCTTGAACTTGCACACCGCAAACTTGATCACGATCACCACTTGATGTCATCCTCCATGGGTTGTATGAGATCTTCCGCTTGATACAAACCCATGGAAACATACCTAACCCCACATAGAACTCTCACGTAGACCATGGGTTAGTACACAAAGCGTAATGGACAATGCTTACCATACCATGGGATCACTTGATCCCTCTCGGTACATCTTCTACGCTTTGTGTGTTGATCAACTTGATTCACTCTTTGACTTAGTCTTGATCAACCTCTCACATGACCAATCTTTAGATAATTACTTGAATAGCACACCTTGGTCATCACATACTCTCCTTGAAACCAACAAATGGACTTCAAGAAAAGCCTATGGACAAACCCTTCAAATATAACTCAAGGCAACCATTAGTCCATAGGAATTGTCATCAATTACCAAAACCAAACATGGGGGCACCGCATGTTCTTTCAGTACGCTAGTGAGATACTCGCATCTATCAATCGATCGGGTTCTCTGTAATGTGAAAGTCGAGCTCACACATGCAACGGGGGCCTCCTAGCTAGCTACAACTGCGCAAGAGCCTCGATCGATCGACCGTGGGCCTGCAACTACCACGCACGTATGAGCATCGATCTCTTGGATTCAGTAAGGTGAAGGCTCGCTTACACACGCGCGCATGATCATGCAAACAACCCCTGCATCGCTCGGGCCTTCACGCAAACTACCCCTTTCGTATACCATGCGTGGTAGAGAAATTCTCAGAAATTTTTCGCCCTCACTTCTACCACAATTTTTTTACGCCATTGAAGGCCCAAAGAACGTTATGCAGGTGCGCCGCCGGCTCGCCTAGGACAAAAATCACATTTTTTTTGTTATAGAAGTAGGTGACCAGCACATCCATTATGATACATGTTTTTGTCACTATTATCATCATGGAAGTGTCACTTCCATGACAAAAAATATTTCTGTTCAGGCCAAAATGAAATGGATGTGTCTTTTTCTTGTAGTGTCGACGCTAAAAGCGTTGTCACATGGTCGTATTGGCGAGACCATATATTGGGGCCACTATGAATTGAAATATATGCATCTTGGCTACCGACTCTCCACTATAACCCGACGCATCGGGTCTACAAAAACCAACCCTCATGCACCCTATGACGACACCGGAACTAGCGTCATCACGACGGAGACAAAGCAAAAGGTACTTATTGCACCACGCCTTCATGTCAATCTCCCGGAAGAACGACTTGAGGGAACCAAAACCAAACAAACCGGAGTAAGACTCCCCACAAACTCAAAGATTAATGTTCTCCTTCGCCTTTGGGCGCCAAAACCGAGCACCATGGATAGGGTGACTTGAGACAATGGATTACAAGATATATTGTCGTGTACAATCATCGTCGTACGTGTATATGCACCACACGTGCACCCCTTCTTCTCGCCACCAGGCGAACAGGGTTTCGTCTGCTTCCAATCGGCACCATGGTCGGTACGCCCCGTCTTAAGTGGCCTTAAGGTCAAGGAGGCCCGATGGACCTCGGCCCTTGTCTGCAGGGAGGGGTCCTGCTCTATTTTAGGTGTTTTCATGAGTTCAATCAGGGTTTGCGTCCTGCTCATGAAGGTGTGGCGGCGGCTCCCTGAAGATGGAATAAGGTTCTTCCCAAATAACCCCCACCCCAACGGTGCGTCTAGCGTCATCAGAGGGCCCGTGGAGGTGTGTCTCTAGCGGATCTCACGAGATTCGAATGGCGTTGGTCTTCGGTGGATCCCCTTGGATCCAATCTCCATCCATATGTCATCTCATTCGGTAAGAAATGGGAGGAATCTCTCCCATATGCTGCATTCTCATACAACAATAGCTATCAAGCTAGTTTGAAGATGGCACCCTTTGAAGTTCTCTATGGACGTAAGTGCCGAACCCCTCTGAATTGGTCAGAAACTGGGGAACGGTCACTCGTTGGTCCGGACCTTATTCAACAAGCTGAAGAACAAGTCCGCATTGTCCGTGAACATTTGAAAGCTGCTCAGTCTCGTCAGAAGAGCAACTATGATCGAAAACATCAGGTAATGGTTTATCAACCTGGCGAACAAGCTTACCTTCGTGTCACTCCGATGAAGGGCACTCATCGATTTGGAATCAAGCGCAAGTTAGCTCCTCGCTACATTGGCCCGTTCCGTATTCTCGCAAGACGTGGAGAAGTGGCATATCAATTGGAATTGCCGCCGAACCTTTCTCAGGTTCATGATGTCTTCCACGTGTCGCAACTCCGCCGCTGCTTCAAGGATCCTATCCGAGCAGTGGATCATGAAATGCTTGAGCTACAAGAGGATCTTTCTTATCAAGAGTATCCGATCCGTATTCTTGATCAAGCTGAACGTCGAACCCGTCAAAAGTCAATCAAGTTCCTTAAAGTTTAGTGGTCGAATCATTCTGAAGATGAAGCCACACGGGAACGCGAAGATCGTCTTCATGAACAATACCCCGCTCTCTTCCAGCCTACCTCTTAATTCTCGGGACGAGAATTTCTTTTAGAGGAGGAGAATTGTAACACCCCCATGTATTAGCAACAGTAATCACCTTTTGATAATGCCAAGTCACCCTGCTTAACAATGCTTAATCATCATTTGGATCATATCTCATTTCAAATTCCAATTCAAATTGAAATTCAAATATAAAGTGAATTCAATAGTTGTTCAAATCCAGAAACTAAAACGTTCATAATCTTGCAAATATTCCCAAAGCAATTATAAAAATATAGTCAACATTAATTGAATTACTTAAAGGACTCTATCATCCAGAAACAGTACCAAACAACAATATTTAATCCCATTTTATTTAATTAAAATTAAAATGAAATCATTAGTTCGCCAAACCTTTTTCTGGCAGTGAGGTAAATTGCACTGTATTTAATTGGGCAGGATTCATATTTTACAAAATTGAATTGGAGCTAAAAGAAAATAGAAAACAGAAACTAAAAGGGAAAAGCAGAAAAGAAAAGAAGAAAAAGAAAAAGGCCTGCTCTAACTGGGCCTAAGTCAAACCAGACTCGGCATAGCCCACCCCCACAGTCTTCTCCCTCGCACTGCTCACGTGCGCGCTGCTGTCGCCTCTGCCGCACGCCGCGCCCCGTCCCCCCTTGCTCGCTTGCTCGACAGCGCGATGCCGCGCCCGCCATGGAGGATAAGAGCATCCTCACGGACCCCCTTGGCGAGCCCTATCGCCACATCTCCCCTCCCCTCGCCTTCTTCTTCCTCGCCCGACGCCGCCATGATCGGCCTTCACTAGAGCTCGTGGCCACCGCCACCGCCTTGCCTCGCCGTCGTGTCCTACGTCATCGCCGTCCTCGACTACATCGACCGCCCCGGCTGGTTGGAGCTCGGAGCCGCCACCGCGTCGCCCTCGAGCTCGTCTTCCCCGCACGGACGCCCGCGTCGCCGCCATCGATTCGTCGCCGACAAGCCGTCCCCGAGCCCACGTTGCACACCTGCAGGCTCACTGTGAGCCTCTGCTTCCTCCTCTCTCTTTCCCGTCGCCGTTTGCTACCTCTAGTCGCCGCCCCCAACGTGCCCGAACGCGCCACTGCAGAGCTCGTCGCCGGCGCTGTTCCGGTGACCTCTTGGCCTCGTGCTCGTGCCCGTTAGCTCCGCCGCATCGAGTAGGCCTCACCTAGCCCCTTAGCTCCCTCGCTAGCACGCCGTACCGCTCAACCCGAGCACCACCCGAAGTAGCCGCCGCTCGCCGTCGACGCCGCGCTCAATTCCGGCAACCCCCGCCGCCGCAACCGCCACCATCCGACGCGCGGCTAAGCGCTCGTTCCAGAGAGCCAAATCCCGCGAAAAATGGTGCACCACAGAGCGAATCCGGGCTCGCCAGAGTTCATCGCCGCGCTCGGGCTCGCCGGCGTGCTCCCGTGGCCGGCGTCCGACGTGGCCGACCGGGCCCCCACCCCTGTGACGTTGACCGCTGGGCCTCGCGGGCCCAGGTGACCGAGTCAACCGCTGACTAGGCGGCCCCATGTCACTGACATGTGGGTCCCGCCAAATTAAAATGATTTTAATAAATAGATAATCTGTTAATCAATTAATTAATTAATTTAATCACTAACCAGTCACTGACAGTAGGCCCCACCCCCCTAATTAATCTGTAATTAGTTTAGTTTAATCCTAATTAGCCACTGTCTCACTAACCAGTCGGACCCACTGGTCAGGTTTGACCTGGCCCAACCAGAGTTGACTGCTGATGTCACTGTGATGTCATGCTGACATCACCATTTACTGTTTCGGATAATTCTAATTTAAATAATTAAAATAATTCCAGAAAATGTTTAAAATTTTGAAAAATCATATAAAATAAACCGTAACTCGGATGAAAATAATTAATATATGAAAAACGATCAGAAAAATATGAAGAATCCGAATATGCCATCCACATACCTGCCACACCCCTCTAACATACTGAACATGGAACTTTTTGCCTGTTTCCGGTAGATGAATAGTGCATGACCTTAATAAAATAAATCCAAATAAATTCCTAAATTAACTAAAACAATTAGATAGGCAATATATCACATCTGCAAATTGTTTAGGCATGTCATGCATCCCTGTTGCATTGTTGCCGTGTATTTATTGTTTCTTCCCCCTCCTTCTCTCCCGATAGCCCCCGAGACTGCCGACGACACTGCAGTGTACGACTACCTCGCCGACGACCAGACCCCTTCAGCTGAGCTTCCAGGCAAGCAAAACCCCCTTGAACATCCAGATATCGCCCACTCCTTCTCTCTTATGCTTGCATTAGAATTGCTTCTGTTGTTGTTCCGATAGCTCCTATTCTGATGCATAGCCTGATTTTGTCGCCTGCTACTGATACATTACCTGCTATCCCATGATGCTTAGTTAGCTATGATGCTGTTCCACCTGTGGCCCTTCACCCTTGTCCGTTTGCCATGCTTGTTATCGGGCCGTGATCACTCTGGGTGATGATCACGGAAGTGTTTACTTATTGCAATACTTTAAACTGTTAAAGTCGGGCTGGCCCCAAGGGTGCCCGCGAGAGAATAATATCAAGACGGGTCGGCTCCAAGAGTACCCGCGCGTTATGTTTTACCCAGTCGGAGTGACAGGAACCCTGTTCGCCTCTGCGAGTTACTAAACATGCTTAACGGATTTGGGTATTTGATCTGAGTTGGCTATACGCACTACCACCACGTGGGATAATGGTTTAATGGGGCCCTCTACATCGTATGTATCAGCCGAAAGCTCTTCAGATGTCGCAGCTCAGACATGCGGGCTGATTGTTGGGGTGAGCTGGTTACGTCTGTTGTGCTTCCGCAGTCGCGGTTGGGCCCCGGCCAGTCACGCAACGTGCAGGAGTGCGAAGGGCGATGGCCCAAGACCCCTTCGTACTTAGGATTTAGACCGGCGTGTTGACCTCTCTGCTGAGCCTAGGTAGGACTGCGTCGTATCGATCACCCGAGGCCGGGTATTACCCAGCAAGTGTGTCCTGCCAGATGTGATCGAGCGTGTTGGGTAACAGTAGTGCACCCCTGCAGGGAAGTTATCTATTCGAATAGCCGTGTCCACGGTAATAGGACGCTCAGAGTTGTATCTTGATCTGCTACAACTACAAATGGATACTGTCACAATACTAAACTGTTACTGCTGCTCTTGGGATCACTTTCTCGCAGGGTAGTCGAGGAAGGATCTCAGGGTTTTACTAAATATGATTGATTATATATTATCTTGTTCTACTCTCTTCTGGTGCTGCAAGATTGCTTCAAGATGCTAGTCTTCGATAGGCTAGGCCTCTCCCCCTTCTGTTCTGGCAATTCTGCAGTTTAGTCCAAAGATATAGCCCCATTCCTTTGATACTGATGCATATTAGTATAGTTCTGATGTCAGTCTTGCGAGTACTTTGGATGAGTACTCACGGTTGCTTTGCTATTCTTTTACCCCATACCCGATACTTGCGACCAGATGACGGAGCCCAGGAGCCAGACGCCACCGAGGAGCTTACTACCAGGAGAGTCCCGGAGGCACGTACTACTGGGTTGAGCCAGCCGACCAGGAGTAGTTCGGAGGCCCTAGGCAGGAGGCCTCGCCTTTCGATCAGTATCGTTGTTTGTGCTAGCCTTCTTAAGGCAAACTTGACTAACTATGTCTGTACCCAGATATTTGGTTTGTATGACTTATGTATTCGGGTCCACGCGACCCCTGGTTTGTAATATGAAGATTTATGTTTAAATTTGAGTTTAGAGTTGTGTTGTGATATCTTCCCGTGAGTCTCTGATCTCGAGCGTGCACGTTTGCGTGTATGATTAGTGCACGGTCGAGCAGGGGCGTCACAAGTTGGTATCAGAGCCGACTGCCTGTAGGAAGCCCCCTTCCGATTCCTTGGTCGAAGTTGAGTCTAGACGTTCAAAAACTATTTTACTAACAGTGCTGTGTGACTTACGGGCCCACGTTGCACATGGATGGGATTAGGATCTTTTATTCCTCTTCTTTACTCTGGGACTCTGATCTCTCTTCTATTCGGGTTAAAATTTTACTAACTCTGACTTTAGGTTCTCGTGATCACATCCACCCGGAGCTTTGGTTATCTGCAAATTACTTCTTTGAATGCACGATGCAAGAATTCACTCACTGTCATTTGACAATCTTGAATTTCCTCTGTTTCAGATGGATCGCTTGTTTTCGCCGCGCCCTGTGACGCAGCTTGTGCTTCGCACTTGGGCTCGTGATGCCCCTGGTTTTCCAGCTGTCTTGATCGCCCTCCTGACCAGATTAGGCTACCGCTGGTACCCCGAGTACATGGTCTACGAGGATTACCGCGAGTTCAACCAGGAGCAGTACCATGCTGATGTTCGTATCTTCAATCAGCAGAACGATTCCGTCACTGAGCTGCACACTTTTCACGGTATTGGCGTGACGATTGAGATGGCAGTCCATGACGCTGCCCATTCTGCTGTCGCACGTCTCCGTGAAGAGCATAGCCGCTTGGATGACTCCGAGTTCCGATACATCCCGTATGGCCCTGCTGGAGATGCTACCGGATACTACACAGCTGTCTGTGCCCCTTACGAGCGACATCGATACGACCAGCAGGTTTTGATTCAGTGCACTCAGGCTCTGGATCGCACTGCCCGGGCTCTCGCCGTCGAGTTGTTTGCCACTCGAGCATGTCTCTACGATGCTATGACACAGTTGCTGCCAGCTGTTCGTGCAGGGATACATCCAGAGTACATCCTTTACCCCGGCAGGTATTGATTGGCCTGCTGTTGGAGGTCATACACCTGCACGTGGACCTCTTCTCCCAGTTCGAGACCGGGTTCTACATCAGAGTGCACACGGAGAGCAGGATTTTTCTGCCGTGGACATTCAACGTCAGCACTTGTAGTTACCCCATTTCAGTGGTTTTCCCCGACGTTGATGTAGCCTTTGCTATGTCTCGTTGTGTATTCCTCACCGCGTGCCTGTGTGCGTGTAACCGACTCTGTGTATGGATCTGTATGTCTTAATTGACTACTGTTATGTATCTATTGCACTACTTATTCATTGTCGTGTTACATCAAGTTTGTCGCTAAACACTTGCAGTTGTTTTTACTAAACTACCCCCTGTTAAATCTTTAGCAGGATGGTTAGACCAGGTGGTCGTGGTCGTGGCCGTGCTCCCGAAGGGCCACCACCGCCAGACTATATGGCAGCTATGATGCAGCAATTCGAGCTGAACCGCCAGTTCATGGTTGGAATCATGACTTGGTTTCCACAACAGAACCAAAATGCTCAGAATCAGCAACCTGCCCCAATAAATCTGCAGGACTTTGTGCGTCTCAACCCAACCATTTTCCGCAACTCTGAACAGCCACTGGATGCTGATGACTGGCTTCGCGACATCGCCTACGAGATGGAGTCTGACAATGTCGCCCCTGCCAATCTTGTCACCTTTGCGTCCTACTTCTTGAAGGGTCCCGCTGTTCAATGGTGGGACACCCACAGGCATTCATTACCTGAGGGGACAGTCATTACCTGGATCGAGTTCCAGACTGCTTTCCGTGCCCGTTACATTCCTCAGGGAATCATGGACCGGAAGAGGACAGAGTTTCCCAACCTCACTCAGGGCAATAGGACTGTCGAAGCTTATCAGCGTGAGTTCCTTAACCTGTCCCGCTATGCTGAAGAAGACATAGCCACTGATGCTCGTAGACAGGAGAAGTTCCATAATGGACTCCACCCAGACCTCAAGCTTGCTCTTGCTGCTCAAGACTTCACCGACTTTGCCACCCTCGTGAACAAGTCTATCCTGGTCGAGACTGCTCAAATGGAGCACAAAGAGTCGCAGAAGCGCTATCGTGATGTTGGCTCATCTTCGAGCTCAGCACAGAAGCGTCGAGTCTGGATTCCTCACAACATGTATCGTCCAGCTGCTTCTGCACTAAGGCCGTCTTATGCTGCACCCTGTCTGCCTCCTCCACCACCGAGGCAGCCAAGAGCTCAAGCTGCTCCACCACGTGCTGCTCCGCTTCGTCCTGAAGATGGTCTGTGTTTCAAGTGTCGCAAACCAGGTCACCTTGCCAAGGACTGCCGCCAGAATCCGAACCAGTTGGCACTTCCTCATGCTGGTCGTGGCAATGGTCGTGGTAACAATCAGGCCCGCAACTATAATACTGGGCCTTCTGCTTATGGTCGTGGACAGGCTTACCACGTCGATATTGAAGAAGTTCAGGATCAACCTGATACTGTGATGGGTACCCTTCTCGTTAACTCAGTACCCGCTTCTGTTTTATTTGATTCAGGAGCATCGCATTCATTCATGACAGAAGCATTTGCATTAGCACATGACATTGCATTTGAAAAGATGAACCTACCAGTAGTTGTTCGCACCCCTGGAGGCCATTGTCACACCTCCATGATAGCACACAATGTCACTGTTGAAATTGGAGGACTTGAATTCCTTGTTTCACCCATCATCTTGAAAACCTCTACCATAGACCTCATTCTGGGAATGGATTGGTTGAAAGCTCACATTGCTTCGATCAATTGTGCCACCAAAGTCGTCCAACTCCTTCACCCCTCGGACGAGATAGTGAACTACACCGCCCGGATTACCCGGAATGCCGAAGCTCAGATATATGCTCTAAATGCTTTGAACGCTTCACCTCTTGAGGGAATTGAGAACATTCCAGTCGTTCATGATTTTCCGGACGTCTTTCCAGAAGAACTTCCAGGAATACCCCCTGTTAGAGCCGTTGAGTTCGTCATTGACTTGAAACCTGGCACCACCCCTATTGCTAAGCGCCCATACAAGATGCCGCCGCATGAACTCCTTGAACTTAAGGAGGAAATCGACAAGTCACTTAAAAAGGGTTTCATTCGCCCCAGTTCCTCTGCTTGGGGAGCACCTTCTCTCTTTGTTAAGAAGAAAGATGGAACTAACCGATTGGTCCAGGACTATCGGCCTATCAACCAAGCAACTATCCAGAACAAATATCCACTTCCCCGGATCAACGATCTTTATGATCAGCTTGTTGGATCCTCTGTGTTCTCTAAACTGGACTTAAGTTTGGGTTATCATCAGATCCGAGTTCGTAAAGAGGATATCCCAAAGACCGCCTTCGTTACTCGTTACGGGTCATACGAGTACACCGTCATGTCCTTCGGATTAACCAATGCTCCAGCAACCTTCTCTCGATTAATGAACTATATCTTCATGGATTACCTCGACAAATTCGTCGTGGTTTATTTGGATGATATCCTTATATTTTCTAAGAATGAAGAAGAACACGCCGAACATCTTCGGCTTGTATTGGAGAGACTTCGAGAACATCAACTGTATGCCAAATTTTCCAAATGTGAATTCTGGTTATCTGAGGTGACCTATCTTGGTCATGTGATTTCCAAAGATGGCATTGCCGTTAACCCAGAACGAGTTCAGGCTATTCTTGACTGGACTCCTCCGAAGAATGTCAAGCAAGTCAGAAGTTTTCTCGGTCTTGCTAGCTATTGCTGCCGTTTCATCGAGAACTTCTCCAAGATTGCTAAACCACTGACTGATCTGCTTCACAAAGGCGTTAAGTTTGAGTGGATAGAAAAATGTCAGGAAAGTTTTCAAACACTCAAGGACAAGCTGACATCTGCCCCAGTGCTTGCTCCCCCAGATTCCCGCAAGGACTTCGTGATATATTGCGACGCATCCCATCAAGGATTAGGCTGTGTCCTAATGCAAGAGTGCAAAGTGATTGCTTATGGCTCTCGTCAATTGTGTCCTCACGAAGATAAGTATCCAACACATGATCTCGAGTTAGCAGCAGATATCTATGCTTTGAAGCTGTGGCGACATTACCTTCTTGGTAATCGTTGCGAGATATACACGGACCACCAAAGTCTGAAGTATCTGTATACTCAACCAGATTTGAACCTCCGCCAACAAAGATGGCTAGATACAATAGCCGACTACGACATGGATATTTCTTATACCCCTGGCAAGGCTAATGTAATGGCCGATGCTTTGAGTCGCAAGTCTTATTGCAACAACCTCACGGTTCAGCAAGCACAACCCCTTCTCTATGAAGAAATTCGCAAGTTGAACCTTCACATCGTGCCTCAGGGTTATCTCAACACCCTGGTTGTCGAACCGGACCTCGAGCGGACCATCAGAAACTTGCAGAAGTATGACTCTGAGGTCGAGAAGATTAAGAAGTTCCTCTCCAAGGGAAATTCTTCTTACTACCATGTTGATGAAGAAGGTACCTTGCTCTTCAAAGGCCGCCTAGTGGTCCCCAGAAAGCACAATCTGGACTCTCGTGCGGATGTCATGAAAGAAGCTCATGATACACCTCTTTCAATTCACCCTGGTAGCACCAAGATGTACCTAGACATTCGACAGAGATACTGGTGGCCTGATATGAAGCGAGACATTGCTCGCTATGTTGCTGAGTGTGACGTTTGCCGTCGCATCAAAGCAGAACATCAAAGGCCTGCTGGAACTCTGCAACCCCTTGATATTCCTGAATGGAAATGGGACAAAGTTGAAATGGATTTCATTACTGGTTTTCCCAGATCGTAGAAGGGTCATGATGCTATTTTTGTCGTCATCGACCGATTCTCCAAGGTTGCTCACTTTCTGCCAGTCAAGGAGACGATCACTGCTAGTTAGTTAGCAGACTTGTATGTTTCCAGAATTGTGTCACTCCACGGTATTCCGTTGGAGATCAGCTCAGACCGTGGCAGCCTCTTTACCTCAAGGTTTTGGAATAGTTTCCAAGAAGCTATGGGAACTCATCTGTCCTTCAGCACCGCTTTTCATCCCCAGTCACAGGGACAAGTTGAACGAGTTAATCAAGTGCTTGAAGATATGCTTCGAGCATGTGTCATCTCATTCGGTAAGAAATGGGAGGAATCTCTCCCATATGCTGAATTCTCATACAATAATAGCTATCAAGCTAGTTTGAAGATGGCACCCTTTGAAGCTCTCTATGGACGTAAGTGTCAAACCCCTCTGAATTGGTCAGAAACTGGGGAACGGTCACTCGTTGGTTCGGACATTATTCAACAAGCTGAAGAACAAGTCCGCATTGTCCGTGAACATTTGAAAGCTGCTCAGTTTTGTCAGAAGAGCAACTATGATCGAAAACATCAGGTAATAGTTTATCAACCTGGCGAACAAGCTTACCTTCGTGTCACTCCGATGAAGGGCACTCATCGATTTGGAATCAAGGGCAAGTTAGCTCCTCGCTACATTAGCCCGTTCCGTATTCTCGCAAGACGTGGAGAAGTGGCATATCAATTGGAATTGCCGCCGAACCTTTCTCAGGTTCATGATGTCTTCCACGTGTCGCAACTCCGTCGCTGCTCCAAGGATCCTATCCGAGCAGTGGATCATGAAATGCTTGAGCTACAAGAGGATCTTTCTTATCAAGAGTATCCGATCCGTATTCTTGATCAAGCTGAACGTCGAACCCGTCAAAAGTCAATCAAGTTCCTTAAAGTTCAGTGGTCGAATCATTCTGAAGATGAAGCCACTTGGGAACGCGAAGATCGTCTTCATGAACAATACCCCGCTCTCTTCCAGCCTACCTCTTAATTCTCGGGACGAGAATTTCTTTTAGAGGAGGAGAATTGTAACACCCCCATGTATTAGCAACAGTAATCACCTTTTGATAATGCCAAGTCACCCTGCTTAACAATGCTTAATCATCATTTGGATCATATCTCATTTCAAATTACAATTCAAATTGAAATTCAAATATAAAGTGAATTCAATAGTTGTTCAAATCCAAAAACTAAAATGTTCATAATCTTGCAAATATTCCCAAAGCAATTATAAAAATATAGTCAACATTAATTGAATTACTTAAAGGACTCTATCATCCAGAAACAGTACCAAACAGCAATATTTAATCCCATTTTATTTAATTAAAATTAAAATGAAATCATTAGTTCGCCAAACCTTTTTCTGGCAGTGAGGTAAATTGCACTGTATTTAATTGGGCAGGATTCATATTTTACAAAATTGAATTGGAGCTAAAAGAAAATAGAAAACAGAAACTAAAAGGGAAAAGCAGAAAAGAAAAGAAGAAAAAGAAAAAGGCCTGCTCTAACTGGGCCTAAGTCAAACCAGACTCGGCCGAGCCCACCCCCACTGTCTTCTCCCTCGCACTGCTCACGCGCGCGCTGCTGTCGCCTCTGCCGCACGCCACGCCCCGTCCCCCCTTGCTCGCTTGCTCGACAGCGCGATGTCGCGCCCGCCATGGAGGATAAGAGCATCCCCACGGACCCCCTTGGCGAGCCCTATCGCCACATCTCCCCTCCCCTCGTCTTCTTCTTCCTCGCCCGACGCCGCCATGATCGGCCTCCACTAGAGCTCGGAGCCACCGCCACCGCCTTGCCTCGCCGCCGTGTCCTACGTCGTCGCCGTCCTCGACTACATCGACCGCCTCGGCTGGTTGAAGCTCGGAGCCGCCACCGCGTCGCCCTCGAGCTCGTCTTCCCCGCACGGACGCTCGCGTTGCCGCCGTCGATTCGTCACCGACAAGCCGTCCCCGAGCCCACGTTGCACACCTGCAGGCTCACTGTGAGCCTCTGCTTCCTCCTCTCTCTTTCCCGTCGCCGTTTGCTACCTCTAGTCGCCGCCCCCAACGTGCCCGAACGCGCCACCGCGGAGCTCGTCACCGGCGTCGTTCCGGTGACCTCTTGGCCTCGTGCTCGTGCCCGTTAGCTCCGCCGCATCGAGTAGGCCTCGCCTAGCCCCTTAGCTCCCTCGCTAGCATGCCGTAGCGCCCAAACCGAGCACCACCCGAAGTAGCCGCCGCTCGCCGTCGACGCCGCGCACGATTCCCGCAACCCCCGCCGCCGCAACCGCCACCATCCGACGCGCGGCTAAGCGCTCGTTCCAGAGAGCCAAACCCCGCGAGAAATGGTGCACCACAGAGCGAATCCGGGCTCGCCGGAGTTCATCACCGCGCTTGGGCTCGCCGGCGTGCTCCGGTGGCCGGCGTCCGACGTGGCCGACCGGGCCCCCACCCTTGTGACGCTGACCGCTGGGCCCCGCAGGCCCAGGTGACCGAGTCAACCGCTGACTGGGCGGCCCCATGTCATTGACATGTGGGTCCCGCCAAATTAAAATGATTTTAATAAATAGATAATCTGTTAATCAATCAATTAATTAATTTAATCACTAACCAGTCACTGACAGTAGGCCCCACCCCCCCTAATTAATCTGTAATTAGTTTAGTTTAATCCTAATTAGCCACTGTCTCACTGACCAGTGGGACCCACTGGTCAGGTTTGACCTGGCCCAACCGGAGTTGACTGCTGATGTCACTGTGATGTCATGCTGACGTCACCATTTACTGTTACGGATAATTTTAATTTAAATAATTAAAATAATTCCAGAAAATGTTTAAAACTTTGAAAAATCATATAAAATAAACCGTAACTCGGATGAAAATAATTTATATATGAAAAACGATCAGAAAAATATGAAGAATCCGAATATGCCATCCACATACCTGCCACACCCCTCTAACATACTGAACATGGAACTTTTTGCCTGTTTCCGATAGATGAATAGTGCATGACCTTAATAAAATAAATCCAAATAAATTCCTAAATTAACTAAAACAATTAGATAGGCAATATATCACATCTGCAAATCGTTTAAGCATGTCATGCATCCCTGTTGCATTGTTGCCGTGTATTTATTGTTTCTTCCCCCTCCTTCTCTCCCGATAGCACCCGAGACTGCCGACGATACTACAGTGTACGACTACGTCGCCGACGACCAGACCCCTTCAGCTGAGCTTCCAGGCAAGCAAAACCCCCTTGAACATCCAGATATCGCCCACTCCTTCTCTCTTATGCTTGCATTAGAATTGCTTCTGTTGTTGTTCCGATAGCTCCTATTCTGATGCATAGCCTGATTTTGTCGCCTGCTACTAATACATTACCTGCTATCCCATGATGCTTAGTTAGCTATGCTGCTGTTCCACCTGTGGCCCTTCACCCTTGTCCGTTTGCCATGCTTGTTATCGGGCCGTGATCACTCTGGGTGATGATCACGGAAGTGTTTACTTATTGCAATACTTTAAACTGTTAAAGTCGGGCTGGCCCCAAGGGTGCCCGCGAGAGAATAATATCAAGACGGGTCGGCTCCAAGAGTACCCGCGTGTTATGTTTTACCCAGTTGGAGCGACAGGAACCCTGTTCGCCTCTGCGAGTTACTAAACATGCTTAACGGATTTGGGTATTTGATCTGAGTTGGCTATACGCACTACCGCCACGTGGGATAATGGTTTAATGGGGCCCTCTATGTCGTATGTATCAGCCGAAAGCTCTTCAGATGTCGCAGCTCAGACATGCGGGCTGATTGTTGGGGTGAGCTGGTTACGTCTGTGGTGCTTCCACAGTCGCGCTTGGGCCCCGGCCAGTCACGCAACGTGCAGGAGTGCGAAGAGCGATGGCCCAAGACCCCTTCGTACTTAGGATTTAGACCGGCGTGTTGACCTCTCTGCTGAGCCTAGGTAGGACTGCGTCGTGTCGATCACCCGAGGCCGGGTATTACCCAGCAAGTGTGCCCGGCCAGATGTGATCGAGCGTGTTGGGTAACAGTAGTGCACCCCTGCAGGGAAGTTATCTATTCGAATAGCCGTGTCCACGGTAACAGGACGCTCAGAGTTGTATCTTGATCTGCTACAACTACAAATGGATACTGTCACAATACTAAACTGTTACTGCTGCTCTTGGGATCACTTTCTCGCAGGGTAGTCGAGGAAGGATCTCAGGGTTTTACTAAATATGATTGATTATATATTATCTTATTCTACTCTCTTCTGATGCTGCAAGATTGCTTCAAGATGCTAGTCTTCGATAGGTTAGGCCTCTCCCCCTTCTGTTCTGGCAATTCTGCAGTTTAGTCCAAAGATATAGCCCCATTCCTTTGATACCGATGCATACTAGTATAGTTCTGATGTCAGTCTTGCGAGTACTTTGGATGAGTACTCACGGTTGCTTTGCTATTCTTTTCCCCCATACCCGATACTTGCGACCAGATGGCGGAGCCCAGGAGCCAGACGCCACCGCAGGAGCTTACTACCAGGAGAGTCCCGGAGGCACGTACTACTGGGTTGAGCCAGCCGACCAGGAGTTTTTCGGAGACCCTAGGCAGGAGGCCTTCGCCTTTCGATCAGTATCGTTGTTTGTGCTAGCCTTCTTAAGGCAAACTTGACTAACTATGTGTGTACCCAGATATTTGGTTTGTATGACTTATGTATTCGGGTCCACGCGACCCCTGGTTTGTAATATGAAGATTTATGTTTAAATTTGAGTTTAGAGTTGTGTTGTGATATCTTCCCGTGAGTCTCTGATCTCGAGCATGCATGTTTGCGTGTATGATTAGTGCACGGTCGAGCAGGGGCGTCACATAAATGATGAATAGATCGGAAAAAATTCCCGCAAAAAAATACATTGCCTCATTCAATATGGATTTTTTTATAGATTTGCCTATCTATGCTCTGTTTCCATAAAAATTGTGTTGTGATTTAAAGACATGCCCATCCATGTGCGCATGTCTATTTGTGTGTGTGGGTCTTTCTTATATATATATAGACACACACACTAGAGGCTAACGCGCACAACGCCGCGCTGTACTTTATTCATGGGATTGTCCTTTTCCTCCAATAGGTTATTAGGTTATTGCAGTCGATTGTTTTATTTTAAGTTTATCTACGTTGACTTGAGATTTAGTTATGTTCCCGTGGTGTTTTTTCTTTCCTGTATTGTGCTGGAGTGCTTCTAGAGAGGATATTTGTTATGAGGGAAGAGTAGGGTTGGTACATGGTTCTGGTGTCCTTACACATTTCGGCCTTGGTATCACCCGATGGTCATTATGTGAGCCCCATGGGAGCTCCTATTCCATGTCGAACCCTTGGACTTGCTACTATAACATTAACATGGGCCGACCCATGAAGCATCCGCCTGCTTAGATAGGCTCCCTACTCCAGTTGCTTGCTTAGCATTTTTTTTTTCACTCGTTCTATTGATGTCTTATAAAAAAGCCGGCTACCGTTTTTTGAGAAGTTCTTTAAATAAAAGATCTTCAAGGATTTTTAAAAATCATTGGATTTTAGAAAAGTTACATTAAAAAACCATGAATTAAAAAAATGTTCAGGAATTTAGGAAATATTCATGGATTTCAAAAACTATTCACAAATTTGGAATAAAGTTCACAAAATTTAAAAAAGATTTATACCTTGAATTTTTATGAACTTTAAAAATATTCATGAATTTAAAAAAAGTTCTGAATTTAAGAAATGCTCACAATTTTTTAAATGTTCACAAAATTTAGTAAGTGTTCATGGATTAAAATAGGAAAGAGATGAAAATACGAAATAAACATAACCCCTCACCAGCCATACACGCCCTTACCGGCAAGCCCCCTGCGACCCAACAACCCCGGACGCACATGAAGACTAGGGTGCTTAGTATCTTACTCCCTCTGTAAAGAAATATATGAGCGTTTAGATCACTAAAGTAGAGATCTAAACACTCTTATATTTCTTTACGGAGGGAGTAATAGATAGATTAGACAAAAGTAAATGTGTATATATATTGTCTTAAATGCCATAATAGTGGTTTGCTACAACCCCGGTCGATCCTGCCCTTTGTTTTTTTCAATCCGATGGCTGAGAAGCAAGGCTACGGCAGTGTAAGTCAGAGAATCCGTATTCCTTAATTCTGGTATATATCTGATGAAACATCTCTATCATCATGTTTATCCAATGGAAAACTCATGCACCATCGACCATGTCATAGTCAAAAACAAATCCTCCAAGTCCAACCACAGCAACAAGTGTAGCTTTCATGATCTCCCCACTACTCTTCTTTCTTTGCCCCATTTTTTTCATTCTAAGAGAAATCAAGCTTTTGCCGGCATTACATAAGTGAGAGAGAAGAAGTCTCATCTAACCGTTTAATCGTACGATCAAGCAAACATGCGGCTAGGGTTTCTGCCTCCCGTCGGCAGCGCCGCCGATCTACCTCGCCTCCTATGGCCTTAGGGCCATGGGACGCGGTGGATCCTTGCCCTTGCTGGCGGGAGGGCTCCATTTTAGATGTTTCTTTGGGTTTTGTTAGGGTTTGTGTCTTGCTCAGGAAGGCGAAACAGCGGCGGCTTCCTGAAGATGGAATAAGATTCTCCCCGCTTAGCCCCCGTCACGATGGTGCGTCTAGCATCGTTGGAGGGCGTGTGGATGTGTGTCGCCGACGGATCTTGCTGGATTTTGTCGGTGGTTGTCTATGGTGGATTTGCTTATATCCGATCTTCGTACGTCTACGTTCGTGTGTTTTCAGGTTGGATCCTTCCGATCTACGCTTCACTTCATCGGTGATGGTTGCTGTTCTGGTGCGCTGGTCCTATGGGGCCTTAGCACGACGACTTCCCGACTGTCTACTACAACAAGTTTTGACCGGCTCCGCGCAAGGGAGGGGCGATGACAGTTGCGCGTCTTCGGCTCGCTTCAGTGCTTGTAGTCGTCTCTAGGTGGTCTACGGATTTGAATGTAATTTTTTTTTCTCATATTCATTGTACTGCCATGATTGAATATGAATAGATAGGAAGTTTTCTTGCAAAAAAGAAAGAAAAATGAAAAATGAGAGAGAAGAAGGCACAACCGAAATGAGCAATATGTGACGGGACACGGTATAAACTTATTGGACAGCTCATCGGTAGCCAGCCTTCTGTACAACGGGTACAGCTTGATGATAGGTTGATAGGGGGTGGGTACATGCTGCGACATCATCGAACAGATAGATTTTGTGAGGAACCTGTTTGGAGACGCTTTGCTAGCTCCAAGGATCCATCAGGAGCGCGACGTGAAAACGAGCTCTACGTCAGTACTGGACAAAGCTGTGCCATTACTTTATGGTCTGTGAAATATCTGGCTGCGGCTGCGCGCGTATCAAAGTCAGAATATGCAACTTGAGACGCCGGGCATCACAATGCTGCCCTTGACCTTTGTTTTCTCGGAAGAGACAGAATGACACCACACCACAACACTGGCGCAAGGTTGGAGCGGTCATTTTTGTCTCCGCTACAGCCATTGTTTTCTTCTCCAGCGATGATTTTCTGAAAGTTCTCTTTTTTCAAGCATCGCATATACCACTTGTGGTTCCTTCACCTTTTTTCGCCTTCTTTCTGCATGTGAGATCACCTTGAACTTTTGGCAAAAACTAATGTCCCCGTGCGGAAACCACGTTGGATACTTAGCCATTCAAATCACCTTCTTTCTGCATGTTTTTTTAGAAAGCCTGCCTTTTGCATATATTTTTTTTGCCAACACTTTATTGATCAATATGAACGTTCACATAAATACATACTAGGTCATGAGGATGAATAAGCCACAGATGACGACCCTAATCAAGCATAGCAGAGTGTTTGGCAAGATTGTGAGCTTCACTATTTGACTCTCTACCTTCGAAAATAACTAGACAACTATCAAAATACTAGCTCTGAAATTGAACTCTTTGACAATTGCTGCATAGGCTCCTCCTTTACCTTCCTTGATATCATCTACTACATTCTTGCTATCACATGCAATAACGAACTTTGACAGCGATAGATATTCTGCTAAGGCCAGCACTTCATGGCAAGCTAATATCTCCAGGGTGGTCGGGTCCGTTACTCCTGATAGGACGATCGAGGAAGACCCCAAGTAGCCTACCTTTTGCATGTGAGATCATTAATATGCCTAGACGCGTGTATCGTGCCTAGTGGGCCGGCCCAATCAGTGATCAGGCTTTTTCAGTGGAATTCGGCATGGGCTTCCTTTACTTAGGGAAAATGTTATATTTAGAGAAAAAAGTATTTCAGAAAAAATCAAATAAATTATTATTGAAATGAAAATTGTTCACATATTTTTAAAAATGTTCAAACTTTAAAAAAGCTCAGAACTTTTCAAACATTTCTAGAACTTTAAAATAATAATTATTTTTTTATGCATTTTCAATAATGTTTTAGAATCTTATAGACATAAGAGAGTCATCTCCACTACTTCATACCTAAGAGAGTCATCCCATGTAACACCCCTGTGTAATGAGCTACAGTAATCCATCATGTTAATGCCAAGTCATCATGATTTGCAATGCTTGATCAATGTGGATTAATATCTCATTTCAAATTCTCCCACTGAATTCAAATTCAAATGCAATTGAAATTTGAAGTTGTTCAAAAATTCCTGAGAAAAAATTCATCATTTAGTAAATATTCAATAATAAATGATGTTCAGGAAAACAACATCACCAAAATTCCTCAGGTAACTCTAACAACTTGAAAACAGTGCCAACAGCACCAACTTGGCTCATTTAAATGAAATTCAAAGTTTAAATGAATTCAAATGGCCTCCCAATATTTTGTGGCAGTGCACCATAATCCCTATTATTTGTTTTGTCCAGCTCCACATTTTTGCAAATACATTTGTTGGCTAAAAATAAATGCAAGAGTTGCTGGAAAAAGTAAACAGAAAAGCAAAAAGGGAAAAACCTACTGCGCCACTGGCCCAAAAGCTACAGTGGCAGGAGCCGGCCCAGCCCGCCGAGGCCTTCTTCCACCTGCTCCCCTATGCGTGTCGTCCCCGGCGTGGCTGAGCGCGCACGGCTCCGGCCGTTGGCCGCCACCGCGACGGAGCAGGTGGGCTGGGGATAAGAACGACGCCCGTCCACTCCCCCCGGACGCCGTCGCCACTCCTCTCTCTCCCTCCCGTGCACTCGCTCGTCTTCCTCCTCTCTGCCCGAGCGGCGCCGTCGAAGCACCGCTGCCGCTCCGCGGCCACCGGCACCGTTCCGTCCTCCCGTGCTGTCCAGGAGGCCTGCCGACCTCAGCCTCTTCCTCCTCGACCGCTGGTTGGAGCCGAGGAGCCCTGCCGCTGCCGTTTGTCTTTGTCCCCATCTACGGCCACCGGACGCCGCCGTCGTCGATTCGACCTCCCCTGCTGCTACAAAACTTCCACGGGCCACCTTGAGCCGCTCGGTGAGCCACCACCTCTCTCTGTTTTCCTCCCCAAGCCCTTTTTCCCTCCTAGTTAGTCGCGCGCGTCGCCATCGCCATTGCCGGGCTCTGCTCCGCCAAGGAGCTCGCCGTTGCCGTTGCGCTCGCCCATTGACCGAACCAAGAGCACGAACGTGCTCCTGGGCTTCGCAGGCAGCGCGTGGGCACTCCAAATGGACGCGGATGGGCCTCGTTGCTCGGATCCGCGTAGCCCCGATTCTGGCCGCCGCCTGTACTCGCTGTCACCATCGTTTCCGACCACCGGAGCTCGCGCCGTTTGCGCAGATCGACGCGGCTCGCAGTGCTCGATCGAGAGCAAGAAACCGCGCGTGAAATGATCGACCGTACGCGAAACCCGAGCCTCGCCGGCGTCCGACATGGCGTGGCCTGGGGCCCACCTGGGTCACTGCCAGTGGGTCCCCTGGCCACGGTTGACCAGTTGACCGCGGTCAACGCGATGACGTGGCATCTACTATCACTGACCAGTGGGCCCCCGCGTCTAATTAACCTAATTAGTTTTTAAAATTAATCTAATTGCTAATCTGTCACTGACATGTGGGGCCCACCCTCCTAATTAGTTTCTGTTTAGTTTAAATTAACTATACTTAGCTCTGAGACACTGACCAGTGGGGCCCAGCTGTCAGGTTTGACCTGAACAGCTGCGGTTGACCACTGACGTCATGATGATGTCATGCTGACGTCACCCGAGAACTGTTCTGGATAATGTAATTTAAATAACTAAATAAATTCCAGGAATTTCAGAAAATAGTTTAAATCTTTGAAAAATTATAGAAAATAAACCGTAGCTCGGATCGAAAAACTTTCTACATGAAAGTTGATCAGAAAAACGAGACGAATCCGAATATGTGGTCAAAATGCTTGACCATCACTCCTATCTATCTGAACATGGAACATTCCCCTCCGGTTCAGTTTACCGAAAACAACCTAAACGCCGGGAAAATATCGCAGATATTTTCCCGCTTCATCTGATACGTGTATCATTGCGTTAGATCACCCCCAACGCTGCATTTTGCCATGTCATGCGCTGTGATGCATTTGATTGCTTTTATTTATCGTTTCTTCCCCCTCTTCTCTTCCGTTAGACACCGAGACCGACGCTGCCCCCGAGGACTGCTACTCCGTCGACGACCCCTCCTTTGCCGCAGAGCAACCAGGCAAGCAAACCCCCTTGAGCATGCCTATATCACCTATTCTTTCTCCCTCCTGCTTGCATTAGAATTTGCCACTGCTATTGGTTTATCCTATTCTGATGCATAGCCTCTTTCTTGTAACTTCTGTTGATACTTTACCTGATATCCTAAATGCTTAGTATAGGTTGGCAATAAACCATCTGTGGCCCTCCACCTTGTCCTAGTTGCCCCGCTTAGTTCCCATTGCCCCGATCGATATGATCGACGGGCTGAGACCAGCACATCACTACACACCCCCTTAGTTGCTCGACTCTGCAGAGCTAATATCGAGTGCCGAGAGTGATACCTCTTATCTCACTCTTGATGTTGTCTCTGTGGTACAGCTAGTTGGTTGTGGGTTACCGAGGGTGATTCCTCTTTCACCACCTCCGACGAAGCTTCTGTCGTGCAACCCCGCAAGTGTGAATACCATCGAGGGTGATTCCTCCGGGTTCACCTTGACGGATACATCGAGTGGGATTCCAACGAGGGTGATTCCTTGGATTCCTTCTTGATGTTATGACCACACGGTTACCTGAACTTTAATACAACTACTGGCTAAAGTCGGGTCGACCCCGAGGGGTACCCGCGAGAGATAAATAGAAAGTCGGGCGGGCCCGGAGAGCACCCGCGAGTTACTGTGGCGGCTGGCTGTTTAGCGGTACCACCCAGGTTGTGGTGGTAGCTCCGGACTTGTCCCGACAGCCGTCACTTAAATTAATAATGCATTAACGGATTTGGGTATTGATCTGAGTTGGCCACTGGCCTATACGCACTACCACCACGCGGGATAATGGTTTAATGGGGCCCTCGGCGCCGTATGTATCAGCCAAAAGCTCTATCAGATGTCCAGTTCAGCATTGTGAGCCGGTAGGGACAAGACCATCCAGGACTGAGGTGGTGCTCGGACTCCGACCCGCGACACAACGACCCGGAGTGCAAAGGGCGATGGGCCCAAGAACCCTAAGCACTTAGGATGTAGACCGGCGGGGACCTCTCTGCTGAGCTCTAGGTATATCTGCGGCATGACCCAGGAAAGTGTGTCCGGCCAGAGTTAATCGAGCGTGTTGGGTAACAGTAGTGCACCCCTGCAGGGAAGATTATCTATTCGAATAGCCGTGTCCACGGTAACAAGACGCTCAGTGTTGTATCCCGATCTACTACGACTTGAACTGGATACATGTTAATTAATTGTAAGCTCCGGGATCGCTTTCTCGCAGGGAGTCGAGGAAGGATCCCTAGGCTTTGCTACAACATGCTCGCTGCTTTAATTATGTACTAATCTGCACTCTTCTTATGTTGCAAGACCGCTGCAGATGCTAGTCTTCGATAGGCTAGGCTTTTCCCCTCTCTTCTGGCATTTCTGCAGTTCAGTCCACATATACAACCTTTCTTTGATACCGATGCATAAGTAGAATAGTTCTGATGTAAGTCTTGCGAGTACTTTGGATGAGTACTCATGGTTGCTTTGCTTTCTTTTTTCCCCATACCCGATTGCTGCGACCAGATGACGGAGCCCCGGAGTCAGCCGCCCCAGTCGACGACTACTACTACACTTCTGGTGGCGCCTACTGCTACGTGGAGACCGACGACCAGGAGTAGTTTAGGGGGCTCCCAGGCAGGAGGCCTGCGCCTTTCGATCTAGATGTCTTTGTTTTGTTCGGCCTCCTTAAGGCATCCTTGTTTAACTTTGTGTCTGTTCTCAGATGTTGTTGTTGCTTCCGCTAACGCTTGTGAACCAGCTTTTTTATTCGAGCCCTCGAGGCCCTTGGCTTGTAATATAAAGCTTGTATTATTTTATTTGTGTTCAGAGTTGTGCTGTGATATCTTCCAGTGAGTCCTTAGGCTTAATCGTGCGCATTTGCGTGTATGATTAGTGCACGATTAAGTCGGGGGCGTCACATCCCACTACTTCTAATTATCACAACATGCATGCTTCACGAACCAATTTGTGGTTGGATGGTTAGAAATACAGTGGTATCCCCAACCCACTAGTGTTCAAGTCCTAGATTTGAAACTGGTGTTTGCATTTTTCTGGATTTATTTCAGGCCTTCTGGTGATGTGCGTTCAGTGGGAGGAGACGTTCCTGTTGACTACGAAGGCGTCTGTGGCGACTTCGTCAATCTCAAGATGATGTGTCGGCTCAGTCTCTCGGAGTTGCTTTTAGGGGTAGGGTGTGCGTGTTTCCGTTCATACGGGTGAGTATATATGCATATGTATGAGCGTCTACGTCTATACTGTATTAAAAAACATGGGACATAACTATTATATAGCTGAGCCTCACGCACGCATGCACATGGCACCACTACTACTACCCCACTACTCCACACTTGTTATCTTTAGTTTACTGTACTTTCACTTAAATAACACCTAACTTAGTTCTTTATTATTTTGGAAAGCTAGCCTTTTATACTCGGAAAGTAGATTTATTTCTTGTTTCTAGATAAAACAAATGTTCGGTGTACGTAGGGTCGTATCAGTGACAGATAGGACCCGAGAGAATACTAATCATACATTTAGTTCCTTGTGGGTTCAACACCTCATACTTATCACCTTCATCTTTGGAAAGTGCCACCACAATTCATTGCACTAGGGGATTATCACTATCACTGTCCATGGATGCTCTTGCTCCTTCACAGCCCCTGGCTCTTCCAGATCAAGCGTAGCCAGGTCCTCCTCTTGCCCCGAAGTTTCTCCTTCCACAAAATCCTCCGGCCTATCGACTGTTAGTGTGTGCATCTCCTCTCCTTCCTGTGTCGCCTCCCGTTGTGTCACCGTGTGCCCTCCAGCCACCCTCACCAGGTCAAGGACCGAATCCTGCACAAGCGTGAGCATCTTGGCATCACCGTTCGTTGGCTTCGGGTGGGCGGCGACCTCACCGGTCACCCGTTGATCACCCCACCAGTGTTCAGGTCCGCCGCGAGCTCCGCCTGAGAAGACGACGCAAGATCGGTGGGTTTTTCCATGGTTTCCGCAGTTCGGCAGATCATGGGGGCCTTGCGATATGGTGGTTCGTCGATGGCTTTGTGCCTGCCCCCAGGATCCCAGTGGTGCAACTTATACCCGCAATGCCCTAGTGGATTCCTTTCCGAGTCGGAGTCCTGATAAGGGACGTGCCTCAGTTCCGTGTCGTTCAAGTTCACGACTCATCTTATCATCTGATTGTGTCCGACGGCGTCCATACAATCTCCATCTTCCTCTTGCACACGGGCGACCTGCGTCCAACAAGGCCACCCTGTGTTTGTTGGCTGCGTGTGGCGGCCGTGCCGTCATGCACGGTGAAAGGTGGATGCGTCATCGGCGGCCGCCACCCCGCCCCCGAGTCGACTAACCCTAGGCCCGAAGCGTTATCCATCATATCCCCTTCTTGCTGCTACTCCAAACCCTTGTAACTGAGATTCATGACTTGAGAGAGGGGGGGGGGGAGCTAATCCAGAGCTAGCATCTAGGTCCATGTCAAGTACCTGCAATTGAAGGAAAACGCCTGCTTGTGACTAATTAACTACTCGACCTGGGGTGACCAACTAGTATCTTAGAAAGAAACTCGGTTAATGAATATAGCTCCATAACTTCTTGAATAAAACTCCCTGTACCCCTAAAAAACAAGCCCTGATGGTTGTTCTTTGGATCCTTTTTGTTTAATTTTCTCATCCTTACTATTGTTGCAATGAAAAAGGCAGAGCACCTCCCGTAAAAAAGAACAGAAAGACTTGGTGGCAAAATGCCCAAGTACGTATATGTTTGTAAGTCAAATTGGTGACTCGTAGAGATTGTAAGACTAGTCGTAGTAGGAGTAACATGCATTCTCATGCAATACCAAGTAGGCATATTAGTGACATGGCATAGTATTAAATGAGAAAAGAAATGATGGTGGTAACATCACATAGCGTTTTCCTAAAAACAGAGTCTTCAAGCCAATAAATGCAACCATCTACACCCTCTGTAACTAAATGTAAAACGTATTTGTAGTTCAAATAAAATTCAAATAAAATTGCAAAAACGTCTTACCTTTAGTTACGGAGGTGATACTACCTCCATAATATTTTATATTTTGAAAGTAGTAACTTATAATAGTATCATATTTCCACTATGACTAACCTAAGAGAGATATTTGCTCACATTGAAAGATTGAAGGTGTCACACTCATGCATTAACACGAGAATTTATTAGCATCAAGGTCGGATGCCGGCACACGTGGTTATGCCATCACCGCATGGCATGGCATGCCTCGGTTTTTTTAACACTGATGCAAACCCTTATACATACGCATATATATTCACCCCATGAACACACGCACGCACACCCTATCTCTATAAGTACATTCGAGAGACTGAGCTGACACATCATTTTGAGATTGACGAAGTCGTCACAGACACCTTCGTAGTCGACGGGAACGTCTCCTCCCACTGAACGCCATGACACACCTGGTTGGGGACATCAATATTATGTGATCTTGGGTCCGTTTTGATTTGGATCGGTCGGCAATAGATTAATACTCTCTCCATTCACAAATGTAAGATTTTCTATAGTGTGTGTTTGTTCACTTATTTCAATTCGTATTTAGTCTATATTGAAATATTCAAGATGTCTTATATTTATGAACGCATGAAGTAGTTAATTAGTAGCAGAAGACAAAATTATCTTTTTAAAATTTCAAGTCGGGGTGTACAAAAGCAGACCCTACAGTGTATATGTAGTACTCTATGCGAGTACTTATCCATCAACTTCTCTCGGGGGTGCGAACTGAGCGTACCTCACGTGGTTAGGTTCCTTGCGGCAGAACCAACCCATCAAGGTTCAAGTCCTAGACTTGGCATTGGTGGTCACATTTTTCTGGATTTATTTCAGGTATTCCGGCGATGTGCGTTCAGTGAGAGGAGACGTTTCTGTAGACTACAAAGGCGTATGTGGTGATTTCGTCAATCTCAAGATGATGTGCCGGCTCAAGGTGCTCATAGGCTGAGCCGACACATCATCTTGAGATTAACGAAGTCGTCACAGACGCCTTCGTAGTCGACGGGAACGTGTCCTCCCATTGGACGCACATCGCTAGAAGGCCTGAAATAAATTTAGAAAAGCACTTCTGCTTCGGTATAACCCCCTAAAACATCAACAAATGAGATCTCTCCATACCCCTTCATAATAATGCATAGGATTAATGTCGCATGCACTCATACACGGCATGTGTACGTACCGCCCGTACACGGCCCGACGTACATGGGAGGTCAACTGGCCTGGCCCAACAACGAACGGTCTCTATAGAGAAATAGTGGAAAATCCAAAAAAAATTGTATACGGCGGGAATCAAACACAGGACCTCTAATTCTCACGCAAACGAGCCGAACCACTAGATTGAGTGACCTATCTTGACTAATGAGCAACACGGAATTTTAAGAACTATGAACAACGACAGATTTGAACATTTTTTATAATTTTGCACGCGACTTTTTTAAACGTGAAAATATTTAAAAATTGAACAAAATTTTGAAAATGCGAAGAATTTTTTTGAAAAGCGGAACACATTTTGAAACTCTGAACAAATTTTGAGAAATGAGATTATTATTATTTTTGAAATTCTGAACAATCTTTAAAAACACAAACAATTTTGAAACTCTGAACTTATTTGAAAACATGACATTTTTTGAAAGTTTTGATTTTTTTTGAAAAATGTGAATAAATGAATAAATAAATATTTTGAATTTTGAAAAAGGAAAAAAATTCAAAAAAAGACAAAAATAAAAAAAGATTCATGACCTTCTAGAAGGTTCCCAAACCAGTAAAAAGCAGCCTCGACCATCTAGAAAGTTTTCAAAACCGGCATCTGCAGAAGCAACAAACAGATTACAATGGGCTGGCCCATGTTCACTCGTATTGATTGGGTCTGTGTGAAACAGCGACTGTTTGATACAACAAGCGTTATATAGGATTTTCCCACAACAGTCGCCTAGTTTTGCCCAGGCCTATGCGTGTTTTTTCTTTTTTCCTTTTTTGTTTTTCTTCTCTTTTTTGTTAATTCATTTTCTCCTTTTTAAACTTTGTTATTATTTTTGAAACCTGTTCAAAAATTGGAAAATTTGTTTGGAATACCAAAAAAAAAATTTGTTTTGAAATATTGTTTACAATTTTAAAAAATATTCTGGAATTCATAAAAATGTTGTTGTTTTCAAAGTTTTTGTTTACAAGTTTGAGAAATGTTCGCATTTCAAAAAAAATGGTACATGGTTCGCAATTTGTGTTCAAAACTTTCATCAATTGCTGGGAATTTGTTAACAAATTTGGGAAAAGTGTTGAAATTTGTAGAATTTTTATGCACAATTTGAAATTTCAAAGTTGTTGAAAAAATTCAAGAAATGGTGAGGGCATAACAAAATGTTCATGTTCATTGATAATGACAGAAATTGCAAATAACAGAAGCATTCGAATTAGGAAAAACTACATGCTCACGAATGCGCCCGCCTGGCCTAGTCTGGCACACTCCTCTCAACTGGTGGTGTTTTGGACTATGGATAAATGACCCTAACTTCTTGCAGTAGCCTGACATGGACATATGAGGCATTCATGCAAGGTTTGAACGACTTGTGACACCGTTTGCATGGTACGACACGTCGGGCCATTTACCGGTCGTTTTTGACCGAGAAAACTTCAGAAAATGCCAAACTTGTCAAAAATCCAAAAAACTTGGCATGATGCCTTGAATTAATCATACAAGCTGATGGAAAATTTTAGGGGCCATTTCATGGATGTCGAAAAACAACGTGCTTTCAAACGGCTCCTTCTGGCCCCACGTTTAAACATCTTTGAAATGACCCCACTTTTGCAAGCAAGTCCCATGGTAGGCATACATGCCTGTCAAGCTGTGCAAAACTGAACCGAAAACCAAAAACCGAACCAAAAAAACCAAACCAAACCAAAATTACGGTTTTTTCAGGTTTCGGTTTCAGTTTCGGTTCCCACATATGAAAACCATTTAACATTTGGTTTTTTCGGTTAGAAACCGAACAGTTTTTGGTTAAACCGAAATAACCGAAACTAGCTTAGCTGCGGGGAAAACAACCAAGATCTGAGTTGATCCCTCCCGTCACTCTTCCTTTTATAGCCATCCACCCATCTCGTTCTTGTTCACTCCGCGAGGTGGTACTAAACTGTGTAGCGTGGCTGGCGTACGAGCTAGAGGCTGGCACCTGGGCCTTGGGCCGCCTAGCGCACGAGATGAAAGACCGCGCTTGGGCTTGAATCCTGGATTCCTGGAGGCTACAAGCTAGCGTGTGTCCTTTCTCCTGGCATTTCCACTTTTTCCACCTAAAAAAACCTACAGGCAGCGCATACGATGCCCTTTCCCTGTTTTGTCCACTAATTTTCCTAGTACGTATATATATCTCTGTCAACGCCTCCTCGGACCTCGGTCATATATATGCCTCGATCTGGCGCACACTGTACGTGCATATATGCCACCAAATCATTGTTACTATCTAATGATCTAATCTATGTACACAGTTCTCAAAGAAAAAACTAACCTACATACACATATTGAATCATGTGATAAAAAATCATGTGTTGTTCAAAAATTCGCGTCAACTTCGGTTATTTTGGTTATTACCGAAACCGAACCGAAATTAAATGGTTATTACCGAAACCGAACCGTATCTATGTACAAAACCGTATAAACCGAAGTATAAAAACCGTATAAACCAAAAACCGTATAAACCGAACCGAATCGAACCGAAAAAACCGAATGCACACCCTGACATGCCTGGTTCGAATGACTTTCGACACCGTATGTAAGTTGCGACACGTCCGGCCATTTATCGACCGTTTTTAACGAGAAAACTCCAAAAAATGCAAAACTTGTCGAAAAGCCAAACTACTTGGCATGGTGCATTGAATTAGTCATACAAGGCCATGAAAAATAATTGGGGACATTAAAGGGATGTCGAGAAACTAGGTGCTCTCAAACGGACCCTTCTGGTCTATCCGAACACTCTCCATTGAACATGCAACCTTTGCAAGCAGGTAGGCATGCCCATGTTAGGCATACATGCCTGGTTTGAATGAATTCCGACACCGTATGCACATTACAACACGTCCGGCCATTTATCGGCATTTTTTTACCGGGAAAACTCCAGAAAATACAAAACTTGTGGAAAATCCAAACAACTTGGCATGGTGTCTTAAATTGGTCATACAAGGTCATGTAAAAACTGGGGCCATTTCAAGGATGTTGAGAAACAACATGCTCTCACACGGAGCCTTCTGGCCTACCCGAACACCATCCATTCAACATGGTCTGTCTTTGGACATCCTTGAAATGACCCCAACTTTTTCAAGGACGTGGGCACGCCCATGGTAGGCATCCATGCCAGGTTCGAATAAATTCCGACACCGTTTGCAAGTTGCGACACGTCTGGCCATTTATCAGCCTTTTCTACTCCAGAAAATGCAAAAATTGTTGGAAACCCAAACAACTTGGCATGGTGCCTTGAATTCATCATAAAAGGCCATGAAATAAATTGGGGCCATTCCAAGGATGTCAAAAGAGAACGTGCTCTCACAGGGAGCCTTCTGCACTACCCGAACACCCTCCATTGAACATGGTCTATTTTTGTACATTCTTCAAATGACACCAACTTTTTCAAGCAGGTGGGCATGCCCATGGTAGGCATCCATGTCAAGTTTGAACGATTTCTGACACCGTTTGCACATTACGACACGCAAAATGCAAATCTTGTAAATGTTGGAAATATGCCCTAGAGGCAATAATAAAATGGTTATTATCATATTTCCTTGTTCATGATAAAGGTTTATTATTCATGCTAGAATTGTATTGACCGGAAACTTAAATACATGTGTGGATACATAAACAAATACTGTGTCCCTAGTGAGCCTCTACTAGACTAGCTCGTTGATCAAAGATGGTTAAGGTTTCCTAACCATAGACATGAGTTGTCATTTGATAACGGGATCACATCATTAGGAGAATGATGTGATGGACAAGACCCAACCGTAAGCTTAGCACCAGATCGTTTAGTTTATTTGCTACAGCTTTCTTCATGTCAAGTATCTGTTCCTTAGACCATGAGATCGTGCAACTCCCTGACACCGGAGGAATACTTAGTGTGTATCCAAATGTCACTTCGTAACTGGGTGATCATAAAGGTGCTCTACAGGTATCTCCAATGGTGTTTGTTGGGTTGGCACGGATCGAGACTGGGATTTGTCACTCCGTATGACGGAGAGATATCTCTGGGCCCTCTCGGTAATACAACATCGTAAAGAGCTTGCAAGCAATGTGGCTAATGGGTTAGTCATGGGATCTTGTATTACGGAACGAGTAAAGAGACTTCCCGGTAACAAGATTGAACTAGGTATGGAGATACCGACGAACGAATCTCGGGCAAGTAACATATCGCCGGACAAAGGGAATTGCATACGGGATTAACCGAATCCTTGACATCGTGGTTCAACCGATAAAAGATCTTCGTGGAATATGTAGGAATCAATATGGGCATCCAGGTCCCGCTATTGGTTATTGACCGGGGAGGTGTCTCGGTCATGACTACATGATTCCCGAACCCGCAGGGTCGCACGCTTAACGTTCGTTGACGCTAGAGTAGTATTGGGATATTTGATGATTGGTAACTGAATGTTGTTCGGAGTCCCGGATGAGATCCCGGACGTCACGAGGAGTCTCGGAATGGTCGAGAGGTAAATATTTATATATGGGAAGTCATATTTTGGGTTCCGGAAAAAGGTGCAGTTTTTTCGGTATTGTACCGGGAAGCTTCCAGAAGGTTTCGGAGGATTCCGGAGGGGTCCGGAAGTCCACAAGTGGGTCCACCACGTCCCAAGGGCTGGCATGGACTGAGGGAAGGCGCCCTGGCCTTATTGGGCTAGGCGCACCAAGTCCTCAAAAGCCCATGTGGCTAGGGAAGGGAAAAAAGGGGGAGTCCTAGTAGGAATAGGATTGGACTTGGAGTCCAAGTCCTCCCCCCCTTGGCTGCGCCCTAGGGCTTGGAGGGGCTGTTCCCCACGCCCTTCCACCTATATATATAGAGGAGGGGGCGCCCCAAACAACACACCAGCCCCTGGGCGCCCCTCTCTCTCCCGTTACACCACCGCCTCGTCCCGACGATGCTTAGCGAAGCGCTGTCGGTGCTCCACCACCACCATCACCACCACGCCGTCGTGTTGGTTGTGATCCCATCTACTTCTCCGCCTTCTCTTGCTGGATCAAGGAGGAGGAGACGTCATCGAGCCGCACGTGTGCTAAACTCGGAGGTGCCGTACGTTCGGCACTAGATCGGTTGGATCGTGATCGGATCGCGAAGAGTACGACTACATCAACCGCGTTATATACGCATCCGCTTTCGGTGTACGAGGGTACGTAGACACACTCTCCTCTCTCGTTGCTATTCTTCTCCTAGATAAATCTTGGGTGTTCGTAGGAAATTTTTTGATTTTCATGCTTCGTTCCCCAACAGTGGCATCATGAGCTAGGTCTATGCGTAGATGTATATGCACGAGTAGAAGACAAAAGTTGTGGGCGTTGATGCTCAAATTGCTTACCTCTCTTGTCTTATTTGGATTCGGCGGTATTGTGGGATGAAGCGGCTCGGATCAACCTTACATGTCCTCGCACTTGAGACCGGTTCCACCGACTAACATGCAACTTGTTTTGCATAAGGTGGCTAGCGAGTGTCTGTCTCTCCTACTTTAGTTGAATCTAAATTGACGAAGGCAGTCCTTATAGAAGGTTAAAATGCAACTTGATTATCACCGTTGTGGCTTTGCGTAGGTAAGAACGGTTCTTGCTAGTTGCCCATAGCAGCCACGTAAAATTTGCAACAACAAAGTAGAGGACGTCTAACTTGTTTTTGCAGGGCATGTTGTGATGTGGTATGGCCAAAACGTGATGTGATATATGTTGATGTATGAGATGATCATGTTTTGTAATAGGTTCACGACTTGCATGTCGATGAGTACGGCAACCGGCAGGAGCCATAGGGTTGTCTTTAATTTATTGTATGACCTACGTGTCAATCATTAAACGCCATGTAATTGCTTTACTTTATCGCTATGCGTTAGCAATAGTTATAGAAGCAATAGTTGGCGAGACAACCACATGACGACACGATGATGGAGATCATGATGATGGAGAGCATGGTGTCATGCCGGTCACGATGGAGATCATGCCGGTGCTTTGGAGATGGAGATCAAAAGCACAAGATGATGATGGCCATATCATGTCACATATTGATTGCATGTGATGTTTATCTTTTTATGCATCTTATTTTGCTTAGGACGACGGTAGCATTATAAGATGATCCCTTCACTTAATTTCAAGAAATTGTGTTCTCCTTAAGTATGCACCGTTGCAAAAGTTCGTCGTTTCGAAGCACCTCATGATGATCGGGTGTGATAGACTCTACGTTCACATATAACGGGTGTAAGCCAGTTTTACACATGCAGAATACTTGGGTTAAACTTGACGAGCCTAGCATGTACAGACATGGCCTCGGAACACAAGAGACCGAAAGGTCGAACATGGGTCATATAGTAGATATGATCAACATGGAGATGTTCACCATTGATGACTACTCCATCTCACGTGATGATCGAACATGAGTTAGTTGATTTGGATCATGTGTCACTTAGACAACTTGAGGGATGTTGATTTAAGTGGGAGTTCATTAGTAATTTGATTAACTGAACTAAAATTATCATGAACTTACTCTTAGTTGTCTTTGCAAAATTTGTGTTGTAGATCAATGGCCCGCGCTGTAGTTCCCCTGAATTTTAATGCGTTCCTAGAGAAAGCTAAGTTGAAAGATGATGGAAGCAACTATGCGGACTGGGTCCGTAACTTGAGGATTATCCTCATTGCTGCACAGAAGGCTTATGTCCTTGATGCACCGCTAGGTGACGCACCCCCTCCAGCGTCGTCTGTGGATGTTGTGAACATCTGGCAGGCACGTTCTGATGACTACTCGATAGTTCAGTGCGCCATGCTTTATGGCTTAGAACCGGGGCTCCAAAGACGTTTTGAGCACCACGGAGCATATGAGATGTTCCAGAAGCTGAAATTGGTATTTCAAGCTCATGCCCGGGTCGAGAGGTATGACATCTCTGACAAGTTCTTTAGCTGTAAAATGGAGGAGAACAGTTCTGTTAGTGAGCATATACTCAGAATGTCTGGGTTGCACAACCGCTTGACTCAGTTGGGAGTTAATCTTCCAGATGACTCGGTTATTGACAGAATTCTCCAATCACTGCCACCAAGCTATAAGGGCTTTGTGATGAACTATAATATGCAAGGGATGGAGAAAACACTTCCCGAGCTCTTCGCGATGCTTAAGGCCGCGGAGGTAGAAATCAAGAAGGAGCATCAAGTGTTGATGGTTAAAAAGACCACTAGTTTCAAGAAAGGCAAGGGAAAGAAAGGGAACTCCAAGAAGAACGGTAAAGCAGTTGCCGCTCCCGTGAAGAAACCCAAGGCTGGACCCAAACCTGAGATTGAGTGCTTCTACTGCAAGGGAAATGGTCACTGGAAGCGGAACTGCCCCAAGTACTTGGCAGATAAGAAGGCTGGCAACGTCAACAAAGGTATATTTGATATACATGTTATTGATGTGTACCTTACTAGTGCTCGTAGTAGCGCCTGCGTATTTGATACTGGTTCGGTTGCTAATATTTGTAACTCGAAACAGGAGCTGCGGAATAAACGAAGACTGGCTAAGGACGAGGTGACGATGCGCGTCGGAAATGGTTCTAAGGTTGATGTGATCGCCGTCGGCACGCTACCTCTACATCTACCTTCGGGATTAGTTTTAAACCTAAATAATTGTTATTTGGTGCCTGCGTTGAGCATGAACATTATATCTGGATCTTGTTTATTGCGAGGCGGTTATTCATTTAAGTCAGAGAATAATGGTTGTTCTATTTATATGAGTAATATCTTTTATGGTCATGCACCCCTTGTGAATGGTTTATTCTTGTTGAATCTCGATCGTAGTGATACACATATTCATAATATTGATGCCAAAAGATGCAAAGTTAATAATGATGGTACCACATATTTGTGGCACTGCCGCTTAGGTCATATTGGTGTAAAATGCATGAAGAAACTCCATGCCGATGGACTTTTGGAATCTCTTGATTATGAATCATTTGAGACATGTGAACCATGCCTCATGGGCAAGATGACTAAAACTCCGTTCTCCGGAACAATGGAGCGAGCTAGTGACTTATTGGAAATAATACATACTGATGTATGCGGTCCGATGAGTGTTGAAGCACGCGATGGATATCATTATTTTCTTACCTTCACAGATGATTTGAGTAGATATGGGTATATTTACTTAATGAAACACAAGTCTGAAACATTTGAAAAGTTCAAGGAATTTCAGAGTGAAGTGGAAAATCATCGTAACAAGAAAATAAAGTTTCTACAATCTGATCGTGGAGGTGAATATTTGAGTTACGAGTTTGGTATGCATTTAAGACAATGCGGAATTGTTTCACAGCTCACGCCACCTGGAACACCACAGCGTAATGGTGTGTCCGAACGTTGTAATCGTACTCTATTGGATATGGTGCGTTCTATGATGTCTCTTACCGATTTGCCACTATCGTTTTCGGGTTATACATTAGAGACAGCCGCATTCACTTTAAATAGGGCACCGTCTAAATCCGTTGAGATGACACCGTATGAGTTGTGGTTTGGCAAGAAACCTAAGTTGTCGTTTCTTAAAGTTTGGGGATGCGACGCTTATGTCAAGAGGCTTCAGCCTGATAAGCTCGAACCCAAAGCGGAGAAGTGCGTCTTCATAGGATACCCTAAAGAGACCATTGGGTATACCTTCTACCACAGATCCGAGGGCAAGATCTTTGTTGCCAAGAATGGGTCCTTTCTAGAGAAGGAGTTTCTCTCGAAAGAAGTGAGTGGGAGGAAAGTAGAACTTGATGAGGTAATCGTACCTTCTCTCGAATTGGAAGGTAGCACATCACAGAAAACAGTTCCCGTGATGTCCACACCAACCGAAGAGGAAGCTAATGATGATGATCATGAAACTTCGGATCAAGTTACTACTGAACTTCGTAGGTCGACCAGGGTACGTTCCGCACCAGAGTGGTACGGTAATCCTGTCCTGGAAGTCATGTTGTTAGACAACGGCGAACCTACAAACTATGAAGAAGCTATGATGAGCTCAGATTCTGACAAATGGCTTCAGGCCATGAAATCCGAGATAGGATCCATGTATGAGAACAAAGTATGGACTTTGGTGGACTTGCCCGATGATCGGCAAGCCATTGAGAATAAATGGATCTTTAAGAAGAAGACAGACGCTGATGGTAATGTCACCGTCTATAAAGCTCGACTTGTCACAAAGGGTTTCCGACAAGTTCAAGGGGTTGACTACGATGAGACTTTCTCACCCGTAGCGATGCTTAAGTCTGTTAGAATTATGTTAGCTATTGCCGCATTTTATGATTATGAGATCTGGCAAATGGACGTCAAAACGGCATTCCTTAACGGGTTTCTTAAGGAAGAATTGTATATGATGCAACCAGAAGGTTTTGTCGATCCTAAGGATGCTAACAAAGTATGCAAGCTCCAGCGATCCATCTATGGACTGGTGCAAGCATCTCGGAGTTGGAATATACGCTTTGATGAGGTGATCAAAGCTTTTGGTTTTATACAAACTTACGGAGAAGCTTGTATTTACAAGAAAGTGAGTGGGAGCTCTGTAGCATTTCTAATATTATATGTGGATGACATATTGTTGATTGGAAATGATATAGAATTTCTGGAAAGCATAAAAGGATATTTGAATAATCGTTTTTCAATGAAAGATCTCGGTGAAGCTGCTTATATATTGGGCATCAAAATCTATAGAGATAGATCAAGACGCCTAATAGGACTTTCACAAAGCACATACCTTGACAAAGTTTTGAAGAAGTTCAAAATGGATCAGTCAAAGAAAGGATTCTTGCCTGTATTGCAAGGTGTGAAGTTGAGTAAGACTCAAAGCCCGACCACGGCAGAAGAAAGAGAAAGGATGAAAGTCATTCCCTATGCTTCAGCCATAGGCTCTATAATGTATGCCATGCTGTGTACCAGATCTGATGTGTGACTTGCCATTAGTCTGGCAGGGAGGTACCAAAGTGATCCAGGAGTAGATCACTGGACAGCGGTCAAGAATATCCTGAAGTACCTGAAAAGGACTAAGGACATGTTTCTCGTTTATGGAGGTGACGAAGAGCTCGTCGTAAAGGGTTACGTCCATGCTAGCTTCGACACAAATCCGGATGACTCTAAGTCTCAAACCGGATACTATTTATATTAAATGGTGGAGCGGTCAGTTGGTGCAGTTCCTAGCAGAGCGTCGTGGCGAGATCTACATGTGAAGCAGGAATATATAGCTGCTTCGGAAGCAGCGCAAGAAGGAGTCTGGATGAAGGAGTTCATATCCGATCTAGGTGTAATACCTAGTGCATCGGATCCAATGACTATCCTTTGTGACAACACTGGAGCTATTGCCATTGCCAAGGAGCCCAGGTTTCACAAGAGAACCAAGCACATCAAGCGCCGTTTCAACTCTATTCGTAATTATGTTAAGGATGGAGACATAGAACTTTGCAAAGTACATACGAATCTGAATGTAGCAGACCCGTTGACTAAACCTCTTCCACGGGCAAAACATGATCAGCACCAAGACTCCATGGGTGTTAGATTCATTACAATGTAAACTAGATTATTGACTCTAGTGCAAGTGGGAGACTGTTGGAAATATACCCTAGAGGCAATAATAAAATGGTTATTATCATATTTCCTTGTTCATGATAAAGGTTTATTATTCATGCTAGAATTGTATTGACCGGAAACTTAAATACATGTGTGGATACATAAACAAATACCATGTCCCTAGTGAGCCTCTGTTGGAAATATGCCCTAGAGGCAATAATAAATTGGTTATTATTATATTTCCTTGTTCATGATAATCGTTTATTATCCATGCTATAATTGTATTGATTGGAAACTCAAATACATGTGTGGGTACATAGACAACACTGTGTCCCTAGTAAGCCTCTAGTTGACTAGCTCATTGATCAAAAGATGGTGAAGGTTTCCTAGCCATGGACATGAGATGTCATTTGATAACGGGATCACATCATTAGGAGAATGATGTGATGGACAAGACCCAAACTGTAAACGTAGCATATGATCGTGTCAGTTTATTGCTATTGTTTTCTGCATGTCAAGTATCTGTTCCTTTGACCATGAGATCATGCAACTCACTGACACCGGAGGAATACCTTGTGTGTATCAAATGTCGCAACGTAACTGGGTGACTATAAAGATGCTTTACAGGTATCTCCGAGGGTGTCTGTTGAATTGGCATGGATCAAGACTGGGATTTGTTACTCCGTGTGACGGAGAGGTATCTCAGGGCCCACTCGGTAATACAACATCACTATAAGCCTTGCAAGCAATGTGACTAAAGTGTTAGCCACGGGATCTTGTATTACGGAACGAGTAAAGAGACTTGCCGGTAACGAGATTGAACTAGGTATAGAGATACCGACGATCGGATCTCGGGCAAGTAACATACCGATAAACAAAGGGAACATCATACGGGATTAACTGAATCCTTGACATAGAGGTTCAACCGATAAAGATCTTCGTAGAATATGTAGGAGCCAATATGGGCATCCAGGTCCCGCTATTGGTTATTGACCGTAGAGGTGTCTCGGTCATGTCTACATAGTTCTCGAACCCGCAGGGTCTACACACTTAACGTTTGGTGACGATATAAGTATAGTTGAGTTGTTATGTTGGTGACCGAAAGTTGTTCGGAGTCCCGGATGAGATCCCGGACATGACGAGGAGCTCTGGAATAGTCCGGAGGTAAAGATTGATATATGGGATAATAGTGTTTGGTCTCCGGAAGGGTTCCGGAATTCACCGGAAGGAGTTTCGGATGTTTCCCGAAATGTTCGGGTACGAGAACACTTTATTTGGGCCAAGGGGTAAAGCCCACGAGGCTTTAGGAAGGTGCAAAAGGAAGTTTTGCGGAGGCCAAGGGCCAGACGCCAGGGACCCTGGCGTCTGGGTCCAGACGCCGAGGACCCTGGCGTCTGGTCCTGGAGTCCGAGCAGGACTCTTGCCTTGCGGGCCAAACCGACTTTGAGGAGGCTCTTTTTCCAAGTTTCGACCCCAGGGCTCAACATATAAATAGAGGGGCAGGGCTAGCACCCGGAACACATCAAGAATTCCCCAAGCCGTGTGCCGGCAACCCTAACCCTCTAGTTCCTCCGTCATAATCTCCGTAGCGCTTGGCGAAGCCCTGCAGAGATTGTTCCTCACCACCATCACCACGCCGTCGTGCTACCGGAACTCATCTACTACTTCACCATCGCTCGCTGGATCGAGGAGGTGAAGGCGTCATCAAGTTGTACGTGTGTTGAACGCGGAGGTGCCGTCCGTTCGGCACTAGTTCGTGATCGGCTCGAGGGACGACTTGCGATTTGGATCGCGGAGACGTTCGACTACATCAACCGCGTTTCTTAACGCTTCCGCTTAGCGATCTACAAGGGTATGTAGATTCACTCTCCCTCTCGTAGATGCTCATCACCATGGATAGATCTTGTGTGTGCGTAGGAAAATTTTTGTTTCCCATGCAACGTTCCCCAACAGCCTCTACTAGACTAGCTCGTTGATCAAAGATGGTTAAGGTTTCCTAACCATAGACATGAGTTGTCATTTGATAACGGGATCACATCATTAGGAGAATGATGTGATGGACAAGACCCAACCGTAAGCTTAGCACCAGATCGTTTAGTTTATTTGCTACAGCTTTCTTCATGTCAAGTATCTGTTCCTTAGACCATGAGATCGTGCAACTCCCTGACACCGGAGGAATACTTAGTGTGTATCCAAACGTCACTTCATAACTGGGTGATCATAAAGGTGCTCTACAGGTATCTCCAATGGTGTTTGTTGGGTTGGCACGGATCGAGACTGGGATTTGTCACTCCGTATGACGGAGAGATATCTCTGGGCCCTCTCGATAATACAACATCGTAAAGAGCTTGCAAGCAATGTGGCTAATGGGTTAGTCACGGGATCTTGTATTACGGAACGAGTAAAGAGACTTCCCGGTAACGAGATTGAACTAGGTATGGAGATACCGACGATCGAATCTCGGGCAAGTAACATATCGCCGGACAAAGGGAATTGCATACGGGATTAACCGAATCCTTGACATCGTGGTTCAACCGATAAAAGATCTTCGTGGAATATGTAGGAATCAATATGGGCATCCAGGTCCCGCTATTGGTTATTGACCGGAGAGGTGTCTCGGTCATGACTACATGATTCCCTAACCCGCAGGGTCGCACGCTTAACGTTCGTTGACGCTAGAGTAGTATTGGGATATTTGATGATTGGTAACCGAATATTGTTCGGAGTCCCGGATGAGATCCCGGACATCACGAGGAGTCTCGGAATGGTCGAGAGGTAAAGATTTATATATGGGAAGTCATATTTTGGGTTCCGGAAAAAGGTGCAGTTTTTTCGGTATTGTACCGGGAAGCTTCCAGAAGGTTTCGGAGGATTCCGGAGGGGTCCGGAAGTCCACAAGTGGGTCCACCACGTCCCAAGGGCTGGCATGGGCTGAGGGGAGGCGCCCTGGCCTTATTGGGCTAGGCGCACCAAGTCCTCAAAAGCCCATGTGGCTAGGGAAGGGAAAAAAGGGGAGTCCTAGTAGGAATAGGATTGGACTTGGAGTCCAAGTCCTCCCCCCCCCCCCCCTTGGCTGCGCCCTAGGGCTTGGAGGGGCTGTTCCCCACGCCCTTCCACCTATATATATAGAGGAGGGGGCGCCCCAAACAACACACCAGCCCCTGGGCGCCCCTCTCTCTCCCGTTACACTACCGCCTCGTCCCGACGACGCTTAGCGAAGCGCTGTCGGTGCTCCACCACCACCATCACCACCACGCCGTCGTGTTGGTTGTGATCCCATCTACTTCTTCGCCTTCTCTTGCTGGATCAAGGAGGAGGAGACGTCATTGAGCCGCACGTGTGCTAAACTCGGAGGTGCCGTCCGTTCGGCACTAGATCGGTTGGATCGTGATCGGATCACGAAGAGTACGACTACATCAACCGCGTTATATACGCTTCCGCTTTCGGTCTACGAGGGTACGTAGACACACTCTCCTCTCTCGTTGCTATGCTTCTCCTAGATAGATCTTGGGTGTTCGTAGGAATTTTTTTGATTTTCATGCTTCGTTCCCCAATAGTAAAAAAACCAAACAACTTGGCATGGTGCCTTGAATTGGTCATACAACACCATGGAAAAAATTGGGGGGCATTTCAAGCATGTCAAGAAACAATGTGCTCTCAGACGGAGCTTTCTGGCCTACCCAAATACCCTCTGTTCAACATGGTCTATTTTTGAACATTCTTGAAATGACGCCAACTTTTGCAAGAAGGTGGACATGCCTAGGGGAGGCATCCATGTCAGATTTGAACGATTTAAGACACTGTATGCAAGTTGCGACATGTCTGGCCATTTATCGGCCTTTTTTGACCGAGAAAACTCCAAAAATGCAAAATTTGTCAAAAACCAAAACAACTTGGCATGGTGCCTTTTATTGGTCATACAAGGCCATGGAAAAAATGTGATCATTTCAATGATGTCAAAAAACAACGTGCTATCAGATGGATCCTTCTGACCTACCCAAACACCCTCCATTGAACATGGTGTTTTTATGGACATCTTTGAAATGACCCCGACTTTTGCCACGAGATGGGCATATGCCCATGGCAGGAATCCATGCCAGGTTTGAACGACTTCCAACACCGTATGCAAGTTGTGACACGTTCGGCCAAATATTGTTTAAAAGTTTAGAAAATGTTCTTGTTTTTCAAAAATTGTATGCAAAATCAAAAAATATTCGCATTTCAACAAATGTTCAGGAATTTCAAAAAAAAATTGTGGTTTCAAAATTTGTTCACAAATTCAAAAAATATTTAGAAATTTCAAAAAAGTTTGTGGTTTCACAATTTGTTCATAAATTTAAACAACGGGATTGGCTAAATCTCAGTCAACTAAGACTTAACCAAGTCTCAATCGATGATATACTCGTGAGATCTTAGGTGGAGATCTGTGCAAAAAATTTGTTCGGATTTTTTCTTTCTTCTTTTTATATTTTCTATCACTTGATTGAGACTTGGTTAAATTTCAGTCGACTGAGATCTAGCCACACCCTTTAAAAAAATGTTCAGGACTTTCAAAAAATGTTTGCAGTTTTATTTTTTTCGGAACTTCATCAAATGTTCAATTTTAAAAAAAATTGTTCACAAATTCAAAAAATGTTCGTAGTTTAAAAATTTTGTTCGGAATTTCATCAAATATTTAACTTTTAAACTATTGATCACAAATTCAAAAAATGTTCACGGTTCAAAATTGTTCAGAATTTCATGAATTGTTCACAACTTTTAAAAAAATGTTCACATTTTTTCAACATTTCTTTGCGCTTTTTCAAAAAAATATTCTTAATTTCAAAAATTATTTTGATTTTTTAAACAATGTTCCAGTTTTCAGAAATTTGTTCACAAGTTCAAAAAATGTTTGCACTTTTCCAAAATATACACTTTCAGAAAAATGTTTCATAATTTTTTAAAGAAAAATGTTTGCTACAGTACCATGGTCCACGGGTGCAGTTGGTTCTTATAGCATACGGGCTGTTCTACATTCAACTGTGTTGCTTAGCTCGTGTGGCAAGCAGCGCCCATGCACAAACTGCTGGTCCTGGTTAGATTTCTTGGGATACCACTGTCCTTCTAACCATCCGATTGTAGGTTGGTTCGCGCCATTTGCCGTTGATGTATGAAACTCTTACAGTTTGTACCAATTCAACGTAGCCGGCCGGCGCACCATTCGCTGGGAAACGATCGACTTGTTAATTCGAGGAGGAGCCGAGAATCGATCCCAACTGTACGTACATTCATCACTGGACTGGACGGCTCACATAAAGTTCTACCGAGCTTTTGTGTAACAAAAATAGTCGCCGGCGACTTGGCGAGCTCGTTAGGTGTGACGTGCATGGGTCCAAGCCCGCTTGCCGACCGCCATCCAATAATTTACCGTACGTACGTGAGTGATGTCGTCAGGCCAACTCCAGCACGTGACCCCATCCTGTCCGGATGCATCCGTTTGGGGCAAAACGGACATACCAGACGGCCCAGCGCGCGGGCGCAAACGGACTTTTGTCCGCTTTCGACCCATCACCGGCCCAAGTTTGGGCCGCGTTTGAGGTGAAACGGACAGCGCGCGGACGGGCGGGACGCGCGCGCTTGTCCTCCCCTGGCCCGCCCGTCGGTGGCACAAAGCACCCGCCTGGCGCCCCATTTCCCTCCATTTCCCCCCAAAACCCTCCCACGTCCCGCCCTCCCCTCCGCCCACCACCCTCCCGCCATGGCCGATTCCCCGCCGAATTCCGGCGGCCAGGCCGTCGCCTCGCCCCCAAAGGTGAAGAAGAAAGCGGCCAAGGGTCCGAAGAAGCCGCGGTCGGAACTCACGCCGGCGGAGCTCGCAAAGCTAGACACGGAATCGGCCAAGAGAAGGAACCGGCGGGCGGCGCACAAGGGCAAGAACGCCGCGGCCATGTTCGCCGCCGAGCGCGCTGCGTTGGAGGCCGCGCGGCACAAGGCCACCGTCGACGAGAAGGAGGCCATCGTCAGCAAAGCGCACGCCCTCCTCATGCTTGGGCTGTGCCGTCCGACGAGCTTCTCGGCAGCGCCCGTCGGCCCGGCGAGCACAGGCTCGTCGGTCGCCCGGCCTCCGCAGTGCCCCTCACCGACGTCATCGACCACGCCATTATCGCCCGGTTTTCCTCCGCCAAGGTACGAAGGCCAGACCCGTTTCTCGGGGTCGCCGGACGTTGGCGTGATCGCGCCGTCCACCCCGCGCCCCTCGGCCGTCATCGACCTCAACGTCACGCCGGGGTCCAGCAGCGGCGGCCGCCCGTCCGTCGAGATGCAAAGAAAGCAAGCACGGCCGCCGTCGCCCCGCGTCCTGTTCGGCGAAATGCCAGCACCAACGCCAACGGTCGAGGACCCCTTCTGCGCCCAATTCATGGAGAATGTCATCTACGAGGGCCGTGGCGAGGCCTTCCAGATGGGTGGGCATGGCGATACCTTCGATCCCGAGGAGACCCAGAGTCAGGATGGCCGCGGCCAGTACGTTGCCGATGAAGACTTTGAGGCCGACGACCATGGTGACTCGTGGCATGAAGATGATGACATCTATTGCGCAGGTGAAGGTGATCATGAAGAAGAGGAAGACATCGATATTGCGGGCGAGCCATTGTTCATCGACGAGCTCACCCAAAGAGCGGAAGCACAAAAGAAGAGGAAGAGCATTCGTACGGGATCATACTCACAAGATGAGGACAAGTTGATTTGCGAAAGTTGGATGGAGGTTGGCCAAGATCCGAGGATCGGTGCGCAACAAAAGGGACTTGTTTTTTGGACAAGGGTTCACAAAACATTCCATGAAAGGAAGTTGTTTCCGCCCTACCAATTTGCGAGCGAACGTGGCATCACCTTGATTCAAAAGAGGTGGTTGTTCATCCAACAAGAATGCAACAAGTATTGTGCCGCACTTGAGATCGTTGAAGCACGTCCCGTGAGTGGTCTCGGCATTGGGGACATGGTATGGTCTCTTATCTTTCGTTGCTACGGCCGTGACTTCGGCCTTCTCTATGTTTGCATGTCCAATTGTTGTTGATCGTGTAGGCATTTCAATCTTTGGAAGCATTCAAGGCCCGGCACAATGACAAGTCATTCACTCTTACGCATTGTTGGACGATCATCAACAATTGCCCTAAGTTCAAAGATCAATACCGCGAACTTCAAAGGAAGAGAGGCAAGAAGACGGCCGCGTTGGCCGGAGGTGGAGATGGTGAGGCGTTGAAGAGGCCGAGGGGCAAGACCAACTCCAAGATGGACGACAAGTGTGATGCGGCATCCTTTGCCTTGCATGAGACTTTGCACGGCATGATGTCTCAAAAGGAAGTGAGGGACGAGAAAAAGCGACAAGGCAAGGAGGAGCAAATGAAGCAATACATGGAGCTCCAAACGAAGAAGCTTGAGATGGAGGAGGCAGCCAAGAAGAGGAAGATCGACATGGAGGAGGCGGCCCGACAGAGGCAGCTCGACATCGAGGCTGCCAATGCCGCGGCCAGGCAGAGGCAGCTCGACATCGAGGCCACCAATGCCGCAACCAAAGCAAAGGAGGTGGCGCTAGCGATCATGAGCGTCGACTTGAGCAAGATGAGCGACAAGACGAGGAGCTGGTTCGAGGCCCGGCAGAAGGAGATGTTGGACGCCGACGGCCTAAACTAGGTGGTCTGTTCGGCCGTGGCCGTTCTTTTTGGAGGCTAGTTGTGTGCCGGCGACAAACCTATTCATTTTGGAGGCTGGCTGTGTTGCCGGCCGCTGGCTATGTTGCCGGCGAGGTCGTGTAGGCTGGCTGTGTTGCCGGCGTGAACTAGGGCCGCCGGCATGAACTACGGGCCGTGGTTATTCGAATATTTGCGTTTGAAACAAGGAGGCGGACAGGATGCGGCCAAAGGATGCGTCCGCGCGTTGGGCGCACGACCACCGCATCCCAGAAAAGACCCGGACACGACCCATTGCCCGCCCCAAACGGATAGAATCCGGACCAAACGGACGTCCGTTTGGGGTCGTGCGCTGGAGTTGGCCTGAGGGATAACGTACTCGTTGCCATTCTCCTGCGTGGTTCCAAACTGGACTCCTGTTCTCCACAGTCCACAGGACATGGTTTTGCATGGATCCGGCTGGGCTGGGTTGAGTGGTACGCCGAGGACCAAGTGAGCAACGAACACACATCTCCGTAGCAAAGAGACAAGAGCACCATCCCTATCCCAAAGATTATCATACGGTGGTGCATGGCGGAGACCAAGTAAAGATAACTTTCTCTTGTCCTCCGACTCTCCGAGACCCGCGCATGCCCATCACAAATCATACAACTAGTTTTCCTTTTGTCCCGATCGGAAATGCGCGGAGGAGAGGATAGTTTATCTGGTCCATATAAGTGCACTCTAGCGCGCGCTAGCTAGTCTGCTACTGCTGGTTGCTACCTCTCGGCCGCGGCCATGGCGGGCGGCAAGAAGCTGCAGGAGAGGGTCGCCCTGGGCAGAGGTGCGTGGATGCTGGCCGACTTCATGATCCTCTTCCTCCTCCTCGCCCTCGTGGCCCGCCGCGCCGCGTCGCTCGGGGAGCGCGGCGTGACGTGGCTGGCGGCGCTCCTCTGCGAGGAGTGGTTCGCCTTCGTGTGGATCCTCAACATGAACGGCAAGTGGAGCCCCGTCCGGTTCGACACCTACCCCGAGAACCTCTCGGACAGGTACGTTCGTACGCACGGTGCCAAGACCCAGCACGCGCCAACGATGCGTTCTTCTGCACACTAACTGCGTAATAATGTTGACCTACAAGTTCGTGGAGCTTTCTTGAATTGTGTCGTGTCTGTGGTAATTTTGCTAGGACTGAGGAGCTCCCAGCGGTGGACATGTTCGTCACGACGGCGGACCCGGGGCTGGAGCCGCCGTTGATCACGGTGAACACGGTGCTCTCGCTGCTCGCCCTGGACTACCCGGACGTCGGCAAGCTGGCGTGCTACGTCTCCGACGACGGCTGCTCCCCGGTGACGTGCTACGCGCTGCGCGAGGCCGTCAAGTTCGCCAGCCTCTGGGTTCCCTTCTGCAAGAGGCACGACGTCGGTGCGAGGGCCCCTTTCATGTACTTCTCTTCCACGCCGGAGGTTGGCACAGCCACAGCCGAGCAGGAGTTCTCCGAAAGCTGGGCATTCATGAAGGTTAGGCGCCAATGGTGATCATGTCAGTTTACAAAATAATGTTTGGTCGTCCATCATCGCGATGACCATGCATCTTCCTCGTGTGTGACTTCAGAGCGAATATGAGAAGCTGGCCAGCCGGATCGAGAACGCCGACGAGGGCACCATTCTGCGTGACAGCGGCGACGAGTTCGCCGAGTTCATCGACGCCGAGCGCGGGAACCATCCTACCATCGTTAAGGTCGCTGCACTGACCATGTCCATGTGCCCATGTACATCGTGTCATGCCAAACGCATAGCAAATTTATCCGTCTCGTGCTAATATCGTCACGGTTAGTTTTGGCCGAGTTCAGGTTCTCTGGGATAACAGCAAGAGCAAAACAGGGGAAGGATTCCCACATCTGGTGTACCTCTCTCGAGAGAAAAGCCCCAGACATCGCCACAACTTCAAGGCCGGTGCCATGAATGTTTTGGTGAGCACTCCCTTCTACACAACACAGTGTTGCACTGCTAATCAGTGTGTCACACAAACAGCACAAAAAGTGGCAGATAAAAGTTCAGACGGCTGCACAACACATTTGATACTAATTAAGCTGAGCATTTCGTGGTGCAGACAAGGGTGTCGGCTCTGATGACCAACGCTCCGATCATGCTGAATGTGGATTGCGACATGTTCGCCAACAACCCGCAGGTCGCCCTACACGCGACGTGCCTCCTGTTGGGGTTCGACGACGAGATCCACAGCGGGTTCGTCCAGGCGCCACAGAAGTTCTACGGTGGCCTCAAGGATGACCCCTTTGGCAACCAGATGCAGGTTATAACCAAGGTACTATATATGCATGGGCACAAGTGTTGTTCTGGTCGTGCACCACTACTCCACTAGGGTAGTGTTACAGTTGTACTGGTTTTTGTGGCATGTTCAGAAAATTGGTGGTGGGCTCGCCGGGATCCAAGGCATGTTCTACGGCGGCACTGGCTGTTTTCACCGCAGGAAAGTCATTTACGGCTTGCCGCCACCGAACACCGTCAAGCACGAGACAAGAGGTACTAAAACTGGGCACACAAAAGATGAGATCATCCGGCGTAAATTGGAGTATTTGGTCAGTGCATTTCGGTTCGACTAGGGCAACATCAAATGCCTGTTCTGAATTTGCCAGGGTCACCATCTTACAAGGAGCTGCAAGCCAAGTTTGGGAGCTCAAAGGAGTTGATCGAATCATCTAGGAACATCATCTCAGGAGACCTTCTCGCTAGACCAACCATAGATATATCGAGTCGCGTCGAAATGGCAAAACAAGTAGGCGACTGCAACTATGAGGCTGGCACATGTTGGGGCCAGGAGGTATGCTCAGCTTCCGTTGCCGTATTTTTGCAGGTTTTGCTACAGGACTGCTACAAACCTTCTTCAGTTTCTCTCTAGTCGTTACAGTTTCTTCCATATATTTTTGCAGATTGGCTGGGTCTATGGATCAATGACAGAGGACATCTTGACCGGGCAGCGGATCCATGCGGCGGGATGGAAATCGGCCTTGTTGGACACCGACCCACCGGCATTCCTGGGATGTGCTCCGACCGGGGGACCGGCCAGCTTGACCCAGTTCAAGAGATGGGCAACAGGGCTTCTGGAGATACTCATCAGCTGGAACAGCCCGATCCTCGGCACCATCTTCAGGCGCCTCCAACTCCGGCAATGCCTTGCCTATCTCATCGTAGACGCGTGGCCCGTGAGGGCGCCTTTCGAGCTGTGCTATGCGCTATTGGGACCTTTCTGCCTTCTCACAAACCAGTCCTTCTTGCCAACGGTACACACACTTCTGCCATGACCCATTACTACATTGTTCATAGCTGAAATTTTACTACATGTGGTGATGTGGAAACACAAGCCCTATTCAACCAACCTAGTTTCTTATGCAACTAAACAAAAATGTCGTGTGATTTGTTTAATATGATGAAGCACGACCTAGTTGGCTAATGTGTAAATATATATTTTCATGATTTGCACATTTGCTGTTTTGCAGGCATCGGATGAAGGTTTCCGCATCCCAGTGGCTCTGTTTTTGACTTACAACATATACCACCTGATGGAGTACAAGGAGTGCGGGCTCTCGGTCCGCGCCTGGTGGAACAACCATAGGATGCAACGCATCACCTCGGCCTCCGCCTGGCTCCTCGCCTTCCTCACCGTGATCCTCAAGATGCTAGGGCTCTCCGAGACCGTGTTCGAGGTCACCCGCAAGGAGAGCAGCACGTCCGATGGCGGCGCGGGCACCGACGAGGCCGATCCTGGGCTGTTCACCTTCGACTCGGCGCCCGTTTTCATCCCGGTGACGGCGCTCTCAATGTTGAACATTGTCGCGCTCGCAGTCGCGACATGGCGCGCCATCGTCGGGACGGCGGCGGGCATTCATGGTGGCCCGGGCATCGGAGAGTTCGTGTGCTGTGGCTGGATGGTGCTGTGCTTCTGGCCATTCGTGAGAGGACTTGTCAGCAGGGGAAAGTATGGGATCCCGTGGAGTGTCAAAGTGAAGGCTGGTTTGATTGTGGCTGCGTTCGTGCACCTCTGCACAAGGAACTAACCGGCGGGGCTGGCCATCTAAATATTCTTAGCGTAATTTTGGTTCTGCTTAGAACTACCACCATTGGAACATGTACTAAAGCAGTAATTAAAGCATGTTATTAAGGGAAGTTTGATCCAATTCTTTCAAAACAGTTGCACGCCTGCTGACTGAGTGCAACAATATTTACGTATCTTTTTCAAAACTAATACAATAAAAATGTCGAGAAACAAAAAATGAAAGGAAAACAAAGTAGAAGTGAAAGAGAAAAAACAGCAAACAAATTCTATGTTGATGATTACAGCTAGCCACACCCAAAATTTGTTACATGATGTCTGCATCTTTTTCTATTGATTGAGTCTTCAAAAAGACCTAACTAGCCCCGCGTCATCCTTGGTGGCAAGATCGTGCTCTGCTCGGCCTCCCCCCCGCGCGCCCGCCCGCCCGCCAATACACCGCCGGGCAAAGCCCGCATGGCTGACGGCAGCGATGTAGTTAGTAGGTTTTTTTGCGAGGGGGCAACGTTGGTGCGGTAGCTGCGGTCCAGGACACGTGGGGCCTAGGGAGGTCTCATCACCTTAGGTTTCTTGCCTCAACTCATAAATACCCTGAAACCCTTCTTTGGTATGAAACCCTTCTTTGGATTACCATGAAATATTGTCTTCAGGATTCAGGGCGCGAAACCAATAGTCATGTTTTGGTGCTCCGCCAAAGGGGAATCATCGTCTTCTTCATCCACATCAATCTTCGTCGCCCACGTGATGAGGTGTGAGTAGTACGCCATCAAGAGGTCGCTGTGGTGCTTCAAGGAACATATCAGTAGATCCAGTAAGTTATTCAGCAGATGCGTTTCTAACTAAAATTAGCAACCAAACCCGGACTTTTGTCCTCCCATGGTGACTATCAAAGCTGCAACTTCATTTACTATCTCAAATGCACTTTTAATAAGTATCTTATGCATGTCACCAGAAGCCCGATTCTCTCAGTCGATTCTCGTATTTTATCACCAGCGAACGTTTCACGCATAAGATCACAAAACAAAAGACCTGAATGATTCATTCATCCTAAGCTATTTTGCTCAAATAAAAGAGGGACTGTTTCTTGACAAGCTACCGCATCGAATTTCTCCAAAAACGTCTCCTACTCAACAGGCTGCTGCTACAGTCTTTCGTAGAAAAGGAGGGTGGCTTCCGCACCCAAAACATCGTCCTCTGACACTTGCGATACATGGTTGTCTGAGACGTAAACCCAGTGCTTGTGATGAGGTCCTACTTGATCATTAGCATCAGGATTTGATGCCACTCTCCGGTAAGCTGCATAATGCCCACCTCCGCATACACCATAGTGCTCAACGACAGCTGATAGTCTATATAGCTCCATCCTTGATGACGACGAAGAACTCGTAGCCAAATCAACATTTCCCTGAAAAGGTCAAGAGGGTAAATGAATTGATCAGATAAGTAAAAAATTGTATGAAGGAATGCAATTATCCTAGACACAGACAGATCAAGTAAAAAGATTGTTCAAAGCAGGTAACATACCTCATTAAATGAGTAGCCACCACCATTTGTTACTTGATCCTTAGGCGCCTGACTTGATGAGTTCCCACCAGTAGGGGACATATTAATGGGCGTGTGTGCATTTAGTTGCCAGTAGAAATGGAGAGATGACGTGTCATATCTTTGCACGTTCATAGCTGATGGTCCAGGTCCCTGTCCAGTGGTGAATGTGCCTCCTGCAAATGGGGATAGATTGAGAAGTAAAGGAAAAGAAACGTGTCCCTGCAAGCAAAGCACAGATCATTCAGCCACAATTCATATGCAATGATAGAAAGAGGCAATGTTTTATGTGTCCTTTTTAGTGCTTACCTGACGCTTTACGAGTTCACCATCAAAACTAATAGAAGCACGTAACAAATGAATGCACAAGATCTGGAAGAGGACATCAATAGGTGTCATGCCATTTTTAGACATTATATTCCATGTAAGTTTCAGAAGGTGTATTTCAATAGTGGATACCTTCGGACAACGAGTGATAGCCAACTGCTTTGTAGCTTTCGAAGATACTGACCATGTTGTTTTCTCTGGACCAAATAAATGCTTGCAATTGCAACTGTCATAGTCGACACAGGTGCGCAGTTTGTTAACTTTTTCCTGGTACAGATGTCAATATGAGGTACCTTCAAACTAAACTGTGAAACAAGTACAACTTCATGGAAAATATGGTCATAAAATTTTACCTCATCAACTTCTGATTGAAGAGAGAAATATTTGGCAGCAGCATTATGCCAACAATGATCACAACGGTAATTGTCAAGATGCTCCAACACAGTGAAATGCTTCAGACAATCCACCAAACTACACCCATTAATCTGAATTTGGAAAGAAACAAAGCATTATGAATAATGCATGAATCGGAGTATCAATTGATGTACCCTGAATTAACCAAGCTCAGAAAGATTCACTTGGACATACAATATCTCCATTTATATCAGGCACGGGAGAGAGGGGCAAGCAGTGAAAATTCTCGAAGTCCAATGACAGCTGTGAGACATTAAAAACAATGAGGACAGAAAATCAACAGTTCTGACAAAACGAAACATGCATGGTTTCAACAACAATAGAAAAGAGCTAGCTACTCTCTCTGCTACTAGATATATCTAGTCGTAGAGATTTTAAAACAGACTTCTTAACTTCGATCGCTAATAATGTTGTGGAAATGTGGACTCATACAAATCAGCGGTATGAACACAGAAAAAAACATGAGACACTGCAGGAAACAGCAGTCAGCCGAGGATTCCGGAAAGAGGTCAGCTAGAGCCAAAGCAAATGCATGCCGCATCCATAAGAAAGATTAGGGAAGTAAAGTCACTATATGTTATAGCCTATTAGCCCAGGATGATTCTTTAGCTGAGTCCATGTAGATCTAGGAGCGGTTCAAGACAGCAGTCTAAGTTGTGCACGTGGAGAACCGAGCACTGGCTCGGATGGCTAGAGCTTACAGGTGTAAGCTCACCCACCCGCGTTCGATCCGCAGGGATGTCTCATTTCTACCTAAATAGTACAGTTAAGGGAGGGAACTTCCCCCTTTAACCACATTTTTTAAACTAGTGCATGTGGTTTCAATCAAACAAGAATTCAGTCTCTACCATCTAAAATTCTCTCACTCTAGTCAATTTCTATCCCTTGTCCTCTAATACCATAATCTCCTTCAAGCTATGAAGGCTGGCCATTTTTGGTAGTTCTCCCATGTGAACTATCCCACATTAGTAGATTCCATGAATACATATTTCATCTATGCAATATATAGTCATATACTAACCTGTAGCAAAAAAAACACTAATGGACCAAGATGTGTTTGAATTTGCCAACAAAAAATGCATCTAGCAGTAGAAATAACAATAATTAAATAGTTCATAAACCACACGTTTATAGTTACGAAAAAGAGGCATAGATATCTACCACAGATGAACAATTTCTGCAAGATAATGTGCTGCCAATAGTCCCATCAAAGGGACCAAATATGTTTTGTTTCCAGCGCTTGCATTCAGGTTGGTTACCTTCCCTTTGCTTGTATACTTTGGAGTGGAACATGGTAATGTCTGCCAGAGAGCTCTTATATGGTACATAGCAATGGGAAAATTCATCCCTCAGTGATGTCAATAGATGAACAAAAGCTTCAGAAGCATCCTATGAGGGTAAAATACTTATCAAATCCTGGATATCATACACAAGGTAAGATTTCTAGAGAAGGATATAGGGAACAAAGTGTTAGATGTATTAGATGTGTATAGTCTCTCTTTTCGGTTTATCCCCATTGTACACATGTATATGTACTGGCCCTTGGCCCTCCTGAGAATGTAGTTGCTCATTCCTAACATGGTATCAGATGCTTAGGTTTCTCTCCCGCTCCCGCACGCTCGCAGCTCCGTGCCTAGCTCCCCGTCGCCGGCCATCTCCGCCCCCGTCTCCGGCCACCTCCTCCCCCGCCGCCAGCCATCTCTTCCGCGGCCGCCGCCGGCCGTCTGCGCCCCGTCTGCGCCTCACCCGCACCCGGCCGAAGCCGCTGCTGCTGCTCCCCGCAGCTGCAGCTCGAGCAGGCCCGGCGAGGCCGGCCTCCCAGCCCGCACCCGCGCCCGCAGGCGCCCGCAGGCTACTCCGCGCGCCGCCCCGAGCCGTCTCCGCCCGCTGGCTGCCCCGCCCGCGGCTGCTGCGGCCGGCCGCGCCTGACCTCTTCTCCGGCCGCCGCCGCCCGCCCGGCCTGCGCCCCGCCGCGCCCAGCCGCGCCCGCCTGCCTCCGCCGGCTTCCGCCACCTGCCTCGCCCGGCCGCCGCCTGCCTCGCCCGCTCGGCCGCTGCATCTGGGCGAGCCCGATCCCGATCCAGATCGGGGTCTACTGTAGCAGTTGACAAAAAAAAAAAAACAGAGAGTTCCTCATGTCTTCTTCGGCCTACGTTGCTGTTCCTCGGTGCTCGGTGATCTTTGATGGCACCAACTATGCTGAGTTTGCGGGCTTCATGCGTATCCACATGCGCGGTCTTCTCCCGTGGGGTGTTCTCTCTGGCGAGGTCCCCTGTCCGCCATGCCCTGTTGCGCCCGTGGCCCCAATACCCCCGGTGCCACCGGTCCTTGCTGCTGATGCTTCTCAGGCTGACCGGGATGCAGCCAAGGCTCTCGATGACGCTGCGGTTGATGCTTATGACCAGCAGGTATCCGCTTATCCAGATGCTCTCTCTGTGTACCGTGATGATCTGTCTGCTTACACTCAGTGGTGCAATGATGATGCTCGTGCTGCTGCTGTTCTCACAGCGAGTGTCCTCCCTCAGTTTGCTTCGGAGTTCATGGGACTTGGCACAGTTGCAGCCATGTGGTCTTACCTCTGTCAGCGCTATCAGCCCTCTGGTGATGCGCTCTACTTATCTGTGGTGCGTCAGGAGCACGCTCTTCAGCAGGGTGACTCTTCTGTTGATGAGTTCTACACACAGAGTTCTGCCATCTGGCGCCAGCTTGACTCTCTTCGGACAGTTGTTTGTGAAACTTGCCGTTGCTGCCAGACTATGAGGTCCGACTTGGAGTTTCAGCGCGTCCATGAGTTCTTATCTCGCCTCCGTTCCGAGTTTGAACCTCGACGTGCTCACTTGCTTGCTCGTGGTCGTGTTCCTATCTCGGAGGTGCTTGCTGAGGAGACCCGCCTCCGTTCTGCTGGGTTGCTTGCGGTTCCATCTGTGTTGGCTGCTCGAGCTCCTGTGTCGTCTGCTCGTCTCACTGCTCCACCGCTTCTGCCCACACCTTCAGGGGGGGGGGGGGGGGGGGTCGCCCTTCTTATGCTGAGAAGGGCCGGTCGCGCCGTGACACTTTCTGTGGCTACTGCTCCAGGCAAGGTCACCCAGAGTCTGATTGCCGTCAGAAACAGCGAGACCAGAGGCGCTCTTCTATCAGTGGGACTCATGCGTCTCCCTCGACTCCGTCACTCACTGACCAGGACATTGTACGCCTCAAGCGTCTACTTGCTTCCTCCGGCTCCTCGACTGGTTCCGCTGCTGCTGTGACTGCATCCACTTCTCCACCACCGTCAGCATCTACTCAGTCAGGTACATCTACGTGGGTTCTGGATTCTGGAGCCTCCTTTCATATGTCTTCTGATTCTTCCGCGCTGTCTTCTCTCCGACCTCTCGATTTGCCTGTTAATGTTCTTACCGCCGATGGCACACCTCTTCCTGTTGCTAGTCGTGGTATTCTTTCCACTCCATCTTTTTCTGTTCCTAGTGTTTCTCATGTTCCTCGCCTTACCATGAATCTTTTTTCCACTGCCCAACTTACTGATTCTGGTTGTCGTGTCATTCTTGATACCGACTCTTGCTCCATTCAGGATCGTCGCACCAAGGCTTTGGTTGGTGCTGGGCCCCGGCGCCGTGAGTCAGAGGGCCTTTGGGAGGTTGACTGGCTTTGTGTTCCTTCCGCTGCCACCACTTCTGCCAGCTCTCATGCTCTTGCTGCCTCTTCGTATGCGTCCTTCCAGCAGTGGCATCATCGCCTTGGTCACATCTGTGGCTCTCGCTTGTCTTCTTTAGTTCGTCAGGGCCTCTTAGGGTCTGTATCTGGAGATGTTTCCTTACATTGTAATGGTTGCAGACTTGGCAAACAGACCCAGTTACCTTATCCTACCAGTGAGTCCGTATCTCAGCATCCTTTTGACTTAGTTCATTCTGATGTCTGGGGTCCTGCTCCCTTTGATTCGAAAGGTGGTCATCGCTACTATGTTTTGTTTATTGATGATTTCTCTCGCTACACTTGGCTCTACTTCATGAAATCTCGTAGCGAGGTTCTCTCTATATACAAACGATTTGCTGCCATGGTTCACACCCAGTTTTCCACGTCCATTCGTACTTTTCGTGCTGACTCCGCTGGAGAGTATATCTCCCAGCTGTTGCGTGGTTTTCTCGCGGAACAGGGTACTCTTGCCCAGTTCTCATGTCCTGGTGCTCATGCTCAGAATGGCGTTGCTGAACGTAAGCATCGTCGTCTGCTTGAGACGGCTCGTGCGCTGATGATTGCCGCTTCTCTTCCACCCCACTTTTGGGCTGAGGCTGTTTCTGCATCCACCTATCTCATCAACATTCAGCCATCGACTGCTCTGCAGGGTGGTATTCCTATGGAGTGTCTCACTGGTCGATCTCCTGACTACTCAGCTCTTCGTATGTTTGGATGTGTGTGCTATGTCCTTCTTGCCCCGCGAGAACGCACCAAACTGACTGCTCAGTCGGTTGAGTGTGTTTTCCTTGGCTACAGTGATGAGCACAAGGGCTATCGTTGTTGGGACCCTGTTGGTCGTCGCTTGCGCATCTCGCGTGATGTGACCTTTGATGAGTCTCGCTCTTACTACCCCCGCCCTTCCTCCTCGAGTTTCTCTGTGGACGATATTTCTTTCCTTCTCCTTCCTGATACATCCTCCTCTGTGCCTCAGGTCTCTCCTCTTCCTCCGACCCGTCTCACCCTTCCTCACATGCCACCGACACCACAATCCCCTCCATCCTCCTCTCCACCATCCTCTCCGATCCATCGGCCTCTCTCTCCTTTTCCTCTCCACTACACTCGCCGCCCTCGTGTTGAGGATGATTCTCCCGACACATCTTCCACTTCCGATGTTCCTCCTTCCACGCCTCCACCAGTTCATAATCTCCGTGCTCGACCTCGACCCCCTCTTGATCGCTACTCTCCTGCCAAGTACGGCCTCTCTGTTGTTGCTGAGCCGACTTCCTATCGGGCTGCCCTGACTCAGCCTGAATGGCAGCTTGCGATGGCCCAGGAGCTTGCTGCCCTTGAGCGTTCTGGCACGTGGGATCTGGTTTCCCTTCCTTCTGGTGTTCGTCCCATCACATGCAAGTGGGTCTATAAGATTAAGACTCGCTCTGATGGTTCTCTTGAGCGCTACAAAGCTCGTCTTGTGGCTCGTGGCTTTCAGCAGGAACAGGGACGCGATTATGATGAAACATTCGCTCCTGTGGCCCACATGACCACTGTCCGCACTCTCCTTGTTGTTGCTTCTGTTCGTCATTGGTCTGTGTCTCAGCTTGACGTTCAGAACGCCTTTCTCAATGGTGAGTTGCGTGAGGAGGTTTATATGCAGCCACCCCCAGGGTACTCTGTTCCTGATGGTATGGTCTGCCGACTTCGCCGCTCTCTCTATGGTCTGAAACAGGCCCCTCGTGCCTGGTTCGAGCGGTTCGCCTCTGTCGTGACTGCCGCGGGCTTCTCGCCCAGTGATCATGATCCCGCTTTGTTCGTTCACACGTCTCCTCGTGGTCGGACTCTTCTCCTTCTCTATGTTGATGACATGATCATCACTGGTGACGACTCTGACTACATTGCCTTTGTTAAGGCTCGCCTTCGCGACCAGTTCCTCATGACTGATCTTGGTCCACTTCGCTATTTTCTTGGGATTGAGATCTCCTCGACCTCTGATGGCTTCTACATCTCCCAAGAAAAATATATTCAGGATCTTCTCTCTCGCGCTGCTCTCGATGATGAGCGCACAGTTGTGACTCCTATGGAGCTCAACGTTCAGCTTCGTGCGTCTGATGGTGACCCTCTTCCTAATCCCACTCGCTATCGTCACCTTGTTGGCAGTCTTGTCTATCTTGCTGTTACGCGTCCTGACATCTCCTATCCTGTTCACATCCTGAGTCAGTTTGTTTCAGCCCCCACCTCTGTCCACTATAGTCATCTCCTCCGTGTTCTACGATATCTTCGTGGCACGATCTCTCAGCGCCTCTTCTTTCCCCGCTCCAGCTCTCTCGAGCTCCAGGCCTACTCGGATGCTACCTGGGCTAGTGATCCCTCTGATCGACGTTCTCTGTCTGCTTACTGTGTTTTTCTTGGTGGCTCTCTGATTGCCTGGAAGACAAAGAAACAGACTGCAGTTTCTCGCTCGAGTACAGAGGCTGAGTTGCGAGCAATGGCTATGTTGACGGCTGAAGTGATCTGGTTACGATGGCTACTTGAGGATTTTGGTGTGTCGACTACTACCTCGACTCCCTTACTGTCCGACAGCACCGGAGCTATCAGTATTGCCCGTGATCCGGTGAAGCATGAGCTCACCAAGCACATCGGTGTGGATGCCCACTTTGTGCGTGCTGCGGTACAAGATCAGGTTCTTGCTCTCCACTATGTGCCCTCTGAGTTACAGTTGGCTGACTTCTTCACGAAGGCCCAAACTCGAGCGCAGCACGGGTTCTTTCTCTCCAAACTCAGTGTGGTTGATCCACCATGAGTTTGAGGGGGGGTGTTAGATGTATTAGATGTGTATAGTCTCTCTTTTCGGTTTATCCCCATTGTACACATGTATATGTACTGGCCCTTGGCCCTCCTGAGAATGTAGTTGCTCATTCCTAACACAAAGCATCATGCCTGCTGTCTGGTCAAGTTGAAGTGACTAACATAGCAGCTCAAAGCATGCATTACGCTTTCTGGATTCAATACAATTTTTTCATCTCGAACTGTGCTCAAGTCTGCACGCATATACGCAGATTCATTTAGCAAAAGAAACTTTAGACAGACAACATAGCAATTTATGAACAATAACAAAACAGGGAGCTCGGACATCACAAATAAAGTATATAATTTAAGAAGAAAGAAAAATAAAATGTTGTTTGCAGAAGTTCTTTCAAACAGAAGCAGCAACGGAATGGAGCAACTGCATCATCAAGCACATTAAACTATGAGCAGCGAGCAATCGATTGCACCAGGTAATACAGTTCCATTATATGGGAATTTAGCACTTGGTCAAACGGATCCATAAATGTGAACAATAAATTGGAGATTAGCTTGGGGGGAAAGTGGAAAAGTGTGTTTAAAAGCCACAGTATGTATCCATTCCACCACCTGGGGACACATTCTGGGGACTATAGAGCCCGGTATTAAAACTACACAAATGCATTGACCGCTGATTCTAGATACACCACTGAATTCCCCAACAGCAATCTTGAAGATGGTACAAAGTTTAACAGTCCATGTTGCCAATATTACCTTTTAAAAGGGAACTTAAGCGAGGATAAGAGGCATTCTTTCAGACTGTTCCTCGGGTAGCACATCATCACTTCCAAGTAAATCATCTAGAGAGGAGACAAAATGGTCGCAGCTAGCAAGTGCCTGTCAAGGAAACATTCTCTGGCTTAGCATGACCTCCAACCCGATGATAACGATACTCACACACGATGCACACCGCAGTATGGATTCAGTAAAAAATAAAATGGTATGAGCTACCTGCAGGATAACATTGAGAAAGCAATTATTGCCAAGATTTTGCAGGCCTCCAGTGTAGTACAGCCTCTCTGATTCCGAAGAGAACTTCCGGAGAAGCCACTGTACGCCCAAACTGCTATTCAGCGCTCTGCACAGCCCAGCAACTCCTATCCCCAGCCCAACAGCAACGGCTGTAAGACTGTAACCATGCCAGTGTCCCTGGCTAAGAGATAGCAGTAGATTGCCGTGCTCGAACTTACCCATGACTCGAGTTGCTTTGCCCCACTATGAAACAGAATCGGTACTCAGAGGAAGCCTAGATTTGCTTCCAATCCAGAGATTTTTGTTTAGCTATCCGATTCGCCGGACCTGAATCAGTGGAAACAATTTTCGTCACATTTAATTTCAGAATCCCCACGAACGAACCGAACTCTCGCAAGCAATCTAGGGGTTACTCACCCACAAAACAAAAGAAAAACAGTAAACGGCAGTACAGCACGAGTAGGAGTCCCTGGTTGCGCCCCGCTGGCCGTCGGTGAGGCCGCCGACGAGGATGAGGAGGCGAAGCAAGTAGGCCTCCCTTATTGTGTCCCGCTCGCCGTCTCTGAGGCCAGGGAGAGAAGAAGAGCAGACGAGGCTGGGAAGGGGAGGAATCCGCGAAGGCGAACAGGCGACCGTCGAGGCAGAGGAGGAGGAAGAACTCCAGAGACGGGGGTAGTCCTAGCTGCTCAAGATCTAAACAGTGTCGATCTCGTCCGCTCGATCGTCGGTGCACGGCCCAGATTGAGCGCGACTAAAGACCCTGACCAACTTTGCACAAAACCCTTAGTATTATTTTTCGACACTAATATAGGGGGAACGTTACCTCCCCCGGTGCGAAGAAACATTCGCTCGCCAGGGTGGATTAGAACGATGATCGGCCCGACGCTGAAACGTTTGCTCGCTAGGGTGAATCAGAGCAACAATCGACCCGACGTTGAAACGTTTGCTCGCTAGGGTGAATCAGAGCGACAATCGACCCGACGCTGAAATGTTCGCTCCCCTCGGCCTCTCGTGTGACTCACTAGCTCTAAGCCATAAACAACCCACCCCCACCTCATTCCCTCTCCTCGCCTTCTTCCTTGGCAAAAAATACCCCCAAATCAAGAGAACGAGCTCCTTCCTCGTGGATCCAAGGCAAACTGCGGCAAGGAAATCCACTGGTTCATCCCTGAAAAGATCAGCCGGGAGATAAATTCACTCCCCAAATGCCCCTTCCAAAGCCCCGTCATCTACCACAAATCTATAAAAATATTGTATAATATGGACTTGTTGCTATCTAGGGGGAAATCACAAAACACATTTTGGGGGTGGGGAGATTTTACCCTTACGAAGGCAATGATTTTTTGCGCGAATACGCAAAGTTTGCATATCTTTCCATTGATAAGAAGTTGAAATGAGAACAAAGGGGTACTAAACTGAGGAATTACTTAAGCTCCTGGCTTTTTTCCCGACAACTCAAAGTCGTTGCACCGATAGATAACATGCCGCGGATCTTATGTGGCGCTAAAACTTCATGATAGATCAAATCCTAATTACGACTGGAGAGGGACATTGATGTTCCAAACATTGGGTTCAAGAGCTCGGTTTGATAGACATAAACCTCAGTGGGGTACATCACATGGCACAACCAAAGATGACGTAAACATGGCTAGGGCGTAGGGCCCACGGCCAAACTGTGCATGGGCCGCAAGTGGTGCCGACGCTCGACGGAGAGGCTCTCCGTTGCGGGCCCCATGGCCAGGCCCGCAACTCGACTTTGTGCACGTAGCTGGGAGAGGAAGCGCCACCGGAAACGAGGTGGGGTGCCCGTCGCCGGAGAGGAAAAGGAGTGTCTGCCGCCGGGAGGGGGCGTCGTCCCCGAAAAAGAGTCCGCCCACACCGACGGGACAGGGAGGCGGACGGCCCCGCCACCACCTTCCCTGGGGCGCATGGACTCCGTCGGCGTTCCCTCCAGCGACGGCGATGGCGACACGAGGGAAGACCGGAACTAGAGGTGGCGGCAACGCGGCTAGGGTTCACCAGTGCCGCCTCGGAAGGTGGCAACGCGGCTAAGGTTCCCCTAGGCGAGCGGGGGTTGAGAGGGTCAGTTTAACGGAGTTGGGCGTGGCCCTGCGACGTGGTGAGCTGAACAGTCAATGCAATGAATTGGCATGATACATACATTTTTTTTGAACTAAGAGGTGGCGCATATAGCGCCTATCATTAAAATGATCAAGTACACGATACATCTGTAACTTTACAATGTTTAATATTCAGATTGCCTAGCTTTAGAAGCACAGGGCAGTGATCAGCTAAATGACATTTCCCACTACAAGTCATGTTAGGGCTAACATTGAGACTTGAGGAGTATGCCATGGCAGCATTATTATGAGCCCTATTGTTGAGATCCCTCGGAATGAAATGTACATTTGTCTGAATGTGACTAGTAGAGATAAAAAACATTGCTAGGTGACTCCTAATTTCCCAATGCCCAGGATTATTTTGAAGATCTCTAGACTCTGCAGCCTGAGCTAAAATTTGATTATCTGTGTAGAATGTTATGGCCCCTTGGTTGAGCGCAATAACCACCTGGGTTGCCACCTGTAAAGCCAGAGCTTCAGCCTGGAGAGGAGAACAGACTCTTTCTTCCGTAGAAAGAATGTTGATGTTGATTTGTTGATCTTCCTCTGTTTGGATGGATAGTCCAATCCCTGTGATATTATGCACGTCTTCTCTCCATGCTGCATCTGTGAAAATTTTGCAGTTTGAAGCAGCGACTGGTATAAATTTTCCATGGCCTTGATGTTGTAGTTGTAAAGACTTGTTAATGTATGGCAGGTTTTGTCTAATGTTTGCTCCTTTGAAATATGTTTGAAGAGCTAATTCTTGGTTCTTTAGGATGGCCTGCATAGCTTGGTAAATCTGTGTGGGTTTTGTTTCTTTTCTAGCAAAAAGAGTGTCATTCCTGGCCTTCCATATGCACCATAAAAAAGTCATGATATTTGTTAGAGAGGCTTGTGGGTGCCCTGAGTTAAGTAAAACATGGAGAATAGTTGTTATATCTCTGCAAGCACTTGAAAGAATTTCAGATTTGATGAACCATGGTTGGGATATCCATGCAACTTTTGCAAAAGGACAGGTAAAAAATAGATGCATGTCATTTTCTTCTTGGTCACACCTAATACAATTTTTGTTGATGTGACTGGAATATTTCCCTACTCTCATACCTGTTGGGAGTGCTTTTCTCAATAGTCTCCAAGCAAAAGTTTGCACTCTAGGCACAATATTCTTTTCCTTCCACACTTGTTTGAGCAATTGTTTAACTTCCTGAGTTACCTGACTGGGTATGGCTGCCTCTCTTAGTTGTAAATCCCGTAGGCATGCTCTATAGGCAGATTTGGATGTGCATTCCCCGGAAGGGTGTAATTTCCAGCATAGAATATCATCTCCATCTTGCTGAATGATTGGTACCTGTAGAATACTATTAGCCACCTCCTGATCAAAAAGAGTATTGATAAAGTTAACATTCCACACCTTTTGGTTTGGGATCCATAGGTCTTTAACCTGAGAAGGATAAACGTATTGTCCTGACTGAATTTTTAAATGATCATAAATTGATTGCCAAAAGGGAAACCAAGGAGTACTCCAAATGGATGAATTTCCATCAAGAATTTGATAAATTGTATTTTCTTGTAGGATATGCCTTATCTTAAGAATGGAAGCCCAAAAACCCGATTTTGGAATGCTTGCTTTAGCTCTCCACATAGATGTGTCCGGGAAATATTTAGACTTAAGTACTTTTGACAGAAAGCTTTGTGGCTCTTTCACAATTCTCCATGCTGCTGAGAGAATGAGTCCTCTGTTAATTGCTTGGATATTCCTTACTCCTAGGCCTCCTTCAGTTTTTGGTGTACAAATGTCCTTCCAGGCTCGCAAACAAAGTGTTTTCTTGGCAGGTTCCTCCTTTATTCCTGTCCACCAGAAGTTTCTTATGATAGCAGTTAGCTTTGAAATTAATTTCCTGGAGAAGATGATATTTGACATATAATAGACAGGAATGGAGGCAAAAACTGAATTAATTAAAGATAATCTGCCTGCATGGGATAGTTTATTAGCTTTGTAACCTGTCAATTTAGTTTTAAATTTCTCAACAACAAAATCATAAGCACTGGATCTGTCCTTAGAAGGGAGAATTAAGGGGTGCCCTAAGTACACAGAATTTTCACTAATATCTTGCACTGGGAAAATTTTCCTAATATCTTCCTTGATACTAGCATTGACGTTCTTACTGAAAATAATACCAGACTTACTCCAATTTGGTGTTTGTCCTGAACGACTGCAGAATCTTTGGAGAATTTGATACATTTGAGTGGCTTCTGCACTTGTAGCCTGTCCACAAATCAACAAATCATCAGCAAACATCAGAGAATGTATAGGGGGACATCCTGGTCCCAAAGTGATCCCTGACAAATTATTTGAATACATGGCATCCTGAAGACATATGGAGAGTTCATTGATGGCAAGAACAAACAAATACGGAGACAGAGGACAACCTTGCCTTATGCCTCTGCTACTCTGAAAGTGACCATATGATTGGCCATTAATGATGACTGAGAACGTAGGACTTGTTATGCAAGCATGAGTCGGATTTATAAAATGATCATGCAACCCTTTACGTGAAAGGGCTCTAATAATGAAATCCCACTCAATCCTGTCAAAGGTCTTAGCTAGATCTATCTTTATCATAAATGCAGGATTGCTCCAGGATTTAAGATTGAATGAGTGGGTAATCTCATGCGCAATAATAATATTATTACTGATTCTTCTACCTGCTATGAAAGCTTGTTGGGAATAATGAATATAGCCAGATAAGTGTGGCTTGAGTCTGTTAGCTAGCGTCTTGGCGATGATTTTATAAATAACATTGCATAGGCTGATTGGCCTAAAATCTTGAGGGGTCAAGGGAGTAATCTTCTTAGGGATTAGCACAATGTGAGTATCATTCAAGTGAGTTGGGAGTATACCTTGAATGTAGAAATCTCTGACCACCTTGGTAATATCATCACCAATCCATTCCCAAGCAGCAAGATAGAACTCTACATTGAACCCATCTGGCCCCGGCGAAGCATTCTTCTTCATGGCTTTTAATGTCTCAAATATTTCTTTTTTGTCTGGAACACTGTACGTGTAGTCGCCTTCTGTTTCTTGATAGAAAGTGTGCATATAACGCCTATCATGACTCACATTAGCAGAGGAGAAAAGGCCTTTGAAGTAATTAATGAAAGTATTAGCAATGGCATGAGGCTCGACTTGAATTGTGTTATTGTCATCCTTAATAGAAGCAATTCTATTTTTCCTTCTCCTTTTAAGCATGGCATGGTGAAAATAAGTAGTGTTTCTGTCTCCATTAATGGCCCAATGTTTTTTAGCTCTTTGTCTATAGTATTCCATTAGCCTAGTCATATTTTGCTCATACTTGCATATGAGAGATGCCTCAAGAGAGTGATTCTGTACCTGGGCCGGTTGCAATTGGATGTTCTTGATTTGCTCACCTAGATTGTCCAACTCTTGCTGAATTGGTTTTTTCTTTTTACACCAAGTTCTTAAGGCACCTGCAAGGTTAGTTGTCCTATTGTGGAAAGCCTTATTCCTAGAAGAGATCCAAGAGTTTTTAGCATAGGAATGAAAATCTTTCTCCATCAGCCACCAGTTCTCAAACTTAAAATTTCTTCTGGGCCTACGCATATGAGCATCAGTGGAAAGTAGAATGGGAGCATGATCACTAAGAATAATGGGCAGATTGTATACATTGGAGTTGGGATAGAGTGCACACCAATCTGCATTAACCAAACATCTATCAAGTCTTTCCATGATGGGTTTAGAGGCATACCTCTTGTTAGTCCAGGTATAAGCAGGACCGCTATATCCTAGGTCAATCAATCCACATTGCTTTACAATATTACGAAAAGCAAGTATACGATATCTATTAACAGAGGGAGAACTTTTATCATCATCATAAAGCAGATCATTAAGATCTCCCATACATAAGACAGGATTTCCTTGATTATCATATACAAAAGAGGCAATACGGTCCCAGATTTGACTAGTGTCACGATGATATGGATCACCATATATACAAACAAGGGCAAAAGAAACTCTAGAGGCTAAATTAACCACAGAGGCAAGGATTACATGGAAGCCAGCAAAATGAACTTGGACTTGAACTTCCTCTGACCACATCAGCCAAAGGCCTCCTGCTTTGCCTCTTGAGGGGACAACAATACTGTCTACAATATCAAAACGATTAAGCAGATCAGCTCTAGTAACTTCGGAAGATTTAATTTCTGAAACAAATGTTACCTGAGCATTGGTAGATCTCATAAGGTTGGCAAGGTAGGTCATCTTCTCACTGCCGAGGCCCTTGCCTTTGCCTCGACAGTTCCAAGCAATGAGCTTCATGGCGCCTGCGGTGCCTTATGGGCTCGCACCGTTGCCCTATCAAATTCCATATCTTCATCATGCAGAATCTTTGACACTACTGCAGTATCCCCTTGTACATTTGAGACAGGCTTACTCTCTCCTTGAAATGAGGATGTCTTTCCAGTCCTGTAAGGGATCAGATCAGCATCCAAACCTTCAATTGATTCCATAGTTGTACCTTCTCTCATACGCGGAGGAGGATAGGGGCGACCCGCCATTGTTTGGCATTTGTTTCTGCGCACAGAAGGGCCTATTGTCATCTTCCTCTTTGAGTAACAGCGGCGGTCATCGGAAGAACCAGTCCCAAAGACAGCATCCTCATTACAATCAGTACAAAGAGTTCCAAATCCGGGTGTTAGGACATCCCACTCGCTAGGTCGACCTCCATGCTGTTGTCTCTGTTCCTCTCCGGCTGTTTCATTTATTTCTGTTGTTTCTTCGTCTCTATGTCGTCCACTATATGTATGATCGATTCCTCTTTGTTCTCCTTTGTTGTTGTGCTCACCATATCCTCCTTTCTCTCTTCTCTTAACGCTTATGGCCCTGATCTGTAGCGAAGAGTCACTGATCTCATCCTCTTCTCTATCCTGTGGATCGGTACATATTGGGTGCATCGAAACTTCACGTGTAGAATAAGTATCAGCTCGCTTGAGCGGCAACGGCTGCGATGGCTGGCATTGCTGGTTAAATTGTTCCATGTGAAAGTGTTGCTCCTCAATAATCATTGTTGGGGGGAAGATATGAATTGGACTTGCATAGGCTGAGCAGATGGAGGAGACTGAACTTGTTGTAGAGAGAGGGATGCAGGTTGTAAATTTGTCTTTTTATGGTTATACTGAACATTTTGATGATACATATCAGACCTAGTCTCTTGCTCAGTCTGAGTATTCTGAATTAGTCTCTGCTCCTCATCTAGCGAATAAGGCAGTTCTTCCATGTCTAAATCTTGTACCCCAGGCCTGCTAAATGGATAAGTTTGTACTCTTCCCCTACTAGAACCTTCAGACTGCATGTTTCCCACGTTAATGTTCTTACCCGACTGATTGGCTATAGTAACTGGCTGAGCTAGGTGGCCAACATGTGTGGGCAGTGCAACAAATGCACTGCTTTCATCTTGTTGACTATGGTATCCTGCAGTTGAAGGTTGATTTGTGCCTCCTCTAACAATGATTTGTTGGTCTCTGTTTTCAAATTTGGCTGCAACAAAAGAACTTTGACCCATAATGCTCCTGACTGAGCTGCTGAAGGGGCACCCTTGCTTGCACAGTATTTCCAGTAATTGTCATTTTGCCTTTTTGCTTCCCTTGATTCTTCTGAAACATCCTTTGAAATCTACTGAGAATGGGATTAGTAGCTCTTTCCTGTTCTGTTGACATCGCTGGGATTTTCTCTGAATTCATGACCCATTCTCCATATCTAAAGAAAGGAATATCGCCAGCAGTTCTTCCACTACTCACTCTTGTCATGATAATAGCACTTCTTTTTGGACAATGTTGTACTGTATGAAACATAACCCCACAAAATCGGCAAATTCGACCAATCTTTTCGTAGTGAAGGTAGACCATCTTGGAAGTTTCATCATCCAATGTCAAATTAATCTGATCCACAATTGAATCTTTGATCTGAAATTTGATTGTTCCCCATATGTAATCAGTCCTAGCAAACAGCATATTCTCCTGTAAAGGATGAAATTCCGACGGCTTACCAACAGTAGAGAGGATCATTTGCAAGAGTTGGAGAGATCTATGGTTCCGGGGCACTCCATAAACTCGGACATTTACATAGATATTCTCAAACTTATAATCCTCTTTTGTCTTGGTTTCGTCAGTTGGATCAATCCACTCTATTAGGATATTATCAGAACCCATAATCCATGGCTGACGGGTGTAAACAAACATCATGGATTCTTGGGAGGTAAAATGTGCCATAAAAAGATTCGTTGAAACCTGAGAAATCGCATGAAAATGATATCTCCATGCTCTGGCCATGGCTTGAGAGATAGCTTGCTGTGACAGAGATCTTGGAGAGCCTCCAGTGCAAGCTATTTTCATTAGGAGATTGTAGCACGACTCAACATGGGGATCTTGACTGGCCTTGGTTGCACGCAGATTCTGAATCTTTAGCGCTGAGATGCTCATAACCTGAAGATTCTGCGCTAACTCCGGGATCTCCGCTGCCTCCATATGCTCTGCTTGTGCCTCTCTCCTTTCTTCGCCTTCTATCTCCCCTTCGATTGCAGGCGGCGGATTTTCTTCCATCAGCCTGTGACCTCCTCAGATTAGTCTCAAGCACTCTACAACACGAGAAGAGATGGAAAAGAATGGAAGAAGAATGATATTAGAGATTGGAGATGGGATTTAGATGGTGGGGATTTAGAAGCTAGAGATTGGGGTGGGGGCTAGAACGGCATTTCGCCAGTCGCCACGGGGGCAGTCTCTTGAAACTTCTTTCGAATCCTATTGCCCGCATGATACATACATTAAATTTGCCATGGTATGTATTAATTGCCATGATATATACGGCGGTCGGTGAGGCCGCCGTCGAGAATGAGGCGAAGCAAGTAGACATCCGTCTCTGAGGCCAGGGAGAGAAGAAGAGCAGACAAGGCTTGGAAGGGGAGGAATCCACGAAGGCGAACAGGCGACCGTCGAGGCAGAGGAGCACCGATGCCGAGAATGAGGCGAAGCAAGTAGACCTCCGTCTCTGTCTCTGAGGCCGGGGAGAGAAGAATAGCAGACAAGGCTTGGAAGGGAGGAATCCGTGAAAGGCGAACACGCGACCGTCCAGGCAGAGGAGGAAGAAGAACCAAGGAGAAGGGGTATTCGTAGGTGCCCAGGATCTGAACAGTGTCGATTTTGTCCACTCGATCGCGAGTTCACGGCGAGTGAGACTAACGCCCTGACCAACTTTGGACAAAACCCTTCGTATTGTTTTTCGCAAACTTTGCCTAGGAGGGGAATAACCTGAAAATCAGACAGAGTACGTGTTGAACCTATACGCCCGCAAGCTACCTGAACAAACATTCAAATTCAAATATTTCTGAAGCAAACCAGAATCGAATATGATGTAAGAAATTTTGGTGATGCCTTACACCATCAATTAATCAGACTATGGGATGTGTATTGAGAAGAATACCACCTTACAACGCCTCAAATCTATGTAGTATCTTCTATGGAGAAGAAAAAACTACTGTATCAGAGTTTCTAAGAACCACGGTTTTGCGAAGATTGCTTGCGAACCCGCGCCTTTTAGCTGAATCATGGACCGTTTTGCAGGTATAAGACTCCATTTTGTTCTCTAGGGTTCACATCTTCTTTTGCTCTCAGAGGCGTCGAAGCCAAGTTCTTGATAATCGCAGCAGATAGATCAAACTCAGCTTTGTACTTGCAGCAGCTGGCCTCGATCCACTGCTCTGCAAGGCTTGTTGATACATTGTCTTGGCTGTCCCTCTCATGTTCTTCAATCGCTGGCCTTATCTCGTCGTACAGGGCATCGATTTCGGCAGTCGCCTGCTTCTTCACTTCCTGCGACATTGGATAAGAAAAAGAGCCGTTACTGTGCAATATTTAGAGCTTTCCACTGCTGTTTTCAGGACTAGTGGGTTACTTTTAGTTTTTACCTCACAGAACAATATCTCCTGGCGTGCCGCAGCTGATGCTAACCGGTCACAAATATCTGCAACATTCAATTGCTTGCGCAGACCACGTTTAGCTTTGCCACCACGAAATTTGGGTTTGGGTCTCACCAGGACCAATTCGGTATGATGGTTGTTGTTCTGGGGAGAACTTTGATTCTCAAGCTTCGCAATTTTATGCATTGAATTCTGTGCAGTGTCATCAGAATATTGTGCACCATATTCGGTCAATCCATTCTCCATAATATCAACTCCCACTGGAACAGCTATCAGTGGTTCAATAGTCATTGGCGTGAGTTCATCTGAGCTTGCCGTCAATGGTTCAACACTCAATGGTGTGAATTCATTTGAGCTTGCAATCTCAAGATTCTCAGTGGTATGCACTATGTTGCTGTTATTTTCTTGGGTGACTGGCTCATCTTTTGCTAGAATGGTGTCCTTCGGAATGCTTGTATGTTCGTCATCGGTAGAGTCATAAAGAGGGATATTTTCAACAGAAAACCTGCCATTTAAGATGGAAAATATTTGCTGTTTAACTGGTGCACAGAACCATTGATATATTAGCACTTCAAACAACAAACGTTTACTTATGACGACGAGTCGACATGGGCAACAGAGGTCTGATTTTTATGTATTACCTAGTATTTTCAATTATTTGTGATGTACTCCCTCCGTATCAAAATATAAGACGTTTTTGTAGGCTAGAAGCCTACAAAAACGTCTTATATTTTGGTACAGAGGTAGTAAGTATTTACTGTTTAACTGGTGCTCGGGATTGTTGTTTCCATCAATATTTCAGCACTTCGAACAATAAAAAGTTCACTTCTCAGGACAAGTTGATTTGGGCAACAGAGTCTGAATATTTTTACTAACCAGTGGTTCTCAATGCTGATAAATCAAGACATTAAAGTAGCAATGACTAGTTGAGGAGTAGTGAAAGGTTCTGGTTAGGTCTCTTATTACCCGCACAAAAGGTTGATGGCAAATAGAGTCATCCAAGTAGCGAAAATTATCTAAGCATATGTATCCTTTGAGCAAACCAGATTTTAATTAGCAAATTGTCCAGGTAAGTAAAATGATAGCTTCTCATCAGCCTATGTCAATTAAGCAAAATTCTAAACGAGCGTCGGTGTGTCAACTTTTATTCTGTACCGCAGACTAACATGCAAGCACAAGGTTACCACAGAAGACTAACATACAAGCACAAGCTTACCTGTCATCATCATCTTCCCACAGATATGTGGCCTCCTAAAACATGACAGACAATAAAGCACACATTAGGCAAGTGTTGGACGTTCCAAATATTGACTTAAAAGGAGGATCCAACAATGACCACAAATAAAGAAGTCCTATTAATGAAAGATGACTGGTTCGCTACACTACATTAACCATGAAGTGACTATTGCAAATAGTGCTCCTAGTTACATCTCCCAAGAAGGACAGCACAAAAGTGTTTTTAGATGAAGCAACAGAAAATAGTTGTGTCAGCACACATGCAAAGACGGCAAGCCAAAGAACTATCAATGTTTTTGTTCTGGAGCATCATCAGTCTAATGGAGAGAAGGGCCAAACTCTACAGTAAATCCCTGCAGCTTTAATTGGATGGTCAGAAAGATAACAGTGCTTTCTTTTGTCAAACCCTACTGTCAAAACTCAAGCTGAAATAGGATCTTCTCTTAAGTTAATGAGATGTGTTACAGCATATTGTTCCACCCACCTGGAAACCACGTGATTTTGCCCCAAGAAACCCTGAACATCCGGTAGCTCCACAGAGGCACCGCACCATCACACCACCAAACCACTCAAAGTTATAGTCATAGGATAATTCCGTTCCAATAGGAATATCTTGCTTTGCAAAAATGCCAACTCTTACTTCCCCGAGGACAGTCCATTTTCTTGTCTCACAGTTCGGCTGGCTGCACGTACAATAACAAACTGTTTCATTTTATCACTAAGATGGACAAAGGAAGCACAAAATCTAATGATGAAATAATGAAAAGAAAAGAAACAAAATAGTAAAGGACTGTGTGTTTGCTACAAACAGACCACGAATGGTTGATAAATCTGGCCAGACTCCCTTTCTTTGTTGCATCAATAGACTCATCAGCATTGAGGTAAATAATATAAGACTCCGTTAAACCTAATGGGGAACAGCAGAGAAATTACTAAATAGAGGGCAAAAGGTGCCACAATTTCATTACTGGAAGGAGTGTTGTAACTGTGTACCCTGGTCTTCATATGCTTGAGATCTCTGCTTGGCTTCCTTCCATGATATTACTTCTCCACAATATTCAATAACAAATTGTCCAGCCTACAAATACCATTAAGACAGAAGACATACTTGAGTAAATGGGATGTGAGCAGAACAAACATAAAAATAGATGTAGTCACCGACTCACTGTAATATTTTCATCAGCCAAAAGACCCCATCCACGCCCTTCAGTTTTTACCAGCCTTGTCCTAGCATATTGACTTTTTTGAAATCGCTACAAAGACGAAAAATGATGAAATGACAAAAAAAAAAGGTTATAAATAAACTGGAAAACACATCAAGTAACTTCTAGCACAATTTATCACTAGTTCGTATACAGCATCGCCATGATATGCATCAGTAGGAGATGATGCGGCAGATAAAAGATTCACCGTATTGCAACACTTCACTTTAAAACCCCGTCAAAAGTTTGAAAAGCAATAAAAAGGCATTTAATTTCGTGGTTATAATTGGTAGCAGGATTTGAACTCGGAGTGATACAGAACCTCCAAAGGATTTGAGGGAGGACTGCCTAAATTTAGCAACGATCCTTAGACATCTAAATACTGGTTCAACTAAAGCAAACTGTGCACACACATCTTTTTCCTTCTTGCCAGTAGCTCCGTGCAAATCAACATGAACACAGATCAGAAAAAATAACCAAACAATCACACAGTGGTAGCACCAATACGGCAATACCTACAAAAACAATGTGACAAACACTTACCTGGTTCTTGCAATATACACCACAGCGGCAATAGCCAGGCGTGCACTCTGTGTTAGTCGAGACATTCCAGCACCTCTCTCCACATGCGCTATCTGGATCCATCAAATCATACTGGCACTCGCATACAGCTATGTCCTCCTCCTTCTGCCGCTTGTGCCTACAAGCAGCGATACACCAGTATGAGATTTGCATTCGTTTGTAAAACTGCAAGGCACGATGCTTCCTTCCGCGGTGGGTTGATAATAGGAACAAAAAGTATATACAACAAAACTATCAACCTTCTGTATGAAAAATCATTAGCCTCGATATGGATGTAAAGTGGTGGCTCTATGGGCTCTTCCTCCTGAAATAGAAACAACTCGAACAGTTCAGTACAGAGATAACAAAACCACTACAGGCGCGTTCATGTGGGAATGAAGAAATGTGTTATGAACCAGCAGTAATACCATTTGCGATGCCAATTCTTGGACGGTGGAACAACAGGACCTCGACCTAGAAAGTAGGGGAACTGATCAACTAACTGAGGCTGCAATTAGCATGTTAAAGTGGTGGACGACCGAGTACCGTAAGAAAAATCTTCGAGCGATTTGTGTAATCGTGGCCCGTTCAACAATGTGAGTGGGATTCATAATCCATTGATTGGGGGAGAAACGGAACTAGGGCATACCAGGGAGTCTGGATCAAAGTGGTGGAGGAGGTCCTGCTGCTGCTGCTGGTGGTGGTGGCGCGTCCCGTCCGCTACTTCCAGTCGCTTCAAATCAGCGCCCCCTCGGCGTCCGAGCTCCGGCCGCCGCCTTCGTCCAACACCGCTGCGTGCAAGGCCCGAGGTGGGAGGCTTGCTCCGCCCACCGCCGAGACGACCCCGAAGCCCCGCCGCCGAGAGGTGCCCCGACGCCTCTGCCCTGATCTCGAATAACAAACAGCAGAGGGAGGCCAGAGGCCAGCGAGGTGGACGGTGAGTCGGTGAGGGAGGGCGGGGCGGCGAGGGAGCAAGCGGTGAAGGGAGGCAGGGCGGCGCGGCGTGGGAGATGGTCGCGTAGAGCTGTACGCCTGCTTGTGAACGAAAACGTATAGCCGCATTACGCCTACTCAACTGCAATATATTAATAAGATTAAATAAAACTGCAAGACATTAATACTCCCTCCGTCCGTCTAGATACATCCGTTTGATCGTCAACTAATTTCAAAATGAGGAAGTACATTATGTTTCTCTGTGCCCTTGGTAGCATAAAAAACACTAATGTGCTCTTTGGTTGGGAACATTAGGCAACATACTCCATCCGTATTTATTTACTCTGCATATTAGTTTTATCTAAAGCCAAACTTTATAAAATTTGATCAAGTTTGTAGAAAATCGTATTAACATATACACACCAAATCAATATCATTATATTTATCCTTGAACCTTTTTTTCACTTTATATAGATTTGTTATTGTAAAAGTTCATAAGTTTGACTTCAGTCAAACCTAATATGTGGAGTAAATAAAAACAAAGAGAGTACAACTCAAGTTGCTTATAGAATTGGATCGATTTTTTCTTAAGCACCGTTGCTTATATGTATAGCAATATTTCCTTAGGCACCTCTGTTGTAGCAGACACTTAACCAAAAAAATTATGTACAAGTACCACTCCATCGTGGCACTATTTTCAAACGTTTTATATAAAAAAGGGTTTTTTGTGTCGGGGGAGGGGATTGCAGGGGCACAGATTAGAGTCTATGAAACAATTGCATGAGCGTGTATGTCATCACTTGTGTGCTTGTATTACATTTGTCGAACAGAATGATGAAAACGTTTGAAAATTTGGAAAATTTTGATTTTCAAGGAAAATTTGGAATACGACAAATAAACAATTGAATTTTAGAAAGAAAAAACTTCCCTATGGAACAAAAGAAGAATGCAAGACTTTGTCAAATCATATTAACACGTGGGGTACTTGTTTTCCAATAGGACCCTTTGTTGGAGTGAACATATTTTAATTGCTTATATTTCATATGGAACAAGAGGAGAAGAATGCAAAGCTTTGTCACATTAGGTCTTTTAACTGAAATGCATCAGTCCATAATACTAGTATTTGATCTACATCCCTCTTTGATTCACAGGACTATCAAAACCCGGGAATAGGAAGAATGCAGGAATAGTGTCATGTCCTCTTGTATCCTACAGGATTACAAAACTACAGGAACTAGAGGATATGACGCCCCCGACTTAATCGTGCACTAATCATACACGCAAATGCACACGATCAAGCCTAAGGACTCACTTGAAGATATCACAACACAACTCTACATAATTAAAAGTCATACAAGCTTTATATTACAAGCCAGGGGCCACGAGGGCTCGAATACATAAGCTTGAGTCATACAAGCATCAGCGGAAGCATTAGATATCTGAGTACAGACATAAAGTTAAACAGATAAGCCTTAAGAAGGCGGGGCAAAACAACGACAAAGATCGAAAAGGCGCAGGCCTCCTGCCTGGGTGCCTCCTATCTACTCCTGGTCGTCGGAGGGCTCCTCGTAGTAGTAGTATCCGCCCGAGGGGTAGTAGTAGTCGTCGCCGGCTGGGGCAGCTGGCTCCGGGGCTCCATCATCTGGTCGCAATAATCGGGTATGGGGAAAAGGGGAAGCAAAGCAACCGTGAGTACTCATCCAAAGTACTCGCAAGACTTACATCAGATCTATTCTAAATATGCATTGGTATCAAAGAAGGCTGTAACAGTGGACTGGACTGCAGCAATGCCAGAATATAGAGAAAGGCCTAGCCTATCGAAGACTAGCATCTTCAGCGTCTTGCAGCATTAGAAGAGTGCAGATTAGTACATAAATATAGCAGTAGCAACAAATAGTAACAACGCCCAGAGATCCTTCCTCGACTCCCTGCGAGAAAGCGATCCCGGAGCCAACATATTCAACCCATTTCTAGTTGTAGAAGATCGGGATATTTTCCGAGCGTCCTGTTACCGTGGACACAGCTATTCGAATAGATAAACTTCCCTGCATGGGTGCACCAACTTACCCAACACGCTCGATTAATTTTGGCCGGACACACTTGCTCGGTCCATGCCCGGCCTCGGCTGATCGACACGTCGTAGCCCTACCTAGGTTCAACAGAGAGGTCAGCACGCCGGTCTATAACCTAAGTGCTCAAGGGTCTTGGGCCCATCGCCCTTTGCACTCCTGTGCGTTGCGTGGGCGGCCGGGAGCAGACCTAGCCCCCTTAATACAAGCGCGAGCGTTCCCAGTCCAACCCGGCGCGCGCCGCTCAATCGCTGACGTCTAAAGAACTTCGGCTGATACATACGACGCCGAGTGCCCATACTTATTCCCGCGTGGTGGTTAGTGCGATACGGCCAGAGGCCTACTCAGATCACATATCCTAACCCATTAGTGCGTTGGGAGCTCACGGAAACGAGCAGAGACTCACGATCATGTGACCCCGTCGCCCCGTCTCGTGGACTTACAGCAAGGGCTAAGAATGCCCGACCATGCCACGTATTCATCTCTCGGGTACCCTCATGGTCAACCCGATATCACATCTCTCACGGGTACCCCTCGGGGCCGACCCGACTTATCCAGTATCAGTAATAAAGTCAAGGTAACCGTGTGTCCAAAACATCAAGAAGGAATCCGAGGAATCACCCTCGTTGGATTCCCACTAGATGTATCCGTCAAGGTGAATCCGGAAGAATCACCCTCGATGGCATTCACACTTGCGGGGTTGCACGACAGAAGCTTTATCAGAGGTGGTGAAAGAGGAATCACCCTCGGTAATCCACCACCGACTAGCTGTACCACAGAGTCCACATCGGGAGTGAGTTAGGAGGTATCACCCTCGGCACTCGATGGTAGCTCTGTGGAGTCGAGCAACTTAGGGGGTGTGGTGATGTGATGGTCTCAGCCCATTCGATCACATCGATCGGGGCACCGGAAACTAAGCGGGGCAACTAGGACAAGAAGGAGGGCCACAGATGGTTTACCACCAACCTACACTAAGCATTTAGGATACCAGGTAAAGTATCAAAAACATCTTACAAAAACAGGCTATGCATCAGAATAGGTATTTCGGAACAATAACTGTAGCAATTCTAATGCAAGCAAGAGGAAGAAAGAATAGGCGATATAGGCATGCTCAAAGGGGGGTTGCTTGCCTGGAAGCTCTGCAGCAAAGGAGGGATCGTCGGGGATGTAGTCGGTCTCCGGAGCTGCGTCGGTCTCGGGGTCTACCGGATAGAAGAGGGGGAAGAAACAATAAATAAAAGCAAACAAAACAATACAGATGCATGGCATGGAAATATGCAGTGTTGGTGGTGACCTAATGCAATGTTACACGTCGCAGACGAAGCGGGAAAATATCTGGAATATTTTCTCGGCGTTTAGGCAGATTTTGGTATACTGAACCGGAGGGGAAGGTTCCATGTTCAGATAGTTAGGAGTGATGGTCAAGCATTTTGACCACATATTCGGATTCGTCTCGTTTTTCTAATCAACTTTCATGTTGAAAAGTTTTCGATCCGAGCTACGGTTGAATTTCTACGAATTTTCAAAGATTTAAACCTTTTTCTGAAATTTCTGGAATTAAATCTAATTAATTAATTCACATTATCCAGAACAGAGACTGATGACGTCAGTATGACGTCAGTGGTCAACCCCAGCTGTTCCAGGTCAAACCTGACAGCTGGGTCCCACCAGTCAGTGACACAGTGGACTAAACAGAGTTAAATTAAGCTAATTAAGTTAATTAGAGGGTGGGCCCCATCTGTGAGTGACTAAACTAATTATTAGATTAATTTTAAAAACCTGATTAGTTAATTAAACGCAGGGGGCCCACTGGTCAGCGTCATTGTGCTGCCACGTCAGCACAGTTGACCGGTCAGCGCGGTCAACTGGGGCCTCTGGGCCCACTGGTCAGTGACCCAGGGTGCCCCACGTGGCAGCCACGTCGGCGGTTGCCGACGTTTAAACGCCGGCGACGCGCGAACACGGCGGAGGCGCACGGGACTCGCCGGAATTCGGCTACGGCGAGCCATTTGGCGCGCGGCTTGGCCCATTCGAACGAGCGAAGAGAGGCGCATCGACTGGTGGTGGTGGCGTCGCCGGAGTCGGCCGGAATCGATGCCGGCGACGAGGTCAGCGGCGGAGCGGTTTCGGGCGACGACGAAAACGGCAATGCAGAGCACGGCGGAGCTGGCTAACGGCGGCGTTGGACTCGCACGAGCTCCAGGAGCTCGATGCGAGGCTCGCCCGCGCGTGACAGTGGCTAAGACCACGGCTGCGAGCTCGTCGGCGGTGACGGGTACGACTACAACGGGGACGACGTCTACGAGCACGGATACGAAGGGAAGAACGGCGGGGAGGAAGCGGGGCTCACCGTGCGGCGCAAGGAAGGCCGGCGAGGGCTTAGTAGCAGCAGACGGCGACGAATTCGTCGACGAGACGCCGGCGACCGAGGAAGAAGAAGAGGACGCCGAGCTCGAAGCAGTGGCTCCTGGCTCGCGCTCGAGGACGGGGACGGGGGAGTCGACGACGGCGAACGCGATGGACAGGACAGCGAGGCAGGGCGAGGATGGTGGCCGCGGGATCTCGGCGGCGCGGCGACGGCGATGTACTGGAGAGGGAGAGAGAGCTGGGGCGAGCGAGAGAGAGAGTGGGGAAAGTGGATGAGGCGTCCAGGGGGAGTGGACGGCCTCGTCCTTATCCCCTCCGCGGGCGAGCGGCGGCAGGTGGGGGCCAGCGGCCGGAGCGAGCGCGCTCTGGCCATGGCGCGGCCGACAGCGAGGCACGGGGAGAGAGAAGAGGGAGGTGGGCTGGGCCGGTGCACTGTGCACTTAGGCCCAGCTCACAGTAGAATAGGCCTTTTGCTTTTTCTTTTCTGTTTTCATTTTTAGAGAGGATTTGCAAAATAACTGAGCTGCCAAATACATTTAGTAAAATGTGAAACTGGTCCACAAAATTACAATGCATTAATCTGCTCTGCCACAAAAAGTTTGGGCAATTTTTGAATCCATTTGAGTTTTTCAAAAATGGAAAAGGCATTAAAGTTGCTGTTTTTGCACTGTTTTAATGCTCTAGCCCATTTTAGGAAAATAGGTGATGTTGTTTTCCTGAACATTAATTTGTTTTGGAATTTTTGCTACAATATGAACTATTTTCCAGCAATTTTTAAGCAACTTCAAATTTCACTTTGAATTTGAATTGAATTCAGTGGAGGAATTTGAAATGAGATATTATTCCAACATGATCAAGCATTGCAAATCAAGATGACTTGGCATTAACATGATGGATTACTGTAGCTCATTACACAGGGGTGTTACAATTCTCCTCTAAAAGAAATTCTCGTCCCGAGAATTCAGGAGGTAGAAGGAAAGAGATCGGGATATTCCTCCCGAAGACGATCCTCGCGTTCCCAAGTGGCTTCATCCTCAGTATGATTTGACCACTACACTTTCAGGAACTTGGTTGTCTTCTGGCGGGTCCGACGTTCAGCTTGATCGAGAATGCGGATCGGATGCTCTTTATAAGATAGGTCATCTTGCAAATCGAGCAATTCATGATCCACTGCTCGGTGCAGAGATTCCTTGAAGCAACGGCGAAGTTGCGACACATGAAAGACGTCGTGGATATGAGAGAATTGCGGCGGCAACTCCAATTTATAAGCCACATGTCCACGTCTGGCGAGAATGCGGAAGGGGCCAATGTAGCGAGGAGCTAACTTGCCCTTGATTCCAAAGCGATGAGTGCCCTTCATAGGAGTGACACGCAGATAAGCTTGCTCACCAGGTTGATAGATCGATCCCCAGTGTTTACGATCATAATTGCTCTTCTGGTGAGACTGGGCTGCTTTGAGATTTTCCCACACAATACGGACTTGCTCTTCAGCGAGTTGAATAATATCCGGGCCAACGAGCGGCCGTTCCCCAGTTTCTGACCAATTCAGAGGGGTTCGACACTTACGTCCATATAGTACCTCGAAGGGTGCCATTTCAAGCTGGCTTGATAGCTGTTGTTGTAAGAGAATTCGACATACGGGAGAGATTCTTCCCACTTCTTGCCGAATGATATAACACAAGCTCGCAGCATATCTTCAAGCACTTGATTAACTCGCTCGACTTGGCCTTGGGACTGGGGGTGATAAGCTGAACTCCAGGTGATGTGAGTTCCCATAGCTTCTTGGAAACTTGCCCAGAACTTAGAGGTGAAAAGCCAGCCACGATCTGAACTGATCTCCTTCGGAATACCGTGGAGTGATACAATTCTGGAGATATATAGCTCTGCTAACTGACTAGCAGTGATCGTCTCCTTGACTGGCAGAAAATGTGCAACTTTGGAGAGTTGATCGATGACGACAAGAATAGCATCATGACCCTTCTGTGACCTGGGAAGACCAGTGATAAGATCCATTTGCACTTTGTCCCACTTCCATTTAGGAATAGGGAGCGGTTGCAGAATTCCAGCAGGCTTCTGATGTTCTGCTTTAACTCAACGACAAACGTCACATTCAGCAACATATCAAGCAATATCCTGCTTCATTCTAGACCACCAGTACCTTTGACGGAGATCACGATACATCTTGGTACTACCCGGATGAATAGACAGTGGTGTATCATGTGCCTCCTTCATGACTTTGTTGGTCATAAGCTCGAACCGAGGTACCACAATGCGGTCTCTGAAATACAAAGTTCCATCTTCAGCAAGCGAGAAATCTCTGTACTTTTCAAGGTCAAGATCTCTTTTCATCTGATCAACTTCAGCATCTTTTGCTTGCGCACGCTTAACAGCTTTCACAAGATCTGGCTGTATAACAAGGGTATTAAGAGAACCCTGTGGAACAATGTGGAGGTTCATCTTGCAAAGTTCTTCATACATACGAGGTTGAGCTCGCTGAACCGTGAGGTTGTTACAATAGGACTTGCGGCTCAAGGCATCAGCTATCACATTAGCCTTGCCAGGGGTATATGAAATACCACAGTCATAGTCTGTAATCATTTCCAACCATCGCTGTTGGTGGAGATTGAGATCCGGCTGGGTAAATAAATACTTCAGACTTTGGTGATCAGTATATATCTCACACCGGTTACCGAGAAGGTAATGTCGCCACAACTTCAATGCATAAATCACTGCAGCAAGTTCAAGATCATGCACTGGGTAATTCTCTTCATGAGGACGCAACTGTCGCGAGGCATAAGCAATTACTCTTCGTTCTTGCATCGGGACACAGCATAATCCCTGACGAGAGGCGTCGCAATAGATCACAAAGTCTTTGCGAGAATCCGGAGGAGCAAGGACTGGTGCAGAGGTCAGCTTGTCCTTGAGGGTCTGGAAACTCTCCTGACATTTGTCTGTCCACTCAAACTTAACGCCTTTGTGAAGCAGATTAGTCAGAGGCTTGGCAATCTTTGAGAAGTTCTCGACAAAGCGACGACAATAACTTGCGAGTCCGAGAAAACTCCTGACTTGCTTAACATTCTTCGGGGGAGTCCAGTCAAGAATAGCCTGAACTCGTTCTGGATTGACAGCAATGCCATCCTTGGAAATCACATGACCAAGGTAGGTTACTTCAGATAACCAGAATTCACACTTGGAATATTTGGCATATAACTGGTGCTCTCGAAGCTTTTCCAGAACAAGACGAAGATGTTCAGCATGTTCTTCCTTATTCTTGGAGAATACCAAGATATCATCCACGTAAACCACGACGAATTTGTCGAGGTAATCCATGAAGATATAATTCATTAGGCGGGAGAACGTTGCTGGAGCATTGGTTAGGCCGAATGACATGACGGTGTACTCATAGGAACCATAGCGAGTTACAAAGGCAGTCTTGGGGATATCCTCTTTGCGGACACGGATCTGATGATAACCCAACCTCAAGTCGAGTTCAGAGAACACTGATGATCCAGCAAGTTGATCATACAGGTCATTGATCCGAGCAAGCGGATACTTGTTCTGAATGGTTGCTTGGTTGATAGGCCGGTAATCTTGGACCAATCGGTTTGTACCATCTTTCTTCTTGACAAAGAGAGAAGGTGCTCCCCAGGCAGAGGAACTTGGATGAATGAAACCCTTATGAAGTGATTTGTCGAGTTCCTCCTTAAGCTCAAGAAGTTCATGCGGAGGCATCTTATAAGGACGCTTCGCAATAGGAGTTGTGCTTGGTTTCAAGTCGATGACAAACTCGACAGCCCTAGCAGGGGGTACTCCTGGAAGTTCTTCCGGAAAGACATCTTGGAACTCGCGAACGACTGGAACATTTTCTATCCCCTCAAGAGGAGAAGCATTCAACGCATTCAGTGCATAAATCTGAGCCTCGGCTTTTTGATCGAGATGAGCATGGTAGTTTACTAGCTCATCCGATGGGTGCAGTAGGTGTACGACTTTGGTGGCACAATTGATCAAGGCACTGTGAGCCTTCAACCAATCCATTCCCAGAATGAGGTCAACTTTGGAAGACTTCAAAATAATGGGAAAAGCACGAAACTCCAACCCTTCAATATCAATGGTGACATCGGGGCTGAACAGGGATGTTCGACATTGGCCCGCGGGAGTGTTAACCACTAACGATTGGTGTAGCTCTTCACATTTAATGTCATGCATGAGTGCAAAATGTTCTGACATGAATGAATGCGATGCTCCTGAATCAAATAAAACAGAAGCTGGTACTGAATTAACAAGAAGAGTACCCATCACAGTTTCTGGTTGGTCTTGAGCTTCAGCCATGTTGACATGATAAGCCTGTCCACGACCATATGAAGGCCTGACATTAGAGTTGCGAGGCTGATTAACGCCACGGCCATTACCACGGCCAGCAGGGGGAAGCACAAGCTGATTCTGACTCTGGGAGCAGTCTCTGGCACGGTGACCCGGATGGCCACACTTGAAGCAGAGTCCATTGTCGGGACGGGGAGTAGGAGCTCGAGGCATTGGAGCTTGAGGTCTGAACTGCCTCGGAGGTGGAGGAGGCATACGAGGTGCAACATACGATGGCCTTGGAACAGGTACAGCCGGACGGTACATGCTTTGAGGGATCCAAATACGGTGCTTCTGGGAAGACGAGCCCGAATATGAGCCCGCTTCACAGGTGCGCTTAAGAGCGTCCTTGTGATCCTTCAGTCTTGTCTCAACCTGAATAGCCTTGTTCACCAAGGTGGCGAAGTCGGCAAAGTCTTGGACTAGCAGTGCAAGCTTGATATCAGGGTTGAGCCCTTCGCGGAACTTCTCCTGTCTGCGGGCATCAGTAGCAATGTCCTCTTCAGCGTAGCGAGATAGTTCCAGAAATTCCCGCTGATAAGCTTCCACAGACTTGTTGCCCTGAGTAAGGTTGCGGAACTCACGCTTCTTTCGGTCCATAACTCCTTGCGGAATATAACGGGCACAGAAAGCAGCTTTGAACTCCACCCAGGTGATGATGGTTCCAGCAGCTAAGGTTTGCCTGTGAGTGTCCCACCATTGTGCTGCGGGTCCCTTCAGAAAGTAGGAGGCGAAAGTGACATAGCTGGCAGGGGCCACATTCGCAGACTCCATCTCAAATGCGATATCACAGAGCCAGTCATCAGCGTCAAGCGGCTGAACTGAGTTGTGGAAAATGGTAGGGTTCATGCGCACAAACTCTTGCAAGGTGATTGCGGCTGGCTGCTGGTTGGCATTGGGGCGGGGAAACTGATCCATGAGCCCTTGCATAAACTGGCGGTGCATTTCGAATTGTTGCATCATTGCAGCCATATAGTCGGGCGGTGGTGGATTGTTGGCACCACGGCCACGACCTATGGGTCTAACCATCCTGCTAAAATTTAACAGGGGGTAGTTTAGCAACGAGCATTGCAGTTGTATGGAATCATTCATGAAGTAATCATGCACAACAAAAGGAAGTGCAATAGATACAACATCATAGTCAACATGACATACAGATCCATACATAGGTTCGGTTACAAGCCAGCGTTACAACAACGGAAAGGAAAGCTAGACAACTAGGCGGCACGCAGGCACGCGGTGGAGGGATACAACAATGCAACATAGCGATATGCTACATCAACGTCGGAGAAAACCACTTAAGCCAGGCAGCTACAGGTGACGACGCAGGGTACCCTTGATATAAGGATCCTACGCTCCGTGAACACTATCGTGCAGAACCTGGTCCCGGACTGGAAGAAGAGGACCACATGGAGGGGTAAGACCTCCAACAGCAGGCCACTCAAGACCTGGTGGCATCTCCGTCCTGTGCGGGTAAAGAATGTACTCTGGGTGCATCCGTGCACTGACTGCTGGTAGCACCTGTGTCAGAGCGTCGTAAAGATGAGCACGCGTAGCGTACAACTCGACAGCAAGAGCTCGAGCAGTGCAGTCTAGAGCCTGAGTGTACTGTACCAAAACCTGTGGGTCATAACGACGCGGCACGTAAGGTGTACAAACAGTAGTGTAGTATCCAGTCTCATCCCCAGCGGGGGCATACGGGATATATCTGAAGGCAGTCTCCTCCAAGCGACTGTTGTGCTCTCCACGGAGACAGGCAATAGCAGTATAGGCAGCATCATGGACGGCCATGTCGACAATCACTCCAACACCATGAAAGGTGTGCAACTCAGTGATGGAGATGTACTGCCGATCAAAGATGCGAACCACAGCGTGGTACTGCTCCTGGTTGAACTCGTGGTAATCCTCGTAAACAGTGTACTCGGGGTACCAGCGATATCCCAGCCTGGTCAAGAGGTCGACCAAAATGGCCGGAAACCCAGTCGCATCAACAGCCATGGTCTGGCGTACGAGCTGTCTTGCGGGACGCATCTGAAACAAGGAAGTGCAGAATGTCAAATGACAGTGTGAGAAGCATATGATAACTTGGAAAGAAATGATTGCAGATAATCCAGCTCTCCGGGTGAATGTGGTTACGAGAACCTAATGTCAGTGTTAGTAAAATATTTAACCCGAAAAGAAGAGAGATCAGAGTCCCAGAGTAAGGAAGAGGAATAAAAGATCCTAATACCACCCATTGACGACGTGGGCCCGTAAGCCACACAACCATGTTAGTAAAATCGTTTTGCAAAGACTAGACTCAACTTGGGCCAAGGAATTGGAAAGGGGGGGTTCCTACAGGCAGTCGGCTCTGATACCAACTTGTGACGCCCCCGACTTAATCGTGCACTAATCATACATGCAAATGCACACAATCAAGCCTAAGGACTCACTTGAACATATCACAACACAACTCTACACAATTAAAAGTCATACAAGCTTTATATTACAAGCCAGGGGCCTCGAGGGCTCGAATACATAAGCTTGAGTCATACAAGCATCAGCGGAAGCATTAGATATCTGAGTACAGACATAAAGTTAATTAGATAAGCCTTAAGAAGGCGAGGCAAAACAACGACAAAGATCGAAAAGGCGCAGGCCTCCTGCCTGGGTGCCTCCTATCTACTCCTGGTCGTCGGAGGGCTCCTCGTAGTAGTAGTATCCGCCCGAGGGGTAGTAGATCCTTCCTCGACTCCCTGCGAGAAAGCGATCCCGGAGCCAACATATTCAACCCATTTCTAGTTGTAGAAGATCAGGATATTTTCCGAGCGTCCTGTTACCGTGGACACGGCTATTCGAATAGATAAACTTCCCTGCAGGGGTGCACCAACTTACCCAACACACTCGATTAACTCTGGCCGGACACACTTGCTCGGTCCATGCCCGGCCTCGGCTGATCGACACGTCGTAGCCCTACCTAGGTTCAACAGAGAGGTCAGCACGCCGGTCTACAACCTAAGTGCTCAGGGGTCTTGGGCCCATCGCCCTTTGCACTCCTGCGCGTTGCGTGGGCGGTCGGGAGCAGACCTAGCCCCCTTAATACAAGCGCGGGCGTTCCCAGTCCAACCCGGCGCGCGCCGCTCAATCGCTGACGTCTGAAGAACTTCGGCTGATACATACGATACCGAGTGCCCATACTTATTCCCGCGTGGTGGTTAGTGCGATAAGGCCAGAGGCCTACTAAGATCACAAATCCTAACCCATTAGTGCATTGGGAGCTCGCGAAAACGAGCAGAGACTCACGATCATGTGACCCCGTCGCCCCGTCTCATGGACTTATGGCAAGGGGTAAGAATGCCCGGCTGTGCCACGTATTCATCTCTCGGGTACCCTCATGGTCAACCCGATATCACATCTCTTGCGGGTACCCCTCGGGGCCGACCCGACTTATCCAGTATCAGTAATAAAGTCAAGGTAACCGTGTGTCCAAAACATCAAGAAGGAATCCGAGGAATCACCCTCGTTGGATTCCCACTAGATGTATCCGTCAAGGTGAATCCGGAGGAATCACCCTCGATGGCATTCACACTTGCGGGGTTGCACGACAGAAGCTTTATCGGAGGTGGTGAAAGAGGAATCACCCTCGGTAATCCACCACCGACTAGCTGTACCACAGAGTCCACATCGGGAGTGAGTTAGGAGGTATCACCCTCAGCACTCGATGGTAGCTCTGCGGAGTCGAGCAACTTAGGGGGTGTGGTGATGTGATGGTCTCAGCCCGTTCGATCACATCGATCGGGGCACCGGAAACTAAGCGGGGCAACTAGGACAAGAAGGAGGGCCACAGATGGTTTACCACCAACCTACACTAAGCATTAAGGATACCAGGTAAAGTATCAAAAACAGCTTACAAAAACAGGCTATGCATCAGAATAGGTATTTCGGAACAATAACTGTAGCAATTCTAATGCAAGCAAGCGGAAGAAAGAATAGGCGATATAGACATGCTCAAGGGAGGGTTGCTTGCCTGGAAGCTCTGCGGCAAAGGAGGGATCGTCGGGGATGTAGTCGGTCTCCGGAGCTGCGTCGGTCTCGGGGTCTACCGGATAGAAGAGGGGGAAGAAACAATAAATAAAAGCAAACAAAACAATACAGATGCATGGCATGGCAATATGCAGTGTTGGTGGTGACCTAATGCAATGTTACACGTCGCAGACGAAGCTGGAAAATATCCTTTCCCGGTGTTTAGGCAGATTTCGGTATACTGAACAGGAGGGGAAGGTTCCATGTTCAGATAGTTAGGAGTGATGGTTAAGCATTTTGACCACATATTCGGATTCGTCTCGTTTTTCTAATCAACTTTCATGTTGAAAACTTTTCGATCCGAGCTACGGTTGAATTTCTACGAATTTTCAAAGATTTAAACCTTTTTTTGATATTTCTGGAATTAAATCTAGTTAATTAATTCGCATTATCCAGAACAGAGACTGATGACGTCAGTATGACGTCAGTGGTCAACCCCAGCTGTTCCAGGTCAAACCTGACAGCTGGATCCCACCAGTCAGTGACACGGTGGACTAAACAGAGTTAAATTAAGCTAATTAAGTTAATTAGAGGGTGGGCCCCATCTGTCAGTGACTAAACTAATTATTAGATTAATTTTAAAAAACTGATTAGTTAATTAAACGCAAGGGGCCCACTGGTCAGCGTCACTGTGCTGCCACGTCAGCACGGTCAACTGGGGCCCCTGGGCCCACTGGTCAGTGACCCAGGGTGCCCCACGTGGCAGCCACGTCGGCGGTTGCCGGCGTTTAAACGCCGGCGACGCGCGAACGCGACGGAGGCGCACGGGACTCGCCGGAATTCGGCCGCGGCGAGCCATTTGGCGCGCGGCTTGGCCCATTCGAACGAGCGAAGAGAGGCGCGTCGACTGGTGGTGGTGGCATCGCCGGAGTCGGCCGGAATCGACACCGGCGACGAGGTCAGCGGCGGAGCGGTTTCGGGCGACGGCGGAAACGGCGATGCAGAGCACGGCGGAGCTAGCTAACGGCGGCGTTGGACTCGCACGAGCTCCAGGAGCTCGATGCGAGGCTCGCCCGCGCGTGACAGTGGCTAAGACCACGGTGGCGAGCTCGTCGGCGGCGACGGGTACGGCTACGACGAGGACGGTGTCTACGAGCGCGGATACGAAGGGAAGAACGGCGGGGAGGAAGCGGGGCTCACCGTGCGGTGCAAGGAATGCCGGCGAGGGCTTAGTAGCAGCAGACGGCAACGAATTCGTCGGCGAGACGCCGGCGACCGAGGAAGAAGAAGAGGACACCGAGCTCGAAGCAGTGGCTCCCGGCTCGCGCTCGAGGACGGGGACGGGGTAGTCGACGACGGCGAACGCGATGGACAGGACGGCGAGGCAGGGCGAGGACGGTGGCCGCGGGATCTCGGCGGCGCGGCGACGATGATGTACTGGAGAGGGAGAGAGAGCTCGGGCGAGCGAGAGAGAGAAGGGGAAAGTGGATGAGGCGTCCAGCGGGAGTGGACGGCCTCGTCCTTATCCCCTCCGCGGGCGAGCGACGGCAGGTGGCGGCCAGCGGCCGGAGCGAGCGCGCTCTGGCCATGGCGCGGCCGACAGCGAGGCGCGGGGAGAGAGAAGAGGGAGGTGGGCTGGGCCGGTGCACTGTGCACTTAGGCCCAGCTCACAGTAGAATAGGCCTTTTTGCTTTTTCTTTTTTGTTTTCATTTTTACAGAGGATTTGCAAAATAACTGAGCTGCCAAATGCATTTAGTAAAATGTGAAATTGGTCCACAAAATTACAATGCATTAATCTGCTCTGCCACAAAAAGTTTGGGCAATTTTTGAATCCATTTGAATTTTTCAAAAATGGAAAAGGCATTAAAGTTGCTGTTTTTGCACTGTTTTAATGCTCTAGCCCATTTTAGGAAAATAGGTGATGTTGTTTTCCTGAATATTAATTTGTTTTGGAATTTTTGCTACAAGATGAACTATTTTCCAGCAATTTTTGAGCAACTTCAAATTTCACTTTGAATTTGAATTGAATTCAGTGGAGAAATTTGAAATGAGATATTATTCCAACATGATCAAGCATTGCAAATCAAGATGACTTGGCATTAACATGATGGGTTACTGTAGCTCATAACACAGGGGTGTTACAGAGGATATCTCGCACGTTGCTGCTGCAGGAATTGGTTGAAGTTTGAGTTGATAACATGAGAACCAAAATTAAAAATACATACGACTTATTAAATTTGATTATGTATAGTTGTAAAATATTTACCGAGTATAAATGGAATAATTGAATAAAAACATATTCTTCATGCATGGTTGAATCTTGTGGTGGTTTTTTCCTACGCATGATTACATGTTGAGGTGGGTCTTATCCCATTCATTATTATATGGTAAGGTAACATGCTTGCATGCCAAGATAAAACAGATTAGTGAGGATGACTCTCTTAGGTATATAGGATTTGGTTGAAAGAGAATTTGATAGCATAGAAAAAACAAATGAATTCTACCAAGAGGTTTGAATGGATGGAAATTTTCCTCCAAAATGTAGTACAAATGAATCCTATCCTATGAAGAAAATTCCAAGGATTCCAATCATGTGAATCAATTGTCCACCATAGGGAAAAATCCTAAGGATCCAGATCCTTCGAAAATCCTATGTAGTTCCTTTGAATCAAAGGAGCCCTATTAGTGGTTAATGATGCATGTCAATATAATGATATTCAGCTATGCAACTCTTTTGCACCGATTATTAAATATTGTTTCTTCATGGATCTGACAAAAAAAAATCACCAAATCTCATACTTCCATCCAATTAGACTAAAATATTCAATACTTGGCATATATTAATTATGGCCTACCCATTAATAAAATGAACATCTCATGGCGAGTTTGAGCCAGCCATTTTTACCTTATCAGTCATTCTTTATTTTGGATTCAAAGACGTAAATGCTCTTTGGAGGCTGAGCACCATGGAGCTTGCTATCTGGGGCGTTAGTCTTCATAGGGATCAGGCGCAAGCCCGGATTTTTCTCACGTATTCCACCTGCTAGGCCTTCACACGACACCATATTTCCCATTTATGCACAGTAACAACACATGTAAACAAGTGACTGGATCAGTTATGTTCATCGTGCACTTCAAGATAGACGGACATGGGTTGTATTCTGGTTCATGTGCCAGTTCGAGATCACTAGATGTTTTTGGTGGATCGTTGTGGGATAGACCATTGATCGAACACTTGGGACTTTTGTCCCGGCCACTCGCAACATCACTATTTATACCTCTCACTCATGGGCGACATAGGACGTAGGAACATCACCGTAGCCAGGGCTTCTTCTTCCTCCTCAGTTCGAACCAGAGACATGTGTTCACACCAGAAACTGTGCAACATCTTCCCACAGTTTAATGCTTTCAAGAAGAAGTTAATGAGAGACATTGGCTTTGAAGGTGTGCTGGTTATCAGAACTCTCCCAAAACTGAACCTAAAATTCAATCGTGCATAATGGAAAGGGTCAACCTAGACAACATCAAAACCAGTTTAGATGATGATCGGGCCATCAAGTTTTCAGCACAGGATGTCAACATTGTATTTGGGCTCCCGTGCGAAGGGAAGAAGATATCTTCGTATCCATCTGATCTTTTAGTGTCGTGTGCAGAGTTCAGGAAATTTGCAGAAGAGATGAGCCACAAGGGCACACATAGATTGAAAGATGTGTATGAAGAGTCACCAAACATCGAGATCGACGGGTTCAAGGTTGCTGTTGTGATTTTTGTCGTTGGGCACTTGGTTGCACCTTCCTCAAAAAATGATTACAGAGTGTTGACTACTAGGAAGCACTGAGCAAACTTTAGAGATCAATCAATTTAAACTGGTGTGAGCTTGTCATTGAGCACCTCATCGCCACGGTCCACAAGCTGAAGTATTATCTGCAGACGCAAAACTCAACCATACACCTAGTCGGCTGCCGTAACACCCCATGTATTAAGCTACAGTGATCACCCTTTTGATAATGCCAAGTCATCATGATTAACAGTGCTTAATCATCATTTGGATCATATCTCATTTCAAATTACAATTCAAATTGAAATTCAAATTTAAAGTGAAAATAAAAGTTGCTCAAAATTGGAAACTAAAATGTTCACTAAATAGCAAAAAATCCATAATTAATTATGTTAAGAAAAACAACATCACTAAAAATCACTAAATGACTCTACCATCCAAAAAAACAGTACCAAACAGCATTATTTAATCGCATTTCATTTTTTTTTAAATTCAAATGAAATCATATGGACTCCAAACCTTTTTATAACAGTGCTAAATATTTCACTGTATTTATTTGGGCAGGAATCATATTTTACAAAATTTAATTAGAGCTAAAAGAAAATAGAAAACAGAAACTAAAAAGGGAAAACAGAAAAGAAAACAAAGAAAAAGAAAAAGGCCGCGCTACTTGGCCTAAGTCACCCGCGCCAGGCCCAGCCCGCGCCCCACCTCTCCTTCCTACTACTCCTCGCGCGGTCGCCCACGCGTCCGACCGCACCCGTCGCCGGCGAGCCGTTCCCGCCGCGCCCGGCCAGCTCCCGCGTCGCTACAGGGCGGGGAGGATAAGAAGGCCCCCCTGGCAACCCTAGCAGCCGAGATCTTTTCCCCTCTCCTCCCCTCGCTTCTCTCTCTCTCTCTCGCCCGAGCGCCGCCGTCGCCATTGCCATCGATCCCGCGGCTACCGTGCCCCGATCGCCGCTCTGCCGTGCCCATCGTGCTCGCCGTCCTCGACTACGCCCTCCCCTCCAACGAACCGAAGCTCGGAGCCCCCACATCGACGCCGACGAGGTCGTCTTCAACCTACGGCCGCCGCACGCCGTCGTCGATTACGTCGCCGTTGATCTTCCCCGAGCCCACTTGTGCACACCAACGGGACCCTGGTGAGCAGCCGCGTCCGAACCCTCTCTCCCCGGCCTCTCCCCGTAGCCGTAGCCACCGTATTAGTCGCCGCCCGAACACCTCGCCGCCGACGAGCTCGTAGTCGTGCCCACGCTCGCCGTCAAGCTCAAACGAGCACGGGTTCGTGCTCAGCTCGCCCGTACGGTTCCAATGCGCCCAACCCCGTCGCCTGTCGTGGCCTGCATCGCCGATTCCGACCACGGCCGAAGTCCGGCGCCGCCCGCGAGCTCGCCGTCGTCGACTCCGGTCGACTCCGGCGACGAGACCGCCACCATTCGACGCGCCTCACTCCCAGCTTTCGAACGCACCAAACCCCGACCGAAATAACCGACCGTAGACGAAATCCGGCCCTCGCCCGTGCGCGCCGCCGTGGAAATTGGTCGCCGGAGTAACTCCGGCGACGTCGCCGGTCGTCGCCGACGTGGCACGGCCTGGCCCACGCCTGTGCCACTGACTGGTGGGTCCGCGGGCCCAGTTGACCGAGTCAACTCGGCTGACTGGGCACCCGTGTCACTGACACGCGGGTCCCACCCTGTTTAAATGATTTTCAATAAATAAAAATACTAATTAATCTGTTAATTAATTAATTAGTTAATTTAATCACTAATCAGTCACTGACATGTAGGTCCCACCGTCTAATTAATCTGTAGTTAGTTTAATTTAATCCTAATTAACTTCTGTGTCACTGACCAGTGGGACCCACTAGTCAGGTTTGACTCTGGTCAGCCAGAGTTGACTGCTGACGTCACTGTGACGTCGTGCTGGCGTCACCATTTACTGTTTCGGATAATTCGAAATTAAATAATTTAAATAAATCCAGAAATTCCAGAAAATGTTTAAAACTTTGAAAAATCATATAAAATAAACCGTAACTCAGATGAAAATAATTTATATATGAAAAATGATCAGAAAAATGTGAAGAATCCGAATATGCCATCCACATACCCGTCACACCCCTCTAACATACCGAACATGAAACTTTTTGCCCGTATTCGATAAATGAATAGTGCATAACTTTAATTAAATAAATCCAGATAAATTCCTAAATTAACTAAAGTAGTTAGATAGGCAGCATATCACCTCTGCATAACATTTAGGCATGTCATGCATCCCTGTTGCATTATTGCCGTGTATTTATTGTTTTTCTTCCCCCTCCTTCTCTCCCGTTAACCCCCGAGACTGCCGACGACACCGCAGTGTACGACGACGTCGCCGACGACCAGACCCCCTTCCGCTCAAGCAAAACCCCCTTGATCATAAGATATCGCCCATTCTTTCTCTCTTATGCTTGCATTAGAATTGCTTCTGCTGTTACTCCGATAGCTCCTATTCCGATGCATAGCCTGATTTTGTCGCCTGCTACTGATACATTACCTGCTATCCTATGATGCTTAGTTAGATATGCTATGTTTCATCGGTGGCCCTTTGCCTTGTCCGTATGCCATGCTTGTTACCGGGCCGTGATCACTCTGGGTGATGATCACGGAAATGTATACATATTGCAATGCTTAAACTGGTTAAAGTCGGGCTGGCCCCAAGGGTGCCCGCGAGAGAATAATATTAAAGACGGGTCGGCTCCAAGAGCACCCGCGAGCCGTGTATTACCAAGTCGGAGCGACAGGAACCCTGTTTGTCTCTGCGAGTTACTAAATAAGCCTAACGGATTTGGGTATTTGATCTGAGTTGGCCACTGGCCTATACACACTACCACCACGTGGGATAATGGTTTAATGGGGCCCTCGACGCCGTATGTATCAGCCGAAAGCTCTGTCAGACGTCCAGTTCAGCATTGCGGCCGGGACGGACCGGCGCCATCCAGCACCCGGGTGGTGCCTGGCTTCACCCTGCACGCAACGACCCGGAGTGCTAAGGGTGATGACCCAAGACCCCTGAGCACTTAGGATGTAGACCGACGGGGACCTCTCTGTTGAGCCTAGGTAGGACTACGTCGTGTCGATCAGCCGAGGCCGGGCATGACCCGGAAAAGTGTGTCCGGCCACAGTTAATCGAGCGTGTTGGGTAGCAGTAGTGCACCCCTGCAGGGAAGTTATCTATTCGGATAGCCGTGTCCACGGTAACAGGACGCTCGGAGTTGTATCCTGATCTGCTACAACTACAAATGGATACTGATACATGGATAAACTGATACTACCGCTCTTGGGACCACTTTCTCGCAGGTTAGTCGAGGAAGGATCTCAGGGCATTACTAAAATATAACTGCTATTATGTGTTACTATACTCTACTCTCTTCTAATGCTGCAAGATTGCTTCAAGATGCTAGTCTTCGATAGGCTAGGCCTCTCCCCCTCTATTCTGACATTCTGCAGTTTAGTCCAAAGATTTAGCCCCATTCCTTTGATACCGATGCATATTTAGTATAGTTCTGATGTCAGTCTTGCGAGTACTTTGGATGAGTACTCACGGTTGCTTTGCTATTCTTTTCCCCCATACCCGGTTGCTGCGACCAGATGACGGATCACAGGAGCCAGCTGCTACCGCCGACGACTGCTACTACACTTCCGGTGGAGCCTACTACTACGTGGAGACCGCCGACGACCAGGAGTAGATTCGGAGGCTTCCAGGCAGGAGGCCTGTGCCTTTTCGATCAGTGTCGTTGTTATGCTAGCCTTCTTAAGGCATCTTGTTTATCTTTGTGTCTGTACTCAGATACTTTTGCTTCCGCTGATGCTTGTGTAACTCGAGCTTATGTATTCGAGCCCTCGAGGCCCCTGGCTTGTAATATAAAACTCGTATGCCTTTTATTTGTGTTTTGAGTTGTGTTGTGATATCTTCCCGTGAGTCTCTGATCTCGATCATGTGCATTTGCGTGTATGATTAGTGCACGGTCGAGCAGGGGCGTCACAGCTGCCACCTATTCCTACATGTAGAAATGGAAATTTTTTCTTTAAATATGCAATAATGGCTCACTCATCATGGTGATGCTCTGCGATGCACTTTCGCTACTAATACATTGCAATTTATTCATTTCCAGGTTTTTATTCTAGACAACCTTGACCTTGGATACCTAACTCAGTAACTCTTGGTGACAATACCACACCCAGGGTGTGTCTCTTTGATTACGACACAATCCACTCATAGTTATGGGATCCATGAAAAAACAGGCATTTTGGGTTGGTGGTGTTGGCTACTCTCGGAGCTACATCAATAGATCATTTATAACAAGCAAAAAAACCGGAGAGCATAGCAACACATTCAAGACCCATGATACATCATACATGTGCCATCAGGCACAATCCAAGCCTTGCCTCAAACTTCATCCGCAGGGGCACAGTCAAGAAAGGTCCCGCACATGTTGTACCTGCAATCTTCGCACACCATGATGTACAACCCGAGAACACCAAAGAGATGGCACAGGTGCATTTCCACGCAACATTCGTCGTATACTAATGGAAAAAGTAGGCACACATATCACAACGTCAGAATGGCTGCACGAGATTACGGCTTCCATGCAACCCAGTCTCCAAAACGCCCCACTCATTCAAACAGGCATGCCAATTTGTACGGTATACTCGGTTCGTTTCAACCTCATGAGAATTTTTTCTATTATTATTTGAATAGGGAAATAAGTCAGATTGCGTTTCATGAAAATGATATGGATCCTTGCAAAGATTCATGTTGTACATTCGTGATTCCATTCAGATGTGAAAATCTTAAACTTCGAAGAAACAGTGAAGTTCTACAAGATTAAGAATGGGTGCAAATCTCTCATTAAAACTTGTATGTTAATGATTCGATGTATCCATGACTCACGCGTTGCAAAATTCTAGAATATATGTCATTGCACACTGATATCCCCGCTCTAGATTTAGGGCTATTTGGTTCATAACTAACTTTGCCACGGTTTGCCACACTATATTTTTTTTGTCACATTTGCCTTACCTTATGTGTTCAAATTGTTAGCCACACATTGGCTTACTTAGGAAATCTTGCCACATTTTTTTTTGTGTATGCCATGTTGGGCTCATTTCTCATAAAAAAACTTGTCTTAGGTGTGACTAAAACCAAACATCCACCAAATTTGATCAAATTTGCCTAACTCGAGGTGTGGTAAAGTGTGACTAGGTGTGATATGGCAATTTTACATAAGACTAATAACAACAAAACGATCAGACTTGGCTAAGGTTGTGTTTGCTTAGGGAACAAAGTCATGCTTCCAAGTTTTTGTTTAATCATGTTTGGAATTTTTCGCGGGAAATAATCATGTTCAGTTTACTAGTGTCGGTAAAAAGGATGCACCCGAAACGAGCAAATGAGTAGTACCCCCTCTAATCCATATTCCTTGTCGCTTAAACGGATGTATTTGAACAAGGTTTTTTTTTCCAGGAACGGACAAATGAATCTGCACGTATGAGCAATTGGGCATGTCCAAATTTTGCCTCGGCAGTGAAGGACGTTACAAACAACCAGGTAGCACTCGCAGTACTACCAGTTTTTCTGTTCTCTGGCCATCGATTATCCCCGTCACTTCTATCGTTTTTTTTCTGGGTACAATGTGCTCATGAGTATCCGATGGATAAGGATCTGTGCCACGTCTGACTATAGAACCATGTCGTGACTACCAAGGATCAAGGCAGACAATCCATAAAAAAATGCAACTCGGTCCTCCTTCCACGACGAAGCCTTGGCTTCGAAGTTTGAACACCTAAGCTAAGAAATGGACTAGGCCCGCCTCTGGTCCTTCCGTACGCATGTACGGACGGACGCATGTAGTCGCGAATCATGTCCATATACACGCGCTGCTGACCTCCCTCCGCCCACACTCCGCAGGAAGAAAGCCTGCACTGACGAAGAACAACAACGATAGCCAACCATGCGCTGGCACGTCGCACAAGAATCCACGGCTTCGCATCCCGAAACATACGACTGAACTCCGCGCTAGGCTCCAAATGTCCGAAAGGAGGAAAAGCGTACGCGCGCACGCTAGCGTAGCAGCTCGGTGCACCCTCGTATGCCGACTGCTTGTCCCGCGACTCTACCATCCGAGTAGTTCTTTCTGAAAAAAGATCTACGTATATCCATTAAGTTCATCCAAAATACAAATCACTTCTATAACATTATAAAAATTATATCGAGATTTCGAAACCACCCAACGATCACTACCGCTGTCAGAATAAAACGTGTGAACTCCCTTTGGCAGTTGACCTCACGTCAGGAGTTCGATCCCTAGATCAAAGCGCTGCAGTTTTCAAGTACGACCAAGCGGGTGCCGTCCTGCGAACTCATCTAGGGTTCCCTGTCTCTCGCCGGCGCCGCCGCCGGTCCGCCTCGTCTCCTATGGTCCTTGGACCATGGAGGCGCGGTGGATCCTGGCTCTTGCCGGCGGGAGAGTTCCGTTTTTAGGTGTTTTTCTGAGTTTTGTTAGGGTTTGTGCCATACTCAAGAAGATGAGGCGGCGGCGGCTTTTTGAAGATGGAATAAGGTCCTCCCCGCCTAGCCCCCGTCCCGATGATATTTCAAGCGTCGTCGGAAGGCGTGTGGAGGTTTGTCTCCGACGGATCTCGTGGGATCCGGTCGGCGTTTGTCTTCGGTGGATTCGACTGGATCTGGTCTTCGTTCGTCTACATCCGTGTATCTGCAGGTTAGATACTTCTGATCTACGCTTCTCTTCATCGGCGGCGGTTGCTGTTCTGGTGCGTTGGTCCTATGAAGCCTTAGCACGACGACCTCCCGACTGTCTACTACAACAATGTTTACCCGACTCCGACGAGGGAGGGGCGATGACAGAGGCGCACCTTCGGCTCGCTCCAGTGCTTGTAGTCGTTGCTAGGTGGTCTACGGACATGGATGTAAATTTTACTTCTAGTGTTCCTTGTACTACCTTGACAGCTGATGAATAGATCGGAAGTTTTCTCGCAAAAAAAAAAAGATTGAAACGTGTGAGATATAATCTTTTCTTCATGCAGATGCCTCCATCATTGTGCAGATGATTTGGAAGCGAAGCTCTCTTCTATCAAAAAAGGTTTGTCGCTGGTGAAGGCAATTAGAATTGTTGCACTTGGATTGATTTGATCCCGTGATGGGATTATATAGTACAAGGAGGCTACAATATTTGGAAATAAACTAAACAGACTAGGATACGAATCCTCCTTGATTCGGTTGGCTGGACGTGTCCTGCACGTACACGTCTAACACCCCCCCGCAGTCGGAGCGGGAGCTGGGCGGACGTTCAGGCTGTAGCGGAACTCGGTGAACAGAGTCGACGGTAACCCTTTGGTGAAGATGTCAGCATACTGAGAAGACGTCGGCACATGGAGAACACGGACATCTCCAAAAGCAACCCGCTCACGGACAAAATGAAGATCAATCTCCACATGCTTGGTGCGTTGATGTTGAACCGGGTTTGTCGAGAGGTAGACGGCGGAGATGTTGTCGCAGTAGACCACAGTAGCGCGCTGAAGAGGACGGTGGAGCTCGGACAAAAGCTGGCGTAACCAACATGCCTCGGCGACGACGTTGGCGACACCGCGGTATTCAGCCTCTGCGCTTGACCGGGAAACAGTTTGCTGTCGTTTGGAGGACCAAGAGACCAAATTGTCACCGAGGAAAACGCCGTAGCGGGAGGTGGACTTGCGTGTGTCAGGGCAGCCGGCCCAGTCGGCATCAGTGTAGGCAGTGAGCGATGCTGGCGAAGAGCGATGTATTTGAAGTCCATGATTGATGGTGCCGCGAAGATACCGGAGAATCCGTTTGACGGCATTAAGGTGTGGCTCCCGTGGGTCGTGCATGTACAAGCATACCTGCTGCACAGCATAGGCGACGTCTGGTCTGGTAAATGACAGGTATTGGAGAGCACCCACGAGGCTTCGATAGGTGGAAGGATCATCGACAACAGCGCCAGTAGCACCGAGCTTGGACTGTGTGTCAACAGGAGTGGAACAGGTGTTGCACTCGCTCATGCCCGCACGGTCGAGTATGTCAATGATGTACTGTCGCTGGGAGAGGAACATGCCAGCGGAGGACCGAGTGACGGCGATACCAAGGAAGTAGTGCAGGGCTCCAAGGTCTTTGAGAGAGAACTCCCGCTCGAGAGCCAGAATGGTTTGCTGAAGAAGTCGCTCAGATGAAGCTGTCAGGACTATATCATCAACGTATAGCAGGAGGTAGACAATCTCACTGTTGCGGTTGTAGATGAAGAGCGAGGGGTCTGCACGGGAACTGACAAAGCCGAGGCGAAGAAGATGGTCAGCGAAACGGTTGTACCATGCTCGGGGCGCCTGTTTAAGCCCATAGAGAGACTTATTGAGGCGGCACACATGGTCTGGTTTGGAGACATCGACAAATCCCGACGGCTGCGCATAGTAGACTATCTCAGTGAGTGTACCATGTAGAAAAGCATTGTTGATGTCGAGTTGATGAACCGGCCACTCTTGTGCAATGGCAAGAGAGAGGACGGTTCGAACTGTTGCTGGCTTGACTACGGGGCTGAAAGTCTCGCCGTAATCGACGCCGGCACGCTGGGTGAAACCGCGGAGGACCCAACGCGCTTTGTAGCGATCGAGAGACCCATCTTGCTTAAGCTTGTGCCGAAATATCCATTTACCTGAAACGACATTGGCACCAGGCGGACGGGGAACAAGATCCCATGTCCGATTGTTTTGAAGGGCACTGAATTCATCCATCATAGCAGAGTGCCAGTGAGTATCTTTAAGAGCACTCCGGTAGCTCGTAGGTAGAGGACTAAGGACATCAACAAGAAGATTAAGACGATCAACGGGCAAAGACAGGCCACGCTTTCCACGGGTAAACATCGAGTGAGAATTGTTGGCAAGGGGAGGTCCAACAGGAGCTAAAACTACAGGTGGAGTTGGAGGTGTAACTGGAGGAGTGGGAGGGGTGGGCGGCTCAGGTGAAGGAGGCATGGGTGGCTCAGGTGGATGTGGTGTGGCCGGCACCGGTGCCGGAGGTTGGTTGATTTGTGAGGGAAGAATGATAGGATGATCATCTAAAAAGGACAGATCAGCAGCCGTAGGGGGTGGTGTGGATTGTTTAGCGAAAGGGAAGGTGTTCTCATCGAAGACAACATGTCTAGAGATGATGATTTTATGTGTAGTGAGGTCAAGACAACGATATCCGCGATGGTTAGAGGGGTACCCGAGGAAAACGCACGCGGTCGTGCGCGGAGCTAGTTTGTGTGGTGCTATAGCGGATAGGTTAGGATAGCACAGACAACCGAAAACACGCAAGTGCTCTAGAGGGAGAGGTAGGCCGTGAAGAGCCTCATAAGGTGTACGTTGTTGTAGTGTTTTGGTTGGATGTAGGTTGAAGAGGAATGTGGCAGTATGAAGAGCTTCAACCCAATAGGTTGGTGGTAAGCTGGCTTGGAAAAGAAGGGAACGCACCATGTTATTAGTGGAGCGGATGACACGTTCAGCTTTGCCGTTCTGTGGAGAGGTGTATGGACAAGACATGCGAAGGGTGGCACCGAGGGATAGGAGAAACTTGTGAGCACTGGTATTGTCGAATTCGCGTCCATTGTCACACTGTACAGATTGGATGGTTGCTTTAAACTGAGTGGAGACATAGGCAAAAAAGTGTTTGAGTGTAGAGAAAGTGTCAGATTTTAGTCGCAAGGGAAAAGTCCAAAGGTAATGGGTGAAATCATCTAACACAACTAGGTAGTATTTGTAGCCAGACACACTAGGAAGAGGCGAAGTCCACAAATCACAATGGATGAGTTGAAAAGGACAAGTAGTCTGAGTAGTAGATGTATCAAAAGGAAGGCGAACATGTTTTCCTAATTGACAAGCATGACATAAATGATCATCGTTATTGTTTTTGTTACAAGGAAAAGAAAAAGCACGTGCTAGGTGCGACAAAGCTTGACTACTGAGATGGCCTAGACGACGATGCCACAATGTTGATGATGACGTGGTGGTGGAGAGAGCATGCGGAGTGGAAGACGGCCACCAGAAAGGGTAGAGTTCGCCGGAACTATTGCACCTGACGATCTCGTTCTTGGTGCGGAAGTCCTTCACAGAGAGACCAAAAGGATCAAACTCAACAGAAACAAGATTATCAGTGGTGAGCTTACGTACAGAAATAAGATTTTTGATAATGTCAGGTGTAACTAGAACATTATTAAGAGAGAATGAATGATTAGGAGTAGAGAGGGTGGTGTGACCGGTGCACGTGATGGGAAGGGCTTGACCATTGCCAACGATGACATGAGGGTAAGAGGAGTTAGAAGGGAGGAGGTGTGAAAGGTTACCCTGATTGCCAGTCATGTGAGCGGAAGCGCCTGAGTCCATGTACCATTCGTTTGAAGATGGTGGTGTCAAGGACATTGTGTTGAAAGCCTGCATGAGTGATCCTTGGTCGAAGGACGGAGGCGGAGCAGCATATGTCGGTCCAGATGGTGGAGCGGGTGGCGGCGCTCCGGGTGGCCATGAGATGGGTGGCGTAGACGGCCCGACTGACCACGACATTGGCGAGGGGGCACCATAGGGCCAGGGAGGCGGGAGGGATAACATGGCATGATGTGCCTGTGCCGGGCCAAGAAGGGACGGTCGCTGAGGCTGACCTGGCCACATCTGGATGGACCCCGCCCAAGGGTTTTGCATGGATGGCCATGGTGCCGACGAGCCCTTCCCCGGTGGATTGGTGTTGCCGCCTTGCTGTTGGGAAGGTCCGGAGTGGAGATAGCGGCACCGTGCGCCAAATCGGCAACTCCCACGTTGGAAGTTGCGGCATGCGTCGAGGCGACGCGGAGCTGGCATGGGAGCTGCGGGTCCACGTGATGGGGGAGGCGCAGAGACGCCTCGGGCGATGAAGGCGGTCGGAGTCGAGGAGGAGGACTCCGACTGCTGCAGCGTGAGCTCCTCGAGCAGAAGGGACGAGCGCACATCCAGGAAGGATGGGAGTGGGCGCTGCTTGAGGGTCAACGTGCGCATGTAGGCAAGCCGTGATCCGAGGCCGCGGAGCGTGTTCTGAACGAGACGCTTGTCGGTGATCGTCGTGCCCAGCGCGTTGAGCTCGTCGGAGAGGACCTTCTGCTTGCGGCAGTAATCAGCCACGGTCATGGTGCCTTGCTGGAGACCATGGAACTCTTGCTCGAGATAGGAGGACCGGGTCTCAGAGTTGTCGTGGTAGATGTTGGAGAGCCGCGTCCACAGCGAGTGGGCAGGGAGTGGCGTGGTGGTGTCAATGATCATGGCGAGAAGCTCGGGCGCGACGGCGCTGTTGATCCATGAACGGACAATCGCGTCGTTCCGACCCCACTGCGGCGTCGGATTGGCGGGGTATTCTGCCTCGAGTAGATGGTCCTCCAAGGCGTACTTCTGAACAGCGTCGGAGAACATGCCGCGCCATTGAAGATAGTTGGAGGTCGAGAGCTCGAGGGTGACCGGAACGACGGCGCGGATGCTTGGGAGTGCGGCCGCGAGGGCCCAGAGAGCAGCCTTGGCGTTAGCTTCGGCGGCGGCGGCCGCGGCGGCCGCGGCCGCGGCCTCCTCCTGGGGCGTCGGCGCCATGCGTACTGGTTACGTACGTGAGACGAGCGGAGAGAGAGGATCGAAAACTCTAATCTGATACCATGAAGGCAATTAGAATTGTTGCACTTGGATTGATTTGATCCCGTGATGGGATTATATAGTACAAAGAGGCTACAATATTTGGAAATAAACTAAACAGACTAGGATACGAATCCTCCTTGATTCGGTTGGCTGGACGTGTCCTGCACGTACACGTCTAACAGCTGGCATTGCAATGGAATAATCTCCCCATTCAGGTTGGGTCTGACTATCTAGAAGCAGTTAATTTGGTGAAGAAGGAAGGCATGGACAGACCCACTTCGACTTTATGGTGCGTGAGATTAGTGGCCTGTTTTTTGGGTAGCTTTTTTGGGTTTCTAGAATAAGCTATCCCTTACCCGGCTTATTCTAGAAGCTCAACCAAAAATATTTTTTTAGAAGCCTACTAGTCAAGTCTTAATTAGTAGGCTTCTAAAAAAGAAATTTGTTTGGGCTTCTAGAATAAGCTGGGTAGGGGGCAGCTTATTCTAGAAGCTAGCAAAAGAACTGGACCTAGATCACTCATGGCACATCGAAATACTTGTATTACTCATGTTCGATGGAACCATAATCTTGTGAGTCACTCTTTAGCTCACTATGGTAGAACTAGTGAACATTCCGCCATTTGGCTTAGTTCTAGCCTGGTTGGTGTTGTTGAACTTTGCAATTTTGAGTGTACTCGCTACGTGAGTATTACAAATCATTTCCCGCAAAAAAAAAGAACGAGCCGTGGGCGCGACACTGTCGCCGCTCTCCTATCGGAGCTGGCTTGACGTTGTAGATGACAGCTGGAAAGTCTTCGTGCATGTGCCCCTAAGGACCGGCGCCTTGGATCCACAGTTGTCGTCGTTGAACCCTTGAATAGATCTGAAGCACGTGACATCAAATCTCGCCACACGACAAGAAACCCTAACCTCACCACCATCATAGCCCGGAAGACAATCTAAAAGAAGCGCCACACCTGCTAGGACTAAAAAACCAAGTTAAACTATTAACCGGAGTGGAGGCACCGGGATTCCCCTTACCGCATCCATAGGCTCGCCGACGAAGCTTGGATGAAAGAGTTTGCCCTAGCTTCCAAGGGACAGGGGAAGAAGAGCTAAAGACTTATTTTGAGGTGATCTTCGATACCATGTCACTTTTCAAGGGACTATCATAATGTGTGCACTATGACGCGAAGAAGTCGATTCAAACACACACAAAGTAGGAGAGCCAACCGCACAAGTAAACATACGGATAAGGCCTTGTACAATGCTAGGTGCTTAGGGAGATGCTTAGAAAAATAAACCGGGTTTTTCTGAAGCATTAGTGCCTATTTCTACAGGAGAGACGCCTAATTAAGCGTCTACCCTCTACAAATAGGCACCGGTGCTTAAAAAACACTGGTTTATTTCTCTAAGCATCTCTCCTAAGCGTCTTGCATTGTACAAGGCCTAAGAATGAAGTTATCATGTCAAAGAAAAAAGACACATTGCAAACGTATAGGCTCACACACACACATGTGCATCCGCTCTTATGAATGCACATAGGTACATCCAATCACTTTGAGCACCACAATAGAATGAATCGACAAATTTTGGGATTGACGAAGTCACATGGACGCTTCGTAGTCGATTGGAACATCGTCTCGCCGAATGAACATCGTCCGAAACCCTAGAATAGATTCAAGAAAATGCGAACATCCATGCAAAGCCTATGACTTAAACTTGTGTTGGTGGTTCCACCAGAAGTAACGTCTAGCTCGGTCTCAAACCTAAACGGTCTTTCAACTTTTTTGGGGTGCACCTTCCATTTCCACCAACATTGTCATATCAGCGCCATGCCACAAACTCGAGCCCATGCCCATCACCCTTGTTTTGTTGTGACAACCTTGCTGCTTGCTCGATTGTCGTATTGATGGGGTTGATGTTGATAAATGCTATATGGTATGAGAATTGGCATTTGTAAGTGGAGCTTGATGAAGATTGTGATCCTCATGGCAAATTGCCTATAACTTGGGATGTACCCCCTCCATTCACAAATAAAAGATGTTCTAGCTTTTTTCTAAATCAGATGTATATAGACACGTTTTAATATAGTGTGTTTGTTCACTCATTTTAGTCTATATGTACCCCATATTTGACGGTGTCCCGACCCATGTGTCTCTCACCACGTCAGTTCCCGGCCTTGTAGGCCGGACTGAGGACCCCTCGGCCGGTTCCGTCCTAGGCCATGATTGGCGGCTCATGACGCGTTATACGAAGACTCCGGAGAACTTGCAGTACAAGCCAATGAGACCAGAGTCATGGAGGACTCTACCTCCACCGACATAGCCGACTAGGATCTGTAACTCTAGAACCCCTTGTATGTTATATAAGCTGGGGGCCGGGCTCGTTGATAGAACACAACACAATCCCTTGGTATTCGCATGAACTTTGTTCACACCGCAACCGCAGTATACACGAGCATGGGTAGGATATTACCTCGATCGTGAGGTCTGACGGTGCATATACTCGTCAGTACCCTCGGTAGGGTAGCGAAAGTGGCCGGAAGTTCGCGACCGACGGTGGTGCGGCGTTGCGGTGGAGCGGCTGAGAGCCACGGGAAGCACTGGGGCGGTAGAGCTCTAGGCGCGAGGACAAGATGAGGGCGAGACAGGCTAGGAGCATAAAGCCCCCTCTCGCTCCGTCCGCTCCCTTATATAGGGGAGGGAAAATGCGAAAATGCGGCTGGCTATATCTGTGCCGCGTGGCAGCAAATCCCCTAGTATCCCCACGACAATGTTAATTGTGTGGCGGGGATTGAGGGGCCCTTTGTTAACCCTGTGTGGAAATTGAGGCGCACGTCCACTATTGATGGGACGTGGCATGGGTGGGCCGTCAACCCACTCTCGCACGTCACATTGGCCGTCGGGTCATGCCTGACACGTGGTAAGGTGGGACCAGTTGATAAGACCGGTCTGGTCTGTCATGACCGGGAAGGTTAACCTTTGAAGGTACTGTGTGGGAATTCGGCCCGCGAAGAGCTGGCTGCGCGAGAGGCAGTTTTCAAGTGCAGGTCGGCTATTTCATTCGACGAATCAAGACCAAGGTGGATTGCGCCAGTTCATAGGCAGCCCGACAGCTAGAGGCTAGCTACATGCAAATGTTGTGGGGGAAGCTTTGTTGAACTAGTTTCAAGCTTGCCGATCGAAGGCAACGTGCAGATCAGAGATTGCCAAGGAGTGTCCAAGCTTGAAGACCGGTTCAGGGGCTACTAACGGTGTACCGGCCCAGGGGTCTCTTACCACGTCGGTTCCCGGCCTAGTGGGTAGGGCTGATGACCCATAGGCCGGTTCCGTCTTGGGCCACGCTGGGCGGCCCATGACTTGTTATACTAAGACTCTGGAGAACTTGCAGTATAAGACGAAGATACCGAGCCGTGGAGGACTCTACCTCCACCAAGGTAACTGGCTAAGATCTGTAACCCTAGGCCCCCTGGTATGTTATATAAGCCGGGGGCTTGGCTCGTCGATAGAACACAACAAAATCCCTTGGTATTCACCCATACTTTGTACACACCCCAATCGCAATATACACGAGCAGGACTAGGGTATTACCTCGACCGTGAGGGCTCGAACCTGGGTAAAAACTCGCCTCCTGTTACCACCCAGCCTAATTGCCTAGCTGGGATACCCTACCCATTGATCTGCCGGAATCGTATCCGACAATATTGAAATATCTAAAACATCTTATATTTATGGATATAACGAGTATATGCTGGTGGGTGCGAGTGAGGGACAATACGATTAAGTCCAGTAACAGAGCTACACAAGATGGCCAAACACAAAATATGGATGGGGGCCAAAGGCTATATTTAGTCCCCAAGAAATTTTCTTCTTGTTTTTCACCGAGGCCAGGGTTTGAGCCATGGCCCCTGATGTGCACGTAGCTCCGCCCCTGATTAAGTCACATGCTAGAATGAATGCATTTGCTTTATCCTCTCTATTTTCCCATTTGGTGGATAATTCTTTTTGTTTATTCTGGTGAGGTGGCATATCAACCCATGTCGATCTATTTTTTTTGTAGATGTTCTGATAATTTTTAATATGTGATGTTTCAAGGTAAAAATATCCACACTTTGTCAGGTAATGAGTTTGCAACATCTTGTACAATAAGAGCATGCATCCAGTGTGCAGATTATGCACAAAAACTATTGATGTGTAAATCCTTAAGGATATTTAGAATAATACTTCATAGGTCTTACCTTAGAGACCAAAATAGCTTCTAAGTATTATATAAAATTCCGCACCACCAAGTTTAAATCTCTCTGGATCACACGAATCAACAAACATAGAGAAAAAAACACTGGATTGAGATCTCGCAATACTAGAAGGTGTCACACGCTGATATGTTCGATAACATTTGATGTTTTTTCGGGGATATACCATTTCCTTTTTGGTTGGTATTTATTGGTCGGGTTGGTGCAATGGGATTGTTGATAGTCGTTTATTATTCATTTTCTAGATGTGTCTAGGCATGCATGGGTAAATATGTGTTTCTGTTTTTGGGATGCGTATGAAGCAGAGTCGATGGCACTGCATCGTCACTTAGAACCGATACACACCATGGATGTCCGTTAATTGTAAGTGTGTTGACGTGTGAAGGTGATTACATCACGAGCTCTAATCCCCTAGAACCACAAACATTAGGTTGGGCGGTGGTGCCGCCTACAACGTGAATAGCGAAAGTATGGACCGCCGCGGCCAGGAAATCTGACAGTCAGTGCCAACCGAAGCATTTTGTCGTGTGGTACCACTGATGGATTATGCTACCTTTGACCCTGATAGAAGGGGCTAAGAAAACGGCCACAACACAAAACAATGTGAAGCAAACAAGAAACTCTACAACCAGTGCCAACCAAAGCATTTTTATGGCTGGTGGGTTCCACCTCTGACACAACAGTCCAAGAGAACGTCCGCAACCCAAAAACAATGTTAAGGAGCCTCAGGTGGCTACATTTCTAAGCCCCGAGTATGTTTTTATAGTGCACACCATCCCTACATTAACGTTTTACTAAAAACCACCCCTAAATAGGGAGGTCGTTGTACATAATAAAAACTAGTTGACCCGTTGCGCCAAATGGCGCAGAGACCCGCTAAAGCCATGTTGTCGATGAAAATAATTTTATTTATTCGATACTGGCAATAAAAAGCCTATCTGTTAAATCATGCTATACTGAAAAAAATGTTTATCATGTTGTGAAATCCAAGTTTGGAAAAAAAATAGTTTCATTTATTCAATATTGGCGGTAAAAAGCCTACCTGTTAAATCATGCTATACTGAAGAAATGTTTATCATGCTGTGAAATCCGAGGATAAAAAAAATAGCGGAGAGGCCCGCTGAATCCATGTATACACTGAAAATAAAATTCATGATTTAGTTGGTTTAGTTATGGGCAAGCACATATGGTAACAAATTAGGGAAATGATATGGTTCAACCGGCGGATAATCAATGAAGAATATATATATATATATATATATATATATATATATATATATATATATATATATATATATATATATATATATATATATATATATATATACACCTGAGCACGGCGCATGTTCTGTTATCTTGTTCGGGTAACATAGAGCCAAATGTTGCAAGGTTCAAACTTAAACCCAGAGTATTTTGAAAGAGTTTGCATTTCTTTAATATCTTTAAGTTTTAAAAATCATTTAGGTGCATGGTAACAATCGGCTAAAAAAAGAGCCATTCGAACACCATTTTCAACTATTTAGGTGCATGGAGCGTACTTCCATTTACTTTTTTGCGGCAAAACTGGAATGTACCTTCGGTAATAGGTAGAAGAGATAAACTTTGTTTTCAAGGTACAAATATATTTGGTGTAGTATTTAGTCACAACAAATGCACATGACATTTGGCTCGCAATTATGAGTCCTCTCCAATCAGACCATAAAATAGAAATCAGGTTTTGGTGAATGATTAAATATACACACAAAGGCACATTATAAGGTTAGGAGCGAGTGGGGAAGGTTCTTTTCATCACTGTTACACTGTTACTATGTATCCTCCTGCAGCAGCCGTACTGAATTGCTCCATCCAATACTTTCATTTAACCTATGACTGCACTCACAGCTGCAGTGACATTCTTCATTTGGTTCCGCACCCCAATCTGAAGCACACAATAGTTTCCTGCAATGGTCAGACAGGCAGCTGAATCAATAACACACAGACCAGATCAAGAGTTGAAACTCCACACTACAGGAAGCCAGAATAATGGTTAAGACATTTGAGAACAATCAAGGATCACGAAAATAGCAACAAAAAAACTATGCAGACCAAGATTTACTTTGTATTAGAAGAAATCACACACATCCAATCTTTTCTCAATGAAAACTGAGGAAGAACTCTATAACTATCCTACTATGCACTGATCATTGCATGATATTAATATTTCTCTTTCACAGAATTAAATTTCAGCAACCATGTAAGCTCTGAACGTTGTTCTTCATTAAAAGGGCAAAAAGATAAACAAATGGAATAAGTCTCACTGTCAGTACTCAGTTTGCACTCAATTTTTTATCCGAACAATATTCATTGCATCCACGCTACCTCCCTCCTCGCCTGTAGGTCCAGTATAAAAGAGAGCAGATAAAGGGTGAGACAATACCTCAACAACAATTGCGTAACGACTTAAGTGTCATTTATTTATTCTTATATAAAATTACACTGTAAAGTATCTAGCGCTTCATTGCTCTTGACTGAGTACTCGTGTTCACTGACATCTTCTATTGCTAAATTGCTGATGCATTGTCACTCGTCAAGTTTCACAGTTCAGAGGAAGAAATGCAAATGATTATTTTTAATTGGTTGGCTGACTAATTGACCTAGCATAGATCAAGCGATTACATGACCATCTTAGTATCAAGACTAACTTGTGCATTCATCTCAGCAGCACTCTGTTTTAGAAGGGAAATGCTTTCATCTAGTGAAGCTTGTTGTCCAACCTGATACAAAGCAGAGCCATAGTTTCAGTTAGTCCTCGAGCTCAACATAGGAGAAACAAATCAAGTCATTGAATCAAAAGAACCTTGAAGCCCTCCTCTTTGGGGCTACGGATGCCATGCCGAGCGCTCGCAGGAGACATGGATCACACCATCACAATGCCCTTGACACCTAAGATTTTAGCACCTGGGATATATAAAGAAAAATCAGAACAAAGGTGAATATATTCTGAACTCAAGGACACCAAAGTGTGACAAAATAAGGTTGCAGAAGAGTTGCAGAAGAAATCAGGCTCACCTATCTTGGAAGGGTCTGACTGCTCTAGGGACATCAAGCCACAATATCTCCAAGCACTCAGAACCAAAACAATATGCCCTATCTTCAGTTTCAGACTTCCAGACACCTGAAACTGTATGGGCCAAAAAAATAATCTTTAGAGAACATAGGAAATAATAAATAAGGAGGAAAAGAATTATTCCAGGAAATGCAATACATGTTGCAAAACAGTCAAGATCGTCTGAAAAAAATACACATTCTTACCCTGCTGCTTGCACTCCTCGACGACCTGCTCCTTGTCCCTGTCGTTGGCTGCCTCCCCTCCCCTACAGCCACACCCCATTGCGAAGGAGTGCCGCTGCTTGCACTTCTCGATGGCATGCTCCTTCTCGCTATTGTTATCCGCCTCTCACCCCCTGCAGCTCTACCCCAAACACGCAAGGTCCCAATTTATATTCAGAACTATTTGAAAAGTTTTGATCCCAAATATCGTTTTCACTTTTAGTCCCAACAAAGATATATATTTGTTATGTAATGAATTTACATGACATGACGATGGCATCAATACATATCCATCCATTACAACATGAAAATTTATATTTGTTCTGCGGAAACAACTGTACATATAAGGGAATGAACTAAACCGAAATAGAAAGCAGATGAAGCTAGAATTGGGTAATCATCTCACTATTTTTTGTAGGATATCTGAACATGAAGATGGCATCAATACATACCCCTCTGTTGTACGCAGCAACACATTAAAATAAATTTGAGAGTTAAAAGGCACACCTGTTGGTTCCAGATTCAAGAGAGCATGGAGTATGGCATAAACTCACATACTAAATTTCTTAACAGATATATTAGCAGCTTGTCGTTTGTGCTTCTTTCCTAGTTCCTCCAACTCTTTCACCTACTTTTTCTCCAACAATCCAAATCTGAAAGTTAGAAACATAAAATATGATATAGAGAAAAAATGCAGAAATATTGAACTGCACAGTGTCGACAACTACAGAGTCTCACTATACGGTAAACTACGGATGGAAATGAAAACAGTGAGTATATGATGGATAGAACAGGGCTAACCATATCTGATAGAGATCGAGAGTGAAGGGGGGAGAAGGATTGAGAGAAACTCGCCTAGACATCACCCATCTCTCCACGGGAGTGCCGCTTCGAGCTCCTCCCATGCACACCATCTTTAGCTGTCAGGACCTCCCCTTCGCTCCAATCCATGACGCTACTGCTCCTTGTACCTATCACACCAAAAAATGATTCAGTATTACCATAACTGAATCTATCAAAAAAATGAACCAATGTTTGGTAGTACTCCTAAGTTGGAGTAATCATGTAAGAACATGCTTGAGCTCTTGCAATGGAACCTAGAGTTAATTATGTTAATACCAAAGTAAGCTGGGCCTTCCGACTTTTACTTTTATTCTACAAATTTCATATACAAAAATATACAATCATCAAAATGTAACAGAGTCGTAGCTCCACAAGCAAATAAAGCATTGAAACTGCAAGGCCTTACAAACTAAGTAAGTACAATTAAAATGTAAATATGAAATGGTGTCGTAGAAATTAACAAAGCGAACTGCAGTTCGGTACCAAACACTGTTTTTTAGTTCTGTGATGATCACATTATTAACAAAGACTGGACAGACAACATTCTGAGAAACTAAACCAACCATGTTCAAGACAAAGAAATCAAACTTACAACCTATAAAAAATCTTTGACACATAGTCATAGAGCAGAAATAAGTCTTTTACTTCTTACATCCCTGGAGAACTAATATGGTCAGTAGCAAACAGCTACACGCTCATCAATAGAAAATATTTGCTGAATCCACATTATATAACTATACGAAACTTAAACGGCTTATTTCTGATTTAAAACTGAATCCAGTTGTAAATCTGTTACCACATTCAACAAAGATTGCCGATTCTACACGTTGTGTCCATTTTACTCTGCTCATGTTTCTATAAAGAATTCATATGGCTCTGAAAAGAAAAGTAGCAATGCTAAATGAAAATTTTGGAAGTTTATCACGCGAGTCATGTCAATAAGAACCTTTAAACGATTCTAAGCTTGCAATAATCTTTCAGCCCCGGCATGTAGTCAAAGATATAAGCTTTTCTGGAACATCTTCATTCTAAGCTTGCAATAATCTTTCAACCCCGACCATCTAGTCAAAGATATAAGATTTTCTGGAACATCTTCAAAATCACCATCTGGCTGCAAATAAGCATGAATATAGAAAACGGCAGTCAGTTGGGCACCTGAAACGGCGAGCTTCACAAGAAGTTTCTGGTATAGTGGTGAGCACAAACAACGAGGAAGCGGCAGTCAGTTAGGCACCTGAATAAAATCAAGCTCCACAAGAAGTTTCCGCTGCGTAAAATGTCTGTGAGCATCCCACAATCATGTGTAAAGCATCTTCCGATCCTGCAATCGACAATGTGAGCTTATTTAGCAGATTGCATCAAAATCTTTCTCAGTGATTAATAGCATGGACAGAGCAATTGCCAAAGGTTGCACTTAAGCATAAAAGGGAATAAATGGAGGAAAAATACATGAATTTCTTTAGCCTGAGCAAACCCTACAAACAAATTCCAATAACACAGAGCAGTAAATCGTCCACATGGGAGCAACAACAGCTAGTAGCAGTAGCAGCTAGCAGCAGTGGCGAACAAGCAGTAGCAGCCAACAACTACACTAACAGAAATAGAGCAATGGGGTGCGTGAGCACGAGAGTAGCAGATCACGACCACCAGGAAGGCTAAAGAGGAGAAGAGAGGCCTTACCTTCCTGAAGAGAAGAAGAGCACGGGGGGCGCGAGATCCACGGCGAGATGAGGACGGAGTCGAGCGGCCGACGACGCAGGGAGGAGCCCGAGATGAAGGAGATCTGACCGCCGTGAGGGGCGGCGCGAGGAGGAGCTCTAGATTCGCGGCGGCGGACGTGCGGATGCCGGTGGCGTCAGGAGGAGCAGCGAAGGGAACGGAGGGTCACAGCGGCGACACACCTCCTGCGGAGTACGGAGAGGAGGCAGAGACGGCAGGCCGGCCTTGCTGCTCCCCACCATCGGCCTCTCGGCCCTCCCCAGCTCTTCCACCCCCAGCGAGAAGACCCGGCCTCCTCAACCCTAGGTCGTGGGGGGAGAAGAGGTCGTGGGTGAGCCGGTCCTCGGTGCCGGACAAAGACAACGGAGGGGGAATAGCAGGCGGAGGCCGGGGTGACGTGAGGAGGAGGGATGGAGGAGCCACGGTCGCCGCTGCCGCCGATGAGAAGGAGGAAGAGGCGGGCGAGGAAGGCGGAGCTCTGGTGGAGGTGGAGAGGAGGCGGCTGCGAGCGAGGAGAGGGTGAGGCGGGAGGGAAGGAGGAGCGAGGTCGTGCGGCGGCTCATGGGGATCGAGGGGAAGGAGAAAGGGGCTAGGGTTTGGCTGGTGGCTTGTGCGGGAGTGGGACGAGACGAGGATGGATTGGCTGCGGAACACGGGGTGTGGATTGGCCAAAACCTGCTGCACGCGGAGGGCACGGCTGACCCAGCCAACGAGCGCGTCATGCGAGCCCACCAGTCATTGGACGATGAAAACGACTGCGAGGTGAAAAACAGTTTTGACCGCTGTGAAGATCCGATGGCTCAGATGCACCAGAGAGCCAAATCGGACGGCCAACGAAGTCCAAACCGGGGGAGCTCCGTGGAGGCAAGTTGGCCAGCCTCCTTTCATGTTTAAATGATTTCTTAAAAAGAAAACTTGTACACAATCATAAATGGTTTGCTGAGTGGACGGCCAATGTTTCATCAAAAATTGGCAAACTGTTCAGTAAAAAAATAGTTTTCAGCTCATGATGGTGGTGTGGGTTGGATCCCTAGGGGCCTGGTTGTAATTTCTTTATTCCGTGGGGTTCTCTGTATCACTGCCCGTCTTTAATATAGTTTGGGGTCATTTCCGCAAAAAAAAATCATTTTCGAATTTATCAGAATTGCTAATCTAAATGTACAACAGTCAGACTGAATAGTGTTTGGCTTTTCAGTTAAATATTACGAAGTGGTGGTTATAAACAATCATTGTTACGAGCTTGCCCACTTGTTATAATCTTCCTATCTTTCGAATTAAATACTGCATACATATTCCCTTCATTTCACAATATAGTGCGCCCGCGCTTTTCGAGATCTAAATTGGAACGGAGGAGTACCAAAATTTGAAGTGATGGTTATAAATAATCTTTGCTTTGAATGCTACGATGAGTCTAGATCCTACCCGCGGTAAGTGGGTCCGGCCCACTAGAAGGTGCCAAAAATGAAAAAGGAAAAAAAATGTTGTTGAGCTTGCTGACGTATTTCTACCGTTCGTCCGTTATCTTCTCTTTTATCTGCCCTCCGTCACCTTCTGACTTGTAGTAGAAGGGGTCAAACTGAAGTCATAATATCCGTTGGCCGTCTCCAACCGCGAAAAGAGCAAGCGTCCAAGGCCGCCATGAACGCTCGGTTCCAAAGAAAAAGTTCAGTTAAAGTTTTTCTCGCGGAGCGAGCGGGAAGAAGAAGAGGCCAAGCGCCCAAGCCTCTTGATCCTTAGCGGTTAAGCACTGCTTGCCTAAGTCAGTTTCGCTTCGCTTGACGCTCCCTTTATTTATTACACTTTCATGATGAAGCCCGATTTGCCTCCGCTGCACTGGTTTTAATGGGTGCTTAGACTTATATTAGTGATTGCTGGCTTAATCCGAGTTTGCTTCTTCTTCCGCGGTGGATTGCTGCCTTGGTTGATCACGTTAAGGTTTTGAGCAAGGGGGAGTATAAATAGGACCCGACATGCTTCCCCTGCAAAAGCTGATGTGTGTGTCTGAACGCGTGCGAACGGAGCACATAGCAATGCTGACGCCAACAACGACGTTGCCGGCGACGGAGGCGCTCTCGGAGCAGGCGCTCGCGGCGGAGAACGCGGCGATCGTGTCCGCCCTCACGCACGTCATCGCCAGCGGTCGCGGCCCGCCGGCGCCCGCGCCACCGCTGGTCATGCCGTGCTGCGCGGGCGTCCAACAGCTCGGCGCGTCCACGTCGTCCCGAGGAACGGAGGCGCCGCCGCGGAAGTATCGCGGAGTGAGGCGGCGGCCGTGGGGCAAATGGGCGGCCGAGATCCGCGACCCGCAGAAGGCGGCGCGGGTGTGGCTTGGCACGTTCGCCACCGCCGAGGACGCGGCGCGCGCGTACGACGCCGCCGCGCTCCGCTTCCGCGGGAGCCGCGCCAAGCTCAACTTCCCCGAGGACGCTGCGGCCGCCACCGCGCGCCGCGCCAGGGACGCCGCAATGGCCGCGGCGGCGTCGTCCTCGAAGCCGGCCGCGCTGCTGGAGTCACAGGACGGCGACGTCATGGACTACCTGGACTACTCCAAGATCCTCGCGGAGTCGGAGCCGAGCAACGTGATGGGCCGGCTCTTGGGCGGCGACGGGAACGGTCGGTTCCTGGGGTCGTGGAGCATCGGGACGTCGCCGACGTCGTCTGCGTCGAGCGCGTCGCTCGTCGTGTCCGGACCCGCCTCCGCTCCTCTGTTTCAGTGCGCTAGCGGCTCGAAGCAGAGCAGTGAGAGTTCGTCGCATAGGGGTTACTAGCCAAAGGCTATCAACCCCTTCGAGAATACCGTCGAAATTTCCCGCCTTTCGGTGCGCATCGTACTCCCTTCACAATTTCATCCGGGTGCACGAGTTCTCTCTTCCATCGTGAGCAGCAAGCCAGATGGTGTTGGGGGCCCGGCGAAGGTCACTTTCTTGGAACTTTGGGTTCAATTGCATTCATCAGCAAGCAACTAAAGACGAAGATTTAGATTTTCTTTTGGTAGAAACATTCTTCTAGTGACATGTAGGTTCTTGGTTTTTCATTGAGGTCATTTTCTAAACTGAAGCTCTCTAACTCAGGTAGCTGCCAATGTTACTAGAGCTAGATAGTGTTCATTTTAAATTTACTTGCAGGAGGAAAATAAATCATCTGTAGTGAACAAGATGCACTAGTTATCCATTTTATTCGTAATGGTTTGTTGTATATAAAGGTGCTGTATGACTAAGGCCCCGTTTGGTTCTGCGTTTCTACCAGGATTTCGCTGCGTGGCAGCCGAATCCTAACCAAACACCGAAACGAGTGACCATGATTCCATCAACGCGCAGCCAAAAATACACGTACGTGGGAAAGCAGTGAAGGAGGTGCTTCCCTGGCTGTCGCTGCGTGTCCACCCCGCTTTGCCCCATCCTTTTGATGAAATTACCCACGTTTGCCACTGGCCAAAACAGATCGGAACCCACGACCCCCGAGCCCGTGAGAGAAACAGCGCTCGGCCCCCTTTCCCCAACGAGCTCTGGCGATTTTCTAGGGTTCGTCCAGTGCGCCGCCATCCAGCAGCTGGTCACCGGCGCGCTCCCACGTCGCCGCCGGTGGGCCTCCGCAACACCGCCGCCGGCCGCGTCCATCCCCTCATCCATCTCCATCACCCCGTCTCCCTCTCCTTCACTCCCCGACCACCCCCATCTCTGTTCGCCGCCGGCAGTCGCAGGAGCTCGACCATGAGGACGGGCCGCCACAGGAACTCAACCACGGCGGCGGGCTGCCACAGGAGCTCTACCCCAGCACCACCTCTGGCCTTCCTCTCACCCGAACTGCAGCACCAGCGCGGGCCTTGCTCAAGGTAGTTCTGAATTCTTCTCTCTGTTTATTACTTACATGTGTGTGCTGAACATTTGTGTAGTTCATATGAGATGCATAACATGAGTTTGTTGAACATTGGTTGCTTGTGTTTGCTGAACATATGCGTGTGGGTAATTGCCATGTGTATTGCAGCAATATATGCATTGAGTGTTTGTCAATTACCTTATATGCTTGAAACTTTTGTTGTAAATTAGATGGAAAAGGAAAAGGCAAATTGGGATGCACATCACATAACCGTTTTTTGTGAAATATGCAAAGACGAGGTGGATAAAGGTAATAGGCCAGAGGGTTGTTTGAACCATAGAGGGTACAAACATCTTGAAGAGAAGTTCTTTGATAGGACCGGAAAAACATGTTCGCAGAATCAGTTTAAAAACAAATGGGACATGCTGAAGAGACAATATGTACAATTCATGTTGTTGAAACATGCGGCGACTGGGCTAGGTTGGGATGATGTCAAGAAAACTATTGTAGCCGATGATGACTGGTGGAATGTTCATCTTAAGGTACGTACATGAAAGAATTCAAGATGAGAGGTTTTGGCCTCATTTCAAAGGTGCCATTGGCGCAATAGATGGCTGCCACATTCCAGTTACGGTACCAGCGGAGGAGGTTGTAAACCACACAGGTCGCCATGGATTTCCATCACAAAATGTTATAGCGGTTTGTGATTTCAACATGAGGTTTACTTTTGTTGTGGCTGGTTGGCCCGGTTCAGCACATGACACAAGGATCTTAAATGATAGCTTGGTCAAGTATGCACATAAGTTCCCTACACCTCCAGCAGGTACTAATATATGTTGCCCCCATTAGTTACTTATTGCCAATGATTACTTTGCCCTTTTATATTGCTGCCATTACTTACTTGCTTCTCAACAACCGTGCGTAACAATGTTGTTGCCCTTTTTATATAGGAAAATATTACCTCGTCGATTCGGGATATCCAAACCGTGAAGGATATCTTGCTCCTTACAAAGGCCAAATATACCATATACCGGAATTTCGTAATGGACGAAAACCGGTGGGAAAATACGAGGTGTATAATCATGCTCACTCTTCACTTTGAAATGTTGTTGAACGAACATTTGGAGTGCTCAAAGCTAAATGGCGCATCTTGAAGGGTATGCCTAGTTTCAACCCTCGTAGATAAAAAAAGATTATTATTGCTTGTATGTCGTTGCACAACTACATTCGTGAGACCAAGTTGCCTGATGAGGAGTTTGACAAATGTGATGAAGATGAAGATTATGTTCCTGATGAGGACTTGCGAGTACGGTCACTCCAAGAAGATAGTGTTCCTGCGAGACTTGACATCGTCGACATGAACAGAGTTCGTAACAGGATTGCTAACTCCTTGATGAGCTCGAGTGGATAGAGTTGTTCCATCTGCTCATGGAGAAACTACTAATCTAATATGTGTAGAAGTGTATATAATATTTTGCGCCGCTCCTAGTAATCTAGTTGTTGGGCTGTCGTTTCTAAAAAATGCAAGGGTTGTAATGTACTGATGTATTGATCAATGATGAAATATTTGGATTCAATTGCTAGTTCATTCTGTAATAACTAGTGTGCTATTTCTATTTCTGTGCTACATAATGATCCTTATAAAAAATGCTATCGCTATGTCAAAAATATAAAGTTGATCATGGTATATACTTGGATAATTATTTAATTATGTTTTATTAGTGCTATAAATCAGTATGTAATGTTGTTATTATCATTAAACACCGTGCAACCAATCTCTCAGCTCTTAGGGGTATTTCAGACATTTATCTCCAAGCCACAGCTCATACAGCTGGTTTGCCAAATGGCCTACAGCTTTTTCACAGCAGATTTTCCACAGCTGCTTTTTCGCAGCTGATTTTCCACAGCTGCTTTTAGAAATCCACAGCCGAACCAAACACCACCTAAGAATATTTTTTCTCAGCTTTGCTTTTCATTTCCCGTTCGGGCTCGCTTCGCTTGTGATTTCAAATCCCATAGGGTCTATCTGGAATTTGGGATATTTCCCTGAAGAATAATCAACTAATTTGATTAAATTTCACAAAAAGAATTTGAGCATTGTAGCATCTGGATATTTATGGCTAGTGGCCTAGTCCTTGAAATTAATCAGTGAATTTGATTAAATTTCACAAAAATGTCATGGGCTAGTGGTCTTGCAAACATGTGCGACACACCATAAACGGCTACCCTAAGACCACTCACAATAAGTCTCTTAACACATCTCTTACTGCATAGTAAGTGTTTACAGAAAACCATCCCAATGCATTTTATAGAAACCATCCCAATGCATTTTATAGAAAAAATTCCATTTTACTACCCTGAAGAAACTTTGTGGTTCACATAACCCCCTGACCTTTTTTTTCTGCTCACTTACCCCCCGAACTATCCCGTACCGGGCAAAAAACATCCCTGACTGGTTTTCCCCGATCAGATGCTCACGTGGACGAGGTCAAAGCGGTATTTGGCCATTGAGAGAGGAGGTATTTGACCATTGAGAGAGGAGCCCACCTGTTAAAAAAGTCAGCCCAGTCAGCACTGACTAGTCAAACCGACCAGGAGGCCCACATGTCATTGGCTTGGTGGTTAACACAAGAGTTAATTAGATGGACGTGGGGCCGTGGTCAGTGACTAAAGACTAATACTCCCTCCGGTCCTTTTTAGTCTGCGTTTAAGAAAATCCCATTTTTCCCGCCATGCTTTGCGTCTTAGCATCTTTACGCTGCTCTTTCCAGTAGTACCCTCCGATCCGTTCCGCTTCCACCGCACGCGCAGCCGCAATAACTCCCATCTACCTCTCTCCCATATCTCTCGTTCCTTCCCAAGCCGCAGGCATGCAGAGAGAGAGAGGGACATGCAAGAGAGAGACGCATGCAGACTGGTGAAGAGAGAGAGGGAGACGCATGCAGTAGGTGCACGAGAATTCCGGCGTGCGGCAGGCTCAGCCAATGGGATGCATGCCTAGAATAATTACCCCAGCCTTTCTCGGTAGCACACCAGGGGCAAACTCGTCCGATTTTAAACAACACGACCTCTCCTTGGTATCCGGGATACACCTTAAACGCAAACAAAAAAGGACCGGAGGGAGTATAACCTAACACTAATCCTAATCTAACCACCGGTGTTAAGGCCCCCGGCGAGCATATACGTCACAACAGAGGGCGTGGGAGCTCTGTTCCGGAGACCAAATGGCTGGTGGATTCATCCTACGCGTTCCCGGGCTCGCTCCGCGTCGAATGGAGGTGGTAGCGCAAGCGGGGACGGTCGGACTCTCGGGCATGGCCGAGGCCTGCGGTCGCCGGAGCGAGGCATCGTGGGGAGGGGGTTGGACGAAGAGGTGCTCATCAGCGACGTGTCCGGAAGATCGGCGGCACCGCATGGAGCTCACGGCAAGGTCACAAAAGTCGGGGAGACTCGAGAGGTAACAGATCGACGACGGTGACTGATGGTCGGAAGTGAGGAAGATGAGCTCGATTTAGTCGATTTTGGGCATCATCCATCGATTGAGTCGTCATTTGAGCTTTCTGGGGCAAGGAGGCCCTCGTAGACAAGGTTTGGTGCCGATGACGGGATGTTGGCCGCGTAGATGCAAACGGCTACCCCTGGCAGCGTGCTTTGGACGCCGGCGTGAAGCGAGGGCAGCTGCGAAGGTCGTGGCCTCCTGTGGACCAGAGGCGGTCGACCAGAGGTGGCCGATATGGTCTGGTTCCGGCCCGAGTCCAGCAGCGGTGTGAAGACGGTACGGCGGCGAGCTTGTGGCGGCGGCTTGACCTGTACCCGAGAGAGAGATATGATGGAGACTTTGGGCGAGAGAAGAGAGAAGGGAGGAAGGAGAAGCAGGGCGCTCGGGGCGGCGGCTTGGAACTCCGGCGGTCGCCGGCGTTGGCCGGAGGCGGCGGTGTCGGGCGCGGTGCTCGGGGAGGCAGGCGAGGTCAAAACCACCCGCAGGTCCACCCGAGAGAGGCCCATCCGCCGGTCAAAACAACCATTGACCGTTGCCACGTCAGCATCCAAACGAGTGAAACCATCTACGGACTGATTTTGTCCGGTATGGGATTGTTTAGGGGGTGAAAGGAGCAGAAATAAAGATCAGGGGGTTATGTGAACCATCAACTTTTTTCAGGGTAGTAAAATGGACTTTTTTCTATTTTATATGATTGCTATTTGTTATACTTGGCCCCAAGTTTTTTTTTGCTGGGGATACTTGGCCCCAAGATTAACTGAGTCTAATTGGATGATATCACATTTTATTGCATATAGTTGTGTGTAGAGACTGTATCTAAAACAAGTGATGGCTTCATTACGGATATTCAAAATGGTGCTCAGGCTCATCTACACCCGGTGAACAGTAAAATCAAAATAGATAGTAAAAAATCCAAAAAAATTGTAACTTTTTTGCAAGCAAGATGCTTGAGTGCACAGGTGCGTGCAAAATTTCATAGGCAAACGACATTCGAGGAACTCGTGCCAAAAAAAGACAAAATCGGCTATGAACAATGCGTTTTTTAAAACTTTCTCATAGGCCTGAAATTTATCTTTTTTGCCACGAGCTCCTCAAATGTTCAAACTCCACCAAATTTGGCACGGGCATCACGCATTATTTCATCTTGCACCACAAAAAATATCAGATTTTTTTGAATTTTTTTACATTTTAAACGATTTTACTGTTCATGGATGGGAGCATCTAGACCTGGGTGCAGAAACGCCGTGTCCACTTCATTATCTCTTCTCACCAATTACACATCACATTGACGTAAATCTAACACCAACGGATAAGAGATGGCACGGCGGTGAAGCAGTGGGAGCGGTCTAAGAGGCTAAAGGACAACTTTGATCAATGCGATAATGTGTCATATCTTCCATACTTCAATTATGTAGTAGAACACATAGGATTGATATGGATGAGAAGGCCCACTAACCCCTAGAGGTTTCTCTAGGGGAATCACATATCCGCGGCCTCAAAATCCATTTTGGAGTGCACTCCAAATAGTTTTCGAGGCCGCGGCGGGTACTCGCAAATTTGGTTCGTCATAGTATGTAAAAATATGATTTTTTTTTTGTTTGCATATACTCAAAATGTGCACTCCTGTTTGGCATTGAAATTTAAACTTCGATTGATGGACATCAAACACTTCAAACTACTTAATTTCATATATAGAGGTGGAAATTATTCCTATAAAGGATGCTGAAGTACCTGCCTCCGCGCGTGAGGTGCCCTCCGCGCCGTCCTTTGTGCCCGGGCCTCGCGCGGCCGTCCGATCTCCTCGGCCGCCTCGCACCCGGTCGGTTTCCCTTGGGGGTCCATGAGGGGTGGGCCGCGGGCGCGACCGGGGCCACCTCTCTGCAGTGGGTTTCGTCGTGCCCGCGAGTGCCGTCTCATGCACTGCTCCGCGCACGACGGGTGAGCCGGGTCGGTCTGTCAGTGTCTTCACCCGCTGTCAGGCTAGTTCGATCGCGTGAGTCGGGCGCGGTGATGCATGCGCCCGACAAGGCGTGTTGCATGCATGTCCTTGCTGTGTGGGGTTGTGACAGGAAGGGGTCACGACGGCTAGCTAGCCGGTCATTAGGGCCATCCGGCCAGGGGTCGTGACGGCGAGCCAGGCAGTCATGAGGTCCATTCGGCCATAGGTCGCGAGGGCTAGCCGACTAGGTAGCCTGACAAAAATCGGAGGCTCGGTCTGTGTTGCCTTGGCATTTCACAAACCCGGGCCGCCAAGGCTGCCTCTGACCGGGGAGGGTGCTTGGTTCGCGCTAATCGGAGTCCCTGACTCAGACATTTCTCAGCATCTGCCCGTGTCCGAGGTTCTCACCCTGTTTTTCGGACATTATCTCTCTACCACTGGCCCTGTGGCCACGTGTCGCTTCTTGTGTGGTGGGTTTGATCGTTTTGCTTGCCTGCGTGGTCTCGTTGCTCGCATTCCTTTTTCGCAAGGTAGTTGTGTCTTCCTTTATATTTAATATTTTGGGGCACATGTCGGACGCCGCGCGTGTTCGCCTGCCGCTCGCTTTGCTTTGCAGCTCCTGGTTCGTCCAGCGTTGTTCATCATCGGCTGGCGTATTATTTGCTCCTTCCATAAGCTAAGGTTTGTGTATTTTCCCGCCTGCCTATGACCAATATGCTATGTTCGCTTATCGTCTCTCTCTTCTCCCCTTCATGTTTGCCACCGTTCGAGTTCTTTGGTTATCGCCGTTCTTCTCTGTTGCTCCTTGGTCGTGTCAGGGACATGTGGAAGTGGCCTCGCAGGTGGAGAGCCTTCGGCTGCTTCCATTTCCTTGCTCTATCGATTGTCGTCTGTTTTCTCCTTGCATTGGCCGAGGTTTGTATATTTTCTAGCTTGCTTGTCACCGATATGCCACCTTCACTCACCGTCCCTCTTCTCTCCTCTTCGTGTTTGTAGTCGTTTGCCTTGGTTGCTTTATTCTTCGATTCTGGCCGTTCCTCACCCTTGCTCCTCTCGCAGGTTTGGTTTCCCTTTTCCCATGTTCGATTTGTCGCTCTTGCTCACCGTGCTCTTTTGTGGTTCGCTGGTTGAAAATAGGTGAGTAGTGCTGACTTGCCCTTGACGCTGACTTTTGTTCATTCGTTTTCTACGTTCGTGTAGCCGATAGAGTGCCGCCACTACAAAACAGTGGCTATTTTGCGACGTTTCATTAGTGTCACGTAAAACCGTTTATGTTCACCAAATATTGTCTAGTGATGTTTTCCGGCCGTCACCCCCACCATCACGGAAGCGACTTCACTGAAATAAAATTCTTGATGGTACCACTTCCCCCGTCACGCAAGATCGTGTCTTAGGTGACGAACCCAAATTTGTCACTGATGGCCGTTTTCGGTGACGGACCAGACTGTCAGCTATGATAGGCCAATCTATCACCTAAGCCCATGGTGATAATCCGTCACCAGTAATCGGTCCGCGGGTTTGACCGGTCAAAGATTCTGACAACTGGGGCCAGCACTTGCTGACGTGGTTGCTTCCATGTGGGTCCGCCGTAGGTTTTATCGCCGATGGTCCCGTCAGTAATAAGTCGGGTGTTAGTTTTGACCGGTCAACGCTAATGACATATGGGCCTAGAAGATACTCACCTGGCTGCTTACATGTGGGACCAGACATTGTTTTTTCTGTGACAATGTTGTCGTTTGACCGGTCAACGATTCTGACATGTGGGCCCAATGTAGTGCTGAGATGGATGTTGGCAAGCGGGTCCATGATACGTCTCCAACGTATCTACAATTTCTGAAGTATTCATGCCATGTTTACAATAGTTTTATACGGTTATATTATTTTTATGGACTAACTTATTAATCTAGTGCCCAGTGCCAGTTCCTGTTTTTTGCATGTTTTGTGTTTCACAGAAAAACCATACCAAACAAAGTCCAAACGCGATAAAATTTTACGGAGATTTATTTTGGAATATATGTGATTTTTGGGAGGAAGAATCAATGCAAGACGGTGCTCGAGGGCTCCACAAGGCAACAGGGCGCGACCTACCCCTTGGCCGTGCCCCCTTGCCTTGTGGGCACCTCATAGGTCGGTTGGAGCCCTTCTTTCCCCGTAAGAAAGATAATTTCCGGATAAAAATCCCCTCAAAATTTCAGCCCAATCGGAGTTACGGATCTCCGGGAATATAAGAAACGGTTTTCGGCCAGAAATAGAGGGCAGAAACAGAAGAGAAAAAGAGAGAGAGAGATCCAATCTCGTAGGGGCTCCTACCCTCCGGGAGCCATGAAGGCAAAGGTCTAGAGGGGAAACCCTCCTCCCATCTAGGGGGGAGGCCAAGCAAGAAGAAGAAGGAGGGGGGCTCTCTCCCCCTCTCTCCCGATGGCGCTGGGACGCCGCCGGGGCAATCATCATGACGGCGATCTACACCAACAACTTCGCCGCCGTCAACACCAACTCTCTCCCTCTCTATGCAGCGGTGTAACACCTCTTCTCCCCGCTGTAATCTCTACTTAAACATGGTGCTTAATGCTATATATTATTATCCAATGATGTGTGGCAATCCTATGATGTTTGAGTAGATTTGTTTTGTCCTATGGGTTGATTGATGATCGTGATTGGTTTGAGTTGTATGTTTTATTTTGGTGCTGTCCTATGGTGCCCTCCGTGTCGCGCAAGCGTGTGGGATTACCGCTGTAGGGTGTTGCAATACGTTCATAATTCGCTTATAGTGGGTTGCGTGAGTGACGGAAACACAAACCCGAGTAAGGGGGTTGTTGCATATGGGAGTAAAGAGGACTTGTTACTTAATGCTATGGTTGAGTTTTACCTTAATGATCTTTAGTAGTTGCGGATGCTTGCTAGAGTTCCAATCATAAGTGCATATGATCCAAGTACGGAAAGTATGTTAGCTCATGCCTCTCCCTCATATAAAATTGCAATAATGATTACCAGTCTAGTTATCAATTGCCTAGGGACAAATCCTTCTCTTGTTCTACAAAAGCTTTCTACTAAACAACTAACTTTTGTTATCTTTCAAATTACTCCTAGTTTTATTCCCGCTAAGTACTTCTAGTTTTATTCTTGCAAACTTATCCTTACACCTACAAAGTACTTCTAGTTTCATACTAGTTCTAGGTAAAGCGAACGTTAAGTGCGCGTAGAGTTGTATCGGTGGTCGATAGAACTTGAGAGAATATTAATTCTACCTCTAGCTCCTCGTTGGGTTTGACACTCTTACTTATCGAAAAAGGCTACAATTGATCCCCTATACTTGTGGGTTATCAAGACCTTTTTCTGGCGCCGTTGCCGGGGAGCAATAGCGTGGGGTGAATATTCTCGTGTGCGCTTGTTGGCTTTACCACTAAGTAGTTTTTATTTTCTGTTCCACTAAGTAGTTTTTATTTTTTTCTGTCTAAGTTGTTTTATATCTTTAGTTATGGATATGGAACACGAAATACCAAAAAAATTAGTTGTACTTGCTAGTCATGGAGATGGGGAACCTCCTAAAACCCTCGATGCTGGTTATGTGGAAAACATTAAATACTACTTTGATAATCCTGATAAATCTCCATTTAACTTGATAATGGGAGATACTTTGGATCACCGGGAATACTTTAGGGATTATCGCTTGTCTCAAAAAGGGAAACACTTATGGGATCAAATCACTGGTGCAATGACCTGCTATACAAACGGTTTTTACCCTCTTTCCGCGACAGAGTTTTAAACCATCGCCTTGCCTGTGTGTGCGATAGGGGGGGGTCCTTCCCACACGACCCAAAAACCGTCGGCGATAGGGAGCACACAAGCATACGTTTCGCAGAAATAAGTGCATGTGATGCCCGCATCTTTCCCAAACGCTCAGTCCTTGCTACTCGTGTGTGCTCACATTACCATCGCACTCGGTATTCTGTGGTGCAACGTTTACGATGCTCGCCCCATCACAAACAGTTCACGATTGTAAAACATGTATGATAAGGAGACTATCACACACATTCACTTTTCCCAAACCGTATGCGATTATATAACTAAGAAGATAAGTTAATCATCGTACGTATGTCGGATGAGTTTACGAAACGTCCGACTGTTGTACGAGTGTCGGACGGGAAAACTATCGCACACGCTATTCTGTGGTGCAACGTTTACGATGCGTACGACATCAGAAACAGTTGATGATTGTAAAGCGTGTATGATAAGGCGACTATCACAAACATTTGGTTTGCTCGCACCGTTTGTGATATGTCTGACATCACACACGCTTTGCAAATGGCAATTGTGTGCATGGTCACACACATTTTCTCTCTATGAAACGTGTTGGATTATGATGTATATCACACACGTTGTGCTTTACAGACCGTGTGCGGCGTAATGACCTGCAGAGCGTATTTTCACCCTAATTTAATTGATGCAATTTAAAATTGTACCGAATTTGAATTTGAAAGTAGGCAATAACTTTATTCATATCCATCAGGTTCAACAACCAATGCATTATTCGATTCACATGTACATATGTTCAAGAATTACATAAAAAAAAAGAATTACATAAGCACCAAATAAAGAATGATAAACCAGGGTTGTATACTTGTATTAAAGACGGTAAAGAAAGAGGCGAAAGACATTTTGGTTCCCGAACAAGGTGAAGCGGAATGCCCATATTGTGCCCTCCTCCATGCCGAAGGCACGCATGACTCTAGTCCAACCCCTTGTGATGGCCGACGGCCCATCCTTCACTGTCTTCATGAGGACTTCTAGATAGTCATTGTAGTCTGGTACAAATACTTTAACCTTTTCATGCCCACCAATCATGTAGTTTGAGAGGTAATCTTGAGTAAACTACTTTGAGAACCACTGCGAAGGAAAAAGATTGAGACATTGTCATCTAACACAACTCATTATGGGCAGTGAAAAGAAGCCTGCAGAGTTCTTACTTACAATCCTGCAATTCACTGTTGTCTTGGATAAAGTGTAAACAAATAGTTTAATTGCCATCTTTTGACCCATTTTACTAACAATCTTTATCAGTTTCCTCACTTGATGCTGGTTCATGAATATCTCGTTGCCCCATACGCAAAAAGGGTCGAAGCGCGGATCTTTACCAATGACATATGTACCTACAAGCACCAAGTCAATATTAGAAGCTAAACTGCAATTGCACAATGATGTAGTACAATTCTCCCTTCGTCTCATTATATAAGATCTTATTACATCCAATATAGTCACATATTGGATGAATTAACATCTTATATTATGGGGCGGAGGGAGTATATATAAGCCATGGGATGAAACTAGCCTCGATGGACAACAACAGTCGTTCCCAATATTGTGCTGTGTAAGTACATCGAAAGGCATGTTAAGCACAACAGACTAAACATCAACCAAATATATCCATGGTAGACAACGTAATCTCCAAATGATAGCTTCAGTGTGCAGGTATAAGCACGCTAGTTAAGCAAACAAGTGGAAAGGTGTGTTAACTGCAGCAGGCCTAGCAATTAACAACAACCAAATATAATCATTCAAACTGGTATTGTGCAGGTTTATGCACACTAGTTATTGTAAAATAAAAATGGAAAGGGGTGCTAACTACAACAGGCTTAACAACAACCAAATTGTACTGCGCAGTCAATACTTGCACATATAGAGCATCACATTGTGAATAACTGAAATAAACAAGGCATTCTACAAACAACCAAATATAGCAATTGAAACTGGACATATGCTCAGTACAAACAACCAAAAACCATTAAAGAAGGCATATGCTCACTACAACAGGCTTAACAGCAACCAAATATAGTCACTAATAGGGGTATTGTTGAAATTGCATAGAACTAAGCTTGTGCATAAACATCAAATTGTATGATTGCACATCACATTTTGAGAAAACTGAAATAAACAAGGGGCGTGTTAACTACACCAGCTTTAACAGGAACCAATTTTGGACGCTGTAACTGGTGTTGATGAAATTGAACTGCACAGTACATTCTTGCACATATAGAACATCACATTGTGAATAACTGAAATAAACAAGGCATACTACAAACAACCAAATATAGCAATTGAAACTGGACATATGCTTAGTACAAACAACCTAACAACCAAAAATCATTAAACAATGCATATGCTCACTAGAACAGGCTTAACAGTAACCAAATATAGTCACTCATAGTGGTATTGTTGAAATTGCATAGAACTAAGCTTGTGCTTAAACATCAAATTGTATGATTGCACGTCACATTTTGAGAAAACTGAAATAAACAGGGGGCGTGTTAACTACACCAGCTTTAACAGCAACCAATTTTGGCCGTTGAAACTGGTGTTGATAAAATTGAACTGCACAGTACATTCTTGCACATATAGAACATCACATTGTGAATAACTGAAATAAACAAGGCATACTACAAACAATCAAATTTAGCAATTGAAACTAGACATATGCTCAGTACAAACAACCTAACAACCAAAAACCATTAAACAATGCATATGCTCACTACAACAGGCTTAACAGCAACCAAATATAGTCACTCATAGTGGTATTGTTGAAATTGCATAGAACTAAGCTTGTGCTTAAACATCAAATTGTATGATTGCACATCACATTATGAGAAAACTGATATAAACAGGGGGCATGTTAACTACACCAGCTTCAACAGGAATCAATTTTGGCCGTTGAAACTGGTGTTGATAAAATTGAACTGCGTAGTACATTCTTGCACATATAGAACATCACATTGTGAATAACTGAAATAAACAAGGCATACTACGAACAATCAAATATAGCAATTGAAACACGGCATGGTTAAAACATAGCATGGCAAAAGCTATGAGCGCGATCATATGATGTTTCCCCCTTGGAAGAGGCACGGCAAAACAAAATATGGGTTTCCTCACTTGTCACAGATGGGCTCTGTCGGAATCAGGGCTCCGGGGACCCAAAGGTTCGAAAACTGGGGGCTAGCTAGTTCCTACCGATCCAAGGGTGACCACGGCGAGGCTACGGCGAGAGCACACGAGCGCTGAGCATGATAGGGGACACGACGGTTACCCTGGTTCGGGCCACCTTGCGGTGTAAAACCCTACTCCTGCTTGTGTTGGGATTGTTGTGGGCAAGAGAGAGTTCTCGTGTACAAGGTAGGAGACGAAGGAATCGATCTCCTCTACAATGGCAGCACTGCCCCTTTTATAGTCGCCTTGGTCCTCTTCCCCTAAAGTTCTCGGCGGGAAGGGTAGCCACAATTGGCGGGTTTTGAAAGGGGACAGGCGCCCAGGCTATCCTGACAAAAGACGGTCTTCGCTTGCAAAAGCATGATCCATGACGCGCCGGTGGGCTCGGTGATGACCTCCGCCCTGCGCGCCTTGCTGTCTTGGTCCTCTTTTACCAAACGGGCAGTCCTTGGGACTTGCTTTGGAGGAGGGCAGTTGGTGCTGCCCCTTTAGCACCAAAGAGGAAAACCTCTCTGTCCGCGCCCGCTGGCGTGGCCTCTGCCGCCGTTCGTCGCCACGTGCTTCACCCACCTGGTGGGCACAGGACCGCGCGACTAGCGTCAGGCTCGGTCGACGTCGGGCAGCCGCCTCGGGGGGCTGCCTCGCGATGCTTTCCGCCGCTGCTGCGGCTAAGTCTTGGTGGTTGCTCCTTGAGGAGGGGTCCTCGTGGGGCTGGAGCCTCGCGAGGTGTCTTTGCTTCGCGGCGCCCACAGTTGGGCCGCGTCTTGGGCCTTCGCCAAGCGTCGCTTCCTGGGCCGCAGGCAGATGGGCCATGGTACCCCGGTTCCCAATGGCCCGACAGTAGCCCCCGGGCCCGTGGCGCGCACGTTCCCGTTTGTTGGGAGCGAAACGGCGCGGGCCCTGACAGACTGCGGGGCCCAGGTTTGACGCGTGGCGCACGACGGGACGTGGGAGGCCCCCACTTCCCCACTATGCCTCGGTAACCGCCCGCGCCTGCCATAAAGCCTGCCCGCGCGGGGCGCAGGGCTATCATTGCTTCCCTTCTGCTTCCTCGATTCTCGACGTCGAAGAAGGCGGAGCGGGAAGGAGAGCTTCCCCATAGGGTGCTATAAAGGGGGGCGGGGGATAGAGATCCCACTCATCTTCTACCTCTGCCTCTCCCCTTCTTCAACCTCTCATCCTTCCTCGCTCTTTCCAGGACCACCGCTGCGATGGCGAGGGGCAGAGGGCGAGCCCGCGCATCCGCTGCTGTCGTGAGGGTTCCCCCTCGGGGCCGGGTGTAACATCCCCAGATCTTAGCCCTGTCATTAAGCTAATTAACTTGCCATGTCATCTTATTAATCTTGCTAATTGCCAGTTTGGTTCAAATCCAATTCAAATTGTAATTCAAATATAAAGAGAAAATAAAATTTGTTCAAATTTGAAAACCAAAATGTCCATAAGGCTGCAAATAATTCAGAGGCATTTATAAAAATATAATCAACATTTATTGAATTAGTTAAGTGACCCTAACGCGCTAAAATAGAACCAAATCAGCAATATTCAATACATTTTTATTTAAATAAAATTCATAGGAAATCTTATTGACTCCAAACTATTTTCTGATAGTACATAATATTGCACTGATAATTTTGGGCCAGTTCTCATATTTTACAAAACTAAATTTGGGGCTATACATTTTATAAAACCGAGACTAGAAAAAGAAAAACAGAAATAAAAAGAAAAGCAGCCACTGGGCCTTGGCCCAGCTGGCCCCTCCCGTCTACTTAACCCCCACGGGTGGCGCCCGAAACCCTACCCCCCCATTCCCCGTTTCCTCCTCCCTCTCCCGCCTGGACGCCGCCGCCGCCGCGTCCTCGCCTCCGTCGCACGTCGCCGTCGCCCTCGTCCGTCCCCGACCTCCCCCTCGCCGGCTCCACCGAGCCACGCCGCCACCTTCCTCTGCAACGCGGGGTGAGGACACCCCCTTCTCCTTCTCCCCCTCTGCCGTCCACCGTCGCCCGCCCCGCGGCCGCCGCACGCCCGAACCCGTCGTCGTCGTCGCCGTCCGCCATCGCCCGCACCGCGGCCGGCCATCTCTCCCAATCGCCGCGCGCGCCTCGCCTCGCCTCTTGCCCGCTGCTCGCCCGCGCGCGCGACCCCTGCCATGCTCGCCCGCGCGCGCGAGCCCTGCCGTGCTCGCCCGCGCCCGCCTCTCCACGGCTGCGGCCTGCTGCTGCTCCTGCTGCGGCTACTGCCGCCTCCGCCGCCAGCCGCCGCCCTGCTGCGCCGCTGCCCGCTGCCCGCGCCAGCCGCTGCCGCCTGAGCTCGCCGTCCCACTGCCGTCGCCGCTCGTCGTCCGCTGCCCGCGCGCGCGCTTTCGTCTCCGGACGCGTCCGGCCTCGCCCGTGTGCCCGCGCGCTCGCGTGACCCCGGACATGTCCGGCGCCCGGATGGGCACACGCGGACATGTCCGGCCTTTCCAATGACAGGTGGGGCCCAGCCCCTGTATTTGTTTTAAAACGAAAAAGAAAATAAAAATAAAATAGAATAAATAAATAAGCAATTATTAATTAATTAATTAATTAATTAACTAACTAACTAATTAATTAACTTAATTAATCTTGTTTAATTAAACTAATTATTTAATTAACTTAATTAATCTGTAATTAGTCTAATTAAACCCTAATTAATTTAATCAGCCGGTGACAGGCGGGACCCACTGGTCCTGTTCACTACTGACGTCACAGTGACGTCATGCTGATGTCAGCATTTACTGTTTCGGATAATGTTAGTTTAATTAATTAATTAATTCCAGAAATTAATAAAAACTTTAGAAAATCATATCTTTTAAACCGTAACTCGGATTAAAATAATTTATATATGTAAAACGATCAGAAAAATATGACGATTCCGAATATGCCCTCCGTTCATCTGTCACGTGTCCCTAACTACCTGAACGTGGAACCATCCCCTCCGGTTCATCTGTCTGACAGACTTTCGAAACCGGGAAAACGTTCCAGTTAATTTCCTACTTCGTCTGCCACGTGTAGCACTGCGTTAGGTCACCCCCTAGCACTGCGTGTTGTCATGTCGTATATCTGTGTTACATCTGTGTGCTTTGTATTTATTGTTTCTTCCCCCCACTTCTCTCCGGTAGACTCCGAGACTGACGCTGCTGCCGATGCCCCTGTGATCGACTACATCCCCGACGACCCGTCCTTTTCAGCAGAGCAACCAGGCAAGCAACCCCCCTTGACGCATACCTATATCACCTATTCTTTCTCCCTCCTGCTTGCATTAGAAATTGCCGCTGCTTTGCTTTATCCTATTCTGATGCATAGCCTGTTCTTGTAACCGTTATTGATACCTGCCTGTTATCCTAAACTGCTTAGTATAGGTTGGATGGTAAACCATATGTGGCCTCTCTCCCTTGCTGTAGTTGCTCCGCTTTAGTATCTGTGCCCCGATCGAATGATCGACGGGCTGAGAACAACACCTCACTGCACACACCCCCTAAGTTGCTCGACTCTGAAGAGCTGGCATCGAGTGCCGAGGGTGACACCTCTTATCTCACTTTCGATGGTGCCTCTGTAGAATAGCTACCCGGATGTGTGTTACCAAGGGTGATTCCTCTTTCATCACCTCCGATAAGCTCCCGTCGTGCAACTCCTCGAGTGGGAATCAATCGAGGGTGATTCCTCGGATTCCTCCTCGATACTTGGACACACGGTTACTTTGACCTTTGTTACAGGCGGGTCCACCTCGAGAGGTACCCGCGGGGAAATGTAAAGTCGGGCTGGCCCCAAGGGTGCCCGCGAGAGAACTATGTTAAAGACGGGTAAGCACCATTAGTACCCGCGAGTGGTCTCAAGTCGGAGCGACAGAAACTCTGATCGTCTTTGCGAGTTGCTAAATACGCCTAACGGAACTGGGTATTTGATCTGAGTTGGCCAATGGCCTATACGCACTACCACCACGTGGGTTAATGGTTTAATGGGGCCCTCTGCGTTGTACGTTTCTCCCGAAAGCTCTTCAGACGTCACAGCCCAGACATGCGGGCTGATTGTTGGGGTTGGGATGGTTACGTCACTGGTGTATTCAGTGTTGCGCCTGCTCCCCGGCCAGTCTCGCAACGTGCAGGAGTGTGAAGGGCGATGGCCCAAGACCCCTTCGTGATTAGGATTTAGACCGGCGTGTTGACCTCTCTGCTGAGCTTAGGTAGGGCGCTGCTTCGTGTCGATTACCCGAGGCCGGGCATTACCCAGCAAGTGTGTCCGGCCAGATGTAATCGAGCGTGTTGGGTAACAGTAGTGCACCCCTGCAGGGAAGTTATCTATTCGAATAGCCGTGTCCACGGTAACAGGACGCTCGGAGTTGTATCCGGTACCATGACAACTACAAATTGATGATGATTCATATTAAACTGTTAATACTGCTCTCGGGATCGCTTTCTCGCAGGGTGTCGAGAAAGGATCTCAGGGCATTGCTGTTGTATATCCACATGTATGCTACTATTATCTACTCTCTTCTGATGCTGCAAGATTGTTTGAAGATGCTAGTCTTCGATAGGCTAGGCCTTTCTCTCTATTCTGGCATTTCTGCTATATAGTCCACAGATACAGCCTTTATCATTTGATACCAATGCATAATTAGCATAGTTCTGATGTCAGTCTTGCGAGTACTTTGGATGAGTACTCACGGTTGCTCTGCTCTTCTTTTCCCCATACCCAATTGATGATACATGAGACGATGGAGCCCAGGAGCCAGACGCCACCTCAGACTGCTACTACCAGGAGAGCCCCGGAGGTCACTTCTACTGGGTTGAGCTAGTCGTCCTGGAGTAGTTTGGAGGCTCCCAGGTAGGAGGCCTGCGCCTTTTCGATCTGTGTTGTTGTTTTGCCCCGCCTGTTAGGGCATATCTGTTTTACTTTTATATCTGTACTCAGATATCTAATGCTTTCGCTGACGCTTGTATGAGCAAGCTTATGTATTCGAGCCCTCGAGGCCCCTGGCTTGTAATATAAAGCTTGTATTATTTTTTTATTTGTGCTTAGAGTTGTGTTGTGATATCTTCCCGTGAGTCTCTGATCTCGATCGTGTGCATTTGCGTGTATGATTAGTGCACGGTCGAGCAGGGGCGTCACAAGTTGGTATCAGAGCCGACTGCCTGTAGGAAGCCCCCTTCCGATTCCTTGGTCTAAGTTGAGTCTAGTCTTTGAAAAACTATGTTTTACTAACATGGCTGTGTGGCTTACGGGCCCATGTCGCCAATGGGTGATATTAGGATCTTTTATTCCGCACCTTTACTCTGGGACTCTGATTTCTCTTCTATTCGGGTTAAAGATTTTGCTAACTCTGACGCTAGGTTCTCGTAACCATTTTCTCCCCGGAGAGCCACTTGATACAGATGTTCCCGTTACTCTTGAAGTACCAAATGGTTAGGAAGACACTCTCCGATGAATCCCCAAGGCCCTTGTGCCCACCGCTCTTGCAATTCTTTACCATCGATAAATCCCTGTGGATAACTGCACATAATTGCCGTTCATACATTCATCCCCAGTTGTTCATGTGTTTCTCAAAATATTTTGTAATGCTATCCGATCTTCCAAAAATCATGTGCAGCCTATTGCTCTGGAAAGTCTTGCCTGCCTGCATTATGGTTAATTCCATATGTCTAGCAATATTCATTAGCATCCTTTGTCACCGTCATTATGAGCCTTTGATCCGATATGTTTGCGAATACTTGCAATCATCAGTTGATCCTTAGAAGTTATCCTTCCGGCTCAGACGTCATTCCAGACATGAGCTGGTTCTCAGCAAATCAAACCTTGATTGATTGCCCATCTAATTCTATCCGACTTACTCCTCTTTTGATCCGAGCGTCTGCTTCTGATCCTTTAATTTGGAAATCATAATTCCACTATATCTTATATTTCGGTTATTCCGATGTTTCCATAACTCGATGTTCTTGCATTCTCCCTTCTATTGATGGACTCTAATGTGGGGCCATTTGTTTAATCCTTACATCGCCAGTCCTCATGGATCACATGATCCTTTGATTGGATTATTATCTGACAGTGTCCCTCATATTTAAAATCTTTGGGTTCTTCCCCTGATACAAAATGCCTTTGGTGAATTGTATCATCCACTCCGTGTCGTCATCCCTCTGCTTTCGAGTTTGTATCTGTTGCTTTTATAAGTGTGTTGAATAGCTTTCTAAACTCCTCTGCTGAGCTGTATCCATGCATTCAGCAATTTGTGTGAACCTGAAAATCTTTACGGGTCATACTCCTCTGGTGTTACGCCAGCTAAAATTTCAACACCACAACTTCATCGAAAGCGAGAAGTGAATGAAAGGTTATGCATTGAAGAAGTGGGAGCCGACCTTGAACTTTGTGTTCATGCCCATGGAAACGATGTAGACCGTCGCGGAAGCTTCTTGCAAAATATTTATTCAATTGTATAATTTTTTCGGTATCCTTAACTTGATTCCATGCAGTTATGGTTCCGACCATGCTGACCTTATTTGATAACCCCATTCTCGTGCCTCGTCTATTTTTCGAGAAGGTTAAAGTAGTTACTTTCCGCAGATCGATGATCCAGTTCAGCTTCTATTCTACTCTGCCTTCGAGTACTATCCTCTGTTATTTCGAGGCTGTCGTGCCATTGCACTACATCTTATGAATTTTTGATGAAGTAATACTTTTCCCCGTCTTAGTCATTCCACGGGTTCTGGGTTGATGTCAACCGTGAACACCGATTAGTGAATCGAATCCGCACTCAATTCAATACCTTTAGTAATTTGTTGCTAGGAAATTTAAACTCAACCTTGTCATTTCTAGACTACCGGCTACATCCTTATCATGCTACCCTTGACCGTGCTACCTCGTCCTTCTGTGGTGCATGAATTCTTCAGGCCGTGAGCAAAGCTTACATCGAGTTTTCAACATTTTGTTGTTGGCCTTGAAAAGCAACTCCGATTCCGAGCTTGCACCCTATTTGATGTTACCATAACTTTCCACTTTGAAATTCCTTTGCTGGATGCCGTCACTATTCGATTGCATCCTCTTGAAACCTCTCGGCAAAATGTATCGTGATCAACGGTAACCTTTTTGACTTCTTCCGAGATGTCAATTGAATTCATGGCGAGAAATACCAACCTTAACCCTCGAGGATTTGTGTTATCATCGACAACATCCTTCACTTCCTGCCAACACAGCCTTATTCATGTCGTGGTTATACCTTGGGTTCCTCGCTATTCCTGACATTGTTCCTTGAGTATTTCCTATGATCCTCAAACCCAACCTTTGTTTAAACACCATATCATTGCTACCCCGAAGCATGACTATGGTACTCCAAACATCAACAAGAACATTGGAAGCGCAATGCTAAATGTTTCATGATCGATTATCCAAACACCGTTGTATGGGTAAACATCGTGATCCTCCTTGCCCCATTTGTCTAATGGGTTAAGTACTTGCTGTCCTGTCATGTATATCATGCTCTACTTGTCCTTGGGAAAGGATATACTCCTAAATCTTGTGTGTAAACACATTTTCCTTTCCATTGGTCTGTTTAACCTCTCAGATAATCTATATGATCTAAGCAGTGATAATTTCCTGTTTATGAAAACACCTCGATGTACAATTCTGTCAGTGAGACCCTGTTACTATTGTTGATGACATTCCGGAAATCATCGATGGACAAGAACCTTGCCTATTGGTCCGCCTCGTTTTAACGAGCAGGAAAATGTTTCTCTTCGTTCCCGCCCTTGGTACCGACGTTGTTGCCAACATAGCTGACCGATTGTCCTCTGATTCACCTTGCAGTCGTGACCTTGCAAGATGTCACTGCCTTCCCACTCTTAAACGACACCCACCACAGTTCCACAGGATCGAAATCTGACTCTCCTGTTCATCCTTGATCCTGAAGATTCCCCTTACTCCACCTCTTAAATCTCGGGACGAGATTTCTTGTAGTGGGGGAGATTTGTAACATCCCCAGATCTTAGCCCTGTCATCAAGCTAATTAACTTGCCATGTCATCTTATTAATCTTGCTAATTGCCACTTTGGTTCAAATCCAATTCAAATTGAAATTCAAATATAAAGAGAAAATAAAAGTTGTTCAAATTTGAAAACCAAAATGTCCATAAGGCTGCAAATAATTCAGAGGCATTTATAAAAATATAATCAACATTTATTGAATTAGTTAAGTGACCCTAACGTGCTAAAACAGGACCAAATCAGCAATATTCAATACATTTTTATTTAAATAAAATTCATAGGAAATCTTATTGACTCCAAACTATTTTCTGATAGTACATAATATTGCACTGATAATTTTGGGCCAATTCTCATATTTTACAAAACTAAATTTGGGGCTATACATTTTATAAAACCGAGACTAGAAAAAGAAAAACAGAAATAAAAAGAAAAGCAGCCACTGGGCCTCGGCCCAGCTGGCCCCTCCTGTCTACTTAACCCCCACGGGGGGCGCCCGAAACCCTACCCCCCCATTCCCCGTTCCCTTCTCCCTCTCCCGCCTGGACGCCGCCGCCGCCGCGTCCTCGCCTCCGTCGCACGTCGCCGTCGCCCTCGTCCGTCCCCGACCCCCCCCTCGTCGGCTCCCCCGAGCCACGCCGCCCCCTCCTCTGCAACGCGGGGTGAGGACACCCCCTTCTCCTTCTCCCCCTCTGCCATCCACCGTCGCCCGCCCCGCGGCCGGCGCACGCCCGAACCCGTCGTCGTCGTCCGCCATCGCCCGCACCGCGGCCAGCCATCTCTCCCCCTCGCCGCGCGCACCTCGCCTCGCCTCCCGCCCGCTGCTCGCCCGCGCGCGCGAGCCCTGCCATGCTCGCCCGCGCCCGCCTCTCCACGGCTGCGGCCTGCTGCTGCTCCTGCTGCGGCTGCTGCCGCCTCCGCCGCTAGCCGCCGCCGCCGCCCTGCTGCGCCGCTACCCACGCCAGCCGCTGCCTCCCGAGCTCGCCGTCTCGCTGCCGTCGCCACTCGTCGTCTGCTGCCCGCGCGCGCGCTTTCGTCTCCGGACGCGTCCGGCCTCGCCCGTGTGCCCGCGCGCTCGCGTGACCCCGGACATGTCCGGCGCCCGGATGGGCACACGCGGACATGTCCGGCCTGTCCAATGACAGGTGGGCCCAGCCCCTGTATTTGTTTTAAAACGAAAATGAAAATAAAAATAAAATAAACTAAATAAATAAACAATTATTAATTAATTAATTAATTAACAAACTAATTAATTAACTTAATTAATCCTGTTTAATTAAACTAATTATTTAATTAACTTAATTAATCTGTAATTAGTCTAATTAAACCCTAATTAATTTAATCAGCCGCTGACAGGCGAGACCCACTGGTCCTGTTCACTGCTGACATCACAGTGACGTCATGCTGATGTCAGCATTTATTGTTTCGGATAATGTTAGTTTAAATAATTAAATAATTCCAGAAATTAATAAAAACTTTAGAAAATCATATCTTTTAAACCGTAACTCGGATTAAAATAATTTATATATGTAAAACGATCAGAAAAATATGACGATTCCGAATATGCCCTCCGTTCATCTGTCACGTGTCCCTAACTACCTGAACGTGGAACCATCCTAGCACTGCGTGTTGTCATGTCGTATATCTGTGTTACATCTGTGTGCTTTGTATTTATTGTTTCTTCCCCCCACTTCTCTCCGGTAGATTCCAAGACTGACGCTGCTGCCGATGCCCCTGTGATCGACTACATCCCCGACGACCCGTCCTTTTCAGCAGAGCAACCAGGCAAGCAACCCACCTTGACGCATACCTATATCACATATTCTTTCTCCCTCCTGCTTGCATTAGAAATTGCCGCTGCTTTGCTTTATCCTATTCTGATGCATAGCCTGTTCTTGTAACAGTTATTGATACCTGCCTGTTATCCTAAACTGCTTAGTATAGGTTGGATGCTAAACCATCTGTGGCCTCTCTCCCTTGCTGTAGTTGCTCCGCTTTAGTATTTGCGCCCCGATAGAATGATCGACGGGCTGAGAACAACACCTCACTGCACACACCCCCTAAGTTGCTCGACTCTGTAGAGCTGGCATCGAGTGCCGAGGGTGACACCTCTTATCTCACTTTCGATGGTGCCTCTGTAGAATAGCTACTCGGATGTGTGTTACCGAGGGTGATTCCTCTTTCATCACCTCCGATAAGCTCCCGTCGTGCAACTCCTCGAGTGGGAATCAATCGAGGGTGATTCCTCGGATTCCTCCTTGATACTTGGACACACGGTTACTTTGACCTTTGTTACAGGAGGGTCCACCTCGAGAGGTACCCGCGGGGAAATGTAAAGTCGGGCTGGCCCCAAGGGTGCCCGCGAGAGAACTATGTTAAAGACGGGTAAGCACCATTAGTACCCGCGAGTGGTCTCAAGTCGGAGCGACAGAAACTCTGATCGTCTCTGCGAGTTGCTAAATACGCCTAACGGAACTGGGTATTTGATCTGAGTTGGCCAATGGCCTATACGCACCACCACCACGTGGGATAATGGTTTAATGGGGCCCTCTGCGTTGTACGTTTCTCCCGAAAGCTCTTCAGACGTCACAGCTCAGACATGCGGGCTGATTGTTGGGGTTGGGCTGGTTACGTCACTGGTGTATTCAGTGTCGCGCCTGCTCCCCGGCCAGTCTCGCAACGTGCAGGAGTGCGAAGGACAATGGCCCAAGACCCCTTCGTGCTTAGGATTTAGACCAGCGTGTTGACCTCTCTGCTGAGCTTAGGTAGGGCGCTGCTTCGTGTCGATTACCCGAGGCCGGGCATTACCCAGCAAGTGTGTCCGGCCAGATGTAATCGAGCATGTTGGGTAACAGTAGTGCACCCCTGCAGGGAAGTTATCTATTCGAATAGCCGTGTCCACGGTAATAGGACGCTCGGAGTTGTATCCGGTACCATGACAACTACAAATTGATGATGATTCATATTAAACTGTTAATACTGCTCTCGGGATCGCTTTCTCGTAGGGTGTCGAGAAAGGATCTCAGGGCATTGCTGTTGTATATCCACATGTATGCTACTATTATCTACTCTCTTCTGATGCTGCAAGATTGCTTGAAGATGCTAGTCTTCGATAGGCTAGGCCTTTCTCTCTATTCTGGCATTTCTGCTATATAGTCCACAGATACAGCCTTTATCATTTGATACCAATGCATAATTAGCATAGTTCTGATGTCAGTCTTGCGAGTACTTTGGATGAGTACTCACGGTTGCTCTGCTCTTCTTTTCCCCATACCCAATTGATGATACATGAGACGATGGAGCCCAGGAGCCAGACGCCACCTCAGACTGCTACTACCAGGAGAGCCCCGGAGGTCACTTCTACTGGGTTGAGCCAGTCAACCAGGAGTAGTTCGGAGGCTCCCAGGCAGGAGGCATGCGCCTTTTCGATCTGTGTTGTTGTTTTGCCCCGCCTGTTAGGGCATATCTGTTTTACTTTTATATCTGTACTCAGATATCTAATGCTTTCGCTGACGCTTGTATGAGCAAGCTTATGTATTCGAGCCCTCGAGGCCCCTGGCTTGTAATATAAAGCTTGTATTATTTTTTTATTTGTGCTTAGAGTTGTGTTGTGATATCTTCCCGTGAGTCTCTGATCTCGATCGTGTGCATTTGCGTGTATGTTTCCTCGTGAGGCCCTCTCATGAGGCCTATTTCCCTTTCTTTGCTTGCCTAAGTGCTCTACGTCGTCAGGACCCAGCCCCTGAGCGGGCTACAGCCGTCGCTGGTATGTCAGGTCGCGTTGCCTGGACAAGGCCAGGAGGTGTAGGGCACTGAGAGGCGGTAAGGGCTCCTGAGGCGCGATGCTCAGGAAGCCCCCCTTTGACGTGCAAGCGGCTCGCGCGGAGGAGGAAACGTCAGCACTCAGCGAGGTTGCGGGGAGAGGAAAACTTGAGATGCGCCGAGAGCGGCTCGTGAGGTGTTTTTGTACTTAGCTCTTTCGCGAGTGTTGCTTGCCGTATCGTGGCCGCGGAGTGCGCCTTGCGAGGCTCTTGCTCGTGAGGCCTCCCGTTATCACTTGGTGGAGACAGCCGCCACAGGTTGGCTCACGAGGCAGCACTCGCGAGGCTCCCCGAGGGCTTACAGAGGCGTCTTGTTGTGAGTTACCTCGTGAGGTAGCGCTCGCGAGGCCTTTCCATGCCTTGTTCCTGTGACAACTTCATATCGATAGGTTTCACAAAAGGGGGAGCGGTGCACACTTGCTAGCTTGCTCGTGGGTGTCACGCGAGGAGATGAGACACCAAGGACCTTGGTGAGGTGGCGTGCACGGGAGCAGGCCCACGAGCCAGAGCTCGATCACTTGGGTTTTGCAGCGCTGCTGGGACTGACCCGAGCACAGGCACCGTGTTCAGCCCCCGCTCGCGTGATGCGCAGGAGGAAGGTCGCGAGCACACATGGTTCTTGAGGCAGGCAACTTACCAACATGTGAAATATCTTAGGAAATAAAGCTTTACTGCAGCATAATAATAAGTTCATTACACAACCAAAAAAGATGCGGCTGCCGTGTCCGGCACGGGTCAGCTTGAGGTTGGTGCAGCCTGTGGGGCGCCCTCAGTTTCACATCCAAAAGAGAAGAGGCTGCCGTGTCTGGCACGGGTTAGCTTGAGGTTGGTGCAGCCCGTGGGGCGCCCTCAGTTTGATTATCCGCAAGCACTGAGCATGGGGCTTCCACTAGGCGTGGGTGTTCCACCAGCGTGGAGCATGGGGCTTCCACTGAGGCGTGGGCGGGAGCTCTCACGGGCCCATCAGGCGAACGCAATGAGAGGCTCCGGAGAGTGTATAGCTCCACTTTGTTCGTACGTGTGAGAGTCATGGGAAGAACTTGCAGAGGTGTTGGATGTTCCATGTGTTGGGTACATGAACTCCATCCTCCGTCTCTAGCCAGGCGGCACCGGGCCTGGAGACATGAGCAACCCTGAAAGGGCCTTCCCACATGGGTGAGAGCTTGTGGAGTCCTTCTCTGGATAGGATCCTTCTCAGGACGAGATCGCCAGCTTAAAGGGTGCGCAGGCGTATGTTGCGGCTATGATAGCGACGCAAAGCCTATTGGTATCTAGCGGCGCGCAGGGCGGCCTAGCGACGGGCTTCCTCGAGGAGCAGCAGGTTGGCCTCTCGCGAGCCGTCCTGACGAGCCTCATCGAAAGCAAGGACTCGTGGAGAGCCGTGCTTGAGATCAGAAGGGAGGACTGCTTCAGCTCCGTAGATGAGGAAGAAGGGAGTCTCGTTGGTAGGCTTGGTTGCTGTCATGCGGATCAACCATAGCACAGACTATAGCTCGTCAAGCCAGCCCTTACCCAGGCTTCGAGCTTTTTCTTGCCGTTGGCATGCTCGGCCTGGCCGTTGCTTCACGGGTGCGCCATAGAGGCGTAGCAGATCTGCGTGCCGAGGCTGGCGCAGTATGACTTGAAGAGGCCGCTTGTGAATTGAGAGCCGTTGTCTGTGATGATGCGGTTGGGGACGCCAAAGCGGCTCACGAGGCCCTTGATGAACTTGACGGCAGATCCTGCCGGGATAGTGCATACAGGCTCGACCTCCGCCCACTTGGTGAACTTGTCGATGGCGACGTAGAGGTAGCGGTAGCCGCCAGCTGCGTGAGGGAAGGGTCCCAAGATATCCAGCCTCCAGACCGTGAAGGGCCACGAGAGAGGGATCGTCTGGAGGTCTTGCACCAGCTGGTGGATTTGCTTGGCATGGAATTGACAAGTTTCACAGGATTGGACCAGCTCGGTGGCGTCGTGGAGCGCGGTGGGCCAGTAGAAGCCGCTACGGAAAACCTTGCCGGCAAGGGTGCATGATGAAGAGTGGTGGCCACAGTCTCCTCCATGGATGTCGGCAAGCAGCTCGCGACCTTGTTCTTCAGAGATGCACCGTAGCGAGACGCCATTGGGGCGCCTGCGGTACAGCTCGCCATCCTTCAAGCAGTAGGCGGTGGCCTGGCGAGCCACACGCTCTGCCTCTGAGTCCTTCTCCGGGAGGGTGCCATGAAGCAAGTAGGTCTTGAACTCGGCGGCCCAGCTGTCCGCTTGAGGCTCCAGTGCCATCAGCAGGCGGGCGCCTGAGGCTGGGCCGCAGTCTGGCGCGCCCATGGTTGGTGCGGGTGGGAGCTCTTCGTGAAGCAGCATGGTGCTCACGGCAGGTGGTGTAGCTGATGGCTTGAGGAGCCTTTCCTCGAAGACGCTGGGGCTTTGGGGCTCGCGGCGGGATGCTCGCTTGGCGATGTCATCGACTTCCTTGTTGCCGCCACGAGGGATGTGTTGGAGCTCTAGGCCAAGGAAGCGCTTCTCGAGCTTGCGTACCTCTTCCAGATAGGCGGCCATGTGCTCGTCCTTGGGCTTGTAGCTTTTGTTGGAGATGTTGACGAGGAGCTGCGAATCGCCCTTGATGGTGAGGCGCTTGATGCCGAGAGCGAAAGCAGCCTTGAGGCCAGCGATGAGGCCTTCGTACTCCGCGATGTTGTTGGAGACCTTGTCGTCGCGCTTGAAGCAGAATTGGACAGTGTAGTAGAGCTTGTCTCCTGTCGGCGAAGTGAGCATGACGCTAGCTCCCGCGCCCTGCCGGGAGAAAGTGCCATCGAAGTGCATGATCCAGCTGCCAGGTGCCTCATCCCCAGGCAAGAGGGATTTGTCCTCGCGAGGCTCCTCCTGAGGCGGATCCATTCCGCTACGAAGTAAGCCAAGGCCGCACCCTTGATCACCCTTGTGGTGCAGAATTCCAGCTCGAAGGCCTGCAGCTCGATGTTCCACTCGGCGACGCGGCCAGCGGCGTTGGGGCTGCGCAGGACTTGCTCCACGGGGTAAGACGAGATCACCTTGATGGGATGGCCCTGGAAGTAGTGGCGCAGCTTCCTGGAGGTGACGAGGATCGCGAGGAGGAGCTTCTGCTGCATGGGGTAGCGTTCACGCGCATCCCGCAGCACCGTACTAACGAAGTACACGGGGTGCTCGACGAGGCGTGTAGTTGCCACGGCAGCTTGCTCTTCGGAGGGCCTGAGAGGCTCGGAGGGCTCGGGAGGTGGCTCGCGAGGTGGCTCATCGGAGGCCTCCTGCGGAGGGCCCTCGGCAGGGGACGGCGCGGCCTCGGGAGGCGGCGCGCCAAGGGCCTCCGGAGGCGAGGCCTCAGCAGGCGACGGCGCGACCTCGGGAGGCGCTGGCGCGGCAGGCTTCTTCTGTGAATAGACGCGCTCTTCTCGAACTGCCACCAGGGCCGCGCTGGCCGTCTGGGGAGTGGCTGCCAAGTATAGGAGCAAGGGCTCGCGAGAGCATGGTGCGACCATGATGGGCGGGCTCGTGAGGTACCTCTTAAGGTCTTCGAAGGCAGCGTCAGCCTCGGGAGTCCACTTGAAGGGTTCGTATCTCTTCATGAGCTTGAAGAACGGCAGGGCTCGCTCGCCTAACTTGGAGATGAATCGCCCAAGCGAGGCCATGCATCCCGCCAGGCGCTGCATCTCCTTGAGGCTTTGGGGAGGACGCATCTTATCGATGGCCTTGATCTTCTCGGGATTGGCCTCGATGCCGCGGTGGGAGACCAGGAAGCCAAGCAGCTTGCCGGAGGGAACTCCGAAGACGCACTTGTTTAGGTTGAGCTTGAGGTTGACCTTGCGCAGATTGTTGAACGTCTCCTTGAGGTCCGCGAGGAGAGACCAGGCCTCGCGAGTCTTGACAACAATGTCGCCGACGTAGGCCTCAGTGTTTCTTCCCATCTGGGGCCCCAAGGCGATGCGCATCAGCCTCTGGAAGGTGGCTCCAGATCTCCTGAGGCCGAAGGGCATGCAGATGTAGCAGAATATGCCACAGGGGGTGAAGAAGGCCGTTTTCTCCACGTCTTCAGTTGCCATCTTGATCTGGTGGTAGCCTGAGAAGGCATCTAGGAAGCATAGCAACTCGCACCCGGCGGTGGAGTCCATGATCTGGTCGATGCGAGGCAGCGGGAAGGGATCTTGAGGGCAGAACTTGTTGAGGCTCGTGAAGTCGACGCAGATTCGCTCCTTGCCGCACTTCTTGGGCACCACGACTGGGTTGGCGAGCCATTCGGGATGGCGCACCTCTCGGATGACTCCAGCTTCTTGGAGCTTCTAAACTTCCTTAACGATGAAATCTTGCTTCTCTGGCGCCTGGCGCCGTGCCTTCTGTTTCACGGGGCGTGCGTTGGGGCACACCGCTAAGTGGTGCTCGATCACCTCCCTCAACAGACCGGACAAATTAGATGCCGTCCAGGCGAACACATCTGAATTTGCCCGAAGGAAGGTGACGAGTGCGTCTTCCTATGCAGGAGAGAGGCCGGTGCCGATGGTGAAGGCAGGGCCTGAACCGCTGCCGTCCACCGACACTTTCTTCGTCTCGGCGCGGTCCTGAGAGAACAGCTGCTTCTTCTTCGCGGGTGCGGCCTCATGAGGCTCGGCGACGTCTTCGTCGGCAGGATAGGCCGTGGTGGCAGCCTTGTAGGCGCTCTCGAGGGAGTGGACCGTGTCCTTCTCGTCACAACAGATGGTGATGATGCCGCTGCAGCCCGGCATCTTGAGGACGTTGTAGGCGTGATGGGTCACCGCCATGAACTTGGCAAGTGCTGGGTAGCCCAGGATGGCATTGTAAGGCAGGCCGATGTGCGCCACGTCGAAGTCGATGAGCTTAGTGTGGTAGTTCTTGCAGGTGCCAAAGGTCACAGGAAGGCGCGCACTTGCCCCAAAGGGATGGTGGAGCCATCAGTCACTCCGGAGAAGGGCCTTGTCGGCATCAGCTGCTCGTAGGGCACTTGAAGCTGCTCAAAGGTCTCGGTGGAGATCACGTTGAGGCCAGCGCCTCCGTCGATGAGCGTCTTGGTGACGGCGACGTTGCTGATGGTGGGGGTACACAGCATGGGGACCGTGCCCGCAGCACTTGAAGACTTGGGGTGATCATTGGAGTCGAAGGTGATTGCGTACTGCGACCACTTGAGGGGCCGAGAGGCCTCAGGCCTCGGGAGGGCAGTGTTCACCTCGCGAGAGAACAACTTGAAGTGGCAGTTGGACGCGGGAGCCTGGGCCCCGCCAAGGATGCAAGCCAATCCGCGAGGCTCCTGGTAGCCCCCAGCGCCCTCATCAGACTGGTGGCCGTCGTTCCTCCGAGGGGGCGGCGGCAACGGTGGGAGAGCAGCATTGGCCTGAGGGTTGGCCTTGTGAGGCTGGTCGCGCCAGGAGGCCTCGCGAGGCTGGTCGTGCCAGCCTTGCCGGAAGTTTTCGCTGCAGTTGCGGTCTCCCCAGCAGTTGCCATTGCGTCCGCCTCCGCGGCCGGTGCCGCGATCGTTATGGTCGCCTCGGTGGCCCAGGCACTCATCGCGAAGCAGCTTGAGCTCGTGGCAGTCCTCGGTGCTGTGGGAGTGCGAGTTGTGGTAGGCGCAGAGAGGCGGCTGTCCCTCTTGGGCTCATCACGCTCGCGGCCGCGCTTCTGCTCGGGCCCCGCCGCGAGCACGGCAGGGCCCTTGCGCTTGGAGTCCTTGCTCTTGGCCTCGGCGGCGTCTGGCGCCGCGTCGGGGTCGTTGTGAGCGAAGAGACGGCCTTCTTCAGCCTTGGCGCACCTGTCGGCGAGGTCGATGAGCTCGAGCATGGAGTCTAGCTCGTCATTGATGGCGAGCTTCTCGCGCATCCGGACGTCCGCGACGCCGGAGGGGAACGCGGATATGATGGCGGCCTGGAGGCACGCGGGATCTTGTTGCGCACTTGGCTGAAGCGCTGGATGTACTTGCGGAGAGTCTCGTTAGGGCGTTGATGCATGGTGCGCAAGTCATTGAGCGTGAGGGAGTGCTTGTGCGTGCCCTTGAAGTTGGCGACAAATTGCCGGCAGAGCTCGGTCCACGAGGAGATGGACGCCTCGGGGAGGTTCATGAGCCATGAGCGTGGGCCGTCCTTGAGGGCCATGGGAAACCAGTTTGCCATGACCTTGTCGTCGCCGTTCACTGCCTCGATGCTCAGGGCATAGAGCTGCAGGAACTCTGCGGGGTTGGGGGTGCCATCGTAGCATGGAGGCAGGTCCGGCTTGAACTTGGTAGGCCACACCACGTGGCGCAGCTCGCTGGTGAAGGCGCGACAGCCCCGCAGTTGGAGGGAACGCCACCGGCGAGGGCGGCACGGTTCTAGCAGCCGGCAGCCGTGACTTCCTGGATGGTCCTGTCTTGGCGCTGGCGCTGGCGCTAGAGGAGTACGCGCGCGTTGGGTGGCGCGCGCCGGACGATCTGGCAGCTGGGCTCGCCATGGTCCGGCGAAGACGCGCCGCGAGACGGCTCACGCGCCCGCGCGTCGCGGTGGCGCCTGGCACCCTCGCTAGGCGGAGGAGGCGGATGCGGCGCACCATGTGCCACGTCCCCGGCGCGAGATGGCAGATGGTGGAGTGAGCGAGAGGGCGCCGGGGCATCTCCGACGGCATTGACAAGCTCGATGATGCGGCCGAGCCAGGCATCGTAGCCGGCGTCGGTGGGGCGGTAGCGCAGGAGCTCGCTTGCCATGAGCAGCGCGGCCTGCGGGGCCGGCGCGTTGCGGCGGGCGAGCGAGGAGGCCGTGGCGGTGTGGCCATCCGGCTGCACGGACGGGTGGAGGGAGGAAGCCTGCTGCTCCCTCGCGGGGTCGGTGGCGGCGCAGGCGGCGCGGCGTCGACGGTCATCGCGGGCGACCGGCTCCGTCTGGGCCACCCTAGCAGCTCTCCGCGCATAGCGCTCATGACGAGCGCCGGCCATGGCGGTGAGGAGGTGGGAAGAACTGAAGCAGCCCCCTACCTGGCGCACCAAATGTTGGAATCGGGGCTCCGGGGACCCAAAGGTTCGAATACTGGGGGCTAGCTAGTTCCTACCGATCCAAGGGTGACCACGGCGAGGCTACGGCGAGAGTACACGAGCGCTGAGCATGACAGGGGACACGATGGTTACCCAGGTTCGGGCCACCTTGCAGTGTAAAACCCTACTCCTACTTGTGTTGGGATTGCTGTGGGCAAGAGAGAGTTCTCGCATACAAGGTAGGAGACGAAGGAATCGATCCCCTCTACAATGGCAGCGGTGCCCCTTTTATAGCCGCCTTGGTCCTCTTCCCCTAAAAATCTCGGCGGGAAGGGTAGCCACAATTGGCGGGTTTTGAAAGGGGACAGGCACCCAGGCTATCCTGACAAAAGACGGTCTTCGCCTGCAAAAGCATGATCCATGACGCGCCCTGACCTCCGCCCTGCGCGCCTTGCTGTCTTGGTCCTCTTTCACCAAACGGGCAATCCTTGGGACTTGCTTTGGAGGAGGGCAGCTGGTGCTGCCCCTTTAGCACCAAAGAGGAAAACCTCTCTGCCCGCGCCCGCTGGCGCGGCCTCTGCCGCCGTTCGTCGCCACGCGTGTCACCCACGTGGTGGGCACAAGACCGCACGACTGGCGTCAGGCTCGGTCGACCTCGGGCAGCCGCCTCGGGGGGGCGCCTCAGGAGGCCGCCTCGCGAGGCTTTCCGCCGTTGTTGTGGCTAAGTATTGGTGGTTGCTCCTTGAGGAGGGGTCCTCGTGAGGCTGGAGCCTCGCGGGGTGTCTTTGCTTTGCGGCGCCCGCAGTTGGGCCGCGTCTTGAGCCTTCGCCAAGCGTCGCTTCCTGGGCCGCAGACAGATGGGCCGTGGTACCCCGGTTCCCAATGGCCCGACAGGCTCCTACCAATTGGAAGAGCACGGACTCTGGGTGCGCTCCCTGTTGTCGCAGATGGGCTCCTCCCCCTTGGAAGAGCACGGCTGCAGGGTGCCCTCCCTGATGTCGCAGATGGTCTCTTTCCCGTTGGAAGACCCGGAGAGGGTGCCCTCCTCGTGGTCGCCGTCGATGAGGTCTGACTTGGCAGTTGAGGATCCCAAGCCAGCGGCATAGAACGTGTCCTTCAGATATGACAAAAGGGGCTCGATGGCGATGAAGGATGGCAAATTCTTGACATTGAGGCATAGGAGATCTGCGGTGGGGCCATGGGTGAGATCGACGGCGGTTGAACCCGAGGGGTTGGGGGTGGGCCACTTAACCTGTGACATAGCCCGCGTCAAGCTGCCTCTATCGACGACCTCGATGTCGTAGCCGGCATCCATGAGATGCCGATATACGCGACACCGCTGATGGAAAGCCTCCGGCGAGTCATTGTCGTCAGCTTCCTCGGCGGCCTCGGCGGGCACCTCGCCATCGTCGGACGAAGAGGCCGCGATAAACCTCTTTTTTGCCATTCACTCCACGAGCTCCCTGGTAAGCGTAGCCGGGCTTAGGTTGCGATGCTCTAGATTGGGGGAGGAGGATGGGGATCTGTAGGAAAGGGGGTGTTTCGCAGGTGTCATCTAAGCAACTCAGGGCGGCGAGGGCATGGAGATCGGTGGGTAACCTACACGGGCAGACCGGCAGAGGTTGACGGTCGAGGCGAGGCGGCGGCGGCGGCGGGCTAGCTAGGGTTTCGAGTGAGGGAGGGGTGGTGTGTGTGTGAGCGAAGGTTTTGGCTGGAGTGTGTGTGTGTGGGAGGGGGGCAAGGTGGTGTTTGAGGAAATGCCGCGGTTAGTGAAAATTTACTAGGCGGGAGTAAAATGCCGGGGCTACTAAAAATTTGGATGAAGGGATTAAAGCGGAGCGGGAGCAACAAACATCGCACACGGCCCGAACATAATAATTGTGTGCTATCAAACAGAAAAACCCTCCAGGTGGGTAGATATTTTTAAGCGGAGCGGGCGCAACAAACATCGCACACGGCCCAAACATGATAATTGTGTGCTATAGGACAGAAAAAACCTCCAGGCGGGTAGATATTTTTGAGATTGCGAGGGATGCAGGCGGGAGTAAAATGCCGGGGCTACTGAAAATTTGGATGAAGGGATTGAAGCAGAGCGGGAGCAACAAACATCGCACACGGCCCAAACATAATAATCGTGTGCTATCAAACAGAAAAACCCTCCACGCGGTTAGATATTTTTGAGATTGTGAGGGAAGCCTCGTGGAGCCCAATCGACTGTGCCGATGTGACAGGGGCATGGGCTTGGCACACAGGTACTCAGAGGGAACCGTGTCTGTTGCGTCTATAAATTTGGCAAAAAAACGCGGGAAAGGGTCAGAACACAAACACACATGCATGTGGACCAAATATATGTATGAAAAGGGGGTTTGATGTTCAAATATCCAATGCACAACTTTGATGTGGCACCTGTCTCCCAAAGCGCACAGTTATGCTCGTCCGGCCCCCACTTCGTGTCGGCAGGAGGGGAATCATAGCTATGAAAGCATGCCCCCAAATAGCTAGGTCTGGCATCTCACCCCACCATAACACAAAACCTATAGGAATCCATCATGGTCAACCCCCACCCCCCCTCTTGCTTCCGGTCAACAAGGTGGACCATGCAGGCCCACAAATGTGCTTGTGCGCGGGGGGTGGGTGAGACTACGAACCACCTGCCGGTGGCAATGTATGAAAAGGGTGGTGTGATATTTAAATACCCATTTCACAACTTTGATGTGGCACATACGCCTCACAAATATGCCCTCTTGAGCTCTAGATTCGAATTTAGACAAACGAGTACCTTTCTTGAGAATGAAACACTTACACCCGAACACCCGGAAGTACTTGAGGTTGGGCTTGTTACCGGTAAGTATCTCATATGAAGTCTTGTTCAAGCCTTTGCGGAGGTAAAGCCGATTGGATGCATGACATGCGGTGTTGATGGCTTCAGCCCAAAAGTTGTACGGAGATTTGAATTCTGCCATCATGGTCCTTGCCGCGTCCATCAACGTCCGGTTCTTCCTCTCCGCTACACCATTTTGTTGAGGGGTATATGGTGCGGCGTATTGATGCTTGATCCCCTCATCACTAAGAAACTCATCCAAGGTGTAGTTCTTGAACTCGGTACCGTTGTCACTTCTAATCATCAATATCTTTGCCTCATGTTGATGTTGAGCTTCATTGGCAAAGTCGATGATGGTTTGTTGGGTCTCACTCTTCCTCTTGAAGAAATATACCCAAGTGTATCTTGAATAGTCATCCACAATCACCAAGCAATACTTTCTTCCCCCAAGACTATCAAAGGATGGAGGTCCAAAGAGATCCATGTGAAGGAGCTCCAAGGGCCTCTTCGAGTAGATGATAGTCGTGGGTCGGTGAGCCGTCTCATGTAGCTTTCCTTCGATACAAGCACTGCAGGCACGATCTTTGGCAAAGCTCACATTTGTTAGTCCACGAACGTGATCCCCTTTGAGGAGACTTTGAAAAGATCTCATATTGACATGGGCTAGTCGGTGATGCCAAAGCCACCCCACATCAACTTTAGCCATTAGGCAAGTCGCGGTCTTAGTGGGTCGCTCCGAGAAGTTAACCACATAGAGACCGTTCTCGACATGCCCAACAAAGGCTACTTTAAGAGTCTTGCTCCACAAAAGGGCCACGGTATCAATGTCAAAGAATGTAGCAAAGCCCATAAGTGCAAGTTGGCGAACGGAAAGCAAATTGTATGCAAGGGTCTCAACAAGCATGACTTTCTCAATAGATAAATCATGAGAAATCACTACCTTGCCAAGACCCAATACCTTAGATGTTGAGGCATCACCGAATTGAACATGGGTGGGCATAGATGAGCTTGGTTGCACATCCACCACCAAATGCTTGCTCCCGGCCATATGATTTGTTGCTCCACTATCGAGCAACCATGATCCTCCACCGGAAGCAAACTCCTACAAGAGATCAATGCTTGGTTTTAGGTACCCATTTTTGAATGGGTCCTTTGATGTTAGTAACAAGGGTCTTAGGAACCCAAATAAACCATTCAATGTACTCATAATAAGAACCAACAAATTTGGCATAAACATGCCCATCACTAGCATGGCATAAAACATAAGAAGGGTTAAAGTCGCCGGCTTTGTTCGATGGAGTGGGATTGCCCTTCTTGACATTTCCACCCACCACCTTGTTCTTCTTCTCCTTATGAGCACCCTCTCCCTTCTTGACAAATACCTCTTTGAGAGGGAGAGGTTTCTTGGTCTTGTTATTCTTCTTCTTCTTTGACTTGGGCACAAACCCAAGTCCCTCCTTTGCCACAACTTCCTTTTGATTGCTCAAAAGTTTGTTGAGGTTCTTCTCACCTTGTATGCAAGTCACTAGACCTTTCTCGAGTTGCTCTTTCAACTTGGCATTCTCCTCCACAAGATACTCATGCTCACAACAAGGGTTAGTAGCAATGGCATTATCAATTAAAATGAACGGAGGACAAGTGGCTATCTCCGTTGTTAGCTTCACTTGGAGTTGATCATGAGACTCTTTGAGAGAGCCATGCGCACTCTTCAAAACCTTGTGGGCTTTGTCAAGTAGCTCAAACTCCTCCTTGAGTCTAGCATGGCCAACTCCAAGGTCAACCTTGTCGGATTTGAGCACACGAGTAAGAACTTGAGCATGTTCAAGATCTTTCTTTAGTTGAGCAAGGTCAACGTTGTGTGACTCCTCAAGAGCCAAACGAAGACCTCGCTCTTCCTCAAGAGCAATGGAAATATCCGCAATCTCATCGGCATAATCACGACTATGGCCTTGCAAGTTAGTGATAGTCTCTTCGTGAGACTCAATGATATCATTGGCCTCACCAATTTGTTCCAAGAGAGCAACAAAGTGCTTCTTGGTCTCACCTTTGAGCTTACTCAAGAACTTATCAAACTCGTTCTCATCAACCTTTACCATCTCACTATCATCCACACAATTCAACAAAGAAGGTGTAGTAGTGGTAGTGGTTTTGATGTTGGAGGTTACCTTGTTGATACCTTTGGCCATGAGGCACTTGGCGATGAGGTTCTCATTGGGGGCGCCGAAGAGAGACACCTTGGTTGGGGAAGAGGTGGCAATGGCCACGGTTGCCGTTGCCATTCCTTCACCACTTGTATCTTAATCATCATCATCGGAGTTGTACTCTTCTTGTGCCACCAAGCCCTTTGGAGGTGCCTTCTTGTTGAAATTGTTCTTGTTGGGAAAGGACTTGGCCTTGTCTTTGCGGATGAGCTTGCCACCATTGTCCTCCCTCTTCTCATACGGACAATCCGCCACAAAGTGACTCACATTGCCATAATTGTAACAAGTCCTTACTCGTTGCTTGCCCTTTGAGTTGTTCTTGCAGGAGTTGGGCCTTGTGTTTCTCTTGTTGCCCCAAAATTGTCTTGACGCAAGAGCCATGTGCTCGTGGTAAGCATATTTGGTGTCTTCGGGGCAACTCTCTTCTTCTTCCTCTTCTTCTTCTTCTTCCGGAATACCCTTGGCCTTCAAAGCAAGGTTGGGTGAGCCTTTCTTTGACCGGACACGAGCTAGAGCATTGTCGGCGGTCTTGTTCATGATGTTCATGGCAATAAACTCATCCAACACTTCACTTGAGGACAAGGTGTGGAAGTCCGGTCTTTGACGGATCACGGAGGACATGGCCTTGTTGAATGGCATGATGTCCTTGAGAAACTTGCGCTTGATCCAATTATCATCCGTATCCTTGCTCCCATGATCTTGAAGAGCGACGGCAAGTGTTGTCAATCTCCGGTAGAGATCCCGAGGATCCTCATCTTCATTCATCACAAACTCATCGGCCTCATCAAGCACCACTTCAAAGTTGGACCGTTGAATGCTTGAGCTCCCCTTGTACAAAGATATAATGTGTTCCCAACAATCCTTTGCACGGGAGAAGGGGCGCAAGTGAGCTAGATCTTCGGGAGGCACTGCGGATTGGAGGATGAACAATGCGGAGTGATTGTATTGATTGTCCGCCTCTTCTCTTGGAGTGAGGTTGCTTGGGTCATGTGGGTAGAAGCATTGCTCGATGATTCTCCAAAGATTTGTTGAGCTATGATTCAAATGAGACTTGATACGAAAAACCCAATTAGCAAAATCACCCTTCACAAGCTTAGGAGGAGGACCAAGGTTGTTAATATGCGGTGTAGGAACCGGTCCTCCATAGACCGGGGGAGGGGGAACCGAGGCATAGGTTCCCGTCCCATTCTTACCATGAGGGGAAGAGGTTTGAGTGCCTTTAGCCGTTTACTTGCCGGAATTGGCCTCCGACACCGATGCGGTGGGATTAACCACAAGCAAAGGATCGGGAGAAGACTTCAACCCCTCAAGGAGTTCTTTAAGCATGGACTGGACCTCGGCCGTCATAGACGTCTTAAGTGAAGCCATAGCTTCATTTAAGTCGTCTCGGCTGACCGAGTTCAACTCCACGGCCTCGGGCACTTCCTCAACCCGATCCCCGTCGTCAACCATACTCTTCGGGTGGTGAAACCCTTAATAAAGAGACGAGGCTCTGATACCAATTGAAAGTATCGATATGGTTGACTAGAGGGGGGGGGGGTGAATAGGCAACTAGCAATTTTTAGCTTTTCTTAACAAATTAGGGTTAGCAACAAAATAGGTTGTCTAGATGTGCAACTAGGTGAGCAACCTATATGATGCTAACAATCACAACACAAGCAAGCAAGCAAGAGGTACAACACAAGTAAAGCTTGCACAAAGTAAAGGTAAGAAATAACCACAAGTGGAGCCGGTGAAGACGAGGATGTGTTTCCGAAGTTCCTTCCCTTTGAGAGGAAGTACGTCTCCGTTGGAGCGGTGTGGAGGCACAATGCTCCCAAGAAGCCACTAGGGCCACCGTATTCTCCTCACGTCCTCACACAATGCGAGGTGCCGTGATTCCACTAGTGGTGCCCTTGAAGGCGGCGACCGAACCTTTACAAACAAGGTTGGGGCAATCTCCACAACTTAATTGGAGGCTCCCAACACCACCACGGAGCTTCACCACAATGGAATGTGGCTCCGAGGTGACCTCAACCGTCTAGGGTTCCCAAACACCCAAGAGTAACAAGATCCGCAAGGGATTAGTGGGGGGAATCAAATTTCTCTTGGTGGAAGTGTAGATCGGGGCCTTCTCAACCAATCCCTAAAGAATCAACAAGTTTGATTGGCTAGGGAGAGAGATCGGGCGAAAATAAGCTTTTGGAGCAACAATGGAGTTTGGGGAGGAAGAGGTGGTCTTCTTGGGGAAGAAGACCCCTTTATATAGTGGGGGGACAACACCAACCGTTACCCAGATTTTCAGCCCGCACAGAGCGGTACTACTGCTCTCATGAGCGGACTACCGCCCTGGCGGTAGTGCATGAAGTGCAGTGCAAAAGAGCGCGGTAGTGCCGCCGGAGCGGTACTACTGCTCTCCCCAGCGGTACTACCGCTAGGGTTGCAGCACAGGGCACTCGGAGACCAGAGCAGGACAGTGGAGGAGCGGTACTGCCGCACCAGCGGTACTACCGCCTACGCGCGGTATTGCCGCTCTCCACTGCCGCTCTACTACCGCTGAAAAACAGAGGAGGTTACGCAGAGCAGTGCCATGAGCGGAAGTGGCAGCGGTGGTAGGCGCGGTACTACCGCTTACAAGCGGTACTACCGCTCCTACTGCCGCTGCTACTGCCGCTTGCCCGGTTGGTCAAAAGGGGTCAGCGGTAGTATGCCAGTGGGACCACTGCTGGACTACCGCTGAACCTGACACGAAAAATCATGTCCCGAATCGAGGTGGTAGTACGAGCGGTACTGGCAGCGGCACTACCGCTTAGAAGCGGTACTACCGCTGCCAGCCGCGGTACTACCGCTGGCAGCTGTCCGAGCACTCCTGCGAAATGGAAGGCGAAACTCCAAAGATGCGGAAAGGAACAAAGGGTGCAAATGAAAGTGTGTACGTGTTGATTCCACCCAAACCTTTCCGAAGCGACCCCCTCTTGATAGTACGGTATTTCCTACGACTCAAGTCCACCGAAAATGAAACGAAGGAAAATAAACCGTCTTCACTCTAATACATCGAGGGGCACCAATCGTCTTGTGCCAAGTGATGGAATATTTGAAATGCTCAATGCACACGATTAGTCCGTAAAAGCATTGTCATCAATCACCAAAACCACTAAGGGAGAAATATGCCCTAACAGAACTGTATGCCGTGTATCGCACACACCTCAAACTGGCTGCCCGTTTCTGTTGTTCTGGCTCATCGCAAACTGTTCATGTGGATCAACTGTATGCCATGTATCGCACACGCGTCTCTAATCTGAATCGTGCTTGATGTCTCCACCATCGCACACAGTTTTTCTTATTGGTGACGGTTTTATTACGATACCTTTTGCGATTCATGCATCGCACACTGTTTGGTCGGGGGGTCTCTGATTCATATGTCTCGTTAGCAGTCGCCTGCAGTAGTGAATTAAAATGTTGCGTTGGTTTGCTTGGAATTCATGCTTAAGATATGATTATACTTGTTGCTCTGAGATGAAGTTTCAACACCTCCCTTTTCAATGTGAATTTAATGATAATGAAACCTTGGCTTCTTATGCTAATGGTGTATATGATTACTATGATGTGGAACAAATAGAAGAATTTGTTACTTTTAAGGGTGCTTATGAAATTGAATCTTTGTTTGAAGAGTATGAAGATTGTGATGATGCTCTTTACAGATCTGAAAATTAGGCTATACTTAAATATTGCTATGAGAATTATGAATACAATGTCGATATTAATGAATTTATTGAGAAAGTCTCTGCTGTCCAAGAAGAGACTAATATTTTGCAAGCTCCTATGGAAGAAGAAATTGATGACACTGTGAGCTCATTAGATGAAAACGATGAGAAGGAGAGCGAAGAACAAAAGGAGGAAGAGCGGATTAGCTACCTGTGCCTACCTTCTAATGAGAGTAACTCTTCAACTCATACATTGTTTAATTTTCCTTCATTCTTACCGAAGGATGAATGCTATGATAATTGCTATGATCCCTTGGATTTGTTTGAAATATCCGTTTTTGATGAAATTGATGCTTGCTATGCTTGTGGCCATGATGCCAATATGAGTGATGCTTATGGAGATGAACTTGCTATGGTTCCTTATGTTAAACGTTAAATTGTTACTATCGCACCCACACATGATAGTCCTATTATCTTTTTGAATTCTCCAAACTACACTATATCGAAGAAGTTTCTGCTTATTAAGGATTATATTGATGGGTTGCGTTTTACCGTTGCACATGATGATTTTGATGGATATAATATGCATGTGCTTGCTGCTCCTGCTTGCAATTATTATGAGAGAGGAACAACATCTCCGCCTCTCTATGTTTCTAACACAATAAAATTGCAAGAAACTGTTTATACTATGCATTGGCCTTTACTTGGTGTGCATGAATTGTTCTTTTATGACATGCCGATGCATAGCAAGAGAGTTAGACTCCGTTGTTCTATGATATATGTTTCTTTGTGCTCATTACTAAATTATAAATCATTGTTAATTAAAATTGGTTTTGATATACCTTGGGATCCGGGTGGATCAATTAATTGAGCACTATATTGCCTAGCTTAATGGCTTTAAAGAAAGCGCTGCCTGGGAGACAACCCGGAAGTTTTAGTGAGTCATTTTATTATGTTGTGTGCTTTTAAAAAGTTTAAAAACAAAAAATATAGAGGGGAACCTAAAAACTTTTTCAAAAAGAGAAGCGATTGGAAGGTTATGCATTGAAGAAGTGAGGGTCGACCTTGAACACTTGTGTTCATGCTCATGGAAATAATGTAGAATTTTTCATGGAAGTTTCTCACAAAAATAATTATCCCCTTGTACAAATTCATTGTATTATAAAAATAATGTGCCAAGTAAAGCCTTTGGGATAGTGTGGATGCTTGTTGATTAGATTATGTGCAAAAACAGAAACTTTTGCGTCCAGTGTTGGAATTTCTATTCTGTACTGGAGCGTGAGAAAATTCTGAAATTTTTACACAGTATTGGGTTATAAATTGTTTACGTTTTCCTAATTTTTCAGAATTTTTGAAGGTACATAAGTATGCTTTTTAACTCGCTCACTACATGCTGTTCTATTTTTGACAGATTCTGTTTTTATTGCATAGTTTGCTTGTTTTAGTGCTTCCAATCACTTCATACTAACCTATCTCACGGAGTTCTGTTAAGTTTTATGTGATTGAAGTTTTCAAGTTTTGGGTGAGATAACGATATGAGGAGAATAAGGAGCGGCAATACCCTAAGCTTGGGGATGCCCAAGGCACCCCAAGGTAATATTCAAGGAAGACTCAAGCGTCTAAGGTTGGGGATGCCCCGGAACGCATCCCCTCTTTGGTCTTCAACACTATCGGTAACCACACTCGGAACTATATTTTTATTCGTCACATAATATGTGTTTTTCTTGGAGCGTCATTTTATTTTAGTTTGCTTGCTGGCTGTTATTAATAATCATGTTTGCACCTTTTTATCTCAATAAAATGTCAAGTATAGCCTGGGCATCACGCGAGCGGGGGCTGGACACGGTGTGCCTGTGCTCGGGTCAGTCCAGCAGCGTCGCAAAACCCAAGTGACTGAGCTCTGGCTCGCGGGCCTGCTCCCGTGCACGCCACCTCACCAAGGTCCTTGGTGCCTTGTCTCCTCGCGTGACTCCCATGAGCAAGCTGGCAAGCGTGCACTGCTCCTCCTTGTGTGAAACCTGTCGGTATGCAGTTGTCATAGGAACAAGGCACACGGAAGGCCTCGCGAGCGCCACCTCGCGAGTTAACCCACGTCAACCGCCTCCTGACGAAGCCTACAGGAGGCCTCGCGAGCGCTGCCCCGTGAGGCGACCTGCGGCGGCCATCCTCGCCAAGTGCCAACAGGAGGCCTCACGAGCAAGAGCCTCACGAGGCGCACTCCGCAGCCGCGACACGGCAAGCGACATACCCCGCTAAAAGCTAAGTCTAAAAAAACATCTCGCGAGCCGCTCTCGGCACCCCTCAATCTCTCCTCTCCCTGCAACCTCGCTGGGTGCTGATGTTCTCCCCTTTGCGCAAGCCGCTTGCACGTCAAAGGGGGGCTTCCTGAGCATCGTGCCTCAGGAGCCCTTACCGCCCCTCGGAGCCCTACACCCTCTAGCCATGTCTAGGCACGCGTCCTAACATACCAGCGACGGTCGTAGCCCGCTCGGGGGCTGGGTCCTGACGACGTAGAGTGCCAAGGCATGCAAAAAGTGGAAAACAAGCCTCACGAGATGGCCTCACGAGGAACACAAATTATAGCAAACCGTCAAGTACTTAAATTCAGAAGTCATGTTTTCACGCCCCCACAGGGCTACATCGATCTGATACAGGTAAACAAAAGAGAAAAGGCCTAAGAGGACGCGCCGTCACCATCACCGCCGACGTCGCCCTCGTCGTCGTCGCCTTCACCTTCTTCAACACCGCCGGAGCTCTCACTGCTGCCATGGGAGAACTTCACAAGCAGGGCGTCCACGTGGTCCTCCACTGCCTTCCCGAGACCGTCGCGGAGCTCCTCGGGGACAGGGGTCGTCACCCTGTCGAAGTCGAAGTTGGCGTCGGCGTGGAGGAGATGGCTGAAGATGCGCGCCGCCGCCTGGCTGAGGAGGTCACGGCACTCATCTTCAATGATGCCGTTCACCCTCTTGGCCCCCACCTCGAGCCGCTCCATGAGCTTGGTGAAGAAGTCGAGGTAGCTGGCGTCGTGGGTCTCAAGAGGCCTCGCCGAGCCTCTCCTGGTAGATGGTGGTCAGGGCGCCGTGGGCCCGGAGCTGGAGGGAGTGGAACATCTTGGCGCGCTCGTGCTGCCGCCCCCGCGCCCGATCCGCCTCCAGCCTGGCCTGCTTGACGACGTTGCTGACGCTCCCACCTGCTGCTGGAGGGAAGCCAGCTCCTCCTCCGCGGCAGCCTTGGCCTTGAGCGCGGCCTCCCGCCGGTTCTCCGCTTCCGTCAGCACCTCCTTGAGGCCGCTGATCTCCTGCTCGAGCTCCTCGCACTTCTTCTTGAAGCGGTCCTCCTGAGCCTTCAGCTTCTTGCTGTGGTCTGTGGCGATCGCCTGGCGGCTCCTCTCGACCCTCACGTCGGCATCCGCCAGGATCTTTTTCTCCTTGACCTCCAGTGCGGCGTCGGTCTTCTCCATGCGCCGGTTGTAGGAGGCCTAGGCGGCAGCCACCTCGCGATCCAGTGTCTCCAGGCGCTCGCGCTCCGCGGCCTGGTCGGCTGTCGTCCTCGCAAGCTCCCACTCCCGGATCGCGAGATCAGCTTCGCGACCTGCAAGGCCTTCGGCGCGCCTGTCGAGCTCGCTCTCCCGTGCCTGGAGCAGCTGCGCCTGGGCAGCATGCTGCTCCTCAAGCACCTTCATGCGAGCCTCCGCCTCCTCGCGGCGCCTGTCGGCCGCGTCGGCCTCCCGCACGGCATTCTTGAAGAGCTCCTTTGCCTCAAAGGCGGCCTTACGCGTTTCTCCCGCGCGGCCTCGTCTTGGCGCCGGCCCAGCTTGATGGCGGCGTCGAGTAGCCGCCACCCCTCCGCAAGGCGCGGTCGCTCCCCGGCGAGGCGCGTCTCCTCCGCCTGGAGTTCCGCCTCGAGCTGGCCCAGAGCCGCCCTGGCGTTCCGCAAAACCCCGCGCTTGAGCAGGGTGCGGCTGTTCTCGAGCGCCAGGGCCCAGTCCGGGTCTGACTCCTCGCCGCCCTCCGTCGTCACAACCTGGGAAGGCCCGGCGTCATTCTTCAGGAGCGGGGGTCTCGCCGGAGTCTCCTCCTCCTCTTGCTGCGGCGGCATGCTCTGCGGGCTCGTCGCGCCCGTGGTGGGAGCCTCGCGCGCCGGCGAGTGTCGGGGGCTTGCCGAGGCGCCCCCGGCATCTGCAGCTACTACTTGTGAGCTGCGTTGGTAATTCCCTGAAGAGGAAGGGAGATGCAGTACAGTAGAGATAAGTATTTCCCTCAGTTATGAAACCAAGGTTATCAAGCCAGTAGAAGAACCATGCAACACCTCGTTAGCAGCACCTGCACACAAAACAACAAATCCTTGCACCCAACGCAAACAAGGGGTTGTCAATCCCTCGGCGGTAAGTTGCAAGATTAAATTGTATGTGATAGGTAGATAGATTGAAACAAAAATACAAAATAAAATAAATAAGATAAAATTGCTGCAAGTATTTTTTTTGGGTTTTAGTATATGATTTAGATAAACCCGGGGGCCATAGTTTTCACTAGAGGCTTCTCTCAAGAAAATAGCATACGGTGGGTAGACAAATTACTGTTGGGCAATTGATAGAAAAGCGAATAATCATGACGATATCCAAGGCAATGATCATGTATATAGGCATCACGTCCGAGACAAGTAGACCGACTCCTGCCTACATCTACTACTATTACTCCACACATCGACCGCTATCCAGCATGCATCTAGTGTATTAAGTCCATAAAGAACGGAGTAACGCCTTAAGCAAGATGACATGATGTAGACAAAGTAAACTCACGCATGAATAAACCCCATCTTTTTACCCTTAATAGCAACGATACATACGTGTCATGTCCCTTTCTGTCACTGGGATTGAGCACCGCAAGATCGAACCCATTACAAAGCACCTCTTCCCATGGCAAGATAAATCAATCTAGTTGGCCAAACCAAATCAATAGATCAGAGAAGAAATACGAAGCTATAATAATCATGCATAAAAGAGATCAGAGAAGACTCAAATAATATTCATGGATAATCTGATCATAAACTCACAATTCATCGGATCCCAACAAACACACCGCAAAAAGTGATTACATTGGATAGAACTCCAAGAACATCGAGGAGAACATAGTATTGAAGATCAAAAGGAGAGAAGAAGCCATCTAGCTACTAACTATGGACCCGAAGGTCCGTGGTAAACTACTCACGCATCATCGGAAGGGCAGCAAGGTTGATGTAGAGCCCCTCCGTGATCGATTCCCCCTCCGGCAGAGTACCGGAAAAGGCCTCCAGATGGGATCTCTCGAGAACAGAAACTTGCGGCGACGGAAAAAGTATTTCATGGACTCCCTGGTGGTTTCCAGATTTATGGGAATTTATAGTGGTGGAATTAGGTCAAACGGAGCTGAGGTGGGCCCACGAGGCACCAGGGCGCGCCTGCTCGTGGCCACCTCCTCTGGCGTCTGGTCTTCTCCCGAAGCTTCTAGTGTCGGTATTGTCCAGAAAAAAATCTCCAAAAAGTTTCGTGGCATTTGGACTTCGTTTGGTATTGATATTCTGTAAAACAAAAAACAGGCAGAAAACAGCAACTGGCACTGGGCACTAAGTTAATAGGTTAGTCCCAAAAAATGATATATAATTGCTATAAATGTATATAAAAACATCCAAGATTGATAATATAACAGCATGGAGCAATCAAAAATTAGAGATACGTTGGAGACGTATCCGCATCCCCAAGCTTAATTCCTCCTCGTCCTCGAGTAGGTAAATGATAAAAACAGAATTTTTGATGTGGAACGCTACCTATCATATTCATCATATATTCTTTATTTTTTAGCATGGACATTTGGACTTGAATGATTCAAAGCAATAGTCTATAGTTTGACATGAAGATATAAATACTCAAGCATGCTAACAAGCAACCATGTCTTTCAAAATATCAACGCTAAAGAAAGTTATCCCTAGCCCATTATGCTCAATCATTGATCCATTCATGAACACTCAAATATTAGCTACACACAATGCACAAGCATGACAATAGTGCTCTCTAGTTGGTGTTTTATAAGAGAAGATGGAGACTCAAAATAAAAATAAAAATTGCATAAAAGTAAATAGATAGGCCCTTCGCAGAGGGAAGCGGAGATTTGCTAATGTGCCAGAGCTCAAAGCTTAAATTAGAGAGATAAAAATATTTTGAGAGGCATGCTTTTCCTATCAACGAAAACGACCAAGAATTCCCAATATCTTCCATGCTAGACACATCATAGGCAGTTCCCAAACAAAAAGTAAATTTTATTTCCTTTCCACCATTCTTTCACAATCCATGGCTAGCCGTATCCACGGGTGCCCTCCATACAAACACTTTCCAAGGAATTTTGTTGTTATTAATTTTTGATTTCATTGTGGGACTGGGCATCCCTATTACCAGCCACTCTCTCGTGCAATGACAAGTGAATAAACACTCATCGTGAGAATAACACACCTAGCATGGAAAATATTGGCCACCCCCTGTCGCTTCATGAGAGGTACGGGCACACAAAACGGAAAAATTATTTTGAAAATTAGAGTTGGCACACGCAAATTTACTTGGAACGGCATGGAAATACTGCATATAGGTAGATATAGTGGACTCATTTAGCACAACTTGGGTTTAAGGAGTTTGAATGCACAAGCAGTATTTCCGCTTAGTACAAATGAAGACTAGAAAATAGATTGAGAAGCAACCAACCAAAATGCGAAAACGGTCATAAACATGCATTGAACATAACTAACACCGAATAATGCACCATAAGTAGGATATAATTTCTTTGCATAACTATTGACTTAATGTGCATGCATAGGGAATCACAAACCTTAACACGAATATTCTTACTAAATCACAATTACTCACTAACATGACTCACATATCATCATCTCCATATCGCAAAACTATTGCAAGGAATCACACTTATCATATTCAATGATCTATATGAAAGTTTTTATTATATCCCTCTTGAATATTCATCACTTTGGGACCAAATTCATATCTTGTGGAAATTACCATTACTATTGTCGACTCTCAAAAAGATATAAGTGAAGCATGAGAGCGCAAATATTTCTTCAAAATTTTCATCTTATCAAATCTCAAAATAATATAAGTGAAGAACGAGAGTTCAAATATTTCTTCAAAATATAATCACCGCCGTGCTCAAAAAGATTTAAGTGAAGCACTAGAGCAACTGCCTAGCTCAAAAAATTTAAGTGAAGCACATAGAGTATTCTAACAAATCATGATGAACGTGTGGCTCTCTCAAATAGGTGTGTCCAGCAAAGATGATTGTGACAAACTAAAAAGCAAATAAAGCAAAGACTCATATAATACAAGATGCTCCAAGCAAAACACATATCATGTGACGAATAAAAATATAGCTCCAAGTAAAATTACCGATGGTTGGTAGAAGAAAGAGGGGATGCCTTCTGGGGCATCCCCAAGCTTAGACACTTGAGTCTTCCTTGAATATTACCATGGTGTGCCTCGGGCATCCCCAAGCTTAGGCTCTTGCCACTCCTTATTCCTTCATCCATCGTGATCTCACCCAAAACTTGAAAACTTCAATCACACAAAACTCAGCAAAACCTTCGTGAGATCCGTTAGTATAAAAAAATAAATCACCACTTTAAGTACTGTTGAAAACCCATTCATATTTTATTTTTGCATTATACCTACTGTATTCTAACTTATCCATGGCTTATACCCCCCGATACAATCCATAGTTTCATCAAAACAAGCAAGCAAAGCATCAAAAACAGAATCTGTCAAAAACAGAACAGTCTGTAGCAATCTATTTAAAAGCCACACTTATGTAACTCCAAAATTTCTGAAACATTAGGAAAACATGCGCAATTCACATACCAATACTGTGTAAAAATTTCAGATTTTTTTGACGCTCCTGTACAGAAAAAAAATACTAGCACTGGACGCAAAACCTTCTGTTTTCCAAACAGCATCAATTATACTATCTTCCAAATCACCCCAAAGGTTTTACTTGGCACAAACACTAATTAAAACATAATAACTCAATCATAACAGTAGCATAAATGTGAAAACACACCATAACAGAAACAAAAACTAAAAATTTATTTTATTCATTGGGTTGCCTCCCAACAAGCGCTATTGTTTTATGCCCCTAGCTAGGCATAATGCATAATTTCAAGTATTGTCATCTTTCTTCTTCTTATCCAAAGATGCACTTTCATCCAAGGATTTTTCAAAGGTAATATGAAACACATCATCCATAGAAATTTTTGCATTAGCAAGTTGTCCATCTGTAAATCCTTCTTGATTACCGGCTACAATCCAAGAGTATTGTCTATTAACACTATTGAAAACTTGTTGGATTATATTCAAAGGAGGAACTTCTTCTTTAATATTCTCATCAAAGATGTGGTCATTGTTTAACAAATACCTCAACAAGTAATCATTATTATAAAGGATCTCATCTATTACCGGTTTCTCACGGTTCATACCATAAAAATCAAAGATTTCCTTAGCTTCTCGCACTATGTGATCAAATTCATTCATGAGAACAAGGGTAGCTATTTTCTTAGCTCTAGGATCTTTTATAACCGGTAACTCATAAAACAATCTTTGCAAAGTAGGATGGGTGCGAATAAATCTTCTTTCAAGTTTAAGAATAAGTGCGGAAATAGCATCGGCATAATTGTTAGTTTTTTTAAGTATTGGAGCATCATCAAAAGCCAAGGTCCCAATGCAATTGAAAAATTCTTGGATGACACTTTTTCCTATAACATTACCATGTACCAACACAAAAGTTTTAGCATCAAGATTGGTAGAACTTCCCATTTTAGGATTTTTACCATCATCAGTTTCCGCCATGCCAAAATCACTCATGATAACAATCTTCAAGCAAGCGAACAAGCAAACAAGAAAAAGGCAAACGAAAAATATTTTTGTATTTTTGTAAAAACTTTTTAGAAGTGGGGGAGATAAAAACGAGAGGCAAAGGCAAATAAAGTAAATGCAAGGAGATGAAGTTTTATGCATAGGTACTTGATAGATGTTGATGATGTCTCCCCGACAACGGCGCTAGAAATTCTTCCTGCTACTTGTGAGCTGCGTTGGTAATTCCCTGAAGAGGAAGGGAGATGCAGTATAGTAGAGATAAGTATTTCCCTTAGTTATGAAACCAAGGTTATCAATCCAGTAGGAGAATCATGCAACACCTCATTAGCAGCACCTTCACACAAAACAACAAATCCTTGCACCCAACGCAAACAAGGGGTTGTCAATCCCTCGGCGGTAAGTCGCAAGATTAAATTGTATGTGATAGATAGATAGATTGAAACAAAAATACAAAATAAAATAAATATGATAAAATTGCAGCAAGTATTTTTAGGGTTTCAGTATATGATTTAGATAGAACCGGGGGCCATAGTTTTCACTAGAGGCTTCTCTTAAGAAAATAGCATACGGTGGGTAGACAAATTACTGTTGGGCAATTGATAGAAAAGCGAATAATCATGACGATATCCAAGGCAATGATCATGTATATAGGCATCACGTCCGAGACAAGTAGACCGACTCCTGCCTGCATCTACTACTATTACTCCACACATCGACCGCTATCCAGCATGCATCTAGTGTATTAAGTCCATAAAGAACGGAGTAACGCCTTAAGCAAGATGACATGATGTAGACAAAGTAAACTCACGCATGAATAAACCCCATCTTTTTACCCTTAATAGCAACAATACATACGTGTCATGTCCCTTTCTGTCACTGGGATTGAGCACCGCAAGATCGAACCCATTACAAAGTACCTCTTCCCATGGCAAGATAAATCAATCTAGTTGGCCAAACCAAATCAATAGATCGGAGAAGAAATACGAAGCTATAATAATCATGCATAAAAGAGATCATAGAAGACTCAAATAATATTCATGGATAATCTGATCATAAACTCACAATTCATCGGATCCCAACAAACACACCGCAAAAAGTGATTACATCGAATAGAACTCGAAGAACATCGAGGAGAACATTGTATTGAAGATCAAAAAGAGAGAAGAAGCCATCTAGCTACTAACTATGGACCCGAAGGTCTGTGGTAAACTACTCACGCATCATCGGAAGGGCAGCAAGGTTGATGTAGAGCCCCTCCGTGATCGATTCCCCCTCCGGTGGAGTACCGGAAAAGGCCTCCGGATGGGATCTCTGGTGGTTTCCAGATTTATGGGAATTTATAGTGGTGGAATTAGGTCAAACGGAGCTGAGGTGGGCCCACGAGGCACCAGGGCGCGCCTGCCCCCCCCAGGCGTGCCCTGGTGGCTCGTGGCCACCTCCTCTGGCATCTAGTCTTCTCCCGAAGCTTCTAGTGTTGGTATTATCCAGAAAAAAATCTCCAAAAAGTTTTGTGGCATTTGGACTTCGTTTGGTTTTGATATTCTGTAAAACAAAAAACAGGCAGAAAATAGCAACTGGCACTGGGCACTAAGTTAATAGGTTAGTCCAAAAAAATGATATATAATTGCTATAAATGTATATAAAAACATCCAAGATTGATAATATAACAGCATGGAACAATCAAAAATTATAGATACGTTGGAAACGTATCGGCAGCCTCCGTGGCGGGGGTAGAGCTCGGCGAGGGAGTTTGCGCCTCCGCCTCCTCCATTGCTGCGTCCCCTCCTACAGCGGGCGCCTCTGGAGGCGCGGCCCCTCCTCCGGAGGCCGCCTCCCGAGGCTCATCTTCCTTGGCCTCAGGAGCCGCGTCGACGTGCGGCTCTGGAGGAGCCACCTGCTCCTCCTCCAGCTCCGTGCGCCCCGTTTCGGCTTCGGGGCGGCGGGTGGCCTTTGCGTGCCCTTCGGCGCCCGCGGTAGGCGTCGGGCCCCCCTTTGAGCCAGGGGTCTTCGGTTTCTTCTTCTTCATGGGCCTCCTGCGCGCGCGAGGGCTCAGCTCCAGATCTCGGGAGGAAGAAAGAGGCACAAGGAAAAAGAAACGAGAGCAGTGACTTACTCTTCGTTGGGGACTCATTTCCTCTTCTTCATCACCAGCGGCGGTCGGCTGCCACTACCGCTCTCACGGGGATCAGCAACCCCGTCCTTGGTGCCATCCTTCTCGGCAGGGGACTCCGTTGCACCGCCATCCGCGCCAGTCTTCTTCGCAGGGGGCTCGGTGGCCCCGCTGTCGGCGCCTGCCTCCTCCATGCGTGGCTCGTCAGCCATCGCGCTGGTACTCCCTTCGCCTCCTGCGCCGACAGGTCGGGAGGGCTCAACCCTGAATTGGGCGTCGTCGTCGTCCTCAAGGTCGCAAATGAGTTGCCGGCGGTTTCACGAGGCAGGCCCACCGTCGCTCCCCTCCGCGGTGCCTCCCGAGGCCTCGGCGTCGACCCGGTCTCCCGAGTCGGGAACCACCATAAGCGGGTTCTCGCGAGGCTCCACTGGTCAAAGATTGGCATCTTCGCGACCAGCCGCTCCATCTCCTGGTAGCGGTACAGTGGGGGCGCATCCACGGGCGGGTCCACCACATTGCCGCCAAGCAGGATATGCATGATCCACTCCAGCACCGCCGGCTTCAGGCTACCGACGCTCAGCCTCATGGATCCATTGATCTTCCACACCGGGCGCGAGCGCTTCTGGAGTGGCACTATGCGCCGCAGCAGGTACTCCTTGACGACCATCGCCCCCGTGAGGCCCTCTGCGTTCTGGTCGGCCATCCGCTCCCAGATGGGTGCCAGCCTCGGGTCGGTGAGCTTCTCATGCTCCCACCCCGAGCTCTTCACGGCGGGGTCTGTCAGTTCCATCAGCAGCTGGTTATGATGGCACGCGTCCATATAGATCCAGCGCTGCGTGTAGCCCTCTGATGTCTACTACACAACTTTATTCTTGTAGACTCGTGTTGGGCCTCCAAGCGTAGAGTTTTGTAGGACAGTAGCAAATTTCCCTCAAGTGGATGACCTAAAGTTTATCAATCCGTGGGAGGCGTAGGATGAAGATGGTCTCTCTCAAACAACCCTGCAATCAAATACAAGAAATCTCTAGTGTCCCCAACACACCCAATACAATGGAAAATTGTATAGGTGCACTAGTTCGACGAAGAGATGGTGATACAAGTGTAGTATGGATAGTAGATATAGGTTTTTATAATCTAAAAATAAAAAAACAGCAAGGTAGCAAGTGATAAAAGTGAGCACAAACGGTATTGCAATGCTTGAAAACAAGGCCTAGGGTTCATACTTTCACTAGTGCAATCTCTCAACAGTGTTAACATAATTTGATCATATAACAATCCATCAACGTGTGACAAAGAATCACTCCAAAGTTACTATTAGCGGAGACCATAAGATAGAAATTGTTGTAGGGTACGAAACCACCTCAAAGGTATTCTTTCCGATCAATCTATTGAGCTATTCCTATAAGTGTCACAAACAGCCCTAGAGTTCGTACTAAAATAACACCATATGACACGCATCAACCAACTCTAATGTCACCTAGATACTCCAATGTCATCACAAGTATCCGTGAGTTGATTATTCGATATGCATCAAACAACTCCAGATTTATAATATTCAATCCACACGAAGAACTTCAAAGAGTGCCCCAAGATTTCTACCGGAGAAAGTAGGACGAAAACGTGCATCAACCCCTATGCATAGATTACCCCAATGTCACCTCGGGAATCCGCGAGTTGAGTGCCAAAACATACATCAAGTGAATCAATATAATACCCCATTGTCACCACGGGTATTCATATGCAAGACATACATCAAGTGTTCTCAAATCCATAAAAGTATTCAATCCGATAATAGTGAAACCTCAAAGGTAAAAACTCAATTCATCACAACAAGATAGAGAGGGAGAAACACCATATGATCCAACTATATTAACAAAGCTCGCGGTACATCAAGATCGTGCCAAATCAAGAACACGAGAGAGAGAGAGAGAGAGAGAGATCAAACACATAGCTACTAGTACATACCCTCAGCCCCGAGTGTGAACTACTCCCTCCTCGTCATGGAGACCACCAGGATGATGAAGATGGTCTCCGATGATGATTTCCCCCTCCGGCAGGGTGCCGAAACAGGGCTCCAGATGGTATTCGAAGGTACAGAGGCTTGCGGCGGCGGAATCAATGTTCTAGGGTTATTTCTGGTGGTTTCTCTATTTATAGGATTTTTCAGCGTTGGAATCACGCGAAGATGGGCTAAGATGGGCCCACGAGGTACCACGACGCGACCCCCCCCAGGGCACACCGTGATGGCTTGTGAGCACCTCGTGAGGCTTCTGGTCCTTCCACGAAGCTTCGGGGGTCTCTTTTGGTCCAAAAAAAATCATCAAAAACTTTCGTCCAATTCCGAGAACTTTTATTTCTGCACAAAAAACAACACCACGGTAGTTCTACTGAAAACAGCATCAGTCCGGGTTAGTTCTAATCAAATCATACCAAAACCATATAGAATTGTTATAAACATGGCATGAATACTTCATAAATTATATATACATTGGAGACGTGTCAACATCCCCAAGCTTAATTCCTGCTCGTCCTGGGGTAGGTAAATGATAAAAGAAATAATTTATGAAGTGTGAATGCTAGCATAGTGCATAGGTTTGATCAAGGATAATTTTAATCACTTTTCCTAGCATCATAACAGCAACTCTTTCTCATAAAACTCATCATGATAAAGTAGCAATCAATTCACATGTTATGGTTCAAACAATGCATTCTCTTGAAACTTAACAACCTATGTTCTTAGTCACCAAACAATTGCAATTCAACTTAATTTCAACAAAGTCTAAGTAAGAGCTCCACATACTCAATTATCATATAGTCTTCTATGATTGCTAGTACTCAAAGCATATTTTTAGAACAAATGGCATCCATCGAACACAGAGAAAGATAGGGGCTTAGTGTTTCGCCTCCCAACTTATTTATCATAGAGATAATTGTCAACAATAATAAACCATGATCATATATATTTGACTGGCCATATATGCCTGGATCTTTCCCCACCACATGATACTTGCCAACTAGAGAATAATTGAGGTTGAAATGAGAAGGAATACTATTGACTCTTGCATAAAAGTAAATACATAAAGTAAAAGATAGGCCCTTCGCAGAGGGAAGCAGAGGTTATCATGCGCTTTTGATTTTTGGATGTGCAAGCCCTTAATGCAAAGGAATGCCACGTTATATTGCCCCTTGTGATAGCAACCTTTATTATGCAGTCCGTCGCTTTTATTTCTTTACCATCACAAGTTTGTACAACGCTTATTTTCCCTTGCAATAAAAGATCATACATATTTTAGGAGCATTTTTGTTGCTTTTTGCACCGATGACAACTTACTTGAAGGATCTTATTCAATCCATAGGTAGATATGGTGGAAACTCATGGCAAGAAACTGGGTTTAAGGGATTTTGGATGCACAAGTAGTATCTCTACTTAGTATGAATTTTTGGCTAGCAAAAGATCCTAAGCAAGCACCACATGTTAGAGGATCCATAACAATATAACTTCTATGCAAATATACCCAAACATAACTCATTACGTTGTCTTACTTGTTCAACTTCAACTAATTTGCTCAAGTTTGAAAATAATTAATGGGTATTCACAATCATAAAAGATGTCAAACATAATATATTTATATGTGAAAGTTCTCTTCCTTATACTAATCATTCATGAATTGCTTGTATGACCAATATTGTGATTGTCAAGCTTCAATAGATTTCACTTTCTAACCCAAATGTGAAACTACTACTAGACATGATACAAGCATATGAAGCACATATAATTTCAAATTTATGATATTCAATTCATTCAATAATTTACTCTTACGATATAGGTGAAGCACAAGAGTAAATGACAAACTACTCCAAAAAGATATAAGTGAAGATCAATGAGTAGTCAAACAATTAAGTTGCTATGTGAGGACTCTCTCTCATAAAAAAAATCAGATTTTAAGTATTTTATTCAAACAGCAAACAAAACAAAATAAAATGACATTCCAAGAATAGCACATCTCATGCGAAGAAGCAAAAACTTATGCTCAACCGATACTAACCGATAATTGTTGAAGAAGAAAGGTGGGATGCCTACCGGGGCATCCCCAAGCTTGGATGCTTGAGACTTCTTGAAATATTATATTGGGATGCCTTGGGCATCCCCAAGCTTGAGCTTTTATGTCTCCTTAATTCCTCTCATATCACGGTTTCCCTAAATCTTAAATACTTCATCCACACAAAACTCAACAAGAACTCGTGAGATAAGTTAGTATAAATCAACTCAAAACCTTAACATTCTTTACTGTAGAAAATTACTAAAATTATAATTAAACATTGCATACTAAATTCCTCTGCATATTTAACACTCCTATATACAAATAGAAACATTAAACAAGCAAACATGTGCAAAGAATGCCACTATAACAGCAATCTGCCGAAACAGAATAGTCTGTAAAGGGTGAATAAGAATTCATACTTCCCTAACTCCAAAAATTCTGAAAAATTACCACGTGACAGAGAACTCATGCATTCTTAATGTGTAAAAATTTCAGATTTTTATCATGTTCTGACTATTCAGGAATATTCTGTACATAACAGAAAACTTTCTGTTTTCAAACAGCAACACAAGAACTTGCAAACTGAGCATGGTAAAGGCTATGCTTGGCATTTTATTGAACTAAAAGATACAAAACATGGTTATTGATGACAGCTAGCAAACCCAAACAAAATAAAATGAAGCTCGAAGCAAAACTCATATTATGTGATGAATAAAAATATAGCTCCATGTGAGGTATACCGATAATGTTGAAGACGAAAGAGGGGATGCCATCCGGGGCATCCCCAAGCTTAGACGCTTGAGTCTTCCTTGAATATTAGCTTGGGGTGCCTTGGGCATCCCCAAGCTTAGATGCTTGAGTATTCCTTGAATATTAGCTTGGGGTGCCTTGGGCATCTCCAAGCTTAGGGTCTTGCCACTACTTATTCTCCTCATATCGATATCTCACCCAAAACTTGAAAACTTAAATCACACAAAACTTAACGGAACTTTGTGAGATAGTTTAGTATGATAAAAATAAACCATCCGCTTAGGTACTGTCAAGACAAGATTCATAATTGTTCTCACATAATACCTACTGTATTCTATCATTTCCACAATTTATATTACTCAATATAAGCTATGGAAACACTAAAACAAGCAAAGTATGCTCCGAAAACAGAATCTGTCAAAAACAGAACAGTCTGTAATGAGCGATTTGAAAACCATACTTCCGTACCTCCAAAAATTCTGAACAATTAGGAAAACGTAAATAATTTGTATCCCAATACTGTGTAAAAATTTCAGAATTTTCTCACGCTCCAGTACAGAATAGAAATTCCAGCACTGGACGCAAAAGTTTCTGTTTTTGCACAGAATCAAATCAACAAGTATCCACACTATCCCAAAGGCTTTACTTGGCACATTATTGAAAGAAAACATATAAAACATGATTACTACAGTAGCTTAATTATATGAACACACAAAAACAGTAGGTATAAATATTGGGTTGTCTCCCAACAAGCGCTTTTCTTTAATGCCTTTTAGCTAGGCATGATGATTTTAATGATGCTCATATAAAAGTAAAGAATTGAAACACAATGGGAGCAACATGAAACATATGACAAGCACAATTAAGTCTAACCAACTTCCTATGCATAGGGATTTTGCGAGCAAACAATTTATGGGAGCAAGAATGAACTAGCATGGGAAGGCAAAACAAGTGCAACTTCAAAACTTTCAACATAAAGAGAGGAAACTTGATGTTGTTGAAATATATATAAGCATATCTTCCCCTATCATAAAAATTTTCAGTGGCATCATGAATAAATTCAACAATATAGCTATCACATAAAGCATTCTTTTCATGATCCACAAGCATAGAATTTTTACTACTCTCTACATAAGCGATTTTCTTCTCATTCATAATAGTGGGAGCAAACTCAACAAAATAACTATCATGAGATACTTGATTGGCATAATCAAATTGAAAATTAAAATCATGATGACAAGTTTCATAGTTATCATTATTCTTTATAGCATACATGTCATCACAATAATCATCATAGATAACAACTTTGTTGACATAATCAATTGAAACCTTTTCCAAAATAGTGGAATCATCATTAAATAAAGTCATGACCTCTCCAAATCCACTTTTATCAATATTGTAAAAAGATTCAACACCCTCCAAAATAGTGGGATCATTATTACATAAAGTTGACACTCTTCCAAACCCACTTTCATCATTGTAATCATCATAAATAGGAGGCATGCTATCATCATAATAAATTTTCTCATCAAAACTTGGGGGGCTAAAAATATCATCTTCATCAAACATTTCATCCCCTAGCTTGTAGCTTTGCATATCATTAGCATCATGGGTATTCAAAGAATTCATACTAACAACATTGCAATCAAGCTCATCATTCAAATATTTTATGCCAAACAGTTTATTGAATTCTTCTTCTATCAATTGAGCACAATTTTCCGCTCCATCATTTTCAAGAAAAACATTATAAAGACGAATAATATGAGGCAACCTAAATTCCATTTTTTGTAGTTTTCTTTTTAAAACCAAACTAGTGATAAACAAGAAACTAAAAGATTCAATTGCAAGATCTAAAGATATACCTTCAAGCACTCACCTCCCCGGCAACGGCGCCAGAAAAGAGCTTGATGTCTATTACGCAAATTTATTCTTGTAGACTCGTGTTGGGCCTCCAAGCGCAGAGTAATGTAGGACAGTAGCAAATTTCCCTCAAGTGGTTGACCTAAAGTTTATCAATCCGTGGGAGGCGTAGGATGAAGATGGTCTCTCTCAAACAACCCTGCAATCAAATACAAGAAATCTCTTGTGTCCCCAACACACCCAATACAATGGCAAATTGTATAGGTGCACTAGTTCGGCGAAGAGATGGTGATACAAGTGTAGTATGGATAGTAGATATAGGTTTTTATAATCTAAAAATAAAAAAACAGCAAGGTAGCAAGTGATAAAAGTGAGCACAAACGGTATTACAATGCTTGAAAACAAGGCCTAGGGTTCATACTTTCACTAGTGCAATCTCTCAACAGTGCTAACATAATTGGATCATATAGCAATCCATCAACGTGTGACAAAGAATCACTCCAAAGTTCCTATTAGCGGAGAACATAAGATAGAAATTGTTGTAGGGTACGAAACCACCTCAAAGTTATTCTTTCTGATCAATCTATTGAGCTATTCCTATAAGTGTCACAAACAACCCTAGAGTTTGTACTAAAATAACACCATATGACATGCATCAACCAACTCTAATGTCACCTAGATACTCCAATGTCACCACAAGTATCCGTGAGTTGATTATTTGATATGCATCAAACAACTTCAGATTCATAATATTCAATCCACACATAGAACTTCAAAGAGTGCCCCAAGATTTCTACTGGAGAAAGTAGGACGAAAACGTGCATCAACCCCTATGCATAGATTACCCCAATGTCACCTCAGGAATCCGCGAGTTGAGTGTCAAAACATACATCAAGTGAATCAATATAATACCCCATTGTCACCATGGGTATTCATATGCAAGACATACATCAAGTGTTCTCAAATCCATAAAAGTATTCAATCTGATAATAGTGAAACCTCAAAGGTAAAAACTCAATTCATCACAACAAGATAGGGAGGGAGAAACACCATATGATCCAACTATATTAACAAAGCTCGCGGTACATCAAGGTCGTGCCAAATCAAGAACACGAGAGTGAGAGAGAGAGATCAAACACATAGCTACTAGTACATACCCTCAGCCCCGAGGGTGAACTACTCCCTCCTCGTCATGGAGACCACCGGGATGATGAAGATGTCCTCCGGTGATGATTTCCCCCTCCGGCAGGGTGCCGGAATAGGGCTCCAAATGGTATTTCGAAGGTACAAAGGCTTGCGGCGGCGGAGTCAAAGTTCTAGGTTTATTTCTGGTGGTTTCTCTATTTATAGGATTTTTCAGCGTTGGAATCACGCGAAGATGGGCTAAGATGGGCCCACGAGGTACTACGGCGCCCCCCCAGGGCGCGCCGTGATGGCTTGTGAGCACCTCGTGAGGCTTCTGGTCCTTCCACGAAACTTTGGGGGTCTCTTTTGGTCCAAAAAAAATCGTCAAAAAGTTTCGTCCAATTCTGAGAACTTTTATTTCTGCACAAAAAACAACACCACGGTAGTTCTGCTGAAAACAGCGTCAGTCCGGGTTAGTTCTAATCAAATCATACCAAAACCATATAGAATTGTTATAAACATGGCATGAATACTTCATAAATTATAGATACATTGGAGACGTATCACCCTCCACCTTCTTCGGGATCTTCAAGCTGATGATGTCGTCCTCCGTCGCCTTGACGCTGAGGAACGAGGCGCACGCGGAGCGCTGGTTCGGTGCGGTCAGCCGCAGGCTAAAGAGGTGGCGGAAGAGTGCCACCGAGGGCATCACGCCCATGAAGGCCTCGCAGTAAAAGGCGAAGATGGTGAGGAGGAAGATGGAGTTGGGTTGGAGATGGAGGGCGTGGATCTGGTAGTGCGTCAGGATGGCATTGAAGAAATCCGAAAACGGCGGCACCAGGCCGGCGTAAACACTATGAACGAAGAAGCGGAAGGTCATCGCCTCCAGGTCGCGCGGCGCGCACGAGCCTGGCCAGATCTTCGTCGCCGTCCACTCATTCTGGTCGCTCGCGGTCATCGGGATCACCTTGTCCAGGTCTTCCCGGTTGGCGATGATGGAGCGCTGCAGAGCTGGCTCCAAGGCCGGCGTGCTCGGGGTCGCGGCTGCCGCCCTTCCCTTCTTGCCGGCGGGCGCCATTGCTACGCGGCGAAGCTTTGGGGGGAGAGGAGGAAGAAGTAGTGCGCAAGGAAGGAGATGCGAGGAGTCAGGCGCAAGGAGGCGAGGAGTGCGAAGGAAGGCAATGATGGCCCTGCGCCCCGCGCGGGTCTGTTTTATGGCAGCACGTGCAGTTACCGAGGCGTAGTGGAGGAAGTGGGGGCGTCCCGCGTCCCATCATGTGCCACGTGTTGAACCTGGGCCCCGCAGTATGTCAGGGCCCACACAGTTTCGCTCCCAACGGACGGGAACCTGCACGCCACGGGCCCGGGGGCTACTGTCGGGCTAGTGGGAACTAGGGTACCACAGCCCGTCTACCTGCAGCCCAGGATGCAATGCCTGGCGAGGCCCAGGAGGTGGCCCAGTCACGGGTGCTGCGAAGCAAGACACCTTGCGAGGCCCCAGCCTCACAAGGACCCCTCCGCACGGAGCGGGCCACCAAGACTTAGCAGTGGCAGCTGCAGTAGGGAGCCTCACAAGGCCCCCACGCGAGGCGGCCTCCCGAGGCCATCCGGGGCGGGCGCCACCTGGCGCTGGTCACGTGGTACGGTGCCCACCACGTGGGTGACGCGCTTGGCGATGAACGGCGGCAGGAGCCGTACCAGCAGGCGCGGACAGAGATGTTTTCCTCTTTGGTTCTAAAGGAGCAGCACCAGCTCCCCTCCTACAAAGCGAGTCCCAATGCTTGCCCGTTTGGTGTATGAAGACCAGGATGATAAGGCGCGCAGGGCGGAGGTCATCACCGAGCCCACCGGCGCGTCATGGATAACACCTTTGCAGGCGGAGACCGTCTTTTGTCAGGATAAGCCTGGGCGCCTGTCCCCTTTGGAATTGCCGTTGTGTGTGGCTACCCTTCCTGCCAATGTTTTCGGGGGAAGAGGACCAAGGCGGCTATAAAAGGGGCAGAGCTGCCACTGTGGAGAAGGAGAAGTCCCTTGTCTTCAACCTTGTACGCGAGAGATCTCTTGCCAACAGTAATCCCAAAACACAAAGCAGGAGTAGGGTTTTACACCGCAAGGTGGCCCGAACCTGGGTAGCTGATGTGTCCCTTGTCATGCCTTGTGCTCTGCGTGCTCTCGCCGTAGTCTCGCCGTGGTCACCGTTGGGTCAGTAGGAATGAGCGCGCCCCAGAGTTCGAACCAGTGTCCCCGGAGCCCCGTTTCTGACAAATGCTATGGTTGGGTTTTACCTTAATGATCTTTAGTAGTTGCAGATGCTTGCTAGAGTTCCAATCATAAGTGCATAAGATCCAAGTATGGAAAGTATGTTAGCTCATGCCTCTCCCTCATATAAAATTGGAATAATGATTACCGGTCTAGTTATCAATTGCCTAGGGACAAATCCTTCTCTTGTTCTACAAAAGCTTTCTACTAAACAACTAACTTTTATTATCTTGCAAATTACTCCTAGTTTTATTCCCGCTAAGTACTTCTAGTTTTATTCTTGCAAACTTATCCTTACACCCACAAAGTACTTCTAGTTTCATACTAGTTCTAGGTAAAGCGAACGTTAAGTGTGCGTAGAGTTGTATCGGTGGTCGATAGAACTTGAGAGAATATTAATTCTACCTTTAGCTCCTCGTTGGGTTCGACACTCTTACTTATCGAAAAAGGCTACAATTGATCCCCTATACTTGTGGGTTATCAGTCCATACATGGGTGACGTGGCTTCTTACATGTGGGACCGTACGCTTGTGACGGCGTGCATAACCGTCATAGTTTGTATGCACGATTAATTTTTTTTACATTGCAACTGGCGGGCATATTTGATACAAAATTGTAATATTTGACAATTTGAATATGAATTTGTGCAAAATTTCAATTCTAATGCAAATTGAGCCATCACAGTAGTGATTAATTTGCAAACATAATAATCTCTCCCAGACTGTCTGAGATATTACAATAGGCAACCATGGGACATAGTCGCACAATAAAATTAGACAGCTAACGAAGTTTCATCACCTTCAGACAATGCACCAGTATGATGGGGTGTTTTTCAGCTGTGGGCAATGAATGATTTCGATAGTAACTCGACGATGTAGTGAATAACTCCCTCAAGATCTTGAAGCGTCCTTTCGTGAGCCAAAATTTTCTCTTCCTTGGCATTGTTGACGATTTTAAGTTTTTTTGCGTACACTCTAAATGCAATCTTGGTAGACTAAAACTCTTGACGAAGCTCTGACAAGGAATTTTTTCAGAGTCTCAAATTCATCCAGCTTGTGTGGTAGGGTCTTCTTGAGAGCTTCATGTATTTCCTGCTAGTATATAAGGGTATTCTTCTCGGATTAAAGGTAACAAGACATAAGTTCGTAAACAACAATGTCACATAGCCAGTAAAATAATATAAAAAAATGTTACCAGAGATGTAGATTTTGGGTCTCGTACGGACGGTGCAATATCTGGGGCGACAACTCTAGCCCCTAAACTGATGACAATGTCCGAATCTTCAACTTCCTCGTCTGAAGAGATATCCTCATTTTCCTGCAACATTGTACCCGCACCCCATGCAAATTTCCATGCTATTGAATGAATCAGCTCTAAACCAACAAGTTCTAGACCTTTTTCCTTCAATATTTGCGACACTCTAGCTGCATTCTCCTTGATATTTTGATTCCTAAATTTCTCATACTCCGTCAATTTGCCTGAAGTACGATAACAAAGATGAAAGGATCAACAAATATACAACCTAAACACGTAATCACATACAACCTGATGTAGAATAACACATAAGTAGAATAACACAGGAATCAAAATATAATCATAATTTTAATTTACTCGAAAAACTTAAGAAAATTAGTGCTTCTCTGGCCGATCTCTTAAAATTTAGGGCCTTATATGGACCCTTATCATTTACATGGACACATATTAGAACATCCATAGCTCAGTTTGAATCAAACTACATTGCAAACACGGATATAACCGTAGATAGCATAATTTAGTTCAAACTGCATTTCACATTACGAATTTAAACTAGTCCGACAAAAGGTCGATAACTTCTGCCTCGGACCCCCTCCTAGCGGACGGCTTGGCCTCGTCGGCATCATGAACCCCCTTCTGGTATAGCTCGAGCGAGCCGACGCTCCTCGGCGACGATCTCCGGATGCATCCGTCAGAAGTCGGCCATTTATGCTTCGCCCGGGCGCGCCACCTTGAGCTGCTCGAACGCCCCCCGATTCTCCCTTACCTCGCGGCAGGAGACCACTCGATGGTCGATTTCGACGGGCGTTGGGACGTTTCGTGTGCCGATGGGGAAGTTGAGCTTCGCTTTGCAGTCGTACAATGCCACCACATTGATGTCATACGCCCGTGCTGCGAGCTCCGCCGATTGGTGGGAGTGCAGCCAGTATTGGACGTCTATGTCAGTGTCTTTGATTTCCGACACCCACGTCCCCCTCAGCTGCTGCCGCACGCCGTGGTACTTCTTTTTCGATGGCGGCGGCATCGTAGTAGTAGGATGAGGGGGCACCACCGCGTCTGCTGTATGCCGCGTCGTGGATCCGCCCTTCGAATCAGCAGTGGTGACCTAGGACAGTTGGATCCCGCCATTTCAGGGCGGTTCCGCCTGATTGGATGCTTCGTCGGAGGTGGGAGTGCGTAGGAGGGAGTGGATTTGTGCGTCGGTGGTTACGATGAGGTGCGGGGGAGGGGAGGGGCGGCGCGGAGAGGGGTGATTTCCTCGTGAGCACTTAAAAAAACTCCTATGTAGCCTCTGATGGACGGGAAAGCTAGGGTTTAGGCCTTTAATACCTAAATTTTGATAGTGTACATGTTTTTTAAAGATCGGCTAGAGATTCTTTTAGGAACAGTCATACCTTGCCTAGATTATAAAAAATCACACGAACGCAATTAGAATAACAACATGCGAACAGATCTAGAACACACGCAAGCAGACAACCTGATACAAACCCTAAATTTCTTTTTTATAGAAATAAACATGGGGTTAATGACTACATGAGGATAAACCGAACAACATGAGTGAGCCATAGCAATCTAGATGGCCTCGGGTGTGGAACGAGGGGGGAATAATTGTTAACTTTCCGAAAAATCCTTGGGGTACTCGATAGCATTTCCTTGCGGATGATGGCAGTGCAAAGATGACCTTTCATCATGTCATACACAAGCGTCGGGGAGGCAAACCTACGCCGTCGGGGGGGATCAAGATCTGGAGGAGAAGATAGAGACGAGGTGGAAGTGTGAAGTTATGAGCGAGGGTTGTTGTGAACAAGTAACAAGGTATTTAGGTAGGAGGGTGGGAAAAATTTAGCAGGACAATTAGAAAATAAGGAGGGAAGGAAAAAAATTGGGGCGGGGGGGGGGGGGGTGCGGGCGAAATAAGGGAGGGAACCCAAAAAATTTAGTCTATTCATTCACCTTTCGGGTTTCCATGGCATTTTGCATCAAAAACGATGGATCCAACACAAACATTGGTCTAAAAATGTGGAATTTGTTGACTAGTCTTATTGTGAATGTATTAGTGAGGTCAAAATGTCTCGCAACGCATCGCAACTGTTTTGGTTGACGTGTACTTTCAAAAAATTTGATCGACCATGTGATACACTCCAATGTATCTATAATTTTTTATTATTTCATGCTATAATATTATCAATCTTGTATGCTTTATATGCCATTTTATATCATTTTTGTGGACTGACCTATTAACTTAGTGCCCAGTGCCAGTTCCTGTTTTTTTCCTATTTCTTTGTTTCGCAGAAAAACCGTACCAAATGAAGTCTAAACACGATGAAACTTTACGGTGATTTTTCTGGACCAGAAGAGACCCTGGAAGCTTCGGGGATGCACCAGACGATGATCGAGGGAGGCACAAGCTCAGGGACGCGCCCAGGGGGAGGCGCGTCCTGTGAGCTTGTGGTTTGACCTAATTCCAGCGCTATAAATCCCCTAAAATCCAAAAACACCTAGAGCAAGACCCGAAACAATTTTATCACCGCCGCAAACCTCTGTTCTTCCGTGATCCCATCTGGAGGCCTCCTCCGGTACTCTGCCGGAGGGGGAATCCATCATGTAGGCCATCTTCATCAACCTTGCTGCCTCCATGATGATGTGTGAGTAGTTCCGACAGGATCTATGGGTCCATAGTTGTAGCTAGATGGCTTTCTCTCTCTCTCTGTTCGATCTTCAATACAATGATCTCTTCGAAGACCTATTCGATGTAACTTTTGCGGTGCATTTGTTGGGTTTCGATGAATTGTGGGTTTATGATCAGATTATTCATTGAAAGTATTTGAGTCTTTTCTGAGATTTATATGTGTGATTTTATAGCCTTGTATTTCTCTCCAATCTATCTATCTCTTTTGGCCAATTAGATTGATTTATCTTCAGTGGGAGAGGTGATTGGAAGTAGGTTCAATCTTGCGGTGTCCTTATCTGTGACAGGAGGAGTTGCAAGGCACATATTAGTATTGTTGCTACTAAGGGTAAAACGATGGGGCTCGAACATATTATTTGATCTTGCTTTGTCTACATTATGTCATCATGCTTCAAGCATTACTCTATTTGTTACCAACCTAATACCTTAAGATGCATGCTGGATAGCGGTCGAGGGGTGGAGTAATAGTAGTAGATGCTGACATATTTCGGTCTACTTGTCTCGGACACAATGCCTATATATTGATCATGCGCTTTTCTATCAAATGCCCAACAGTAATTTGTCTACCTGCCGTTGCTATGCTCATGAGAGAGATGCCTCTAGTGAACCTATGCCCCCTGGGTCAATTCACTTTATATTAATAAAACCCTAACAATACTTGCTGCAATTTATTTACTTTTATTTCCCTTTTTATTTTATCTATCTACCACTATCGGATTTAATCCTTGCAATTGGCGAGAACAAGGGGATTGACAACCCTCTTGCTGTCGTTGGGTGCAAGCATTTGCTTTGTGTGTGTGTGCAGGTACCGCATATCTTGTTTGTGTGGTGTCTCCTATTGGTTCGGTAAACCTTGGTTCTTAAATGAGGGAAATACTATCTGCTACTATACTACTTCATCCCTTCCTCTTAGGGGAAAGCCCAACACTATCACCGGTAGCAGAAGGATTTCTGGCGCCGTTGTCGGGGAGGCTTCACCAAACAAGTCCAGGTACCTGCACACAGACACCTTATTAGCTTGTTTTTACTTTCTTTTCCATTTGCCTTTTATTTGCCTTCTCTTTTTCGTCTCCCTCCTCCTTCTCTAAAAAACTAAAAATACCAAAAAATTGTGTTACTATCTCTGCTTGTGTTGCCATGTGCCTTCTATTTGCTTGCATCTTCGCTTGCATAAAATTATTGACATGGATCCTCATCCACTTGCTAATCTTTTCAAAAATTCCAATTATGATAAACCAATTTCTAGTGAAAATGCTATTGGGATAAGTTCTCTGAAAGAAAATATGGAGTTGAGTGCACTTAATTATCTTTATGAAGTTTTGCTTAAAAATCATGAATCTGAAAATTATTATGAGGTGTTGAATGAAGAAATTTATAAAATGATTCATGATGGTTCTTTGAATGAAAAGCATGATTGCAATGATGTTAGTATAAATTCTATGAATGTAAATTGTGCTAATGATCATGATTGAGGAGATAATAATGATGCTTCATTTGATCTTGAAAATTTATTTGAGCTTCATGATGAATTTATTATTGATAATAAAATTTGCAATACTATTGAAAGTGGGTTTGGAAGAGCGTAAACTTTTAAAAAGGATCCCACTATTTTGGATAACATTCAATTTTATGAAATTTTTGGTAAAGTAGGTTTGGAGAGGTCAGGACTTTAGTTGATGTTAATCCCACTATTTTGGAAGATTATAAAATTTATATGCATATGGATCATGTAGAGAATATGTTATGTGATAGCTATATTATTGGATTTGATTATGATCCTACATGAAATTATTTTTAGAGAGGCAAATATGGTTATAAAATATTCATGTCACTAAATTACCTCTCTTTCTGTTGAAAATTTTAATGTTTCATTCTTCATATTTGCATATGCTAGATATTGCTTGTCTTGATAAGTTGTTTTCCTATAAAATGCCTATGCATAGGAATAGGGTTAGACTTAAATTTGTTTGTTACATGATATATGATGCTCTCTTTGTGCTTCAATTGCTTGTCTTTCATGTGAGCATCATTAAAATCTCAAGCCTATCTTAATGGCTATAAAGAAAGAGCTTGTTGGGAGGCAACCCAATAGTTATCTTTATTTTCTTCTTTTATTTTCATGTGTCCACATGATTATTGCTACTGTAATGATTATGTTTATATCCTTGCTTTTGAATTTTGTGCCAAGTAAAGCCTTTAGGATGATTTGGATGATAGTTGATTTGATCATGTATAGGAACAGAAAGTTTTGCGCCCAGTATTTGAATCTACATTATGTACTGCAATGTGATAAAATCCTAAACTGTTTACATAGTATTCGGTTATCAATTGTTTACGTTGTCCTAATTTTTCAAAAACAATTGGAGCTACATAAGTATGACGAAAAAATTCATCATTACATATTGTTCTGTTTTAGACAGATTCTGTTTTGATTGCATAACGTGCTTGTTTTGATGTTTCTATGGATTGCATCGAGGGTATAAGTCATAGAAAAGATGGAATACAGTAGGTATTATGCAAGAACAATTATAAATCTATTCATGATAGTACCTAAGTTAAGGATTATTTTATTATACTAATGGATCTCACGAGGTTTTGTTGAGTTTTGTGTGATCGAAGTTTTCAAGTTTTGGGTGAGATGACGATGGATGAAAGAATACAGAGCGGCAAGACCCTAAGCTTTGGGATGCCCAAGGCACCCCAAGGTAATATTCAAAGAAGATCCAAGCATCTAAGCTTCGGGATGCCCCGGAAGGCATCCCCTCTTACGTCTCCAATCCATCGGTAATATTACTCGGAGCTATATTTCTATTCAGCACATGATATATGTTTTGCTTGGAGTGTCGTGTATTATAGTTTGCTTGTTTCCACAATCATTGTTTCCTGATCACACCAATTATGAGAGACACACATTCATCACAATTTATAGAATGCTCATTATGTTTCACTTATATCTTTTGAGTTAAGGCAATTTGCTCATGTGTGTCTGATACGTCTCCAACGTATCTATAATTTATGAAGTATTCATGCCATGTTTACAACAAATTTATATGGTTTTGGTATGATTTGAATGGAACTAACCCGGACTGACGCTGTTTTCAACAGAACTACCGTGGTGTTGTTTTTTGTGCAGAAATAAAAGTTCTCGGATTGGGCTGAAAATTTAGGTGATTTTTTATGGACAAAAATAGACCCCAAAGCTTCGAGGAAGTGCCAGAAGAGCCACGAGGGCACAACAAGCCTAGGGGGATGCGCCCCCCGAGCTTGTTGCTCCCTCGTGGGCCCCCCTGGCGTGAATCGAACACAGAAAATCTCGAAAAGAAACCTAGAACTTCCACGCCACCACCTGCAAGCCTCTGTACCAAAGCGATCTCATCCGAAGCCTTGTTCCGGCACTCTGTCGGAGGGGGAATCATCACCGGAGGCCATCTTCATCATCCCGGCGGTCTCCATGACGAGGAGGGAGTAGTTTACCATCGGGGCTGAGGGTATGTACCAGTAGCTATGTGTTTGATCTCTCTCGCGCGCGCGTTCTTGATTTGGCACCATCTTGATGTACCACGAGCTTTGTATAGTTGGATCATATGGTGTTTCTTCCCTCTCTATCTTCTTGTGATTAATTGAGTCTTTCCCTTTGAGGTTTCATTATTGTCGGATTGAATACTTTGGATTTGAGAACACTTGATGTATGTCTTGCATGTGGATACCCGTGGTGATAATGGGGTATTCTATTGAGTCACTTGATGTATGTTTTGGTAATCAACTTGCGGATTCCCGTGACCTTGGGGTAATCTAGGCATATGGGTTAGTACACGCTTTCATCTTCTTTTCTCTGATAGAAACCTTGGGGTACTCTTTGAAGTTCTTTGTGTGGATTGAATATTATGAATCTGAAGTTGTTTGATGCATATCGAATAATCAACTCACGGATACTTGTGGTGACATTGGTGTATCTAGGTGACATTAGAGTTGGTTGATGCGTATCATATGGTGTTATTTTAGTACGAACTCTAGGGCTATTTACAACACTTATAGGGATGGCTCAATAGATTGATAGGAAAGGATAAGTTTGAGGTGGTTTCATACCCTACAACAATTTCATCTTAAGTTCTCCGCTAATAGGAACTTTGGAGTGATTCTTTATCGCACGTTGAGGGATTGTTATATGATTCAATTATGTTATCACTGTTGAGAGATTGCACTAGTGAAAGTATGAACACTAGGCCTTGTTTTCAAGCATTGCAATACCGTTTGTGCTCACTTTTATCACTTGCTACCTTGCTGTTTTTATTTATTCAGATTACATAAACCTATATCTACTATCCATACTACACTTGTATCACCATCTCTTCGCCAAACTAGTGCACTTATACAATTTACCATTGTCTTGGGTGTGATGGGGACACAAGAGATTGCTTGTATTTGATTGTAGGGTTGTTTGACAGAGACCATCTTCATCCTACACCTCCCACGGATTGATGAACCTTAGGTCATCCACTTGAGGGAAATTTGCTACTGTCCTACAAAACTCTGCGCTTGGAGGCCCAACAGAGTCTACAAGAATAAAAGTTGCGTAGTAGACATCAAGCTCTTTTCTGGCGCCGTTGCTGGGGAGGTGAGTGCTTGAAGGTATATCTTTAGATCTTGCAACTGAATCTTTTAGTTTCTTTTTTATTCACTAGTTTGGTTTATAAAATAAAACTACAAAAAAAATGGAATTGAGGTTGCCTCAAATGCTTCATCTTTATAATATCTTTCTTGAAAATGATGGATCGGAAAATTGTGCCAAAGTGTTAGAGGAAGAATTTAATAAAATGTTTAATGTGAGTCCTTTGAATGATGAGCATGATTGCAATGATATTAGTATAAATTATTTGAATATCCAAGATGCTAATGATATGCAAAGCCACAAGCTTGGGGTGCTATGTTTGATGAATATGATATTTTTAGTCCCCCAAGTTTTGATGAGCAAATTTATTATGATGATAACATGCCTCCTGTTTATGATGATTATATTGATGAAAGTGGGTTTGGAAGAGTGTCAACTCTAGGTACTAGTGATCCCACTATTTTGGAGGGTGTTGAATCTTATTACAATATTGATAAAAGTGGATTTGGAGAGATCATGACTCTATTTAATGATGATTCCACTATTTTGGAAGAGGTTTCAATTGATTATGACAACAAAGTTGCTATCTATGATGATTATGGTGATGACATGTATGCTATAAAGAATAATGATAACCATGAAACTTGTCATCATGATTTTAATTTTCAATTGGATTATGCCAATCAAGTATCACATGATAGTTATTTCATTGAGTTTGCTCCCACTACTATTGATGAGAATAAATTTGCTTATGTGGAGAGAAATAAAATTTCTATGCTTGTGGATCATGAAAAGAATGCTTTATGTGATAGTTATATTGTTGAATTCATTCGTGATGCTACTGAAACTTATTATGAGAGAGGATCATATGCTTGTAGGTGTTGCAATAATATCAAGTTTCCTCTCTTTATGTTGAAAGTTTTGAAGTCATGCTTGTTTTGCCTTCCTATGCTAGTTGATTCTTGCTCCCATAAATTGTTTGCTCACAAAATCCATATGCATAGGAAGTGGGTTAGGCTTAAATGTGCTAGTCATATGCTTCATGATGCTGCCGTTATTTTTCAATTCTTTACTTTTATGTGAGCATCATTGAAATCATCATGCCTAGCTAAAAAGGCATTAAAGAACGCTTGTTGGGAGACAACCCAATATTTATACCTACTGTTTTTGTGTGTCCACATGATTAAGCTACCGTAGTAATCATGTTTTATATGTTTTCTTTCAATAATGTGCCAAGTAAAGCCATTGGGATAGTGTGGATACTTGTTGATTTGATTCTGTGCAAAAATAGAAACTTTTTTGCTCAGTATTTGATTTTACATTTTTTACTAGAGCGTGATAAAATTCTGAATTTTTTACACATTATTGGGTTAAACAAATTTTACGTTGTCCAAATTTTTCAGAATTTTTGGAGGTACATAAGTATGCTTTTTAATTCGCTCACCACATGTTGTTCTGTTTTTGACAGATTCTTTTTTTATTGCATAGTTTGCTTGTTTTAGTGTTTCCATAGCTTATATTGAGTAATATAAAATGTGGAAATGATATAATACAGTAGGCACTATGATTTATTTTTATTGTACTAACCTATCTCACGAAGTTTCGTTAAGTTTTATGTGATTGAAGTTTTCAAGTTTTGGGTGAGATAACGATATGAGGAGAATAATGAGCAGCAAGACCCTAAGCTTGGGGATTCCCAAGGCACCCCAAGGTAATATTTAAGGAAGACTCAAGCGTCTAAGCTTGGGGATGCCCCGGAAGGCATCCCCTGTTTCGTCTTCAACATTATCGGTAACCTCACTCGGAACTATATTTTTATTCGTCACATAATATGTGTTTTGCTTGGAGCATCATTTTATTTTGTTGAGATTTGCTTGCTGTTATCAACAATCATGTTTTGTATCTTTTAGTTCAATAAAATGCCAATTATAGCCTTTACCATACTCAGGTTGCAAGTTTATGTGTTGCTGTTTGAAAACTGAAAGTTTTCTGTTATGTCCTGAATTTATGAGAATTGTCAGAACATGATAAAAATCTAAAAAAATTACACAGTAAGAATGCACGAGTTCTCTGTCACGTGGTAATTTTTCAGAATTTTTGGATTTAAGGAAGTATGAGTTTTTATTCCCCCTTTACAGACTGTTCTGTTTAGACAGATTTCGGTTATATTTGCATTGTTTGCATATGTTTGCTTGTTTAATGTTTCTATTTGTGGATAGGAGTATTAAATATGCAGAGGCATTTAGTATGCAATGTTTAATTATAATTTTAGTGATTTGCTACAGAAGAGAATGTTAAGGTTTTGGGTTGATTTATACTAACTTATCTCATGAGTTCTTGTTGAGTTTTGTGTGGATGATGTTTTAAGATTTAGGAGAAGCCATGATATGAGAGGAATTAAGGAGACACAAGAGCTCAAGCTTGGGGATGCCCAAGGCTCCCCAAGATAACATTCCAAGAAGTCTCAAGCAACTAAGCTTGGGGATGCCCCGGTAGGCATCCCACCTTTCTTCATCAACACCTATCGGTTAGCCTAAGTTTTTACTTGTCCACATGATATGTGCTATTCTTGGAGTGTCCTTTTATTTTTGTTTTGTTTGTTGTTTGAATAAAATACTTAGATCTGAAATCTTTATTTGGAGAGAGTCTTCACATAGCTACTTAATTGTTTGACTACTCATTGATCTTCACTTATATCTTTTGGAGTAGTTTGTCATTCACTCTTGTGCTTCACTTATATTCTAAGAGTGAATTGTTGACTAAATTAAATATCATAAATCTGAAATTATATATGTCCCATATGCTTAGTAATATTTCACATTGGGTTTAGAAAGTAAGATCTATTGAAGTTTGACAATAAGAATATTGGTCATACAAGCAATTCATAAATGATTAGTATATGGAAGAGAAATTTCACATACAAACATATTATCTTGGACATCTTTTATGATTGTGAATACCCATTAGTTATTTTCAAACTTGATCGAACAAGTTGAAGTTGGACAAGGAAGACAACGTAATGAGTTATGTTTGGGTATATTTGCATAGAAGTTATATTGTTATGGATCCTCCAACATGTGGTGCTTGTGTAGAATCTTTTGCTAGCCAAAATTTCTGTACTAAGCGGGAATACTTCTTGTGCATCTAAAATCCTTGAGCCAAGTTTCTTCCATGAGTATCCACCATACCTACCTATATACGGTATTACCCTGCTGTTCTAAGTAAATTTGCATGTGCCATCTCTAAAACCTTCAAATAAACATCTGTTTTGTGTGCCCGTACCGCTCATGGAGCGACGGGGCGGTCAATATCTTCCATGTTAAGTGGGTTATTCTCATGATGGGTGTTTATTCACTTGTCATTGCACGAGAGAGGCTGGTAATTGGGATGCCCGGTCCCTTAAATAAATAAATAATATATAATAAAACAAAAGCTCCCCCTGGAAAGTTGAAAGTTTGGAGGGAACCCGTGAATTCGACTATCCATGGCTTGTGTTTGAATGGGTGAGCGGGAGTTAAACTTTTCATTTCTGCATGGGAACCACCAATAATGTGTTTAGCATGGAAGATATTGAATTCCTTAGTCGTGACGTTGACAGGAAAAGCACACCACTCAAAATGTATTCATCTCTGTTTTAAGCTATGAGCTCTGGCACCTTTGCAAATCCCGGCTTCCCTCTGTGAAGGGACATTCTATTCACTTTTTTGCTATTTACTTTCATATTATTATTTTTTGAGTCAACTTCTTATTCCAACCTATTCTCTAGTTGGCAAGCATTATGTGGTGGGGAAAGATCCAGGCACATATAGCCATTCAAATATATTTAACCATGATTTATTATTGTTGACAATTATATCTATGATAAATGAGTTGGGAGGCGAACATCGAGTCCCTATCTTTCTCTGTGTTCGATGGATGCTATTTGTTCTAAAAATATGCTTTGAGTATTAGCAATCATAGAAGACTATATGATAATTGAGTATGTGGAGCTCTTACTTAGACTTTGTTGAAAATGAGATGCATTGAAATTGTTTGGTGACTAAGAACATAGCTTGTTAAGTTTCAAGAGAATGTATTGTTTAAACCATAACATGTGAATTGATTGCTACTTTATCATAATGAGTTTTATGAGAAAGAGTTGTAGGTTCTCGCGTGGTGGAACCTCCTCCTCTTCCTCTTGATCGTGTCCCTTCCTCTATGGTGGTGATGGAGCCGCCATGGAGATGGAGATGGCTATGTTCTTGGCAAATGAGATGTGATGTCGGCGGCTAGGGTTGAGGAGGTGTATATACCAAAAAAGGCTTTCGCCCCGCTTTATATATAAAGCAAACCACCGAGCCACAACAACCGAGAAGAGTATCGGTCACACGCACACACACACACACACACACACACGACACAAAGTAGCACAGAGCACAAGTACACAGGTTCAAAAGGAGGGGGGGGGGTCTGTTGAGGGCACAGCTCAACAAGCCCTAAACGAAAAAACACAAATGGCAAAGATAAGGAGCCTCCCTAGCTTCCTCTCTTGATGGGCTTCATCCAAGGGCTCAAGATGAGCCTTATCCTCTCCCAATCTCTTCTTTATGAGCCAAGGATCTCATGGGATCAAACGGGGATAAAATCGGTGAAGAATCCTGTCTGGAAGGGCAACTTTCAGAGTTGTCTGCATGTCAAACGACCACGTGCGGTCGCATGAAAGGTCGTCTTTCAGTCTGTCCTCCTCCGGTAAAACGGCCGCCAATTCTTCATACGAACTCGGAATTTGACGTTCTTGGGCTCGTTGGATTCGTATGAATGATGCCAATCCATTTTCTTGTCTTAGATCTTGATTTGGAGCAATTTGGATAAATGACTTTTTCCGACCTCCGAAATGGCCAAGTCTGGCACGTGCCTGACTCCGTATCGATCCCATCCTTGGTCCTTTCATCGTGCTTGGTCCTAGGTTGCTCCAAAACACCTGTAGACACAAGAAAACAAAGAAAACTAATAAATACGAAATAAAATACTTAATGTGCAATGCTCACAAGGAAAAGTGTAAATATCGGTAAACATGCATAATGGACAACTATTTGGTTCAATGGGACATGATATATAAAGAGAACATGCAACAAATGAGCTCTAAAAATGCGTAAAATATAGACCCATCACATGGCAATCCCTACTCCTCGCATTGATATCGATTGTAAGGCCTCTCCATTGCCTAACGATCCACCGAGTTGATACGAGTCTTTCTCAACTTTTTGTCTTCCATTATAAACCCCTGCCATCATTCTCTTTGCCATCCAATGCTAAGTCCATGGCTCACGCTCATGTATTGAGTGGAGTTGAATAAGCTGAAACGAGAAAAAGTATGATGCAATTGCTTGGTTTGGCACCGGGGTGTTCATGATTTATACTTTATGCTAGGAAGACCGAGTTGTGCCATGCTTACATGATTAAATGAGTAGGAATAACAATCTTTAGCATTATGTATTTTGAAGAGTAATGATAATTTTCTAGCATTCTTGCTTATTATCGTTTTGATATCTATTAAGTCATTGCTTCTCAACATTCATACCCAAAAGAATTACATGATTAAGGCATGTTAGGTAGCATTTCACATCAAAAATTTAGTTTTTTATCATTTACCTACTCGAGGACGAGCAGGAATTAAGTTTGGGGATGCTGATACGTCTCCAATGTATCTATAATTTTTTATTGTTTCATGCTATTATATTATCAATATTGTATGCTTTATATGCCATTTTATATCATTTTTGTGGACTAACCTATTAACTTAGTGCCCAGTGTCAGTTCCTGTTTTTTGCCTATTTCTTTGTTTCGCAAAAAAACGTACCAAACGAAGTCCAAACACGATGAAACTTTACGGTGATTTTTTCTGGACCAGAAGAGACCCTAGAAGCTTCGGGGATGCACCAGACAATGATCGAGGGAGGCACAAGCTCAGGGGGCGCGCCCCGGGGGGAGGCACACCCTATGAGCTTGTGGGTCCCACGTGGCTCCGTTTGACCTAATTCCAGTGCTATAAATTCCCTAAAATCTAGAAACCCCTAGAGTGAGACCCGAAACAATTTTATCGCCGTCGCAAGCCTCTGTTCTTCCGCGATCCCTTCTGGAGGCCTCCGTCGGTACTCTGCCGGAGGGGGAATCCATCACGGAGGCCATCTTCATTAACCTTGCTGCCTCCATGATGATGTGTGAGTAGTTCCCTCAGTACCTATAGGGCCATAGTAGTAGCTAGATGGCTCTCTCTCTCTCTCTCTCTCTCTCTCTCTTTTCAATCTTCAATACAATGATCTCATTGGAGACCTATTCAATGTAACTTTTGCGGTTTGTTTGTTGGGATCCGATGAATTGTGGGTTTATGATCAGATTATTCATTGAAAGTATTTGAGTCTTTTCTAAGATTTATATATGTGTGATTTTATAGCCTTGTATTTCTCTCCGGTCTATCTATCTCTTTTGGCCAATTAGATTGATTTATCTTCAGTGGGAGAGGTGCTTGGTAGTAGGTTCATCTTGTGGTGTCCTTACTCTGTGACAGGAGGAGTTGCAAGGCATGTATTTGTATTGTTGATACTAAGGGTAAAGTGATGGGGCCCGAACATATTATTTGATCTTGCTTTGTCTACATTATGTCATCATGCTTCAAGCATTACTCTATTTGTTATGAACTTAATACCTTAATATGCATGCTGGATTGCGGTCGAGGGGTGGAGTAATAGTAGTAGATGCTGACAAATTTCGGTCTACTTCTCTCGGACGTAATGCCTATATATTGATCACGCCATGAAGAATCATCATAACTATGTGCTTTTCTATCAATTGCCCAACAGTAATTTGTTTACCCACCGTTGCTATGCTCATGAGAGAGATGCCTCTAGTGAACCTATGTCCCCCGGGTCCATTCACATCATATTACTAAAACCCTAAAAATACGTGCTACAATTTATTTACTTTTATTTTCTTTTTTATTTTATCTATCTACCACTATCAGATTTAATCCTTGCAATTGGCAAGAACAAGGGGATTGACAACCCTCTTGTTGTCGTTGGGTGCAAGCATTTGCTTTGTGTGTGTGCAGGTACCGCTTATCTTGTTTGTGTGGTGTCTCCTATTGGTTCAATAAACCTTGGTTCTTAACTGAGGGAAATACTATCTGCTACTATACTACTTCATCCCTTCCTCTTCGGGGAAAGCCCAACACTATCACAAGTAGCACCATGTTGTGTGTGTAACGCACGATTAAAATGGAGAGGTGTACAATGGACAAACCTTTTTCGTTGTGGACGTGACAACAATTATGTCTTACATCATTGGTCATCTCAAGTTTATGAACGTCACATTTCAAGTTGCCAAGTCACGATCTCGACCAGTGCTCACGAAACTAACACCAAATACGTACGATCGTTATGCGACACCTACCAAGGCTACCATCCCAACCTAGTGTGCATTGGTTCTTCATGATATAGACAACACACTATAGATGATTTGCACACTTAGTCATGTGTTGTACCACATTTGTGTGTTGTGTTCATTCACCTTCGGATTTTCAATGTGCATTTACCATCAATAAAAAGAATCCAACACAAAGGTTGGTCTAAATAAGTGGAATTTGTCGATGGGTCTTATTGTGACCGTATTAGTGAGGTCAAAAAGTCACACAACGAATCACAACTGTTTGGTTCATGTGTGCTTTCAAAAAGTTTGATCGGCCATGTTGTGTGTTTTACGCACGATTAGAATGGAGAGGTTTACGCTGGACGAACCTTTTTCGTTGTGGATGTGACATGGACAATAATGGACATGGATCATGTCTTTGCAGCATTGGTCATATCAAGTTTATGAACCTCACATTTCAACTTGCCAAGTCACATGTACGATCGTTATGAAACACCTACCGACACTACCATCCCAACCTAGTGTGCACTGGTTCTCCATGTTATTGGCAACACACTATAGATGATTTGCGCATGTTGTCCATGTCACATCGACAATAAGGGACATGGATCTTGTCTTATAGCATTGGTGATCAAAGGTTTATGGACCTCACATTTGAACTTGCGAAGTCACGATCCTGAGTGCTCACCCTACTAACACCAAATATGAAACACCTTATAAGACTACGGTCCCAACGTAGTCATGTGTTGTACCACATTTATGGGTTCTTTAAACTCAAGTATTTACCTCCATACAATCCAGAATTGAGGTCAGATCACTAACATGCAATGCACTCTCTTTCTTTCCCATTTATTTTGTGTAACTTCAAATGGTCCCAAATTTCAGCAGTAGCTGCATGGCATAGCAGGCTGGTAGCAGATTGGGATCCGCATCGCAGAATGCGGATATCGGGCGATATTGTGGGCGCTATGTCCACGTAGGAGATTTGTAGAAACACTAGATTATTGTGTATATTTCTAAATCATTTAAAAAGTAATGACATTTAATTTGAGCAATAGCGGACGCTATTGCGCTAGCGCTATTGTGGACGCAATAGCGGATGCTATCTCTGCTATTTGAAACTTTGGACACAGGTGTGCACTCGATAAACATCTTCTTCTTCCATTATGTCTTCATGTTAGACCATGGACTAGAGCAACAGTGCCCTAGAGTGCACTGTTCTGCACTCTCACTTACTCCAATGTGCAATGCCTCATTTCAGCTTGCCCTGTGTTGCCAGAGAGACCCCCTCAACTGTCCCATCACTAACCTCTGCACCTGGTCAGCTCTGGCTGACCGCAGCACACCGAGCATCGCCGCATTGCCACCAAACAAGGCCAACGACACTTTCGAGCTGCCATGTTGTCACGGGATGCTCTGGCGAGCTGCAGCCTACATGCTTCACCCAAGTAAAGCTCCCAAAAAACCTATCTATCTTTATCTCCTCCTGTTCTGCCTACCATCAGCTCACCGAGTCGTGGCCGTGCTCTAGAGCACGGTTGTCACCATACGCATGTACCACATCGGGGTCTAAAATCAGATGGTTCCGAACGGTCCAGAAGGTTATTAGTCAATGGTGACGCTATTATAAAATCCCGAAATGCCCCGTGACAATAACATCTCTTTGTCATTACCTTTCACTTCCCCATTTGCCGCCACGACCACCCCATCGACCATGCCTCACTGTCCGAGCCCTCCTACATGACCATTCCACGGCGAGTCCGAGGAGTACCGCGTGGGAGAGAGTTCTGGGAGAGGGTGTGGCACTACTCCGAGTGGGTGGAGGAGGACACGCGGTGTAAAGCTGAATCTGTCGTCGGCCGTTTGATCACCGCCCTGGACTACAACCACCGCATGTATGAGGCGGTGAGACAGGAAGCTGACGCCGCACCCACGTCGGCCTTCGGGGATGTCACCTATGCCCGCATCGATGACGCATAGGCCTTCCTCAACTGCGCAATCAAGTAAGACGATGCTTTGGAAGCCTTGCCCGCCTGCAAGGTCACTTCCAAGAAGAGGACGACACCGTAGTACAGAGTTCTTTCAAATTGGGAAATGCTTTGGTTCTGCTTCGATTCAAATGCGGACATGCAGATCGATGCATGCATGAGTGTGTTATGCACTAGTGAGTCCACAAAGTTTGTAGTGATCAATCATCTGCCTTGTGCACTCCACTTTAAGAATTTGAAAGGATATTAGACGAACCATATATATTGGTGTCATGAAGTCTTGTTATGTCACATATCGTTTTTGCTGAATAATCATCAACTGCTTTGTGATATGTTTCGTTGTAAATTGATTTGAATCAGGACATGTCGATTCATGCATGTTTTTAGATGATCGATGCATGTTTTGGTTCATGGAAAAATTACTGAAAATCCAGAAGTTTTTTAGGAAACCGGGAATTCCTGGTAGTCAGTTGAAAAAAAATGTAAATAGTAGGTGTGAAAAAGTTGCATGCAGGTGTGAAACCAAAAAAAAGGAGTAGATACTAAATTCCTGGGATGTGTATCATCTCCCGCAACCGTCTCCTCGGCACTCTTGTGCCTTTCCAGATTCTGGCCGACTATAAGTACTGCGCCGCCCACGAGGATGGGCACAACAGTCACATTCATCTCGTACGATTCCTCACGCTCGCCCTCATCCTCCCTTCTAAACCCCCGTGCCCACCATGGCGTCGTCGATCACTGCCCGATGCGGCTCACTGACCCACTTGGAGGAGGATTCGTCCCCACGCCGAGCCAAGCAGGACGCGCTAGCACACATAGCAGAGGACAATGCCTCGACGCCCCTAGCCGAGAACACCGATCCAATCGCCGACAATGACGTCGCCCGAGCGCCCGCGCCGACTCAGGAGGAGCTATGGAAACAAATGGAGGTCGCACTGTGGGAGGCATTGCCGCCAACTGTGCGCGCTGAGAGAGAGGCAGCCATGAAGGCCGAGGAGGAGGAGTGAGTTGCGCGTCTGGCAGCCTGGGAGGCCCACGTGAGCGCCGACAGAGAAATTGAGATGGAGCTTTGGCGGGATGCTCGTGCCAAGGCCGAGAGGGTGGAGGAAGATGCCAAATGGATGGCCATGAAAGCCAAAGGGTCCATGTGACTCATCTACGCCTGGAAGTACAAAGATCGGGTGTACGCTGCCAGCAAGAAAGAGTACCTATGGGCGCTGGATTATTTGACCAATGGGTTTGCGCTGGCATGTTGGCGACGCGCCTATGAGCACCTCGCCAAATGCAAGGCAGAGGAGAAGGAGCTCTCTGAACGCTATGGGAAGAGGCCACGCACCAGGCAGATCATTGAATAATGAGAAGGAACTCATATGTTTCAAATTAGATATTACCATCATCTTTCAAATTTGTTACTTGTTTGGATAATGAAGTATTAAAATTGTGAAATTCTTGTTCCAATATGTATGCAATTGTGGAGAAGCACATTTTCAATGTGTATGCAATTGTGCAACCCCCACCTCCTCGTTTCTGCGGAAAGAAATCCTGTGCAAAGCAATCAACAGTAATCTAATACTAAATCGACAATAAAAATAAATCACTTGCCTACAAATTCCCTTCCTTACATTTCGTAATTCCAGAGAACATTAGTGTTTGCATATGTATTAACTTAAGTGTGGTGTGTTTGTATGTATAAAGGTTTTGTAATGTTGTGGGTAGTTTGACAAATGTTATGAGCTTTCTCACAGCCGACGACAGTTTTTTCACATTCCAAAGCTGAACCAAACACAACCTAAACCCTATTCCCACTACACATCTATGTTGCCACTCCTATCACCGCCATCTCATCAAATCCACGACAAGCCATGCCACCTCGCTGCACACTCACAGTTATTGAAGGGATGGCTGTATTTTTATGACCTGTGCATCATATAATAAAAGTTACTGAAATCTAAGCATGTAATCCTTGTTTGAAATGCATGTTCAATGTAAAATTTCCCTTGTGGATGATGTTGTTCTTTTGGTCCCTGCGTTCTTTTGTTGCATCAAGCTAGATCGCGTCGTCTTCAGTTTGGAGAAACCGTCAATTTTTTACCAAATCGACGACTTTTTAGCTAGAGATTGTCAGTGATGCTTCGTGGCCTACTTCAGTTGTGGAGCTGTCTGTAGACGGAGGCAGGCTTATTCACAACCCGCCTTAGGACTTTTGTGCGAACAGCTTTCTCGTCCGGCTCTACTTTTTAGAGTCGGACGAGAAATCTCTCCATTCAAAAAAGTAGAGCCAGACGAGAAAGCTCTCAGCTCAGAAATCCCAAGGCGGGCTGTGAATAAGCCCGTCTCCATCTGCAGCCAGCTATAAAACTGAAGTAGGCTATGAAGCATCATTGACGAGCTCTAACTAATTAAAAGTCATTGATTTGGTAAAAAAATGTTGGGATCTCATGAGTCAACATGCACGTAGTGATACCGTCTGTCAAGATGTGAAATGCAAAAAAATGATATACAGTCCACATGAAGTACAAAGTTCATTAGCTACAAAATCTATAGAAACGTAACGTACAGAAAGGTCAGGCACACGAAAATGGACCAAAAAATCCAGATGACAATCCCAACCATTAACATAGATATTATAGCATGTCTTATTCCTATCAACATATTAACTGGTGATACTACACAAGCATTTCGCAGTAAGTTCGAACTCATCTCAATCATAGATAGACACTAACAGGGCCAATATTTTATTATGCTACAATAAGAAGGGCAATCATGCTAGTACAAAACCAAGAGCATCATTAGAGGTTAGGTAAACAAACTTCCACCATGAAAGGTCACAACTCACTATAGCTAACCAAATTGTCAGTACAGACACCATTATCTAGCCAAATCGACACCATCAAAGGACAATTCCCTAAGCATGGCATTGCCGTCGCTCGATGGCCACGACCAGAGAGCGGAGTCGCACGAGTGCAGGGCTCCAAATTTTTTACCTGATGCAGCCGCCGCCGTCGATCCACCTAGAGCTTAGTGGCTGGAGTAGGAGTACGCCGAAGTGCAGGGGGGCGACGGGTGGAGGGCGGCACCTAGTGCTGGTGGTGGTGCTCGACGTCGGGGCACATCCGGATATTGCTCCCCATCTGGACGGCTACGGGTGGTGGATGCCATTGATATTACTCCGCGTCGGGTCGGGGAGGGGCCGGGTCAGATGAGGAGGGGAGAGGCAGTCGCGCAGGGTTTGACCTAGCTGGGGACAATGGGGAATTTTAATATAAGGAAATGAGATAAAAAAATCTTTAGTTTTCAAATAATGTTCGGTGACCCTAAAAATCGTCGCAGAATATGGGCACACCTAGTGACAACCAAATTCTTTGCCTAAAATCAGGCCAGAACGTCACCGAAGTTGTCGAGGGCGCTGCCCCAGGAGGAAAACAGCTAGTGACGGTTGACCGTCACAGAAAATGATCTTTGGTGGCGTTTCCTGTTTCGTCACCAGGGTTTTTGTCACTGAATAGAGCAGATTTTGTAGTGCACCGGGGGAACCATCATCACCACCATCATCTCCATCGCCTCCATCAAACTTCACCACCATCCCCATCGCTATCTATCGTCCACTCTCCCACAAACCTCTGTAATCCCCTACTTGAACATGGTGTTTGATGTGATTAAATTATTGTTCAATGCTTTGTTCCATCCATATTACTAGATGATCCATTGCGCCATTGCCGCAGAGACCAACTGCAACCCAGAAGTAAAGCGAACTATAAGGATTTTTTTCTCGACTGCGTGCAAATGATTATGTTCGTACTATGTTTGTGTTTTCCTTGATGGTGATTAATGCCCATAGCTTTCTCTGGCGATACATAAGCCGTTTTCTTAAGCAGGTGAATGGACTCTCAGATTTTTTTATGCTAACACAATTCTTTTTCATAATCTGATTGTAGAGACTTAATTCTCTTGTTACAATAATTTTCTACTACCCTATGAAGTCCTTCAAACTTTTCAAAGGTCCCAAACTTATGTCTCATTAAGTAAACAGATGACCCTTTGCGCCATTGGCACAAAGCCCAACTGGAGCCCGGAAGCAAAGCAACTTACAAACGACATATTTTACGAATGATTCGCAAAGGAGTGAAAAACAAATGCAACCGAGAACCCAAGTGAACTATTTGAAGGATGTTTTTCATGAATTTTTTGTAGGTGATTGTGTTCGTATTGTGTTTGTATTTACCTTATAACTAATGACTTACAACGATGATCGTTACACATGTCTTTCTTTCGCAATACATAAGTCATCTTCTTGAGCAGGTGTCGGGGTCGTGCTCGAGGGCACGCGACACCAGGGGCAGGAGACCGCCCCTTTTGCTCAGTTCGAGGGTGGCGAGGCAGACACGGATACCACGTCAGCGTGGATGATCAGAGACACTACAGTTTACCCAGGTCGGGCCGCATGGTGCATAAGACGCTAATCCTGCTTGCTTGGTTTCTTTGGTGGATGAAGGTTACAAAGTTGTGGAGTAGTGTTGCGTGTCGCGGGAAGGGAGAAGCAATCTCTAAGCTTATCTCTAATTACCCAAAAAGGTCTCTTTCTATGTGGCAGCCTGGGCCTCCTTTTATAGTGCAAGGGGTCACCATAGTGGTTAGGGATGGTATGGCTATAGCGTAGGTGTGCATTGAGGCACCTGACACACACCTACTGCATTAAATGTGGGGGTATGTGTCTTTGATATGTCTCCAACCTATGTATAATTTTTAATAGTTAAATGCTATTATATTATCGCTTTTATATGCTATTTATATCATTTTATATTATTTTTGTGGACTAACTTATTAATTTAGCGCCCAGTGCCAGTTCCTATTTTTTTGCTTGTTTTTGGTTTCACAGACAATCCATATCTAGGAAGGTCCAAATACGATGCCAATTTTTGACAATTTTTTCTGGACAACGAAGGACCCTAGAAGCTTCGGGAGAGATCGAGGGGGACCCACGAGCTAGCCACATGGACACATGGCACGACCAGGGGGTGGCCGCGCCACCAGCCCGTGTGGGGCCCCTGAGCCTCCGTTTGACCTAATTCCTCCGCCTATAAATCTTATAATTCCCGAAACCCTCAGAAGCGAACCCGAAAGAATTTTATCGCCGTCACAAGCCTCTGTTCTGAAGCGATCCCATCTGGAGCCCTGTTCCGGTGCTCTGCCAGAGGGGGAAAAGCCACCACGGGAGGCCTCTTCATCAATCTTGCCGCCTCAATGATGGTGTGTGAGTAGTTCCTTTAGGACCTACGGGTCTATAGTAGTAGCTAGATGGCTTCTTCTCTCTCTTTTCTGATCTTCAATACAATGATCTCCTTTGAGATCAATCTGATGTAATTCTTGTAGTGTGTTTGTTGGGATCCGATGATTTGTGGATTTGCGATCAGATTGTTCATTGAATATAATTGAATCTTTTGAACTTTCTTTGTTGTATAATTGAGTAGCTATGTATGCTTTCCGAATTATTTGTCTTCTCTGACCAAGATAGGTGGGTAATTCTTCAGGATAGTGGTGCATAGTAGCGGGTTCAATCTCATGGTGATCTATATCCCAGTGACAGAATGGGGAGAAGGCATGTGATGTGTTGTTGCTACTAAGGATAAAACGATTGAGATTGATCTTATAGATAGGTTTCTTTCTGTCTACATCATGTCATCTTGCTTATCGATGAGTCCAAATTACGTGATTATTTTGCTAGTATTTTTGTGCCTACCTAGTAGGCTTTGTGGAATCCTATATATACCTAAGAGAACCATCCCCACTAACCTATTTATCTAAACATGCAACCTGTCCACATCAGCAAATCAGCCACATCAGCGTTTTATTAGTGGCTGGCATGAGGGACCCACCAAAGTGCATGACAGCCACGTTAGCTTCAGTTACCACCAGCAGGACCCACTAGAGGCTGACCACGGGCGTGTTTTCCTGATTCAGCCCAACACATCTCCCCCTTTCCCCTGGATCGCGTCAGGCGCGGCGGCGGCAGCCAAGGAATCCCCCTCTGTACACTCCGGTGCGACGGCCAGTATCGCGGCTCCCACCCCCTCAGGCAGGAGCCTCTGCGTGCGGCGCGGCACACCTACGGCAGGACCGCCGGTGCAGCCCCCCTCTGCGTGCTGCACGGCACACCTCTGGCGGGACCGCCGACGTAGCTACCCTCCGGCGGGAACGCCGGCGTAGCTCTCCTGTGCGTGCTGCGCGGCTCCCCTCCGGCAGGACCGCCGACCCTCTTCGTTCGGCGCGGCGCCCCTCCGGCAGTACCGCTGGCGCTCTCCCATCTGTGTGCACCGCAGTGCCCCTCCAGCAGGACTGCCAGCCCTCTGCATGTGGCGCGGCGCCCCTCCAGCAGGACGGCAGGCCCAGCCCCCCTCTCTGTGCGGCGTCGCGCCTCTCTGGCCGCGTTTCTCTTCTTGGTGTGCTCCCTGCCCCAGTTCCGCCCAAGATGCATCCGACGTCGATGGGGAGGTCTAATTTGATCGCTTCCATCAGAATTGGACCGACAGCTCACGTCTCGAGCTGGTACAGGGCTGGCTTCTCTCTGGTGGTCATGCCGTTCTCAGTGTTGAAAATAAGAGCAAATTACTACGAGATTTAATCCAAACAAACAGTAAATAAATCATGACGGCTATAACAAAGATTAAACTAATCATGCGGATTAGTACAATAGATGAACAGATCGTATCTAAGCCACAGACTAGGAATAGGAATTCTAGCACGATCTCAAACAAAGAAGACAAGATCACATACGGTGCTGTGGGAGCAGAACCGTTGGCGTTGACGTTGTCGGCCATGTCGTTGATGAAGAGGTTGCCGAGATCGGGGAAGAAGTCGTCGTTGGCGAAGTCGTCGCTGCCAGCAGTCGCGCGAGTGCGCTCCCCAAAAACCCGATCGCCCCTCTCCCCTACAGGATCACGAGAGGCGGGGTTCCGGAGGCCTGTTGTCCCTTCTCGCGGTGCACGCCAGAAGGAGGGATGGAGAAGACTTGGGTGGCGGCGCAATGTTCTGGAACGGTGCGAAACCATATGATGTGGCGGCGGCTAGGGTAGACGTCTGCCTGTCTATATAGTGCGGGTCGGGTAGGTCGTGGGAGTAAACCCCACGCCCAAGTCAATAACAGCCCCACGATCCAAAAGAATCGGAAACGGCTGAGTAATTAACGCGTCCGTTAATTAGTAATTAATGACTCACTAATTTTTCCCGAGCAGCAAAAATATAGACAACATGCATAGCTTTGTCATCGGCTCGGCTCATTCCCGAAACCCGACGCGGTGCGTCGTGACAAGGCGTGGCGTGGCGAGGCGAGCGAGGAGGAGGAGCGCGCGTGTAGGTCTCCTCTTCTCATGCTCACAAGTGCTAGAAGAGCTTACCTTATAAAGTGGTGCAACTCTCACCCACCTAGCAGTATGGGACTAAACATTAGTCCCACTCACACCACACACACAGCCATGCATGAATGGGCCATGAGAATTTCAGATTTTAGTTGGGCTTTGGGTCAAAGGCCTACTAGTAAAATCCAACAATCCCCCACAAAGTCTCATTGGCGCATCTCATCATTTAGTTCCAAAACATTGTTTATATACCGGTGCTTAGTGGAGACTGTTAAGTTGAACTTCCACTTAGAAGTTTATGCCACACTAGATCACAACTTGAATAGTGGACTATGCCTTGAACTACAAGTTTTCTGCGAGACTAGTTTCACACAAATTCTTGACCGATACTGGGCTGCCGCAAGGCTTCCCCGCGGGCCTTTCATGAATTTATTAGAGAACACCCAATTCTCACAGACTGCGACGTTTAACAGTCAAATTCATATAGGTGCGTTCCTCAGGAGATGCTCTGCAGGACAACATCTCTGCTTACACAAATAAGCCACTTGAAACACATTAAGATAAGTATCAACCTGCCATGCAGATCAGGAGAGTACTGCATCATCACGGAGTGGGATAATTGATATAGGGATACTCTCCTCCTAGCTGACCAACAGCTTGTCTCCCACTTCTACTTCACGGGATCTCCGATCACATAGAGTGGGTTACCACTGTGGACAACTCATACGGTGGGTCTCAAACCCATCTCCATCGATGCATTATCTATCACATTACGTGATAAACCCTTTGTGAAGGGATCTGCCAAGTTTCTAGACGTTTGGATATAATCCAACGTAATAACTCCGGAGTTCTTCAATTTTCTGACAGATTTTAATCTCCTCTGCACATGCCTTGAGGACTTCATATTATCCTTAGAAGTGTTTATCTTGATGATCACAATTTGATTATCACAGTTCATCAGGATAGGGGGTATTGGTTTTTCAACCATAGGTAAGTCCATCAAGAGCTCACGAAGCCACTCTGCTTCAACAGTGGCAGTGTCTAATGTTGTGAGTTCTTCTTCCATAGTTGACCTCGTTAAGATGGTCTGCTTGCAAGACTTCCAGGAAACAGCGCCACCACCAAGTGTAAACACATAACCACTCATGGCCTTAATCTCATCAGCATCACATATCCAGTTTGAGTCACTATAACCCTCCAGTACCCTCGGGTACCCGGTGTAGTGAATCCCATAGATCGCAGTGCCTTTCAAATAGCGCATAACTCTATCAAGCGCATGCCAATGATCATCTCCTGGTTTTGACACAAACCGACTCAGTTTGCTCACAGCAAATGAGATGTCAGGCCTCATGGCACTCGCCAAATACATAAGCGAGCCAATAATCTGAGAATACCTCAGTTGATCTCTAGCAATCCGTCGATTCTTTCGAAGCAACACACTAGCATCATATGGAGTTGGAGAGGGCTTGCAGTCGCTATACCCAAAACTACTCAAGACCTTTTCCACAGAGTGAGACTGAAGCAGTGTAATCCCACCATTCTCATCTCTCAATAGCTTGATGTTCAGAATAACATCAGCTACTCCTAGATCCTTCATCTCAAAACAACGAGATAGGAAATCCTTAACCTCCTTGATTAAATCAAGTTTGGTTCCAAAGATCAGTATGTCGTCGACATACAGACAAAGAATAACTCCTTCGCCCCCACCATGGCGATAGTACACACACTTGTCACCTTCATTTACAACAAAGCCTGCAGCAGTTAATGTTCTTTAGAACTTCTCATGCCACTCCATAGGAGCTTGCTTAAGGCCATATAAAGACTTTAATAACTTGCACACCTTTCCTTCCTGATCAGGTACTACAAAACCATCTGGCTGATCCATGTAAATTTCCTCCTTCAACTCTCCATTGAGGAAAGTTGTCTTAACGTCCATTTGATGAACGAGAAGACCGTGTGAGGCAGCCAGTGATAGTAGCACCCGAATAGTGGTCAGTCTAGCCACAGGTGAGTAAGTATCAAAGAAGTCTTCTCCTTCTTTCTGGGTATAACCCTTGGCCACAAGCCGTGCCTTGTACTTTTCAATCGTACCATTACGTCTAAGCTTTTCCTTGAACACCCACTTACATCCTACAGGTTTGCACCCATAAGGACGATCAGTGATTTCCCAAGTTTCGTTAGCTAAGATGGAATCCATCTCACTATGGATAGCTTCCTTCCAGTAGTCAGCATCAGGAGATGCATAGGCTTCTAAAATAGTCATGGGTGTGTCATCCACGAGGTACACAATGAAATCATCACCAAAGGACTTTGCAGTCCTCTGTCTCTTACTCCTTATAGGAGTTTCATTGTCATCCTCCACAGGATTCTCAACGTGTTCCATCGCAATGGTGGGTTCAGGAATTATAGCTAATTCCTGACTGGATAGAGTAGGTATCTCCTGATTTGATGAACCTGACATATCCTACATAGGAAATATGTCCTCAAAGAAAGTTGCATCATTCGACTCCATGATTGTACCAACATGTATGTCGGATACCTCAGATTTTATTATCAAAAATCTATATCCAATGCTATGAAAAGCATAGCCCAGAAGAACACAATCCACGGTTTTTGGTCCAAGCTTGCACTTCTTGGGAATTGGTATATTGACTTTCGCCAAACAACCCCAAGTACGTAGATAAGAGAGTTTCAACCTTTTCCTTTCCCATTCCTCAAACAGAGTCATGGTCTTATGCTTTGTGGGAACTTGGTTTAGGACATGACATGCAGTCATTAGCGCCTCCCCCCCACCATGCCTTGGAGAGACCCGATGTGTCTAACATGGCATTAACCAAATCAGTTAGAGTTCGGTTCTTTCTTTCGGCCACCCCATTTGACTGAGGTGAGTAGGGAGGCGTCCTCTCTTGGATTATACCATGTTTCGCACAAAACAAATCAAAATCATTGGAAAAATACTCTCCACCATGATCAGACCTAAACCGTTTAATTTTCCGATCAAGTTGGTTCTCTGCTTCAGCTTTATAGTTTTTGAAGAAATTTAAAGCCTCATCTTTTGATTTCAGAAGATACACATAACAATATCTAGTAGAGTCATCAATCAACGTCATGAAGTATTTCTTTCCACCTTTTGTCAACACGCCATTCATCTCACAAAGATCAGAATGTATAAGCTCTAGTGGCGCCAAGTCTCTTGCCTCTGCAGTCTTATGGGACTTGCGAGGTTGCTTAGCTTGCACACACACTTGGCACTTGGAGCCCTTGACAGTAGTGAATTTTGGAATTAAACTCATATTGGCTAGCCGCGTCATGCAACCAAAGTTAATATGACAAATTCGTGAATGCCAAATATTAGACTCATTATCATGGCAAACATGATTAATAACTTTAGTGCAAATATCTGACAAATACAGGCGGAACAAGCCTCCGCACTCATAGCCTTTTCCAACAAATTGTCCATACTTAGATATTACAACTTTATTGGACTCAAAAACCAACTTAAAACCATCTCGGCATAAACCTGAACCGCTGACGAGATTCTTATTGATGGAGGGCACATGATGAACGTTCTTCAGGCGCACAATCTTCCCCGAAGTAAACTTCAGATCAACCGTCCCGACACCTCGAACAATCACATGTGACCCGTTCCCCATCAGCACAGGAGAAGTCCCCGTGACCTGATAAGAAGAAAACATGGAGGCATCAGCACAAACATGTACATTGGCACCGATGTCAATCAACCAATCAGGAGAATGACATACTGAAAGGATGGTAGGAAAAATACCGTACCCAGATTCCTTCATATCAGTATCATCGATGACAACATTAGCGGACTTGCCGCTCTTCTCAAGTTCGCACTCCTCAAAGCGGTTAGGACATCTCGGAGCCCAGTGATTAGGATCACCGCAGACATGGCATAGTCCCTTCCCCTTCTTATGAGGATTCTTCTTGAAGTTGGTAGAATGTGACGGCTTATTCTTTGCCTCAAACTTGCCTTTGCCTTGAGATTTGTTCTTGTTGTTTTTGAACTTTTTGGGCTAGAGGTTCTTCTTCTGTACCATGTGGGCACTGGACGCTCCCTCGGCAACTCGAGCACGTGTGTCTTTTGCTCTCGCTTTCTCTTCAACATCAAGAGTGCTAATGAGATCCGAAACGGAAAACTCCTGTCTCTTGTGTTTCAGAGAAGTAGCAAAATTGTTCCACGAAGGTGCAAGCTTGGCAATGATGCCTCTGGCACCAAATTTGTCCGGCAACACACACTTGAAGTACTCAAGTTCCTTTGCGAGCGACTGTATCTCATGAGCCTGCTGAACAACAGAGCGCTCATCAGTCATCTTGTAGTCATAGAATTGCTCCCTGACGTACAGCTTGCTGCCAGCGTCGACTACAAAAAAAACACTTCTGTGATGATACGTCTTTGTCACAGTAGGTCAAGTTTTCTGTCATGCATGTACATCCGTGACAATTTTATGACAGAATCAAGATAGTCATACATGTGCTGTCGTAGAAGTGTTCCATGACAATACTGAAATTATCATCACGGAAGTGTCCACTTCCATGATGATAAATGTCACGTCATGGAAGTGTTTTCGTCAAGGGTGACCGACACGTGGCATGGACCGTAACGGGTCGCCGTTAAGCTATCGGGTTCCGGTTTGGATCCGATAACCCGTTAACAGCTCGGACCAATGGGGATTTTCCACGTGTAAAATTCTCATTCGCCGGCGGATCCACGTGTTAGCTCGGCGTTGCAACAGATGTCATCCATTCATTGGACGAGATACGCCTATGATACGTCGACACGTGGCATGGCCCAATAGTGGCCCATTCAGGTTAAACGGGCCGGCCCAGCCAAAGGCCCACAAGATTTTGTTAGATACTAGTGGACTGGCCCGTTAACAGCCTGCCATGTTTTGGGCCAAATTACGGCCCATATCAGATATGGCCCGTTAACAGTGCACTGTGTTTTGGGCCCATCTATGGCCCGGTTTGTATTACGGCCTGTTAAAGGCCCGTTGAACTGTTTGACCGAGTTCGGCCCGATGATAGTTTGGGCCTATTAGAGGCCCTTCGCACAATTGGGCCGTTTTCAGCCCGGTTTCACTTTTGGCCATTTAACGGCCCATGCGGCATTTGAGCCCATTTCTGGTACAAGTGACTTTCGGGCTCTTAACGGCCCGTGCCGCATTTCGGCCCATTTCTGGTACAATTTACTTTCGGCCTCTTAACGGCCCGTGTAGCATTTGGGCCCATTTCTGGTACAAGAGACTTTTGGCCTCTTTAACGGCCCGTGGTCTTCGTGGATAAATTTAAGCCCACTCTGACTATCGGCATGTTAAGGGCCCGTGAAATAATTGGGCCTAATTATGGCCCGCTTTGCACCCGGCCTGCTTACAACCCATCATGTTATTGGGCCAACCACGGCCCAGGATAAATTTTGGCCTGTGAACAGCCCGTCATATAATTGGGCCAATCATGGGCCGAGGTATACTTAGGCCTGCTGTCGGCCCATGAATTATTTGGCACAATTCAGGCCCGATCTAATTTTGAGCCTGTTAAAAGCCCATGGTATTTTTTGGCCCAACTAAGGCACGCGGTTTACTCGGCCTGTTAAAGGCCCGAAACTACTTGGGCCCGATTTACGTTCAGGCCTGCTAACGGCCCGGGATGATAATGGGCCCATGTTTGGACCCATATATAGAGTTGCAGGCCGGCCCGTTTGCGTAGTCTAATTTTTATATATATAGCACTGACGCACCAATAACGTTTTGGCCCATTGATCTCCGTCGAAGCTTACGGCCTAGCGATGATAGCATCTACAGTGAATAAATTCTTCTGAAAAAAAGTAAATAAATTACAGCATAGTGACTACGAATAAACCTAGACTATACAATAATGAAATAATGGGGTATTACATCGACTAGGCATCAAAGTTCGCCAATAGAGATAATAAAGCGCAACCAGACAGCGGATTACATACACTGGGCATCAAAGGTCGTCACCAGTGCAAATAAACGCGCCGACAAAACATACAGAACGAACAACTCTTCAACACAGTTAAGAAAGGTTAGGCCTGCACGGCAGCTGCAGCGCAAGCAGCTGAGCAAGCTGATGAGACTGCGCTTGTTTGATGCTTATATCCTCCAACTCTAGCTGCATAGCATCAATAGATGTCCTGTACTTCTGGTTAATCTTTGATAGAGATTGGAGTTCCAGTATGAGTTGAGCTGAAGCATGTCTTTCTGCTTGAATTTGAGACTGAAGAAGTCGAGCAGATTCAGGCGGCGACTTCATCGAGCTTGTGTCACTGCTATTATCGAGTAACTTCGACAATACATCAAGACATGACTTTGGGGTTGTATCGCTATCCCCAAGATGTGTTGCCTTCATCCCTGCAATATATGTTAGAGGGACAAGCAATGAGTTCGTCTCACTATCATTGTGGCAGTTCTTCCTGGCATCAGTGATATCACCCTGAAAGAGAAATAAGCAGAGAGATAACATGTTTTGCACGTATAAGCATCAGTGTTGTCAATTCATCCCATTTATTAGTGGCAAATAAAGAGACACGGTTTAAAATAGCATTAACATAATAATACATGGTAGGAAATGGCATTGTGCAGGAGTGGCCAGCTTAACCACACCACTGGATTACAGATCAAGAACACAACCATACATGCAGTGCTAAAGAACGTATAAGCATCAATGGTGAGTGTACTGTCAATTTATCCCATTTCAGATTAGTAAATAAAGAGACGATTTAAATAACATTAACATAATATGGCATTGTTCATAGTTAAGACATGGCAGGATATGACATTGTGCTGGAGTTGGTAGTTTCACCACACCACTGGATTACAGATCAAGAACACAAGCATACATGCAGTGCTAAAGAAGATCACTTGCTATGTTTAGTTTAATTTACATGGTACTTCCTCCATTCCACAATGTAGTGTGCCCACACTTCCCGAGATCTAAGTTTGACCATAAATTTAACCAACGAGACCGACTGCGGCGCGAGCAAAAATTATACCACTGAATTTGCTATTTCGATACGAAGTCAGTGGTATAATTTTTGCTTCCGCCACAGTTGGTCTCGTTGGTTAAATTTATGGTCAAACTTAGATCTCGGGAAGCGCGGGCACATTACATTGTGGAATGGAGGGAGTATGAATAAGGAACTAGGTTGTGCAACTAAAAACTGAAATTGAGAAGGACAAACTTATGTTTATGAACTTCTTTGTAATAAACTTTAAACATGCAAATCGATGCAAACGACAAAAATAAACAGCAGTAACAGAAATAGCTATCCAAATATACACAACAAAGTTTGAAGGCTCGAGAAGGACAAACTTACATTAGTAGTGAAGGCCGGCTCTATAAAGCCCTTTTCCATGTTGATGGGGGGGGGGCAATTCAAGAAGTTTACCAAAGAGTCTTCTTCATAAGCATTGCCTTTATTCTACATTTTGTTAAGAGTAAATATAGATGTGATAATATAGGAACAAATGGAGGTTATTTAAGCTAAGATGCAGAGTGATGCTACATCATGAACTAGCATACACGCAAAAGGTACTGACAAGAGCAATGCAGAGCTAAACTTCTTCAGTAGCATTGGTTTTATTCAACATTTTAGTAAGAGTAAATATAGATCTGATGTGTACAAAATCGAGGGCAAGGAAAATAAGCTGCAAAGTCATGGTACATGAACAACTAGCTGACAATATAAGTACATTGATAAAGGACAACAGATACTTAGAAGAATAATGCAGAGCTAAACTTCTTCATAAGCATTGGGTTTATTCTACATTAATGTAAGCATTAATATAGATCTGATAATTTGGAGCGAACAGTGGATAAGCAAGCTGTCATGCACACTGATGTCACATAATCAACCAGGTATGAATGTAAGTACAAGGATACAGGACAATAGGTGGTAACAAGAGCAAAGCAGCGAGCAACATAGTTGCGATATCCTAGGTTTTGTGGCGCTGATTCTATCACCAATATAAGTGGGGTGCTATCTGATTTCTCCGGTACCACAACCTTTTTCAAGGACTTTGCTTTTACTCCTTCAGGTTCAGCGGTCACCCTCTTCCTTTTGGATGTCTGATACACAAGAACAACATTTGAATGGAAAAACATGGTATGATGACAAATGGAATATGTATTGATATTGGATGGGCATGGCATCTTCACATATATGATGAGTAAACTAAGCAGATGGCGGTGCAACGAAGTAGAAGAAATGCAAGACACCTTATGCAAGATACGTGCAAGCAATAAAACCTTGCCAAATTAGAACCCAGGCACCTTGTTGGCTGAACAGGATAGACCATCTTCCTTTGACTCCTTGAGCTCAGAATAGTCATTAGGATCATATTCTGAACACGAATCTGTAGGTGGGGAGCGTGTGGGTTTCATTATATCCAGAATGGAACTCAATCCCTTGATGCCAAGTTTGTTAGCCATTGCACTGTTCCGCAATATTCTTTTGGTGTGCGCATTCTCATATTCATTGTGATTATGTCCACTATCTGAGAAGCATAAAACATAAATAGTAGTGAGATTATCTGTGTAATGTAGAGGATGTACTAATATAATAGGGGCTCCCCGTAAACCCTTGTGTGCTATCACTGGATTCTGATGAGAGAGCCCATGTGTTCTGTAATTTGGTGCGTACATTAATATAATCTGGCACAACTACACACAAAAATAGGCTCCCTATTGGGAGCTCCAGGGTTAAGGATAGTTGGCAGATGATAGGTTTCAAAATATACAGTAAAAAAAGTTTATTGCCAAACCATGATAACAAGAGCGCACAGAGAAATAGTATTCCCTCATGTCTCTATATGTGCCGCACATGCATTTCAAAATTCACGTACTAACATTAGCTGACCAATTAAATGTAAGCTTTGGAAATATGAGTGGCATGTAGTTTAGCTTGAAGGATGGAGTGCTTCTAGTACGACACAAAGGCACTTGGCAGATCGCAGTGTAGATAAAAGAGGGACACCATAAGCATCATAAATAAATCAGGATAGTAGAACTGGCTGGAAAACATGCGGTTATATTGCCGCTACTAATCAAAACCCTACCGATCACCTACAGGCCAGCTCTATTCACTTGAAGGTGCACTACTGTTACTATCAGTCTAGTCTCTCAAAGGCCACACGGCTCCCAGCATTTCATGGATATTATGGCAGACCAACTCGAAGTGCTGAAAGCATCTAGCAGAAGCGGCCCAATAGACCTGTCGACTGCAGATGTCACTGATCCCCTTCTTGACAAGGAACATACTGTACTTATTAAAGAAGAACAGAAGAGGAACATGGTAAAGAATAGAAGAGGAAGCATATTATGGAGATTCCATTTCTTTCTTTACAATGTTGGTTGCCCACCCATGATGAATCAGAGCGCCCAAAGAAATGTTATTCCCTGGTGTCTCTCTACATGTGGCCACATGCTTTTGGAAACTCAAGTGGGAGCATTAGCTGACCAATTAAATGTGTGTCTGTTAACTAATATCAGTATCATATCACATTCGTATTTGAACAACTAAGCTTTGGAATTATGATTGCTGTGTTGTTTAGCTTCAAGGGTGGACTGCTGCTAGTACCACACAAAGCACCTACGCAGATCATAGTGTATATATAATGGGAAAACCCTAAGCATCACGAGTAAAATCAGGAAAGTGGAACTTGCTGGAAAATATGGGCTAGTATTGCCGGTAAGGCTAGAAAGGCTTCGAATACCAGCTCTCTTCAACTGAAGGCGCAGTACTGTTACTATCAGTCTAACTCTCAAAGCGACACAGCTCACAACATTTCCTGGATATTATGGCAGACCAACACGAAGAGTTGAAAGCATCCATCACAAGCGACCGAATAGACCTGTATACTGCAAATGTCCCTGCTCCTCTTCACTACGAGGAACATACTGTACTACTATACTTATTAAAGAAGAACAGAAGAGGAACATGTTAAAGAAGAGCAAGCAGATTTTGGATAATAAAATGTTCGTTGCCCACCCATGATGAACCAGAGCGCATAAAGAATGCAACTCCCTGCTGTCTCTCTATATGTGGCGCACGTGCTTATCGAACAAAAGAAGGAACATTAGCTGACCAATTAAACGGTCTCTGTTTTAGTAATATCAGCATCATATCAGATTCGTATTTGAACAACTAAGTTTGGAATTATGAGTGGCATGTTGTTTAGCTTGATGGGTCGAGGAGCAGTGCTAGCACGTCACGAAGCACCTACGATGATGGTACTAAATATAAAGGGAATGGCTACATGCAAGTCGCCTGATGTAGCGACCCGGTTCCGAAAAGGATCTAAGTCTCTGTGTTTAATGTGCCATCCCTGAATTGGTCATCCCTGGGTCGGTATGCTAGCACACACAGTACTCGATGAAATAGCAGAAAATCACATGTAAAAAGTAACGTAAATACTATTACCTTAATCGAAACAGCGGAATATCAACAAAGTTCGTGGTGTCCCATCAACACCAACGGCAAAGTTGAGTGTAGACATCGTAACCCTATCGTATCACTTACTCGTCATATAAAACCTGCAACATGAGACGTTGCAGCTGTGTAGGTCAGTACGTTGAATGTACTGGCAAGATCACATATGAATGCAGATGAAAATAACTCTATCACTATATGAAATATGGCTGTGGTGGCTCTGGGTCTGAGTTTTTGCCGAAAAGTTGAATTTTCCCTACTACAAAAGAATCGGGCAATTACTACTAAGTGTTGTTATTAATGAGATGGTTCCGCCAACCAAAATCTCATATCCCAAAGTTATCACTAAATCCCCAACAAATAATTCATCAGTCATGGTGCGGTGATGAGAGTTCCTGATAGTTCCAAATCCAGAGGCTCAAATTGTCCGTAACCTGGGACACGGCTAATCGATTAGGTTAATACTCTGCAGAGTTTTGTGCACTTTACCCACAAGATTCGATCCCTCCTTTTTTTGTCCTCGCACTTCAGGGTGTTTGAGAACAGGACGACCGAAACATGATCTTCCGAAGAGTTCCTCTGGACCACTACCGGTGCCGTTCCATTCCTACCGTTCTGCTACATCTGCTAGCACCGTCCGGCCAGAGTCACAACTAAGGTCAACCAAGCCAGAGCCCAAATTGACTTGTGGTTGCACAGGTAAGCTTCCAGTTTTGAAGTATCCATCCATCTCTTTTGGCCTGGGTGAAGCTTTCCGCAAGATGTCATGGCGCTTCTCCATGCATCCCGGGTCATCCACTGGTTGCTCCAGGGTGCTCATCAAAACTGTTCTCCACCCAGAGGTATATTGAAAACATGTCTTGAGTCTTGAAGTCATCGTCATCGTTCATGAAGTTGTCCTCAAATCTTGAGGGTTGTTGACATCACCTATAGATCATCACTCTCACAACTCCCATGAACACTCATACCAATCCCCGTCTACTAAGCATAGCAAATAAAATGATAACGTTCCCGGGCTCAGTAACAAGGGCATTGGGTTCCTACCTCATGATACTACTCAAGTCCAAATTTCCAATTACCTACTTTGCACGCATGGTGGAAGAGGATAACTACTAATGCAATTTAAAACATAGGTTTGAAATCATGATCAAGTGAACTTGCCTTGTACTGTTGATGAAGATTCTTCGCACTCATACTCGTGATAGTTCTACTCGCCACACTCCGATCAATCTATCGTAAACAAGCAATCATAACCACACAACAATCACTTCACAAGCAAAAGAAAGCATAAAGAAGATAGAGAAAGCTTATGAAATACTCCGAGAAAACCAAATAAAGGTTCAGAAGTTGAAACTAATGATGCTACTGGATGTAGGAAATCATTATGAACACGTAGGAAAAGAATCGGTAGATTCGGAATAATGGATCAAAAATTACAAGTTATTGAATATGGCATTGAATCTGCTTAGAAAGCTGTGTGGCAACACGTTTGTGGACTAGTAGAGTAATTTGACAATGATCAAAAATTACATATTGAAAAGATAACACTAATTGTACGAACAGAAATATTTCTTCGATACGAATCCGACACAATTGGATACATCGGAAACGGAGTTACGGATAAAAAGATATGATCAAAGGAAGTTTGAATATGAATCTGAACAAATTTTTAAATTTGAAGTTGTAAAAAGTTTATTTGATAGATTTACTGGATAGGTGGGATCAAGACGAAAATGTAGGCGTTGGTTTCATCTAATTCGGATAAACGAGTAAAAAGTTATAGCTATTTGAAAAAATCAGGGCCAATCTGTTTTACGGAAGAAAAAGAACTATGACTAAAAGAATTCTAGGCCTAATGTGTAAATACAAGGACTAATCTAATTATTTTAGAGATAAGACCCTATGATGAACGAAATAAATAACTAAGAGAAAAACTAGATTTCTATCATATACTAGTCTAGGAATAATAAATTACGGGAGTATAAAGAATAAAGAAAAATACAAAGAAGGATACCTTTATAACGCAGAGAAGAGATGACTTCGGAGAGAGGAGACGACTTCCAGAATTCCCACCGGAGAAAAGAAATATTATTTTGATAATGCTAGCCAAACCAAGAATTGATTTAGCCCGAAATTGGATGATTTTTGGTTGTTCTCTAGGTCTCTATGTATAGGTTGAAATCTACCAGATGTCTAAGATTAAGCAATGTGGGTCTAAATGTGTAGACGAACGGGTATTTGATTATGTATAGGAAAGAGAACACGCATGGTTCCTTCGGCCCAATGAAGAAAAAAAAACTGTGGGAAGAAGAAAAAAAATTGGGGAAGGAATATGGCCGGCTGGGCCTGGCCCATGTAGGAGGAAAAAAAAAGGCTGGGGCGCCACAGCTGTGCTGCGCACGGGCGAAGGATAATCATGGGTCGCGCCTGGCGGTGGATAGATATATGTCGCTCTGCCCAACTGATAGATATGGGTCGCTCGTGCAGTCTGTTTTCATTTCTAATAAACATAGAGGAATTTTGGGTCTTTAAACAGTTCCAAACGAATTTTAAAAAAATATATAAGGAAAGTCAAAAAATACCAGGACTCATACGGAGTCACGTAAACTTTTTAGTTTGGCCAAATAATTTATAAAACATTTATTTTATTTAATAAAGTCAACCTTGGCATTAAAATAAATTCCATAAATTAATTTTCTTTGTGTTTATTAAATGTCCAAATATTTTTCTAAACTCCTTAACAACTATTCAAAACATTTCCCAATTATTTTAAATTGAAGAAGTCATATTATCTTCTCTCCTTTGTTTTCTATTTAATTTTTTTTTTTTGGAATTGTTTGAATATTTCAAAATCCAAATGAACTTTCAAATGCAGTCAAAACCAAATGAAGAATTTGGGAAAGTCATTTTATTCCCTCTCTATTTAAAAATTTAGATAACATATCAAATGTTTCAAACTCCACTCAAATTCAAACAAGAGCAAACAAAACAATCACTATTATTTAATTAATATAACATTATAAAATTTAAAATTTTGGGATGTTACACCTGACTTTTATCATTTGGTTCAGTCGACCATTTCAGGCGGTTGGATGAAGATCCTACGTCTCCTAACCCTTCTTCTTCCTCACCTCTTCTTCTTCCCCAACAGACCACCGCACGGGCCGCCGCCCGAACCACCGGCCCCCGCGGCCGGCGGCGCTCCCGCGGCCGGCTCGCCGCCCCGCCCTCCCCTGAACCGCCCCCACCACCGCGCCCACCCGAAACCCTAAGATAGATAATGGGGTACCCCCCGGCGAGCCCCTTCCTTATCCTTCCTTCCCTACGGCGAACTCTGGCGAACTCTCAAAAATCGACTGACCCCAATTTGAAATTCAGTCGACTGTCATTTAGCTAATGTGGAATATAAAAGGGGCAAACCATAAGCATTGCGAGTATAGTGTTGAGCGTGCCATGGTGGATCTGAAGGTGCAAATCGTACAAAGGCTACTTGGCAACCAATGTTTCCTTTCAACTAACAAGTAAGATTCTAAGAGATGGACAAGAAATCATAGTAAAGCAGTGGCGATCTATTTTCTTTCTGAGATAAATAACTTGCGCAGATACGAAAGAGTACCGCCTCTTGTGCGGCGCCTTGTAAGCATCTGCTGAGACATCGAGGGTGCTGCGGTAGCGATGGCTGTCGGCAGCGTGGAAGCAGATCTGGGAGGGCAGACGGTGGCGGCGGGGGATATGTCCCGGCGCGGTGGACGAGACGGTTGTAGGAGCGGCCCCGGCAAGGTGGACGACGGCGCGGATGAAGCGAGAGGACGCGATGCAATGATCCTGGTCCGGAGCCGTGGATGAGAGACGTCGATCTCTTATAATGGACGACGGCGTCAGGGTATCAGCTCTGGCATGGTGGAGGAGGACGGCGGTGGATGGGTTGGCGGACGGAGGAGGCTGGGGTGGAGAGGGTGTTTTGGCGCCCACGGAGTACGAATGGGGAAATGGAGGGAGAGAGGTAGGGGGGAACCATGTCTTTGGGACGCGCTTGTCTCAAATGCGAGGAAAGTTACAAACTTAGCCCCTGTTTAAAATTTCAGACATCAGAGCAATATTGGTCGGTTGGGGATAGGACGGTAATCTCGCATACCCCGAATATTTGCCGAGATCGATTTCGGCCAAGGAGACTTTGTTTTGGCGCCCACTGTTGGCACCCACCATGTATGAATTGGGGTGAGAGGCGATTACGGCCGTGGAGAGACTGTGTTTTGGTGCCCACCGTGTATGAATCGGGGTGAGAGGCGGTTATGTCACGTTTGACTAAAATTACAAAGCTACCCCTATCGAGGCCTATAGAAATCGAGCCGATAGGCTTTGCGTGTCAGGGATAGGCAGTAATGGAAAATTGCCATCTCCCAAAATTTCTTTTCGGGCGGTTACGGCCGAGGAGGGACTGGGTGTTTTGCCGCTTCGTTCAAATTTTAGGAGAAAGTAAGTTTCACGTTTACAGTGCCAACTTAATTCGAATCCATTTTGTATTCTTTTTTTTCGGGCAGGATCCAAGATATTTTATACTGCATCGCACACGATTCTTGCTAATGAACTGTTTGTGGTGTACTTGATTTTTCCATTTTGATTTGAAAGACAAAATGGGGTTACGACAGGAAAGGTCGGTGTTTGAATTGCTAGAACAATTATCGGCAGTGAACATGCAACTATAGGAGTGTCGTGCTAAAATTTGGAATTATTTCGGGTTCGTTTGGCCTTTTTTATACATTAATTGAGTTTTCTAGGCATTTAATGTGCATGATTCAAATTTGAACTACAGGCACATGCTACAGTGCACCAAAATGGGTTGAAAAATCGTATATATGTCCTTAGGTGAATGTTTGGGTCCCATACAAGAAATCGGAGTGAATTTCAAACATCTAGGCATCGTGGCTCGGCCGAAACATTGAGAAAATTGGTTTTTAAATTCATGTAAATCCAAAAACTGCCTAAACATCACGGAACTTGGCATGGTCTCTTGAGATTGCACCAACATGCTGTAGTAAAAATTTTGTTCGATTTTGGACAAGTTTTGGTATAAGCTTCTTACAAACCGGAGCTTCTCTCAAGAAGGCTCATGGTTCCGATAGGGAACGTGTCACCTTTGTGGGTGAAACGATATACGCTACCTCTTCCTACCTTGATTTTTTTTACATAGGCAACATAGACCAATAGGAGTGTCGTGCTAAAATTTGGAATTATTCCGGGTTCGTTTGACCTTTTTTATACATTAATTGAGTTTCTAGGCATTTAATGTGCATAATACAAATTTGAACTACATGCACATGCTCCAGTGCACCAAAATGGGTTGAAAAATCGTATATGTGTCCTTGGTGAATGTTTAGGTCCCATACAAGAAATGGGAATGAATTTCAAACATCTGGGCATCGTGGCTCGGCCGAAAACATTGAGAAACTTGGTTTTTAAATTCCTGTAAATCCAAAAATTGCCTAAAAATCACGGAACTTGGCATGGTGTCTTGACATGGCACCAACATGCTATGGTCAAAATTTTGTTCGATTTGGAACAAGTTTTGGTATAAGCTTCTTACAAACCGGAGCTTCTCTCAAGAATGCTCATGGTTCCGATAGGGAATGTGTCACCTTTGTGGCTTTGGTGGGGGGGGGGGCCTAGATATTTCCGCGGTTGCCAAAATTTTACGAACGGTGCAGCGAATAACTGGTGCGCAAGTGTGGTTGACGCGCGGCCGGTGGACTGTAGCCGACGAACGTTCCGGCGTAAGCCATACATGAGGGAGCCCCAAGATATTTTATACTGCATCGCACACAATTCTTGCTAACAAACTGTTTGTGGTGCACTTGATTTTTTCATTTTGATTTGAAAGACAAAATGGGGTTATGGCAGGAAAAGGTCGCTGTTTGAATTGCTAGAACATTTATCTGCAGTGAACATGCAACTATAGGAGTGTCGTGCTAAAATTTGGAATTATTCCAGGTTTTTTTGGCATTTTTTATACATTAATTGAGTTTTCTAGGCATTTAATGTGCATAATTCAAATTTGAACTACAGGCACATGCTCCAGTGCACCAAAATGGGTTGAAAAATTGTATATGTGTCCTTGGGTGAATGTTTCGGTCCCATACAATAAATGGGAGTTAATTTCAAACATCTGGGCGTCGTGGCTCGGCCGAAAACATTGAGAAACTTGGTTTTAAAATTCCTGTAAATCCAAAAATTGCCTAAAAATCACGGAACTTGGCATGGTGTCTTGACATGGCACCAACATGTTGTGGTAAAAATTTTGGTCGATTTGGGACAAGTTTTGGTATAAGCTTCTTACAAACCGGAGCTTCTCTCAAGAAGGCTCATGGTTTCGATAGGGGATGTGTCACCTTTGTGGGCGAAATGACATACGCTGCCTCTTCCTGCCTTGATTTTGTTTACAGAGGCAACAAAGACCAATAGGAGTGTCGTGCTAAAATTTGGAATTATTCCGGGTTCATTTGGCCTTTTTTATACATTATTTGAGTTTCTAGGCATTTAATGTGCATAATTCAAATTTGAACTACATGCACATGCTCCATTGCACCAAAATGGGTTAAAAAATCATATATGTGTCCTTGGGTGAATGTTTAGGTCCCATACAAGAAATGGGAATGAATTTCAAACATCTGGGCGTCGTGGCTCGGCCGTAAACATTGAGAAACTTGGTTTTTAAATTCCTGTAAATCCAAAATTTTCCTAAAAAGCACGGACCTTGGCATGGTGTCTTGACAAGGCACCAACATGCTGTGGTAAAAAAATTTGTTTGATTTGGGACAAGTTTTGGTATAAGCTTCTTACAAAACGGAGCTTCTCTCAAGAAGGCTCATGGTTCCGATAGGGGATGTGTCACCTTTATGGGCGAAACGACATACGCTGCCTCTTCCCGCATTGATTTTTTTTACAGAGGCAACAAAGACCAATAGGAGTGTCGTGCTAAAATTTGGAATTATTCCGGGTTTGTTTGGCCTTTTTTATACATTTATTGTGTTTCCTAGGCAATGTGCATAATTCAAATTTGAACTACATGCACATGCTCCAGTGCACCAAAATGGGTTGAAAAATTATATATGTGTACTTGGGTGAATGCTTAGGTCCCATACAAGAAATGGGAATGAATTTCAAACATCTGGGCGTTGTGGCTCGGCCGAAAACATTGACAAACTTGGTTTTTAAATTCCTGTAAATCCAAAATTTGCCTGAAAATCATGAAACTTGGCATGTTGCCTTGACATGGCACCAACATGCTGTGGTAAAAATTTTGTCTGGTTTTTTGAAGGCGCATGGATTAACAACCAACAAAGTCATTTTGGAACAAAGAGCTGCCATGTTACAATCGGAAACACAAGTGTTATTCAAACCGTGGGCGTTGTACTAACCATTTGCGTGCCGCCACGCGTCCCCATTTTTATTGGCTAGGAGGCGCCGTGCGGGGTACTCCCTCCGTGCGTAGGGCACCTAAGGCACTGCACTGTGATTTAGGCATGTGAAGATTGGCCGTGATAACTAACGTAATCCGCGCTGAAAAATCTCGTCAATTGAGCCAATTAATTACTAATCCTTCACATGCAGCTACCACCGAGCAATGCTAGACTCACGGAGAGGATTTTTACACACTTTACGGAGTAGCAAACATGGAGGATTAGGATTGGATTTAGGGGGTGGGAAGGGCCCCCCCCTGAAAATCAGGGGGGGGCTAGTTTGATTAGTTGGAAAATGCCCGTATTAGCCCCGTAAACGCCCGTGAGTGCAGCATTTTTGGTTACCACCCACTTCTCACGCCCACCCTTCATAATTTTAGGTGATGGGTAGCAAATCAACATGCAGTACAAGGTGCATGCACAACCTAGGGACCAGAGGGAGACGTGTATCGAGGCATGTAAACAGAATTATTTACTATGGGATTTAAAAGGCTGGGCATGGAGAGTGGGTCGAGCGAGGCATGCAGACCGCTCTATGCACCTGGAGGGAGGGAGTAGCTATTTGAGTAGACGGGAGGCGTGGGGCAGACCGCTGCGCAGGCTCACCGGGAGGCGAGCCCTTCGACCTCCATCCGCTGCCCACCTCGCTCCCAACTTCTCCATTAATGGCGTCCGAGCCTCTGTTTTAATGGCGTGGCTAGGCCTCAGTCGACTGAGATTTAAGAGAGAGAAAAGAAAATCTGAAAAGAAAATTTTGCACGGATCTTGATGTAAGATATCACGGACATAGCATCGACTGAGACTTAGCAAGACTGATATATATGACGATGATGGGAATGGATAATAATAATTGTCTTACATATTCAGGAAGATAATTAAAGATGCCACATGTGGCATCGCCCGAAAGACACAAGGGCAAAACAAGGAAGACGCAGACAACGATCTGGGTCACTGCTCTCTACTTCACCTCGATCTACTCTGCCATCTTCATCATTTCGTCCAGCTTGATCTCTTTCACGTCCTCAATACGTCGCTTGCGAGCATCCACGGATCCCTCCAGGAGCATTTCATGCTCCATGCGGAGCTTAGCATTCTCGTCCATAAGTTTCCTGACCATGACAGTCGTCTTCTTCAACACAGCAGTTGTCTCCTCATGCTGCTACGCCCTGCCAGCGATCTTCGCCCTCATCAGGTCGTGCTCGGTGCGGAGCCTCACCTTGTCACCCCTTAGTCCGCGAATGACGCCGGTCGACTTATCCAACGCGGCATAGCTCACCTCCTGCAGCTTCACCCAACGAGGGATGTCATCGTCCATCAACTTATTGAGCATAGCGCGCATGCGCCTGTGAGAGCCCTCGAGTGCCCGCGATAAATCCATCCAGACCGCTGCGATGCGGCAGGACCTCTCTGCTGCTTCCGCGGCGCGGCGGGACATCTGTGCTGCTTCCGCAGCGCGGCCGGACCACTCTGCTGCTTCGGCGGCGTGGCGGGACCTCAGTGCTGCTTCGGCGGCGCGGCTGGACCTCTGTGCTACTTCGGCGGCGCGGCGGGACCTTTCGGCTGATATCGCGGCGAGGCGGGACATCTCTGCTGCTTCGCTCGCCGCTCTGTGGTCATTTCTCGACCAAGAACTCCTCCCACGGGCCATGGCAGACGCAAGGAAGGACGAAGACTTGTTTGTCTGTTGATGAGGAATTGAGGAGGAATGTGCAGTCATTTTCTAGTAGGTGGTATTTATAACCTAGTAATAAGCTGCTAAGTGGAAAAACGTTTAGGTTTTGATCGGTGTGAATAGGTTTGCACTTACATATAGCGTGGTAATTTGGAATGTGATGGGAAACAAGGTCAAAATTATTTGACGGTTCCGGTTTCGAAGTGCGGCACGATTCCCGGATGGTGTAATTAAGAGCAAGTATAATGAGGTGACGTAAGCGGGCTATAAGGATTTAAATATTATATATTGTTGCTGGGTTGGAAGAGAAAGAGGAGGAGAGAGAGGAGAAGCGGGCGGTAGACTTATAGCCGGCTATAGCACGAGCTCCAAGAAGCTTTGTGAGAGTGGAAGGTGGGCCATATGTTAAGAAAGTAGTACTTTCTTATAGCTAACTATTTATACGTGTTGACTATTACATTGATTATAGATGACATGGCAACATGCTATAGCCAGCGGCTGGCTATATTATTAACCATGCTCTAACGTGGGAAAGCGTTCTCGGATGCGTGCGTGGCGTGTACACCGCAATCGACGATGCCAGCACATGACTTGTTCCATCAACCGTGTGCGCTTGTTATTACCATCGCGCACAATTCTTTTAATTAGACATCACCTCTCTATGATGAAGCCACACACACTTAATTACTTTCCCTACCGAAGACTCCATTTCACACACACACACACACAAACACTCTCTCTCTCTCTTCTCTCTTTCACACAGTCTCTATACGACCAGACACGAGATAATTGCATGGTTAGTCCTTGTACTAGCAGGCGACGTCTAACGTGGTCCTCATAGTTAGGAAGTGCTTCGATACAATCCTCATACATGCAAATACGGTGTGTATATAGTCCCTGAAGTTGCAACAGTGGTCCTGGCTATACGCCTCGCGTACATAGCCCGTATGCCTCCACTACCACGTCACCATCGATCCCACAGGTCAATCGGACTGAGTCATACGTCCGTGTGGGACCAACGTGTCAGTGGGCGCGAGAAATCAGTTGAGAATAAATCAACATGCTCTATTATATTGTACGGTAAAGATGCGTTGGTTATTTATTTTTCGTGGTAACATGCTTTTTTTAGGGGACGGGGTAACAAGCTCTGGTTTATTCGTAGAGTACATGCTAACTGCTTAGACGCGCATGCATGCGTGCACGCATGTATGTTCATGACTACATAACACGTGCTACATCAACACTAAGAATCGTTACGACAATATCAATTATTCGAATATGGCGATCGTACAGATAGAAACAACACAAGCAACAAGAATGAGACTCAAACTTGGCTAGTACTCGAAAAACAACTACTGCAAACGCAAACGTCTAGGAACGTATGCGCATGTGCAAACTGGACTAAATCAGCATGCATGTTACGATCAGCTCTACTTTGGCCCAACTAGGATATCAACTAACCAAGCTAACCTAATAAAGAAGTATGCATCTCGATAACAAATAATTGCACTTGGCCTAGTTGTTCGCCTCGCGTTGCATGTGGCAAAGGTTGCGGGTTCGAAACCCCGTCTACACATTTCTTTTAATTCTCACTTATTTCTCACAGCCACTGACACGTGGGTCTCATACGGACATGGACCAGCGGTTTGACTCAATCCGCACGACCCGTGGGATTGATGCTGACGTGGCAGTGGCGGTATACAAGCTACATACACGAGGCGTATAGCCAGGACCGCTGTTGCAACCTCAGGGACCGTATACACACCGTATTTGCATGTATGAGGACTGTATTGAAGCACTTTCTGACTATGAGGACCATGTTAGACATCGCCTGCAAGCACAAGGACTAAACGTGCAATTATCTCGACCAGACACACACACGCATGCTCTAGGTGGAGTATTTGTTCGTACCACACATTTCGTCCAACCTTCCCCGTGTGATTATCAATCACCTTAGTTTACTTATAACATGGACAAATTCCACTGCAATTTAGTTAGCAAACTTCTCATTAAAATATGACGCAAATCACGAGCAGGAATTGAGAAATTTTTATTTACACAATCACATTAATATGGTCAGGTAAATCACAAGCTAACGTACCATTGTACTAATATTTATATCCCGTTGCAAAAGGTGGAGTACATATCTGAAGAGTAGAGGCGCACACACACACTCCGTCAAATCAATATCATTGGATTCATCATTGCATATATTTTCACATCATATAAATTTGTCACTGTAAATGTTCATATTGTTTTCTACAAACTTGGTCAAACTTTACAAAGTTTGACTTCAGTCAAAGCTAATACGCGGAGTAAATAAAAACGGAGGGAGTACTATCTTAGGGTTGACCGGTCACTGCCCGCGGACGTGCCTGGGCGGTGGAAGAGGAAGGAGGAGAAGCGGGCTGTGGAGTACACTAGTTGCAGCACGAGCTCCAAGGAACTTTCGTGGCACACAATGCATATTTAACTACTAGTACTACGTACACCCAGGCCTTTAGGTTGCGTGTAGATGACATGGCTACAACATGTAGGTTGACTACCTACCGCTCCGCCTCGCATGTTTTTTTTTAATTTTTGCCATGCAAGATTTGCATGCAGGCATGTCACGCACGAGAGAGTATCTGCTGTTACCGAGGCTTAGGTGGTACCATGATACGGGCTCCTGTGCATTTTTGCAAATGTTGCAGAGTTACCGGGAGCCGTTCGATCTTAGAATCTGACGGCCCAGAAGCTCGTATCACGGTAGCACCTAAGCCTTGGTAGCACTAGATATTTTCCGTGTCACGCGCGTAGTTGTCGAAGTCGTGCTCGAAAAAGGGCGACGAGGTCCGCTAGTCCGCGTTGGTCGGTGCACCCGGAAAACAAACCAATCCCAGTCGTCGTAAATGTTGTGCGTGCTTTAATTACGGGAAGGTGGATGGACGCGAGCGTGCCGGACAATGAACCGCACGCCGGCTCCCTGATCTCAAATATAAACCGCACTAGTGCACTACTGCTAATGCGCACCCGTAGAACATCCTTTCCGAAGGGACGAAGCCCTGCGGTTACCATATCCACTCATCTAAACCAATTCCCAAAGGGAGAAGGCAGTTCGTCGCCATTGCTATGGATTCCCAAGGCAGTGGTGTTTCTCGTCCTCGTCGAGGTTGGGAGACCTTGGACGACGATGCTTTGGGGGAAATCGTAAGTCGCTCCGACTTCCTTACATCCGCAAGACTCAGCGGTCCTTGAACCAAATATTTTAAGACGGTGCGTAAATATGCGTGGGAGAAGGCCATGCTAGTTGGTCTGCCATGCGTCCTTGAGGACGAGGATGTTTCCTGGGGGGTCTCTCCAGCGCGGCGTGGCCGTAGTTGCAAGTTGACGCCCCTTGAGATGCCGACGTTGAGGGGCACTCGGATTTTGTCCGATGAGCAGGTCAGTGATGAGTTTGATCACGTAAATGTATTCTAAAGAATACTACCGTGTTCCATTTCATAATTACCCCACTGCCCACTGTTGCACAGGTTAGGCTTGGTTCCAATGGAGATTGGCTTGCATACGTACGGGAGGGTACCAACATCAATTTGCACAACATTCACACCGGTGAGACCATTCACGTTGAACCTTTGTCCAGCATTGGGATCGGCCATCCAATGGGGCACCTCCTGAATTGGTACAATGGAACCACGGTGAGTTTGAAGAAGATAGCAATCCCGGAAGCCCCGACAAGGTCGTGCGGCAACAAAGATTACTCTCTCATCACGGTGTTCGACATCGCGATTGCTTTCACGAAACATCCTGCACGTGGCGGTCAAAGCTGGACCATGCTGTCTGCGGCCGATTTGTTGCCGTACGAGTACGAAGACGCCATGCTCCTTTTAAACCACATGTTCGCGGTGACAAACCAGGGGACTTCTTTCGTATGGTTTAATATGTTTAGTTTTTCCGTTTTATAAGTTTCAAATTTATTGCTCCACATCACATGTTCAGATTTCAAGGTGCATTAAATCATTGCATCCAGGGAAAAGTCATCCCCCGATCAAAATCAGATCGCCGATCGTGGATGTGCATGGGCCATTCGGTCTCACTTGGAACCTTGTAACTGATGACACCCAGTTGGGACGTACTATCTTAGCAGTCGTTACCCATGGTACCATTGAAGGGCAGCAAGGTGCCACGATCTATCACGATCGGACCCTGATCATGTACCCAGGTAATCCATTATCTCCGATCTAAGACTAGTAGAGCTAGGGGCTAGAGTATACTATCTTATTGCCATGTCATCTTATAACATTTCAGTACATGTCTCGTTATACTCCATGAGGAGTAGTTCTTTTCTTTTTTTGATTGATTGGGATAGTCATCAACGCAACATTATAATACAAGTTATAATTAGCAATTTCAATTCCGCAATGTACTCGCTAGTAAGCCTGAATCCCATCTAATAAAAAAGTACTACTACTACTAGGACTCCTCCTACTTTAATTAATATACATCGCCCACGTCACACTCTCAAATTGTTCTTCTAGCCCGTGCCGCAGCTGGCTCTAATCTACTCCTACTAGACTTCTTCCCTTCCCTATCATAGAAATAAGCAAATATAGAATATATTATTTTAATCCTTATCCTCTTCTTACGTCACCTTATTGTGCTTGCTGCACAACATTTATCCTGCATGGACCTTGACCATACCCGTCACCATGTGTCCAGGTTTGAGATGCCAGGTGTACCAGATGAACGGCTGCGTGTTTGACCCCCGTGATGCTACCTGGGCGCGGAGGAACACACTTGGAGAGTACTCGGTTTTCATTCGGGACAGCTACCCCATAGTGAAAACGATGCCACCTTCCGTGCACGACGCCGACGGCCTGCCGTTCATGAAGAGTGGGTGCGTTTTCATTGCGCACCGCCGGATTAATATCTTGAATGCCCCTATCCCTAAGTTATGCCGCTTCAGCTTGGATGAGTCTCCATCGTGGGGAGCCACACTAAAAAGTTGCGATGATATGTATTCTCGTTGCCCTCCGTGATGGATCGTGCCATCTATGAAGAACACCTGGGACTGGAACTACGAAACGGACATGTACCAAGCACCTACGAACCTGAGTAATGTACCGCAGTAAATATAGGTGAAGTAGCCAGGCACAAATAGTATGGACCTGCGTGGCATGTTGGCATTTGTCTTTTAGAACTTACTAGCACTAAATATTACGTGCAATACATGTTGATATTATGATGTACATGCCTAAGTACTCTACTATATTAATTGCAGGCACATACTCCGTATTAGGTTGGATATTTGTTTACGTATATGGTCCGAGACCTTCCAACTAGATACGTCTGTCTCTCCGGGTCGCACTTTGTATCGTTATGTACTACGTGTGGTCTCCGACCCTACAACTACACAGTCAAGTCACGCTCAAAGAAAAACCGGACGGTCATATCACCTGTGCTGCCGTGTTTCACGCTCCTCCCTCATAGAGTGGAGACGCTTGCTTCCATAAAAATGGAAGAAGTGGAGACGCCCTCCCACGCTGTTCCTGTCCTCGTCCTTTCGCTGACGCGTGGGACATCCAGCACGTGCCAAGCAGCAATTTATCCCCGTATCTTGATCTCTAGGCTACGTGCCGGACTTAAGACAAGTTTGACGTATGAAGCACTGCACACCAAGCAGCAGGCGTGGTGAGCAATCTTCAAATCATCAAGTCATTAAATAAAAACAGTATATGAACCACTGCACATGCAAGTTCACTGGGCTGTCGTGTTTCACACTCCTCCGTCGTAACAGTAGAAACGCTAAAAATAAGAAATAAATATAAAACAGCAGTGACACTCTACCGCACGGTTTCCTTGCTTCTCCTCCATAGCTGGTAGAATACTTTCGTTCGCCGACATGTGGGACATCCACCATTTGGGTCCACTTGCCATGCACCAAAATTATAGTGCATCACGCAGAACTGTAGGGGAGACTCACCCGGTCGTAGCACCGCAGTAATAATGACTAATGAGCCGTCAAATCACAAGGCCCCACCTATCCAACTGTAAGTTGCTCGGATGAAGCAACCATCATTTCACTCGTTGTTGAATCTGCTTCTTCTAGAAATCTACTATAGCATCAGTACCGCTAGCACACGCCAAGACTGGACGGCATTGTGGCAGCACAGGATATGAACATGGTCCATGACGTGAAGGGAGGATGGTTCCAGAAAATAATATTCGCTCACTCGTCTTTTCTAACCAGGTTTTGCATCGATCGTTCATATGAAGGTGCTAAACCAAGTGTTGCACTTACAAGTTCAAAACGAGAAAGTGGACCACTCACGGCACGCATGTCGCGTTCGGCCCGTCGCTCAACGCGCTTCCTCACGGCATATCACTGACACATGGGAATGTATGTGAGCAAACCGACTAGGCCAAACTAGCCTGTCTAACGCGCGTGAAAGCCCCACGCTCGTCTTTTCTATCTGGATTTCTACCGATCGATCGCAAGAGCAAGCGAAAGATAATGTTACACTTTACAAGTTCAAAAGGAAAAGGCGGTACACTTAAAGCACGCATGTCGCGTTCGCGTCGCACCCCCACGGTCGGTCTGGCACGCCGCTCACCAAAGGGAACACGCACGCGTTTCTTGCATTTTCAGTGACATGTGGGACTTCAATTGAATAAACCGACGATACCCAAAATCTAATCGCCCGCCGAGTGCCGGCTGAAAAAAGAGAGACAAGGAGGGAGAAGAGATCGCCCAGTAGGCAGCCGCGCATGGACTCCTAGAAATATGGTGATAATGTGAGGTGGGCCATGTTTTAATAAAGTCGGAGCACTCCTTTGTACTGCTTGCAGAGTTGATTTGACGCATGACCAGATTAGACGGAAATGTATTAGTATAAAATGCACCGTTTGAAAGTTTTTGTACGCCAATGTTCTAGGATTCGTACGTTTCTGTATGATTTTGTTGCCGACTAAAAAGAAATGGAGGGCCTTTCTCTCTCTCGGGTCTCTCTTCATCCCACAACCCCTCTCTAACACACGTACACTCACACACACACTCTCTAGGCACTGCAAAAGTACTACTCGTTCACGCTTCCTCCAAAAGATCGACGGCCAAACCTATTTGTATATTTACAAAGTGGAGAGGCCACTTGCTATAATTTTACAAAGCCAACTAAAGTGGTCCTAGTCATATTTTTGTGTCAATGACCGGTGGGCCATGTATGCCGCGCGCGTGTGTGTGCTGTGTACGTGTGCTGTGTGCGCGTGTTCGTGTGCTGTGTGTATTTTTTTTGCATGGAATTTTTTTGCATGTCGCATGTGTGCTGTGTTGTATACTTTTTTTTATTGCATGGATTTTTTTTCGTGGAGTGTGTACATGTACGTGTACCAGTGTGTGTTGTGTGTGTATGTGACGTGTACGGTGGCGAGTTGTGGTAGTATATGTATTCATGTACGTAAGCTATTGTGTAGTGTGTATGGCAAACTGTCCCCACATGTCATTGTGTGTTTTGTACAAATATAGCAATCCAATATACAAAGGCTGAGAAAGCAAAAAACATGTTGGCTTTGTAAACCTTCTCTCTCCTCTTGCTATAACAAGTTTTTAGCAATCCAATATACAAAGGGTGTTGGAGATGCTTTTGGTGTAGAACGAGCTGATCAGCCCCAACGTTTCTCTTCGCTCAGTGTTTGCACGTAGTAGTATAGCTCACAAAGTAGCTAGCCTACTAACACAGCACGGATTCAGATGAGGTTTGACACCAACAATCATCAAAAAGCCCTGCTTATATGATAGACAGTGCAAACATACGTCTCAGCATGCCATATATTACATCAAAAGCTGGTGAGGATACATCTGTTTCCATAACTAGGAGAGGGTTCGGATGATTCACTAACAAACAAAAGTATCAAGTACCGCCCACATAGACCCTACAGGGTTTGATAACACGCATCTGGTAATTAAACACAATGCAAACTACGTTGAAAGATTAGCCCGACCAACTATTTCGTGTCATTGATCTCTGGGGCAATGTCCACAGGACGGACCGCGGCGTGGGAATCATCAAGGACGTCCACCGGCAGCTGCACAACCCTAACATATTAGCAAGCACATTGCAAATAATCAAAGACCACAATTATGGTACGCCAATATTTTTTTACCTTGGGCAGCTCACCGAGGGATCCCATCCCTCCGAGGGCCATCGTCTTACCAGGGGAACACTGCTCCTTGACGGCAACTATCTCCTCAAACCCGGCCTTGAGCCTCTCATAGGTGGCCATTAGGGTTTATGGGGTAGGCACGGTTCGGGCCTTGCTGTTGTTGGAGCTCTCTGTGTTCAGGAGTTCGTCCGCCAACGTCGTCAACTCTTTGGCCAGTGCTTGTTTCTTGGAGATCTTCGTCTCCATGGGTTTGCCCGCCAACATCGCCAACTCGTTAGCCGGTGCTCGCTTCCTGGAGATCTCTGTCTCGAGTGGGTTGTCCGCCGGCAACTCTTTGCCCAGTGCTCCAGGATGCATGAATAAACTGACAAACAAAAAGGAATCGAAAGGAAACCATAATCACAATGACAACGGAAAAAGAATAGGCAGTGAGGATCGGTCGGTGCTTCGCAAAAGAAAAATCTTGGAAAGAAAATAGAGCAACATCACTGATTCGCTCACCTTTCCTTCGTCGGTAGAGAAGAAAAATGGCAGAAGTGAGTAGCCTGGTGTGTGGTTTTCTTCAAGATAGAGGGAAGAAAGGGATTGAGCGAGCGTTCCAGTGAAATGATGGTTGCTTTGTCCGTCCAACTTACCAGGCCACTTTACTACTGCTGGTAAAGGTATGGGTTTTGTGATATGACGGGTCATGACTGCCACACCGGGGTGACTGGTGAGTCTAGCCTGTAGCACCTCGCTGTGATTTGGTGGACGGCACTCGGGCCCGGATGCTTAATGGCCCGCATGCCCATGAAACAATGGAATAGAGCGGCTTGTCATAGAAACAGTTTCGATGACCGTGGGGCTACCAAGCGGTCAAGCGTGTCTACCGTTAGACTGGCCATAGTGGGAGTAGTCCCCTCATATTTTGTGTTATATTTTGACCATAAATTTTAAGTAATAAAATATAAATTGTATGTAGCAAATCCAATACTCCATAAAAATAGGAATCCAACAATATAATGTTTGGTGACATGCATTAAAAGTTTGCTACTTACTATATATGTGGTCAAACTGTACATAGAAAATATAAATAATATTGCATGTTGGTGCAGCCCACGTTTCCGATAATTTGAGCTGTGGGCTTGTTCATAATATATATATGTGTTTGTTCACTTAATGGAGGGTCGAGTACCACATGTGAACGTTACAAAGTGCGACCTGGCATGTACACAATTTTAAACGATTGTTTTTATGGAGTGAAAGAAGAAAACTACTCCACTATATGTATATATAGGCAGGAGCTCCGCGCTTGCTTGCTAGGGTTGCTATCTTCACACACTCTCATCCTCTCCAGATCTAAGCAAGATAGCAGTGGTCACTCTCTCTCTCTGCTCACCGCTGGTCACATATCCGGACGCATCCCCTCCGCCGGGGAAGGGGAGGAGGTGCAGCGTTTAGGCCGTCGTCGACGGCGAGGGAGGAGTCCCACTGCCGGCCGCACCGTCATCTCTGACCGAGCGCCGGCGCCGGAGGTCCTCCTATCCCTTCGTCGCTGCCGTAGTGTTGGCGGATCCAGCCTCCCGCCCCCACCTAGCCACACCCCGACGACCTTCTGGTATATCTTCCTTCAAAACCGGCCTTGCTCTACTGCCCCAGCTCCCCACGTCGCCATGTGCATCATTTGCTACCTCTCACCCCCCCCCACGTAGCTAGGCTCGATCGGCTGGTCCAACACCACCTAATTTGTTTTCTATTATTAGAGGTAAAGCTACTTCATGCAGTCGAATCTTGTACTTGGTTCAAACAGGAAAGAAAGGGGGAAAATATGTAGTATGTATATAGGACTTGGTTCAAACAGGAAAGAAAGGGGGTGAAAGTAGTAGAGACTGGCTATCCAACCGGTCTGTTGGTCGAAAAGGGAAATATAGGGGAAACGTTGTATACACTGGATAAGCAACCAATATCTTGGTTGAAAAAGGAAAGAAAGTGGGGACTGGGTGTGACAAGGCACTAGAGTATGACCAGGACTAGATTTGCTATCCACAGATAGGAATAGGTTGCTAAAGAGAACAAAAATTGGACCAACCCAGATATGTTGCTTGCATGTTTGTTTCTCTTGGGGCAACAAACTCTTCATCACCACTTTATGCCCCGGTTGAGGTACATGGTGCTCATGCACCCACTGTCACATGCCCTTATAGCAACTATTTAGCTGTTCTTAATCTAATGCCCCTGGTAAAATGAAGCCATGCCACTGTTATTAGTCATTACAAGTTTAACCAATTGTTATTGCCAGTAATTAGTAATTGTTTGAGACTCTGATTGTTTCCTCTTTGGCTTTTTATGAAAATAGGGATATCCATTTCACCTCATTTCTTTTGGGACCTTTTGGTGTACTGCACAAAACACTTCTTAAAAGAAGCGAGAAGTGCTTTGTGCAGTTGAACTAAAATGTCACACCGGAACCGTTGGTCGATTCCAGTGGAACTGCACAAAGGGAGATCAGTGTTCCAATCCTCATCATCCATATTGGCACCATAACCTTCCCTTAGGTAAGAATGATATTTAGCGCATCTGTTCACCTCTATTTTGCTATGGTCATGAGAAAATAATGCTATTGTTTATTAGTATACTTGTACCCCCTCACTTACAAAACCAAATCTGATATTGAAGGCCAATCATGTCCTTGGTTTCACCAATTGGCGAGGAGAAAGGGAAACACACCAAGAAGACGAAGACGAAGAAGAAGAAGGAGGAAATGAAGAAGGATCACTCGTTGGTACCGTCCTTTCTTATCCTTACAGGTCTTTTTACCTCTGAAAACAATGTGCTCTTGATTTTTAGTGATAAATAAAATGACCTGGGCAGATAGTACACATAAAAATGAGCAACACATCTATATGGCATATATTTATGTGCTGCATGGTTGTTTAGTTATGAATTTTGTTAAATGCTAAGTCTTACTGAAAACGGTAAAACACCTAATTTTGAGTACTGACCGCACGTTAAGTAGTACTTTTAAGTACTTCCTTTCCAGTACTACCTAGTACTACCTATTTATCTACCGTTGGATCGAGACAAATGGACGGCTTATAAAAATGCCAACTACCGTAAAGCTTGTAAATATGCTATTGTCTTTCTATCATTTCTCACTAAGCTAATGAAGGTATCACCTCGTTTCTACTTCTACAAACAGGGATCATGTTGTGTCAATCGTACATTTTAGTGGAACTGCATAAGAGTATACTATGGATTGTATTCCAGCCGGTGCTTTTACTCTGTTGGAAGTGCTTGATAATCTCTCGATATAATCTCACAAGAGGATACCCTTGAATGATTCCTGTCAGCACTTTATCTTCTCTTCTGGAATTACTTGAATAAATTTCCTCGCGCAGGTTGGTACCGGCCTACGTCCTTAATCCAGATTAGTGTGTTGTCATCTCTATTGGTATCGTACTTACTACTGTCATGAGAAAGTGCTTTATCTTTACACGTTAAATCTTTGCAACCGATGATACATGGCAATGCTTTGCATGTTGAGCTAATTGGCACTGATGAAATAAACTAATACCTCTCTTTAAGCAAGGCTACTATGTTGCTATCTTTACCCATTAAGATAATGAGGATGCTTCTATTTGTTAGTGTATGTTTCATCAAACAGTGCCACTATTACAGTAATCTCACTTTCTCTATATATGTGCCAACAGGGATGCTCAATTTTAGTGGAACTGCACAAAGACTTTGGGTGGTTCATTGCCTCAACTGCCTCCTTACTTTCCTGTCAGTCGCTTTTCTCTGCTTCCAGCCAAAGGAAGTACTAGTTGATAAGCTTCCTCACACAGGTTGGTACCGGCCTACAGCCTTCATCCTGATTATTGTTCTTTGTCATATCTATTGGTAATTTGGTATTGTGCTACTGTTTGCTACTGTCATGAGAAAGTGCTTTAGTTTTGCATGTTAATCTAATGCAACTTATGTACACGCCAATTCTTTGCGTGATGAGCCTATGCCACTAATAAAATAAACTAATACCACCCTTTAAGCAAGGCTACTATGTTGCTATCTTTAGCCATTAATGAACTAGTGCCGCTATTATAGTAAATCTCACTTTGTCAATATCTATGCAAACAGGGATGCTCGACTGCTGGAAATATTGGCACCCTTTCGATTAATCTAATCCACAAGTAGATAATAAGCATGGCAATCACAGTGGATGGTTCATTGCCTTCACTGCCTCCTTTAGCCATTAAGATAATGGGAAGACCCTACAAGCAAAGCGTTACGTTGCCGATTTCAGTAGAACTGCACAAAAAGATCATATGGTCAGATACTTATGCTGGCTCCTATGTACTCCAAAGTTCACGCAGACAAGCATCGATGTTGACAAGAAGAAGTGCCAGAGTGAACACCACTTAACCAGTCTACACCCCAGGGATGCTCCATTTTAGTTCAACTGCAAAAAAACTTTTGGTGGTTCATTTTGTCCACCGCCTCCTTGTCTGCACGGTAGAATTTTGGCGAGCTACAGGACCAAGATGAGCCAGTAAACTAGTTGGATGAAAGTAGTGGCCAAGATGCTCAAACCTCTCGCGGCATCGAGGCCACCAGCATGAGCATAACCTACAAGCAAAGTTCAGATGGTCTGTGCTGCCTCTTATGTACTGGAAAGTTTGCTCAAACAAGCACTAATTTTAGCAAGACGTGCCACTGAGTGAACACCACTTAACCAGTCTGCACCCTAGGTAATTAAAGTGTGTCGATGGAGGATATTGGATGTGATCTCTCAATCATTTGGATGCATAAACATGCTTAACTTGTATACGTGAATCTTTTTTGTTGATTGTGAATGTTGGCTATGAATATTGGCTTGTGATCTCTCAATCATTCTGAGGCATAAACATGCTGAACTTGTGTATATGTGAATCTTTTGAGGAGAACGTATCCTGTGAACCTGAGTTTGATCTGAATGTTTACCTTTTCTGTTGTACTTGTTGTGTTAACTTGCATGCTGTGGGCTTGTGACGTGTGAGTGTCACACGGCACACCATCGTCCTGAGAAGAATGGCACCTGCTAGTTAGGGTTGCAAGGGTGCATCAACTCTTATTTATCTTTTGCTCAGTCTTTGCAAGCACTAATAGCCTTCTAACACACGAACACTGTACATGGGATCAGATCGACTGTATCCTACACGAATGACCCAGCGCATTATCACGCTCGAACACACAGGTTACCCAGCATATTTCAGACTGACATCCGGTACCCCGTACCCGGTTGAACCGCCCCGTTCAGCCCCGGCCATATTGTTTTCGGCCTCTAAAAACACACTACTGCATTGATTTTGGGCTTTGAGAAGTGTTGTTTTCTATAGATTGGGCCGCCCAGCAAATGGGTTGCTGGTCCGCCACGGACTGGGAGGCTATAATAACAAGTTGTATCATGGAGAGACAAGCTAAAAAAAATACCCCATCGAGAGCCACTGAAAAACAAATTTGCGTCTGACGTTCTTCTTCAGTCTTCCCTTAGCTGGTTGTCCCGCCGCCCAAACCAGTGGGGCTGGACTGCCTGCTGCCGCCCAGGGGCCGGCGGCACTACCTCGCGCCGTGCTCCCCACCCCCTCTCAAATCCAGCTCGCTCCATACCCCAACCGCTAGCGCGGGACGGAAGTTTCATCTTCTTCCCCCTCATCCCTCCCGCTGCCGGGGGATTTAAGAAGCGCGGCATCAAATGCACCACCGGTGATGGCTGCCTCTCATTAATCTCTCCAATTACGAAGACCGCGACGCGTCATCCATGTGCATCCGGCAGGCGTGCGAGCCGACGGCAGCAGCTTTTCTCACCGGGAGACGCGCCCTTTGACCGCCCGCCGCCGCTCTTACCTCCTCCTTAATGGCGCCCGCGGCAGCCTATAAGACGCCGCCGCCATACCCTCTATCCCCCAAATCCTCTCTCTGGCGCCTCCCATTCCCATCTCCAATCCACCAGCACTCCCTCGTCAATGGCGCAACCGGAGGAGCACCCACTCGTGTTCAATTTTGGAGAGGAGGAGGATGAGCATCCCGCGAATCCTCTGGATCCGTTATGGGATGAGATGGACCTGGGCTTGGAGATAGTTGCCCAGAAGAAGGCGGAGGCGGAGCAGCTATTTGGGGCCCCCGCGCCCGCCGCGGACGAATGGCCTGCCTTGGACGCTGATGCCACCGAAGCGTATTTCCACGCCCTCCACTCCAACTTTGTCCGATTCCATGCATTTTGCCACGGCGGTAGCCGTGGCGGTGGCGGAGGTCGCGGCCGTGGGGGTAGCGCTGGCGGTGGCCATGGTGGTGGCAGTGACCGCGGCCGTGGCGATGTCGGATGTCGTGGCCGCGGGGGTGGCGCTGGCCGGGGCCGTGCGGCTGGCGCTGGCCGTGGCTAGTGTCTGGTTCAGCTTCAGCTTCTAAAAATGTAGTCGTGGTGGAAACAAATTAACTAGTACTACTACTGTTTGTCTGAATGAATCAACTGTCAAAAGGGTGTTTTCTTTCTGCCAATGGTTTGATTCATATCGAACAACTGGCGTGAGTTTTCTCTTACATCTTCTATCTCCCGTCTTCTTCTTCCTCCAGCCTCCCAAACCAGCGACGGCTGGACCGCATGCTCCCGCCACCCTGCGGCCGGCGACTGACGCGAAACAAATGTTCTGCAAGCATAAATATAAATAGTAAAAGTGAAAAAAAAGAGTCTTACCTCCAGTAAAATACTGACATCTCGGACCCACCAGGTTGTCATCAACGTAGTAATTTTTTTTGAGAAACTCATCAACGTAGTAAATAAATGAGTGAATTAAACAAGGAGAGGCAGTCACCAAAGACTGTTTTATAACTGGGCTTTGGCCTGCCCAGCCTATTATATGCGCAGCCCACGACATGCTGACACTAGGATCCAGCAGTTCTCGAATGGGCTGTGGGACGTGGAGTTACCTTTTTTTAAGAAAAAACGCATAGCTAAGTTCTTATTTTCTACTCCCTCCGTATAAAAATATAAGATGTTTTGGTAGGCTAAAATAGCGTAAAAATGTCTTATATTTTATAATAATGCTGTGGCCAGACCAACATTACTATTTAACCCAGGGAAGCAAATGTGTGTATTTCTAAAAAAAAGGTAATGGCTGTAAATTAACCGAAAATATTAAATGGGGCTTGTCCGCAACATTTATTTTTAATCCAACCAAGAAATTGGTGTATTCCAAAAAAACAATTGGGCATTAAATTCTACTAAAAAGGTTAATCGGTTTCAGTCTGCAACATTATTTTGTCAGCCATCCTGTAAATCATTAAAGAAAATCTCTTGTCCAAACGAATGCCCAGCCCAGTTTTATTTTTTTATATCATTGCTCTTTTTTTATATCATTGCTCTGTCCAGCCAGCCCAGCAAATGCGTGTATTTAGAAAAGAAGCAAATGGGCTATAAGTTCTAAGAAAAAAAGGAATTATTGGTTGCAGCATGCCCGCGACATTATTTTTTCACTCAGACCAGCAAATGAGTGTATTTCGATTTTTTAACAAATGGGTTATAAATTCTAAAAAATATGAAATGGGCTGAATGTCAGGCACAGAATAGCAAGCTCACATTGTGGGCCCATGAGGGTGAAGTCCACGCAAAGCGTTGTCAACTTGGTCAACAAAACGATTCTGATAGCCGAGGCGTTGGATGTAAATCAAACGGCCAACGTGCTTCTTCAATCTCTCGCCCTCTTCCTCCCGCGCTGGCGGGACCGTGCTGGGCTGCAATTGCTTTTTGCGAATTGCTGGGCTGCAAATCTAGACAAGGGGGCATGCATTCGGCTTGCCCATAAAATTGTTTGAAATAACTAATAAGAAAAAGGTTGTAAATATAAAAAAACACAACAAACTGGCAATTAGTTTCAAATTTAGGCTTTTTTCTTTGGATTTTGAGATTTTAAATATCATTGGATTTTATTTAATTTATTTTTTAAAAAAAATTAGTTTGAATCTAACGCAAAATTTCAGGATTAAAATAGTTCGGACTACATCGAAGTATGCAAAATTTCGTTGAATTTATTGACTGTGGTACTGGTCCGAAAATGGGTTGTAATAAATTCCTTAAGATTAGCAAATGGGCTGTAAATTATTCACAAAAATAGCAAATGGGCTGTATGTTGTCTACCACACATTTGGAGGCTGACTTGTGGGCCTACGAAGTTGACGGGTACGCAAGGCTTTGTCAACTTAGTGAACAATCGATTCTACCAGCGTGACCGTTCGATGTTAATCCAATGGCCGCTGTGCTTCTTCAATCTGTGATTTCTTGCTCCAGCCGCCAAAATCAGCGCCGACGGGACCGCCTGCTCCTGACTCCGATGGACGGCTGTGCTGCCGCGAAGGACTCACCGCCCCACCCTATTCCCACCGCTAGCCAGTCCATCCCTCTACTCACCCACACCTTCTGTTGTTCTCCGGCGACGGTAGCCTCACACCGCAGCCGAACCAGTCAACCCTCGTACTCCCCTCCCCGTGGGCATCCATTGCCGAGTCTTCAACGGCTCCGGGTCGTTCCCACCCTTAGCCTAGCCGTCGTCCACCGCCTTGGTGCTCTCGGCACGGCGTCGTCAACGCGGTCAACGAACGACACCCTTCGGAAGGGGACTGTACGTGCAGAGGCTGACAGCTGGGACCCACATGGTCCATGGTCACCTCCTTATCACGCGCAAGAAAAATGATTCCTCCCCCTGACAGCTTGGACCCACCAGCTACATCTTCGCACGCAAGGAAGTGCCTCCTTATTACACGCAAAAAAAATAACTCCTTCACCTGACATCCGGGACCCACAAGCTACATCTTCGCACGGAAGGAAGTACCTCCTTATTACGCGAAAAATAAATGATTCCTCCCCATGACAACTGGGACCCACCAGATTTTGAGGCTGACTTGTGGGCCTACTAAGTTGACTTACGCAGGGCTTTGTCAACTTAGTGAACAAACAATTCTAGCAGCAGTGACCGTTGGATGTTCATCCAACGGCCGTGCTGCTTCTTCAATCTCTGATCTTCTTGCTCCAGCCGCCCAAACCAGCGCTGGCGGGACTGCCTGCTCCTGCCTCCCTTGGCCGGCTGTGATGTCGCGCAGGCCTCACCGCCCCACCCTAGTCCCACCTCTGGCCAGGCCTTCCCTCTACTCACCCACATCCCTTGTTATTCTCCGGCGACGGCAGCCTCACACCGCAGCCGAACCAGTCAACCCTCGTACTCCCCTCCACGTGGGCATCCACTACCGCGTCTTCCCCGGCTCCATGTCGTTCCCTTCCTAGGCCTCGCCATCGTCCTCCGCCTTGGTGCTCTCGGCGCGGTGTAGTCAACCTGGTCAATGAATGACAGCCATCGAAAGAGGACTGTACGCAGTGAGGCTGACAGGTGGACCCACTAGCTACATCTTCGCACGCAAGGAAGTGCCTCCTTATTAGACGCAAAAAAAAATAACTCCTTCACCTGACATCCGGGACCCACAAGCTACATCTTCGCACGGAAGGAAGTACCTCCTTATTACGCGAAAAATAAATGATTCCTCCCCATGACAACTGGGACCCACCAGATTTTGAGGCTGACTTGTGGGCCTACTAAGTTGACTTACGCAGGGCTTTGTCAACTTAGTGAACAAACGATTCTAGCAGCAGTGACCGTTGGATGTTCATCCAACGGCCGTGCTGCTTCTTCAATCTCTGATCTTCTTGCTCCAGCCGCCCAAACCAGCGCTGGCGGGACTGCCTGCTCCTGCCTCCCTTGGCCGGCTGTGATGTCGCGCAGGCCTCACCGCCCCACCCTAGTCCCACCTCTGGCCAGGCCTTCCCTCTACTCACCCACATCCCTTGTTATTCTCCGGCGACGGCAGCCTCATACCGCAGCCGAACCAGTCAACCCTCGTACTCCCCTCCACGTGGGCATCCACTACCGCGTCTTCCCCGGCTCCATGTCGTTCCCTTCCTAGGCCTCGCCATCGTCCTCCGCCTTGGTGCTCTCGGCGCGGTGTAGTCAACCTGGTCAATGAATGACAGCCATCGAAAGAGGACTGTACGCAGTGAGGCTGACAGGTGGACCCACTAGCTACATCTTCGCACGCAAGGAAGTGCCTCCTTATGACACACAAAAAAATGATTCCTCCCCCTGACAGCTGGGACCCACCATTCGCATGCAAGGAAGTGCCTCCTTATCCTCCCTTACAGCTGGGACCCACCCGGTCGAAGCGTACATAGCGTTGTCTGTCTGGTCACGAACGTGTACGTACATACTGGTCGATCGGTCTTTCTGCAACGATGAACCCTGGGCATGTAAGGAGCGGCACGTGTTGTAGTAGAGCCCCAGACGTAGCAGTTCAGGCAGCCCCGTCTAAATCGTGTACACGTACGTACAACCACACAACAAAAAATACGGCCACGTACGTACATATATGGGCGGGGTCTCGAACGCGTACTCGCGCATACGTACGGCCAGGGCTCGTGTACATGGAGAGAGGCAACGGACGGCAGCAAAGGCCTCCTATTCATCGGCAGCCAACCGGCTGGGTCAGAACAGAGGAAACAGCGTCGTGTTCATCGGGAGCCAAGCGACTGGGTCGGAACGCATCCTGTTTATCGGGAGCCAACCGGCTTGGACGGAACAGCCGAAACGGGGTCCTGTTCATCGACTCGGGGTCTGGCGTACCGCAGAACGGAGGAAACGGCCTTCTGTTCGACCGCCTAGGGTCGAAACAGGGTCCTGTTCATCGGCCGGGGGTCTGGCGTACCGCAAAATGGAGGAAACGGACTTCTGTTCGAGCGCCTACGGTCGAAACGGGGTCCTGTTGATCAGGAGGGCTCTGGCACACCGCAAAACGGTGGAAACGGACTTCTCCCCAACTGCCTACGGTTGAAACGGGGGTCATGTTCATCGGGAAGGGTGTGGCGTACAGCAAAACGGGACTCCACAGGCTACTGTTCATCCACGGTCGACCTCCCTCCAGCCTCCACCGGCGACTTCCTCCAGCCTCCACCGGCTACTGTTCATCCAGCCTCCACGGGGTCCTGTTCATCCACCACCAACCGGCTGGCCTACTCGGGGTGCTGTTCATCCAGCGCCAACCACCTTCACAAGGCCAGGGTATTGTTCATCCACAGCCAACCCACCGGCTGGGGTGGGGCGTACGAGCGGGCGGCAGCAATGGGAACTGTTCATCCACAGCCAACCAACCGGCTAGGTCAACTCACCACGTCTCGCGTAAGGGGCTCGATCGATGCGTCTCGACTCGTTCTACGTATCGCGTGCGCGGCAGCAACTGGCAGTGTTCATCGAGAGGCAACCCAACTGGCTACGTCTCGCATGTACGGGGGCTCGACCGGCTTCAGTTAGCAGCGAAGGAATCGCTCGGATTCAGTTAGCAGCGAAGGAATCACTCGGGTTCAGTTAGGAGCGAAGGAATCGCTCGGGTTCAGTTAGCAGTGAAGGGATCGATCGGCTTCAGTACGTAGCTAGTGCGATCGCTCGGGTTCAGTAAGCGAATGTCTCGCTCGGGTTCAATTAGCTAACGCCTCGCACACACGCGCGCGTACGAGTGAAATGCGCAAACCACACTGCATCGCTCGGCCCTGACCACCCACCATAACTGGGAACTCCCCGAAAATTTCCTCGCCCTCACTTCTACCACGATTTTTTACGTCATGGATGGCCCAAAGAATGTCATGCGGGTGTGTCTCCGGCCCGCCCAGGATGAAAAGCCCATTTTCTGTCATAATTTTTTGTCATAGAAGTAGGAGCCCACCACATCTATGATGATACGTGTTTTTGTCACAATTATTGTCATAGAAGTGTCACAACCATGACAGAAAAAGTTTTAGTTCGGGCCATAATGTCACGGATGTGTCTTTTTTTGTAGTGGTCCGAGGCCCCAAACTTGGCCTCGAGCGCAGCCCACATGTCCTTGCCGTTGTCAAACGACATATACAAATCCACAATGGAATCGTCAAGAACACTCAAAAGGGCGCCCTTAAAGAGGGTATCAATCTTCTCTAAAGCTTCCTGCTGTGCAGGATTAAGATCGTCCTCGGGCTTGCCCTTAGTGGCGTAATAGCAGTACATGGTCTGAAACAGTAAACTGCTCTCGTGCGCCACCTATTATATTGCACCCCCTTGAAGGTAGGCGGCTTCAAATGCGCAGCAAAACCACTCGGAGTAAATTGCCTATAATCAGGTTTTTGGATTGTTAAAAATATGAGCAAATTACTACGAGATTTAATTTGAACAAATAGTAAATAAATCATGATGGCTATAACAAAGATTAAACTAATCATGTGGATTTGTACAGTAGATGAACAGATCGTATCTAAGCCATAGACTAGGAATAGGAATTCTAGCACGATCTCAAACAAAGAAGACAAGATCACATACGGTGCGGCGGGAGCAGAACCGTTGGCGTTGACGTTGTTGGCCATGTCGTTGATGAAGAGGTTGCCGAGATCGGGGAAGAAGTTGTCGTTGGCGAAGTCATTGATGGTGTCCTGGACTAGGGGGTACTGACCACGTCGTCTCCCGGCCAGGTGGGTCGGGCCGAGGACCCCCATGGCGGTTCACTAATGGGCCACTTCGGGCAGCCCATGATGCATACAAGGAAGATCCCACAAGACTTGGCGCCCAAGACGAGACTCCTCTAAATCCTAGGCCTCCGGTGCACTATATAAACCAAGGCCAGGCTAGTCGATAGATCATCTCATATTCATTAGAACAATCTTGTGGTAGATACATGTACTCTGTAAAATGCCCCATATGAATACAATCAAGAGCAGGACGTAGGGTATTATCTCTTCGAGAGAGCCCGAACCTGGGTAAAATCCTGTGTCCATGTTACCATCGCTCCAAGACGCTTAGGACCCCTACTACGAGATATGACGGATTTAGAACCGACACTGGTGCTTTCATTGAGAGCCTGCTGTGTGATCGTTACGGATCGATGGGAAGATCAGGTGATATTTTTTCAGTAAGATCTGTTTCGTGTAAATCATCTTTTCTGCAAAATCATTGCTGCCGTGTCGTGCTACTTTGTCTATAGTTAGATCCGGATCAAGAAAATTTTAGCGGCGGTGGCCGTGTCCACGTCTGGCAGTACGTCGGATCGGAGGTCTGCCGCTACTTGCGGCGCTCCCAAAAACGAGTTACACCGTGCCGTGCGTACAGGTAGCCGATGTGTAAGGCAATCTGGCCGGTGGCGATCCAGCCGAGGAGAACGAGCAGGGCTGCGTATAGTCCACGCGGAGCAGTGCCCATAGCTGACACGAATTCAGCTATGCGGCAACCCACAGGGAGATTAATCCTTCCTTTTCTTTATTTTATAAAGATAAGAGTTGGTCTACGCTTTTAACTTGTGGTGTGCCTTCCATGCACTTTTTCACGTATTAGATTGATTTGACCCTTACATTAAAAGTAGTATTATACTAGTACTTGCTAATACTTGCGTGAGATGCTAGACCTCCTGCGCCTTATTTGATTTGGATCTGATGTTGATTGCTACATCATCTGTTGATTGCCTCACAAAACATCAGATGCTATTCTTCCTAATAATTACATACAGTATAAGTTATTTGTGCCATCATATTTTTTGCCAGTTTGCACTATTGTATGTATACAGACTGTTGTATGGCCAATGTGACGGTCCAGTCAGTTTCATGTCCGTTGTCCGGCGAACACCGCATCTGGAACTCGGACCATCCTACGAATTCGGATTCTGTCACCTCATCGCGCCGACGCCCTATGTCGACATCGGCCTCGCGCCAGGCCACATCTCATTAAATAATTTATTTCGCATACATAATTCAGCAAAGAATATTTATTTATTTATTTATTATTATTATCTGGCTTGTGCTATTTCATGCATGCAGATAATCGACCTCCACTACGCCGCCACCTTGGCGAGTCGACGTCGTCATCCCGCCTGCACCGACCAAGTTGTCGAGTCGCCTCGGCACGTGTCCTTGTGCCGACATTTTCATGCTGCCACTCCGCCGGGCCGACCTCGTCGCTTAGGCCATTTTCCTTTAATTATTTACTTCACTTAAATTCATTAAGTAGAAGAGTTTCTTTTTCAAATATATTATTATTATTATTATTATTATTATTATTATTGGCTTGCACTATTTTATGTGTGCAGGTAATGGGCTTTGACTGCATCATGCGGTCGCCTCGGCGTGCCGACATTGTCGTCCCATCTCCATCGACAAAATTGTGTTGTTACCTTGGCACGCTACCCTGTGTCGACATCGCCGCGCCGTCACTTCATCAAACCAGTCTCCACGACGCCGATCTGTTTCTACGCGTTGGCTGACGTGGGGGCTCCGGCGTCACCCGCCGACCTGCTCCGTCACCTCGGCTAGACTGGGGGCTTCACCTCGCCACAGCGGTCGTGCTATGTCGCCACTTCGGAGTGCCGAGCTCTTCGCTCGGCCACCTCGGGACCGGCTTGGGGGCTGGGACCTCGTCCCGACGGAACCTCGGGCCGTGTCATCAACACCGAGCACATTAACCAGCTAGGTCGCTTTCATGCTCAATTTTTTTTAAAATGTTTAATTTTTGTTCGGTTCGACCAAGTATTCTATTTTTGTTAAACAAAAAACCGTTTGTAAAAACTCTGTTTGTTAAAAAAGGTGTTTGTTAAAAACTCTGTTTGTTAAAAAACACTCCTTTTGCCCAAGTTAACTAGGGGCTCTTAAATTTACATGAGCCGTTTTATAATAAATGTTTTCTTCTTAGTCGTTGCAAAGTCTTTTTCTCCTACTCCTTTTTTGGCTCGAGTTACGGTCAATAGCCGACAACCTGGCTTCACTATATGGCCGCTCGAGTTTAGTTCGCTAAACTGGTCTGAGAAACACTCCGCTTTCGGGAAAAGGAGGTTGAAGCCGACGGCTGACCAACTTGAAGCCTTGAGATTGGACGTATCATGTTAAAGCATGACGGAAGCAAAAATTGCTTTAAAGACCAACTTCGGATTGGCACCGAAAAACTTGATTTAATTTAGACGTAAAGTTTTGATGTGAGTTTTTTTGGTTTTCTGAGCTTATGGCACTTCTAACCTATTTGTGTGTCTCCGAGCATAACTCTCGCAATGCAACACCTGACGCCTTTAAAGCATCGACAATATTAACGGGAGGCTGCGACTAGATCCGAACCCACCAAAAGCCAAGGTACTCTAAGTAGTCTTCGGCAAAACATTCTCGGATATTGCTTTATATGCATCGGTATCAAATTGTGTCCTTGGTTAATAGTTGGGTTGCCCGGCTCCTGTGCTTATTCCTTACGTTTTTGATTGTTCAGCTAAGGGTAAAGGAAGAACCACTGCGATTGTACTTCCGGTTTAACTGGTCAAGTACCTCAATGGAGAAAGCCAAAAATTGACTGTCACAATGAGCGTAAACTGGTCAGCGATTCGATGACTGTGTCAAACTATAGATCCATAGAGATTACCCCATGTCAAACGATGGGCCTTTCATAAAATTGGCCGAAGTGTTAATGGCTTGACCTCGGCTGACGCCGAACACTAACTGGGGGCAAGTAACTGGCCTCCCAACTTTAAGCTCCTATGACTAAGTGAAAGTTATAAAGCCTGCATATCTGATTGCCTCGTTTCCGCTAACACAACCGCCTCCGGGCACCGAGACATCAGCTAAGGGTTGTCTTGTTACTGCGGAAACACCCTGCGTAGCATCTACAAAGGGGTGGAAGCTGACGATGGGCCACTTTCAAATGATAAACAGTCACAACGGAGTCAAAATAACAAATAGCATAAAGCGTTTGTATTCAATATACGAATGCTGCCTTCCGTAATCATCGTTATAAAGCCATAAATATGCATCAATTTGACTTAAGATTTTGGCCAAGCTGGGTTGCCTGGCTCCTGTGCTTACCCCCTACGTTCCCGATTGTTTGGCTAGGGGGTAAAGGGAGCACCTCTGTGATTGTTACTACCGGGTCATCCGGGTTAGTACCTCAGACTGAGTGAAGCCAAAAGCTAGCTGTCTTAAGAATATAATTGGTCGGCAACGATGGAAGTGAAAATTTCGGTTCATTAAGATCACAGAGTTCGGGAACTTTCCCCAAACTAAATCTTCAGTATTTTCCTCCCACCTTGATCGGAGGTGAGGTTTCATGATCATGGTCAACATGATAGCCTGGGAAAAGGAACTATTTTTCCCAGAAGATGTTTCTTACGTTAAATAGTAATATAACATATCTCTTCGCGTACCTTTGTTTATAAAACCGTATGACCGGATTGCCTTGTTTTCCATAAATCTTTGCCCTCATAAAGGCTTTATAAAGTAGGAAAACACTCCTTGGCTACTGGCCGAGGAGGTTGAAGCCGATGGTCGGTCAACAAAGTTTTGTACAATGCGGATCCGAGCGATGATGTAAAGTACTTGGATACATAGAATCATTACACATAAATTGTGATTAAAATCAATTTACTCCGGATATCGATCCTTAATTCGGCCACCCTTGCCCATATTAAGGCTCGGGGGCTACTGGGCTTCGCATTTCTCACTTAAAAGCCATTAACGGGTCACATCGATCCCCTGATCTGGTGTTGCCACCCGACCAGTGGCTCGGGGGCTACTGCATTGACGATTCAATGCAGACAATTTACAAAGTACAAAACACTTTCCGAGGAGATTACGATCCTCAGGTTGGTCGGCTGCACCCAACCTGAGTCTCAAGGGCTATGCACACCGCGTTTCCATTCTTCGGTATGCTGCCGAGCTAGGAGTTGATTCTCAGGCCAATTTCGTAATCGACCTTAGTCTCAGGGGCTACTGGGATTAGCGGTTTTAAGTTTTCCTTCAGGTGCATCTCGGATTTTTGGCCGACACACACCTTGAGGGCTACTGGCTATATATCTCGGCAGAGAATAAATTGCACCAATCGAAAAAAAATCCGCAAAAATCAGCCCAATCCCGAGGTGGTGCACCACTTCGGAAGCAGTCCGGCATAAAGCTTGGATGCGAGGGCTCGCTCCCTAGAGGACTTTTCCGGCATTAAGCTCGGGTGAAATCCTTCAAACATTTTTCAGATCGAGGTAATCTATGACACCTCGGATGCCGATCGGCGTTAGAGCTCGGCTGCAAAAAGACACCTCGGATGTAGTCTGGTGTTCGAGCTCGGTTGCAAGAAGACACCGCGGCACGGGAAAAACTTTGAACCCGAGGTGTGGCGTAAAATAACAAGGCATTAATAAAGGCCGAGCACTTAAAAGGGGCTCCTCGGATGCCCGACGTGTGAACTCTTCGGATGTACCTCGGTGATCCTCAAGATCAGAGATGGGAAGATTTGTTAAACCAGCTTTCTAGACCGACGACCGAAGACGAAGAACAGTTCGGAAGAACCGAGGGGCGTCCCCGTCTTGAAGACCGGTTCAAGGGGCTACTGATGGTGTCCTGGACTAGGGGGTACTGACCACATCATCTCCCGACTAGGTGGGTCGGGCCGAGGACCCACATGGTGGTTCACTAATGGGCCACTTCGGGCAGCCCATGATGCATACAAGGAAGATCCCACAAGAGTTGGCGCCCAAGACGAGGACTCCTCTAAATCCTAGGCCTCCGGTGCACTATATAAACCGAGGCTAGGCTAGTCGATAGATCATCTCATATTCATTAGAACAATCTCGAGGTAGATACATGTACTCTGTACTATGCCCCATATGAATACAATCAAGAGCAGGACGTAGGGTATTATCTCTTCGAGAGAGCCCGAACCTGGGTAAAATCCTGTGTCCATGTTACCATCGCTCCAAGACGCCTAGCTTAGGACCCCTACTACGAGATATGACGGATTTAGAACCAACAGTCGTCGCTGCCAGCAGTCGCGCGAGTGCGCTCCCCAAAAACCTGATCGCCCCTCTCCCGTACAGGATCACGAGAGGCGGGATTCCGGAGGCCTGCTGTCCCTTCTCGCGGTGCACGCCGGAAGGAGGGATGGAGAAGACTTGGGTGGCAGTGCAATGTTCTGGAACGGTGCGAAACTATATGATGTGGCGGCGGCTAGGGTGGACGTCTGCCTGTCTATATAGTGCGGGTTGGGTAGGTCGTGGGAGTAAACCCCACGCCAAGTCTAACAGCCCCATGATCCAAAAGAATCGGAAACGGCTGAGTAATTAACGTGTCCGTTAATTAGTAATTAATGACTCACTAATTTTTCCCAAGCAGCAAAAATATAGACAACATGCATAGCTTTGTCCTTGGCTCGGCTCATTCCCAAAACCCGACGCGGCGCATCGTGACGAGGCGTGGCGTGGTGAGGCAAGCGAGGAGGAGGAGCGCACGTGTAGGTCTCCTCTTCTCATGCCCATACAAGTGCTAGAAGAGCTCACCTTATAAAGTGGTGCAACTCTCACCCACCTAGCCGTATGGGACTAAACATTAGTCCCACTCACACTACACACACAGCCATGCATGAATGGGCCATGAGAATTTCAGATTTATTTGGGCTTTGGGCCAAAGGCCTGCTAGTAAAATCCAACACTCAGCAATGGACTGCTGCCCATTCCGACGCCGTCTGTGGACTTAAAGGTACTGTGCTTTGTTCTGCACAAGATTATTTTCTTCTTTCTTATAATCCTATATATTCTTATGGAAAAGGCCCCTCTACAGCCCATTACTTCCAACGGCCCCGGTTATGATCTGTCGCGAACAACCTGCTTTTATTTTGTTGCCAACAGGCTGATTCTGAAAACCGAACTCCCTATATAAATAAATAAAAACAAAACAATTTCTATTGCAGGTCCCTAATTGATGTTTGGCGTTCCCTCTCCTAATAATGTTGGTGCCGGCGCTACACTTCCTCTCCCCACCATCTCCACAAGAAACTGATGGATTTTTACCCTTTAAAGTCTGCTCCGCCTTACCTCATTTTTGTACCGATCGACCTCATATGCAATTATATATCATTTTTTGGGACTAACCTATTAACCTAGTGCCCAGTGCCAGTTGTTGTTTTCTGCTTGTTTTTGGTTTTTCAGGAAATCAGTACCAAACGAAGTCCAAATGCCACGGAACTTTTTGGAGATTTTTTTTCTGGACAAAAGAGACCCTGGAGACTTGGAGAGGAGGCCAGAAGGTTCACGAAGCCTCCACAAGGCAACAGGGCGCGGCCCCAGGGGGGGCGCTCCCTGATGCCTTATGGGGCCCTCGTGGCTCCGTTTGACCAAATTTCACTTATGTAAATTGTCAAATATTCGGAAACCAACAGAGAGCCACCCTGAATAACTTTTACACTGCCGCAAGCCTCTGTTCTTCTGCAATCCCATCTGGAAGCCTTTTTCGGTACTCTGCCAGAGGGGGAATCGATCACGGAGGGCTTCTACATCAACCTTGCTGCCCTTCCGATGATGTGTGAGTAGTTTACCACAGACCTGCGGGTCCATAGCTAGTAGCTAGATGGATTCTTCTCTCTCTTTGATCTTCCATACCATGTTCTCCTCGATGTTCTTGGAGTTCTATCCGATGTAATCTTCTTTTGCGGTGTGTTTGTTGGGATCCGATGAAATGTGAGTTTATGATCAGATTATTCATGAGAAATATTTGAGTCTTCTCTGAACTCTTTTATGCATGATTATTATAGCATTGTATTTCTCTCCGATCTATCAATTTGATTTGGCCAACTAGATTGGTTTATCTTGCAATGGGAGAGGTGCTTTGTGATGGGTTCAATCTTGCGGTGCTCAATCCCAGTGACAGAAAGGGACATGACACGTATTTGTATTGTTGCCATTAAGGATAAAAAGATGGGGTTTAATCATATTGCTTGAGTTTACTTTGTCTACATCATGTCATCTTGCTTAAGGCGTTACTCTGTTTCATACTTAATACCCTAGATGCATGCTGGATAGCGGTCGATGGAGACATATCACGCGCCCTGATGCCTTATGGGGCCCTTGTGGCTCTGTTTGACCTAATTCCACTTCTATATATTCTCAAATATTCGAAAACCAATTGAGAGCCACCCTGAATAACTTTTATGCCGCCGCAAGCCTCTATTCTTCCGTTATCCCATCTGGAGGCCTTTTCCGATACTCTGTCGGAGGGGGAATCGATCACGGAGGGCTTCTACATCAACCTTGCTGCCCTTCTGATGATGTGTGAGTAGTTTACCACAGACCTACGGGTCCATAGCTAGTAGCTAGATGGCTTCTTCTCTCTCTTTGATCTTCAATACCATGTTCTCCTCGATGTTCTTGGAGTTCTATCCGATGTAATCTTCTTTTGCGGTGTGTTTGTTGGGATCCGATGAAATGTGAGTTTATGATCAGATTATTCATGAGAAATATTTGAGTCTTCTCTGAACTCTTTTATGCATGATTATTATAGCATTGTATTTCTCTCCGATCTATCAATTTGATTTGGCCAACTAGATTGGTTTATCTTGCAATGGGAGAGGTGCTTTGTGATGGGTTCAATCTTGCGGTGCTCAATCCCAGTGACAGAAAGGGACATGACACGTATTTGTATTGTTGCCATTAAGGATAAAAAGATGGGGTTTAATCATATTGCTTGAGTTTACTTTGTCTACATCATGTCATCTTGCTTAAGGCGTTACTCTGTTTCATACTTAATACCCTAGATGCATGCTGGATAGCGGTCGATGGGTGGAGTAATAGTAGTAGATGCAGGCAGGAGTCGGTCTACTTGTCTCGGACGTGATGCCTATATACATGATCATTGCCATGAATCCGTCATAATTATTTGCTTTTCTATCAATTGCCCAACAGTAATTTGTTTACCTATTGTATGTTCTGCGCTCGAGAGAGAAGCCTCTAGTGAAAACTATGGCCCCCGGGTCTACTTTTATCATATATTAAAATCAAAAATACTCTGCTGCAATTTATTTACTTTTATTTTATTTAGTATTTTAGTTTATCTATCTATCACTATCAGAATTAATCCTTGCAAATAACCGCTAAGAGGATTGACAACCCTCTTAATTGCGTTGGGTGCAAGTGTTTGCTTTTGTGTGTGCAGGTGCTGCTAACGGGATTTTGCGTGGTTCTCCTACTGGATTGATAACCTTGGTTCTTAACTGAGGGAAATACTTATCTCTACTATACTGCATCATCCTCTCCTCTTCGGGGAAATACCAACGCAGTCTACAAGTAGCAGGAAGAATTTCTGGTGCCGTTGCCGGGGAGACATCACCAAAATTTATCAAGTACCTTCACAAACTATCATCCACTTGCATTTATATTATTTGCCTTTTTATTTGCATTTGCCTCTCGTTTTCATCTCCCCCACTTCTAATTTTTTTTACAAAAACACAAAAATACTTTTATTTGCTTGTTTGTTAGTTTGCTTGCTGTCATTATGTCGCTAGAGGAATTTCGCAATAGTTTCTATAACAAAAGATTGTCTGAAATTGAAAATGTCACTAAGAATTTTATGTCTTCACAATATAAGCAAAATAAATTCTTTTCCGAAGAGCTTAAGGAACACTCTATCTTGTTGGATGCTATTAATAAACAACTTGAAGATATCAATCTAGAAGTATCCAACCATCAGGCTCAACTTGCTAATACAGAAAATTTGCTAGGAAAGATTTCAGATAAACAAACAACTCTAGTGAATAAGATGGTTGCTAAACCTGAGTCACAATCTAGTAATGATGAAGATATTAAAATGATTGGTGTCACCCCTATTGAATCTTTATTTAGTAATATAAAACTTGATGAAAAAGGGACTGAAGAAGAGCCAACTTTAGATAGGAGTCCCAATTGCTTGGAGGGTGATAATCTTAATGATAAAAATGAAAAAAGTGGGTTTGGAGAGGTCAAAACTTTAAATAGTAATGCACCCACTACTTTGGATTACAAGGACTTTAATTATGATAGTTGTTCTTTAATTGAGTGTATTTCCTTGTTGCAATCCATGATTAATTCACCGAATGCATATGAACAAAATAAAGCTTTCACTAAACATATTGTAGAAGCTATGATGAAAGCTCATGAAGAAAAACTTGAGTTGGAAATTTCAATTCCTAGAAAATTACAAGATGAATGGGAACCAAACTATTAAAGTCAAAATTAAAGATTATGAATGTAATGCTCTTTGTGATCTTGGTGCTAGCATTTCCACTATACCAAAATCTTTGTGTGATGTGCTAGGTCTCAACGATATGGATCCTTGTTCCCTAAATTTGCATCTTGCGGATTCCACTATTAAAAAGCCATTGGGTAGATAGAATAAATGATGTGCTTATTCTTGCAAATAGAAATTTTGTGCCCGTGGATTTTCTTGTTCTTGACATTGAATGCAATCCTTCTTGCCCTATAATACTTGGTAGGCTTTTCCTACGAACCATAGGTGCTATTATTGATATGAAAAAAGGTAATATAAGATTTCAATTTCCATTAAAGAATGGGATGGAACACTTCCCTAGAAAAATAATTAAGCCACCATATGAATCTATTATGAGGGCCACCTATGGAATTAATATGAAGGATGACAACACTTGAAAGTATGCATTATGCCTAGCTAGGGGAATAAAACAATAGCGCTTGTTGGGAGGCAACCCAATGAATATAATATTTTTTTGTTTTACCTTCTGTTTTTGTGTGTTTACACAATTATAGCCTCTGTTATGATTGTATTTTTATCTTTTAATTAGTGTTTGTGCCAAGTAATTCCTTTGGGATGATTTAGATGATAGTATAATTGATGATGTTTGGAAAACAGAAAGTTTTGCGTCTAGTGCTCGAATTTCGATTCTGTACTAGAGCGTCAGAAAAATCTGAAATTTTTACACAGTATTGGTATATGAATTGTTTACGTTTTCCTAATTTTTCAGAATTTTTGGAGTTACAGAAGTATGGATTTTAAATAGATCTTTACAGACTGTTCTGTTTTAGACAGATTCTGTTTTTGTTGCATAGTTTGTTTATTTTGATGAATCTATGGATCGTATCGGGGGGCATGAGTCATGCAGAAGTTGGACTACGGTAGCATCATGAAAATATTAAATATGAATCAATTTACAACAGTACCTAAAGTTTAAGATTTATTTGTTATACTAACGGATCTCACGAGGTTTCTGTTGAGTTTTGTGTGCTGAAGTTTTCAAGTTTTGGGTGAGACTACAATGGATAAAGGAATAAGGAGTGGCAAGAGCCTAAGCTTGGGGATGCCCAAGGAACCCCAAGGTAATATTCAAGGAAGACTCAAGCGTCTAAGCTTGGGGATGCCCCGAAAGGCATCCCCTCTTTCGTCTACAATCTATCGGTAACTCACATGGAGCTATATTTTTATTCATCACATGATATGTGTTTTACTTGAAGCGTCTTGTGATATAGTTTGTTTGATTTTGTTAACCTTTTAGTTTGCCACAATCATCTTTGCTGAACACACCTTTTTGAGAGGGACACACATTATTCGTGATTTGTTAGAATACTCTATGTGCTTCACTTATATCTTTTGAGCTAGGCAGTCGCTCTAGTGCTTCACTTATATCTTTTAGAGCACGGCGGTGGTTATATTTTAAAGAAATAGTTGCACTCTCATGCTTCACTTATATATTTTTGAGAGTCTAATGAATAGCAATGGTAATATGCATGGGTTATGAATTTGGTCCTAATATGATAGGTATTCAAGAGGGATATAATAAAAACTTTCATGTAGATCACTGAATATGATAAGTTTGATTCCTTGCAATAGTTTTGCGATATTAAGATGGTAATATGTGGGAGGTGCTAGTAGATAAGTGTGGTTTAGTAAGAATATTGGTGTTAAGGTTTGTGATTCCCGAAGCATGCACGTATGATCTGTCGTTATGCTAAGAAGTCGGAGCATGATTTATTCTTGATTGTCTATGTTATGAGTGGCGGTCGGGGACGAGCGATGGTCTTTTCCTACCAATCTATCCCCCTAGGGGCATGCATAGTAGTACTTTGCTTCGAGGGCTAATAAACTTTCGCAATAAGTATGTGAGTTCTTTATGACTAATGTGAGTCCATGGATTATACGCACTCTCACCTTTTCGCAATTTGCTAGCCTCTTCGGTACCGTGCATTGCCCTTTCTCACATCGAGAGTTGGTGCAAACTTCGCCGGTGCATCCAAACCCCATGATATGATACGCTCTATCACACATAATCCTCCTTATATCTTCCTCAAAACAGCCACCATACCTACCTATCATGGCATTTCCATAGCCATTCCGAGATATATTGCCATGCAACTTCCACTGTTCCGTTTTTATGACACACATCGTCATTGTCATATTGCTTTGCATGATCATATAGCTAACATAGTATTTGTGGCTCAGCCATCGTTCATCATTTTTTTATACATGTTATGCTAGTATCATTGCACATCCTGGTACACCGCCAGAGGCATTCATATAGAGTCATATTTTTGTTCTAGTTTTGAGTTGTAATTTTCTTTTGAGTTGTAAGTAAATAGAAGTATGATGATCATCATTATTAGAGCATTGTCCCAGTGAGGAAATTAAAAAAAGGAAAAAAAAGGAGGCCAAAAAGTGCCCACGAAAAAAAAAATGAGAGAAAAAGAGAGAAGGGGCAGTGTTACTATCCTTTTCCATACTTGTGCTTTAAAGTAGCACCATGTTTTTCATATAGCGAGTCTCCTGTTTAGTCACCTTCATATACTAGTGGGAATATTTCATTATAGAACTTGGCTTGTACATTCCGATGATGGGCTTCCTCAAATGCCCGAGGTCTTCATGAGCAAGCAAGTTGGATGCACATCCACTTAGTTTTCATGTTGAGCTTTCATACACTTATAGCTCTTAGTGCATCCGTTGCATGGCAATCCCTACTCCTCGCATTGACATCAATTGATGGGCATCTCCATAGCCCATTGATTAGCCTCCTTGATGTGAGACTATCTTCTTATTTTTGACTTCTCCTTATTGATCTCCACCACCACACTCTATTCCACCCATAGTGCTATACCATGGCTTGCGCTCATGTATTGCGTGGGGGTTGAAAAAGCTGAAGCGCATTAAAAAGTATGAACCAATTGCTCGGCTTGTCATCGGGGTAGTGCATGATAAATATTTTGTGTTAAGAATATGGACATGACAGGATTATATGATTTTGTAGGGATAGCTTTCTTTAGCATTTTTATTTTGAAAGACATGATTGTTTATTAGTATGCCTGAGTATTGATGTCTTTATGTCAAACTATAGACTATTGCTTTGAATCATTCAGATCTTATTATTCATACCGTAAGAGAGAGATTACATGATGAAACATGTTAGGTAGCATTCCACATCAAACATTCTGTTTTTATCATTTACCTACTCGAGGACGAGCAGGAATTAAGCTTGGGGATGCTTGATACGTCTCCAACGTATCTATAATTTTTGATTGTTCCATGCTATTATAGTATCAATCTTGGATGTTTTTATATGCAATTATATATCATTTTTTGGGACTAACCTATTAACCTAGTGCCCAGTGTCAGTTGTTGTTTTCTGCTTGTTTTTGGTTTTTCAAGAAATCAGTACCAAACGAAGTCCAAATGCCACAAAAAAATTTGGAGATTTTTTTCTAGACAAAAGAGGCCCTAGAGACTTGGAGAGGAGGCCAGAAGGTTCATGAAGCCTCCACAAGGCAACAGGGCGCGGCCCCAGGGGGGGGCGCTGATGTCTACTACACAACTTATTCTTGCAGACTCGTGTTGGGCCTCCAAGCGCAGAGTTTTGTAGGACAGTAGCAATTTTCCCTCAAGTGGATGACCTAAGGTTTATCAATCCGTGGGAGGCGTAGGATGAAGATGGTCTCTCTCAAACAACCCTGCAACCAAATAACAAAGAGTCTCTTGTGTCCCCAACACACCCAATACAATGGTAAATTGTATAGGTGCACTAGTTCGGCGAAGAGATGGTGATACAAGTGTAGTATGGATAGTAGATATAGGTTTTTGTAGTGCAAACAATAAAAAATAGCAAGGTAGCAAGTAACAAAAGTGAGCATAAACAGTATTGCAATGCTTAGAAACAAGGCCTAGGGTTCATACTTTCATTAGTGCAATCTCTCAACAATGCTAACATAATTGGATCATATAACAATCCCTCAACGTGCGATAAAGAATCACTCCAAAGTTCCTATTCGCGGAGAACATAAGATAGAAATTGTTGTAGGGTACGAAACCACCTCAAAGTTATCATTTCCGATCAATCTATCGAGCCATCCCTATAAGTGTCACAAACGGCCCTAGAGTTCATACTAAAATAACACCATATGATACACATCAACCAACTCTAATGTCACCTAGATACTCCAATGTCACCACAAGTTTCCGTGAGTTGATTATTCGATATGCATCAAACAACTTCAGATTCATAATATTCAATCCACACAAAGAACTTCAAAGAGTACCCCAAAGTTTGTTATCGGAGAAAAGATAATGAAAACGTGCAACCAACCCCTATGCCTAGATCACCACAAGGTCACGGGAATCCGTGAGTTGATCACCAAAACATATATCAAGTGAACCAATAGAATACCCCATTGTCACCACGGGTATCCACATGCAAGACATACATCAAGTGTTCTCAAATCTGAAATATTCAATCCGACAATAACGAAACCTCAAAGGGAAAGACTCAATTCATCACAACAAGATAGAGAGGGAGAAACACCATATGATCCAACTACATTAACAAAGGTCGCAGTACATCAAGATCGTGCCAAATCAAGAACACGAGAGAGAGAGATCAAACACATAGCTACTAGTACATACCCTCAGCCCCGAGGGTGAACTACTCCCTCCTCGTCATGGAGACCGCCGGGATGATGAAGATGGCCTCCGATGATGATTCCCCCCTCCGGCAGGGTGCCGAAAAAGGGCTGTAGATGAGATCGTGGAGGTACAGAGGCTTGCGGCGGCGTAAAAACTCATCTAGGTTAACTTTCGGGGGTTTCAGAATATATATGATTTTTCGGCGTTGGAATCACGCAAAGAGGTGCCACAAGGGGGCCACGAGGCACCAAGGCGCGCATGGGGGGTGGCGCGCCCTGGTGGCTTGTGGGGCCCCTGTGGATCTTCTGCTGCTCCCCCGAAGCTTCCTGGGTCTGTTTCCTTCCAGAAAAAATCGTCAAAAAGTTTCGCTGCATTTGGACTTCATTTGATATGGATTTTCTAGAAAACCAAAAACAAGAAGAAAATAGCAACTGACACTGGGCACTAGGTCAATATGTTAGTCCATAAAATCATATAAAAGCCATATAAAAGTGCACCAAAATCATACAAAACTATAATAAACATGGCATGAATACGTCATAAATTATAGATACGTTGGAGACATATCACGCGCCCTGATGCCTTATGGGGCCCTTGTGGCTCTGTTTGACCTAATTCCACTTCTATATATTCTCAAATATTCGAAAACCAATTGAGAGCCACCCTGAATAACTTTTATGCCGCCGCAAGCCTCTATTCTTCCGTTATCCCATCTGGAGGCCTTTTCCGATACTCTGTCGGAGGGGGAATCGATCACGGAGGGCTTCTACATCAACCTTGCTGCCCTTCTGATGATGTGTGAGTAGTTTACCACAGACCTACGGGTCCATAGCTAGTAGCTAGATGGCTTCTTCTCTCTCTTTGATCTTCAATACCATGTTCTCCTCGATGTTCTTGGAGTTCTATCCGATGTAATCTTCTTTTGCGGTGTGTTTGTTGGGATCCAATGAATTGTGAGTTTATGATCAGATTATTCATGAGAAATATTTGAGTCTTCTTTGAACTCTTTTATGCATGATTATTATAGCTTTGTATTTCTCTCCGATCTATCGATTTGGTTTGGCCAACTAGATTGGTTTATCTTACAATGGGAGATGTGCTTTGTGATGGGTTCAATCTTGCGGTGCTCAATCCTAGTGACAGAAAGGGACATGACATGTATTTGTATTGTTGCCATTAAGGATAAAAAGATGGGGTTTAATCATATTGCTTGAGTTTACTTTGTCTACATCATGTCATCTTGCTTAAGGCGTTACTCTGTTTCATACTTAATACCCTAGATGCATGCTGGATAGCGGTCGATGGGTGGAGTAATAGTAGTAGATGCAGGAAGGAGTCGGTCTACTTGTCTCGGACATGATGCCTATATACATGATCATTGCCAACGGTAATTTGTTTACCCACCGTATGTTCTGCGCTCGAGAGAGAAGCCTCTAGTGAAAACTATGGCCCCCGGGTCTACTTTTATCATATATTAAAATCAAAAATACCTTGCTGCAATTTATTTACTTTTATTTTATTAAGTATTTTAGTTTATCTATCTATCACTATCAGAATTAATCCTTGCCAATAACCGCTAAGAGGATTGACAACCCTCTTATTTGCATTGGGTGCAAGTGTTTGCTTTTGTGTGTGCAGGTGCTGCAAACGGGATTTTGCGTGGTTCTCCTACTGGATTGATAACCTTGGTTCTTAACTGAGGGAAATACTTATCTCTACTATACTTCATCATCCTCTCCTCTTCAGGGAAATACCAACGCAGTCTACAAGTAGCAGTTACCTTCAGCAAAGGTTATCAACTTTTAAATATTAATCCCTTAGTATATCAGACTATTAACTTGACATGTCAAGCTTTTTCAGACAGCGCAAGATACAAACCTACTGCCCTCTCCAACTTCATCCAACATAAGTGCTCAGAGGTTACCAACCATTTCTCAAATTTATTGTGACAAATATATTGGCTTTCGAATCAATTTTATTCTAAATTATCTTCAGTACAATTGCAAAATAGCCAAATGACTCCTCTGACTATACACCTCCAACTGATAATCAAACACCTATCAACATAAAAGAAAATGAATCCAGGTATGCTTCATAATGCTACATGCTAAGTTAACCACTCTGATCAACCTTATGCTTCATGTCTGTAGTGCTTCATGAACCTCCTTGCTTATTGCACTACTCTGATTAAACTTCCTTTCTCATCAGATCTGGAGCAAAAAGAAGAATAGATTTCACCGACGATGATGGCAATAAATCTATTAGGTATGACAATACTCACGTGCCTATAATGCACATGGTTTATACATGCTCTCCTTTTATTGATCGGTTGGCTTGCCCCCTAAGAGAAGTATCTTATCTGAATGTAGCTCAAAGGAACATGACCATAGTCCTTCCAAAGCATACAAGCAAGAGTATGTATTACTTAAAAAAATCTCACGAAATCAATGTTTTTCCTTCAAATATTTACAATGCCAGATATTCTCCTTACACAGCAATGCAGACAATAAAAATCTAGCAACCAACCATGAACTGCAGTAGTAAACCAAAGAAGCAGGCCAAATAGGTACTTCAATTTTAAATTACAACTTTCTATCTACCTATTTCTGTTACTTCCAGCTTTAACAATGCTATGTTTTGCAATACACACAGGAGAACTTCCACCGTGCGACGGACGAAAAATAACCTTCAATTCCTATGGCCAATTTTTCTTTTTCTTTTCATGCCCATTTTCCTGAGCTTCCATTGTAACCAAGAAATGTTCATCTGGGGCACCTTTTGTTTCATGCAACAATACTCTGTGACATTCGGTGCAACCACATGCATCTGCATGGATATATTATAAACAAGACTCATGGCTTAAAATTTCCTACAAATATTTCCTAATTTCTACAGCTCAACTATGTATGTACTACTTCGTTTTCGGAAAAAAAAAACTATGTATGTACTACTAGCGTTGTGCCAGTGTTTAAAAAAAGGCCAGAACATGTTCGATTCAAGGCCAGGGCACTATGCCTCAGAATAATTGGTCGCTACATGATGAAAATTTGTGCTTCGCCAGAATGGCCCTGTGGGTGAACTTTTCGTTCTTGACCTTGCTTGCTTCTATGTCGTTCAATGATTATAGAATTTCTAAATACCACCACTTTGCTGCTACTGCCTCTGATTACTAACAACATGGTTCGGAACGATATCCAGTTCTCTGGATTTCTTAGGAATTGTCAGAACCAGAAATTTAGACACATATAATGCTATTTTTCCTATGAAAATGTTATACACATATCAAATAATCAATTCAAGTGAATTTGTTACTTCATTTTCCCTCAACCGAATTTCATCCAAATTATTTCAACTAATTCCCGTAGCAACGCGCGGGGAATTATCTAGTTTTACAGCATTCGCGCACTTCTTTTTGTCGTTTTTCCTCAGGTAACGCTTTTTGGACCAAATAATGCTTTATGGAAGAAATCCCCAGAAATGGTAGTGGAATCGCGTATTTAAAGTGATAATCACCTACGATAAAAGAATCAAGCAAAAAGGCCAAAGAAGGAATCGTTGCCACGCCTCCAGTGCTAAAGACGGCGTTCCACACGACCGCGCCCGCTCGTATGGGCGGTCGTATGGAGTGCTATCGCCGCCGCCAGATCAACTATTTCCACCACGAGCAAACAAAAATATTTTTGTGTTTTTCAATTTTTAGAGAAGTGGGGGAGATGAAAAAGAGAGGCAAATAAAAAGTAGAGCAAGTAGATGATAGTTTGAGTGAAAGTACTAGAAGTGATTTGATTATGTCTCCCCGGCAACGGGGCCAGAAATTCTTTCTGCTACTTGTGAGCTGCATTGGAATTTTCCCCGTAAGGAAGGGTGAAGCAGTATAGTAGAGATAAGTATTTCCCTCAGTGAGAACCAAGGTTTATCAAACCAAAAGGAGAATCACGCAAACCCTAGTGAACAACACCTGCACACACAAAAGCAAATACTTGCACCCAACGCGGGCAAGAGGGTTGTCAATCCCCTTGAACTCATTACTTGCAAGGATTAAATCTTGTATAGGTAGATATATAAATTGCAAAACAAAAGAAAAGTAAATAAATTGCAGCAAGGTATTTTTGGTTTTTATAATATGTTTAAATAGACCCGGGGGGCATAGTTTTCACTAGAGGCTTCTCTCTCGAACGCATAGCATACGGTGGGTAAACAAATTACTGTTGGGCAATTGATAGAAAAGCGCATAGTTATGACGTATTCATGGCAATGATCATGTATATAGGCATCACGTCCGTGATAAATAGACCAACTCCTGGCTGCATCTACTACTATTACTCCACCAATCGACCGCTATCCAGCATGCATCTATGGGTATTAAGTTCATGACAAACAGAGTAACGCCTTAAGCAAGATGACATGGTGTAGACAAAGTAAACCCAATCAATATGAATAAACCCCACCGTTTTATCCTTAGTAGCAACAATACTATACGTACCCCGTCCCCTTCTGTCACTGGGTGAGGACACCGAAAGATTGAACCTACTACAAAGCACCTCTCCCACTGAAGATAAATCAATCTAGTTGGCCGAACCAAACAGATAGATCGGAGAGAAATACAAAGCTATAACAATCATGCATAATAAAGTTTAGAAAAGACTCAATTACTTTCAATAAATAATCTGATCATAAACCCACAATTCATCGGATCCCAACAAACACACCGCAAAAGAAGATTACAACGGATAGAACTCCAAGGAGATCGATGAGAACAATGTATTGAAGATCAAAGAGAGAGAAGAAGCCATCTAGCTACTAGCTATGGACCCGTAGGTCTATAGCGAACTACTCACACATCATCGGAAGGGCAGCAAGGTTGATGTAGAAGCCCTTCGTGATCGATTCCCCCTCCAGCAGATTACCGGAAAAGGCCTACAGATGGGATCGTGGAAGAAGAGAAGCTTGCGGCGGAGGAAAATTTAATTTGGGTGGCTCCCTCTTGGTTTGGGAATATATGTGAATTTATAGGCTTGGAATTAGGTCAAACGGAGCTGCGTGGGGCCCACAAGCTCAGGGGGCATGCCTACCCCCTGGGTGCGCCCTGTGAGCTTGTGGCTCACTCGTATCTCTTCTGGCCTCCTCCCGAAACTTCTAGGGTCCCTTCTGGTCCAGAAAAAATTATTTTAAAGATTTTATTCCGTTTGGACTTCGTTTGATATTAATTTTCTAAAAAGCCAAAAACAAGCAAAAAAAATAGGAACTGGCACTACTGCAGGCGACTGCTAATGCGACACATGTTTCCGAGACCCTTCGACCAAACTGTGTGCGATGCATGAATCGCAAACGGTATCATAATAAAACCATCACCAATAAGACGAACTGTGTGCGATGGCAGAGACATCAAGCACGATTCAGATTAGAGACGCGTGTGTGATACGTGGCATACAGTTGATCCATACGAACAGTTTGTGATGAGCCATAACAACAGAAATGGTCAGCCAGATCAAGGTGTGTGTGCGATATACGGCATACAGTTCACTCGGATAAACTGTTTGCGATAAGCCAGCATAACAGAAATGGTCAGCCAGATCAAGGTGTGTGTGATATACGGCATACAGTTCACTCGGATGAACTGTTTGTGATTACCCAACACAACAGAAATGGCCAGCCAGATCAAGGTGTGTGCGATACACGGCATACAGTTCACTCGGATGAACTATTTGTGATAAGCCAAAACAATAGAAACGGTCCAACTTAAGAAGATGTGTGTGATATGGGGGCAAACGGTTGCTAGTATAAAATTTTGTGGGAAGACCGAAAGTAACACAGACGATTCGCGCTAATAAGCTGTGAGTGATGTGGGGGCAATCATATGTTGGTCTAGGAGAAGCATAAAATTCCATCAACCAAACTGATTGCATACTCATCCCACATCTAGACAGAAGTAAACATAGATATAAGCATACTCGGGCATAGATAATAAGCGTACTCAAGCATACCATAGTTCAACCGATATTAAGCACACTCAAGCATAGTTATAATTAAGACACTACATAGCTAGGGTACTTCTGAACATAACCATAGTTCAATCCCACATCTCATCTGCCGGCAGGCTTGCGCGAACGTGAAGCTTCTCTAGGTACTCAGCGTACGCGGCGTGCGCCACCCTGCGAGAATACTTCTACTTGAAGGAGCCAATGGCTCGTCCTCTTGCATGCGCCAAAACACTTTCATACGCGCCATGAATCCTATGGTTGCGGAATGGGCATCCAAAGCCCCTATTCCAGGTCCTCACACGCCTATTATGCTTTCGCGCATAAAGCTCCCTGAGCTTCTGCTTCTTGAACCTCCTCTGGACATCTTCATCCTCGCTGTTGACATCGTCAGATAGCACCTATATACATATAGTAAAAAATGTGTCGTCGGTATATTTTATAATGCGAATTCAGCATGCAGAGTTTATGAAATATAATATATCCCGTGATAGCGTGTGAACCCTAAATCATCAAGTGAACTTGATGAAAGAAATGCATAAATAGAGAGCACACAACTTAGTGCAACAAAATCAAGAGTCTGATTGGTTTGCTACCAACATTTGGCAAAATCAAAAGTTGCCAACACTTGGCAACCTTTTGTGAGATTGGCAATGAACATTGGTATCCAACCAATCTCTAGCAAGCATTTGGCAGTTGCAAAAATTTGGCATGCCAACTTTTGGCATCAAACCAAATTACATGTCGAAAAGTAGGATATTCAAAATCAATTCTCAAGATCTGGCTAAGAATTATTAGCTCAAACACTAACCCTAGTCGGATTATTAGCAAAAATCATTTGTACAGAACAAACAATAAATCACTAACCCTGGACAGATTATTAGCAGCAACACTAACCATAGTCGGATTATTAGAAAAAATCATTTGTACATAGCAAACAATTAATCCCTAACCCTAGTCGGATTATTAGCATGATCATTTGTACATATCTCACTTATCAACAGCTAGCACTTATCATTTGTACCAATAAAACAATCAATACATTACACAGATCTAACGAATCTTACTCTTATTTCATGGATCGAGAGTTGAGAGAACCTAACCATAGGATTTCTGTTCAAAAAAGGGGGAGGCATGACTAACCAGAGAATACCTAGGATATATTTGCCACAAAATGGGTATAGATGACTAACCGGTTCTCCGTCGTTGTCGGAGTGGTCGTCGGAGTCGTCGGCGGAGTCGCTGTGGACCTTCGGCTATGGCTGGGAAAGCACGACGGCGCCGACGACGTCAAGGTCGCGCTTCTGCCCACGCGAGACCTCGTCGCCGGCGACGGCAACCTCTTTACCCAGCCGCACGCGGTGCTCAGGTGCTTCACCAGTCCCGGCGTCGCCACTCCCTCCGGTGGTGCGCTTCGGCGGCATCCTCATACACTGCAGATGGCGGTGACGACTGAGAACGGCGTCGAGGATGCAGGCGAGGAGAGAGGATTGTGTGTGTAGCGAGAATGGGGGGTGCGGCCGCCTATTATAACCAGCGGCTCGGGCGCTCCATTAATATCTAGCAGTGGGAGCATGGCGGGCGGCGGTCAAAGGGCTGGCTCGCCTCCCGGTGAGCCTGCGCAGCGGACTGCTCGCATGCCACACCTCCCGTCAGTTCACGAAGCTGCTCGCACATCTCCCAGTGACACTGCACAGCGAACAAGCCTCCCGTCAATTCACACGCCTACTCGCACGCCTCCCCGTCTGCCTGCGCGGTGGACTGCTCACATGCGTCCCGTCAACTCACCCCTGCTAACATGGCACGCGCGACGCGTGGCGGCACCTATATTGTTTTTCTTTTTTAGGATTAATTCTACCACTTTATATTGCTTAACCAAAGCATAACACGTACATTGTTGGTCTAATGCCATGGTTTGAATAAATAAACCATTTGCGATATTGTGTTCCAATTATTAATAATCTCCCATTTGTAAGAAGCTTATATCAAAACTTGTCTCGAATTTGACAAGAAAAACAATATCACAGTCTATTGGTGTCGATATGACACCACGACAAGTTTCATGAATTTCAACTAAGTTTTGAATTTATTGGAATTTAAAAATCAAGATTCTCAATGTTTGAAATTTCTTGCCATTTCTTGCATGGGGACTAAAACATGCACCCAAGGACGTGACGGTACACTATCGCGTGTGCATGTGGTTCAAATTTGATTTTTACACATTAAATCCCTAGGAAATCAATCTATGAATAAAAACGTCTGAATGATCTTCGAATTTTTTTTCAAATTTTAACACGGCACTCCTTTGGTCACATGTTCACTGGAGAAATTTTTTGACATGATGCATGCCTCGAAGTGGCGATGGTGGTGCGGTGGGTGGGTGGGGGGGAGGGTCCGGCACACTAACGTGTCGTGATCCTCCGTGTGGGATTGACCGGTTTGTGAGGCAGGTGCCACATCAAAGTCGTGAATTGGTATTTAAAACATTACACAACCCTTTCATACATATGTCTAGGCCACATGCATGCATTATATATTGGTGGTCCTCGGACACTCGCTCGTGCGGTTATCAGCGATGCGCCCTTTTGTTAGCCCGCGCAGGTTATCACTTTGACCGACATCGAGAGGCATTGACCAACGGTGGATTCATCTTGGCATCTGTTACAGTGTAGACCATGGTGAGATTCCGGACCAAAGTTCAGGCGTGTGCGTACACACATGAATCCCTCCCACCGGCTCGAAGTGAGGAGGACTATGTGTCGTGAACCTCCGTCTGGGGCGTTTCCGGTTTGTGAAGTAGGTGCCACATCAAAGCAGTGCATTGGGTATTCAAACATCACACAACACCTCTTTTGGGCCACACATATGCATGCGCATGCGGTGGTTGACCTTGGACACTCACTCGCGCGCTTATCGGCGACACTTCCATCCATGGGCCCGCGAGGTCCATCACTTTGACCTAAAGCGAGAGAGGTTAATTTGGCCAAGGAGGATTCTTTTTGGTTTGTGTTATGTTAGGAGTATATAGTACACGTCGAAGAGGGGGGAGGGGACCAGCATATATAGTACGCGTCATGAACCTCGCTCCGTGTGGGGACTTTACAGTTTCCGAGGCACTGCCACATCAAAGTTGTGCATTATTGGGTATTCAAACATCAAACACCACCTCCATATACATAAGTTTGGCCCACATGCAAGCAGTGGTTGTCCTCTAGCACTCACTCACACGGTTTATCGGTGATGCTTCCATCTGTGGGCCAGCTTGGTCCATCACTGTGACCGACAACAAGAGAGGTTAATTCGACCTACGAGGGGATTAATTTTTGGTTTGTCTTACGGTAGGTCATGCTGAGATTACATATATATAGTATAGTTTTGAGCGCATGTGTGCGTGCATGAATTAATCCCTCCCACTGGATCGAAGTGGGAGGGAGGGGCCAGCACACGACGCGTCGTGAACCTCGCTCCGTGTTGGGACTTTACGATTTCCGAGGCAGGCGCCACATCAACGTTGTGCATTGGGTATTCAAACATCACACAAAACCTCCATACATATGTTTGGGACACATGCAAGCGGTGGTTGTCTTCGGACAATCTCCCTCGCGTGGTTATCGGTGGCAAGCCCATTCCCGGGCCCGCGTGGTCGTCCATCACTTTGACCGACAACGAGAGAGGTTACCAAGGTGGATTTCTTATTGGTTTGTTTTACGGTATAAGCAGGTCATGGTGAGATTCCAGACCAAAGTTTGATCGCACACGTACACATGCATGAATCCCTCTCATCGGCTCGAAGTGGTGGGGGCGGCATATATACTACATGTCGTGAACCCTCGCTCCGTGTGGGGACTTTCCAGTTCCAAATTAGCATGCATGGTGCCACATCAAAGTTGTGCATTGGGTATTCAAACACCAGCCAACACTTCCATACATATGTTTGGGCCACATGTATGTCGTGGTTGTCTTCGGACACTCCCTCGCGTGGTTATCGGCGGCAAGCCCATTCGTGGGCCCGCATGGACGTCCATCACATCGATTGACAACAAGAGAGGTTATGAAGGTGGATTCTTCTTGGTTCGTGGTACGGTACGTAGGTCATGGTGAGATTCCGGACCAAGTTTGAGTGCACGCATACGCATGAATCCCTCTCATCGGCTCGAAGGGGGGAGGGCGACATACCACACGTCGTGAACCTCGCTTTGTGTGGGGACTTTCCGGTTCCAAAGCACACAGTGCCACATCAAAGTTGTGCATTGGGTATTCAAACACCATACGACACTTCCATATACATATGTTTGGGCCACATGTAGGCGGTGGTTGTATTTGGGCACTCCCTCGCGTGGTTATCGATGGCAAGCCCATCTGTGGGGCCACGTGGACGTCCATCACTTCGACCGACAACGAGAGAAGTTACCAAGGTGGATTCTTCTTGGTCCGTGTTACAGTAGGTCTCGGTGAGATGCTGATGACCCACAAGTATAGGGGATCAATCGTAGTCCTTTCGATAAGTAAGAGTGTCAAACCCAGCGAGGAGCAGAAGGAAATGACAAGTGGTTTTCAACAAGGTATTCTCTGCAAGTACTGAAAGTAGCGGTAATAGATAGTTTTGATAGCAAGATAATTCGTAACAAGTACCAAGTAACAATAGTAACAAGGTGCAGCAAGGTGGCCCAATCCTTTTTATAACAAAGGACAAGTCGGAATGGTCTCTTATATAAAGCAAAGCGTTCTCGAGGACACATGGGAATTCTCATCTAGTCACTTTCATCATGTTTGTTTGATTCGCGTTCGCTACTTTGATAGTTTGATATGTGAGTGGACCGGTGCTTGGGTGCTGTTATTACTTGAACAAGCCTCCCACTTATGATTACCCCCTCTCGCAAGCATCCGCAACTACGAAAGAAGAATTAAGATAAATCTAACCATAGCATGAAACATATGGATCCAAATCAGCCCCTTACGGAATAGCGCATAAACTGGGGTTTAAGTTCTGTCACTCTAGCAACTCATCATCTAATTACTACCCCACAATGCATTCCCTTAGGCCCAAAGATGGTGAAGTGTCATGTAGTCGACGTTCACACGACACCACTAAAGGAAGCAACAACATACATATCATCAAAATATCGAACGAATACCAAATTCACATGATTACTTATGACAAGACTTCTCCCATGTCCTCAAGAACAAAAGTAACTACTCACAAATCATATTCATGTTCAAGATCAGAGGGGTATTGAATAGCATTAAGGATCTGAACATATAATCTTCCACCAAATAAACCAACTAGCATCAACTACAAGATGTAATCAACACTACTAGCAACCCACATGTACCAATCTGAGGTTTTGAGACAAAGATTGAATACAAGAGATGAACTAGGGTTTGAGATGAGATGGTGGTGGTGAAGATGTTGATGAAGATTGGTCCTCCCACGATGAGAGGATCATTGGTGATGTCGATGGCTTCGATATCCCCATCCCGAAGGGAAGTATCCCCGGCGGAATCGATCTGTCGGAGAGCAAAATTGCTCCTGCCCAGGTTCCGTCTCGAGACGGCGGCGCTTCGTCCCGAAAGTCTTCTTCTGATTTTTTTAGGGCAAATAGCATCTTATAGGAGAAGATGGGCCCCGGAGCCTGCCAAGGGCCCTACAAGCTCGGGGGGCGCGCCCAGGGGGTAGGACGCGCCCCCCAGGCTTGTGGCATCCTGGTGGGTCCCCCTCTGGTATTTCTTCCGCTAATATTTTTTATATATTTCAAAACAATTCTCCGTAAATTTTCAGGTCATTTGGAGATGTGCAGAATAGCTATCTCTGCTGTAGCCCTTTCCGGTCCAGAATTCCAGCTGCCGGCAATCTCCCTCTTCATGTAAAACTTGCAAAATAAGAGAGAAAAGGCATAAGAATTGTATCATAAAGTGAAATAATGACCCAAAACATAATAAATAATTGTAGGAAAACATGATGCAAAATGGACGTATCAACTCCCCCAAGCTTAGACCTCGCTTGTCAAGCAAAAACCAAATTCGATAATCATGACCACATGTTTAGAGAGAGAGGTGTCGATAAAACAAAATACGGACATGAAGGCATCATGATCTTTATTATAACAGCAATATATTATCATAAAACTTCTCATGAAAAAGTGACAATTCATCCACAAGATAAAGTATGAACTACAAACCTTATTGAAAACTAACAAACTATGATCTCAGTCACTGAAGCACTTGCAATTCATCATATTATCAGAAAGAGTCTATGTAAGAGCTTTGTTTAGCAAGTTCACATACTCAACTATCATTTAGTCTTCTATGATTGCTGACACTCACAACATACTTATGGAGCAAAAGTTTCAGTCAGACACATAGAAAGATAGGGGCTTATGATTTCGCCTCCCAACGTATTTACCTCAAGAGTAATGTCAACAATAATAACTCATGATCACCTACATCCAACTGGATATATATGCCTGGATCTTTCCCCACCACATGATGCTTGCCAAGAGATAAAATAAAAACGGAATAGAGGAGAATACTATTGACTCTTGCATGAAAGTAAATACATGAAAGTAAAAGATAGGCCCTTCGCAGAGGGAAGCAGAGGTTGTCATGCGCTTTTTATTTTTGGATGTGCAAACTCTTAATGTAAAGGAACGTCACTTTATATTGCCCCTTGTGATAGCAACCTTTATTATGCAGTCTTTCACTTTTATTTCTTCACGATCACAAGATCGTACAAAGCTTATTCTCCCTTACAATAAAAGATCATACATATTTAGGAGCAATTTTTATTACTTTTGCACCAATGACAACTTACTTGAAGGATCTTATTCAATCCATAGGTAGATATGGTGGACTCTCATGACATGAAACTGGGTTCAAGGGTTTTGGATGCACAAGTAGTATCTCTGCTTAGTACGGAATTTTGGCTAGCAAAAGATAGGGGGCAAGCACCACATGTTAGAGGATCCACAACAATATAGCTTCTATGTGAATATAAGCAAACATAACTCATTACGTTGTCTTCCGTGTCCAACGTCAACTATTTGACATAAAATATTTAATGGGGGCTCACAATCACAAAAGATGTCCAAGATAGTATATTTATATGTGAGACCTCTCTTTCTTTATTACCTTTTTTCATGAATTGCAACAATGACCAATGCTATGTTTGTCAACTTCCAACAAGTTTTATCAATTATACTTCTTTTATGTGAAGTCATCACTCCCCATGGGATTAGCATATGATCTCTCTTTTCTTTATTCTTTTCATTTCTAAGATTGGATCAACAAAAGTAAAACAACTCAACTCAAACTACTCTTTATTATATAACTCTCACACTCGATTACATAGATAGATAGATCACAAAGCAAGCACTAGAGACTAAATCGTACTAAAACTTTATTCTTCTAAATCATGAAATAACTAAGGATCGGACTAAGATAGATAATTATGATAAAAGCGATGGTGATACGATACCGAGGCACCTCCCCCAAGCTTGGCACAAGCCAAGGGTGGTGCCCATGCCCGTGTGCTCAAGTCTCCTTCCTCGGTGATGGTGGTGATGAAGAGGTAGGCTTGTCCTTTAACTTCAATAAGTACTCCAAGGGCACGATTCTGTTCTTCTAGCACAATAACTTCATGAGTGAGCGACGTATTCTGAGCACAAATTGCTTCAAAAACCTTTCGTGTATCGATTGCAGATGGAGGAAGGTTATGATAAAGAGTTTCCAATGTATTTCCCTTTTCTGGTGCTTCTCCCATGCACGTGGCTTGATCTTCTTCTCTTTGAATCTGGTCCTCCATGACCTCTCCTGATCCCTCCTTCATGTCGGTGTCCTCCTCTCCGGACGACCACTCATAATAGACTTCGCTGAAAGGACGTTTGCCGGGCGAAGGTTGCACAATCGGGTGCTTCGTGCGGAGCCTTCGGGGAGCCATGGGAATCTAGATCTGTCAGAAAAATAGCCCGAAACAAGAACAAAGGAGAAACTTGCGATATGGTGGTCAAAACATCTGAGAGTATATATATTGAATTTTTTTCGTGTAGGACAAGTAATATGAAAGAATAACGGAGTCAGGAAAGTCCACGGGAGAGCCACAAGCTCGGTAGGCGCGCCCTGGGGGGTAGGGCGCGCCCCCCAGGCTTGTCGCTCCCTCGTGCACTTTTCAGACTGTTTATTATTTTCCTAATTTTTTATATATTCCAAAACGAACAGAAAGTACTTTTATGGAATTTTTGGAGTCGGTTTACTTACCGTACCACATACCTACTCCTTTTTAGGGTTCTGGAGCGTTCCGGAAGGTTTCTTCTATGTGCTCTTCCGGTGTCATTGTTTGAATAATATTAGTTTCAACATTAATGGGTGTACCTGAGATATAATGTTTAATCCTTTGTCCATTAACCACTCTCAGATTAGTGCCTTCGGAGCTATTTATCTTGATTGCTCCGGAGCGATAAACTTCTTCGATGATGTATGGCCCTTCCCATTTAGAGAGAAGTTTTCCTGCAAAGAATCTTAAACGAGAATTGTATAATATAAGATGATCACCTACTTTGAATTCCTGTTTTTGAATTCTTTTATCATGCCATCTTTTAACTTTTTCTTTAAACAACTTGGCATTTTCATAAGCTTGTGTTCTCCATTCATCTAGAGAGCTAATATCAAACAACCTCTTTTCACTGACAAGTTTAAAATCATAATTAAGTTCTTTAATTGTCCAATATGCCTTATGTTCTAGTTCAAGAGGTAAATGACATGCTTTTCCATAGACCATTTTATATGGAGACATACCCATAGGATTTTTATAAGCTGTTCTATAAGCCCATAATGCATCATCAAGTTTCTTAGACCAATTCTTTCTAGATCTATTAACGGTCTTTTGCAAGATTAACTTTATTTCTCTATTAGTTAGTTCAACTTGACCACTAGACTGAGGATGATATGGAGATGCAATTCTATGATTAAAGTCATATTTAGCAAGCAATTTACGAAAAGCACCATGAATAAAATGTTAACCGCCATCAGTCATCAAATATCTAGGAACTCCAAACCTCAGAAATATAACTTCTTTAAGCATTTTAATAGAAGTGTTATGATCAGCACTACTAGTTGGAATAGCTTCTACCCACGTAGTAACGTAACCAACAACGACTAAGATATGTGTATACCCATTAGAGGAAGGAAAAGGTCCCATATAATCAAATCCCCAAACATCAAATGGTTCAATAACAAGTGAATAATTCATAGGCATTTCCTGACGTCTACCAACATTACCAATTATTTGACATTCATCATAAGAAAGGACAAACTTACGTGCATCTTTGAAAAGAGTAGGCCAATAAAAACCAGATTGCAATACCTTGTGTGCAGTTCTGTCTCCCGCATGGTGTCCTCCGTATGCCTCGGAGTGACACTTCCGTAGGATTTGTTCCTGTTCATGCTCAGGTACACAATGTCTAATAATACCATCTACTCCTTATTTATATAAATGTGGGTCATCCCAAAAGTAATGTCTTAAATTAAAGAAGATTTTTTTCTTTTGTTGGTATGTGAAACTAGGTGGTATATATTTAGCAACAATGAAATTTGCATAGTCTGCATACCAAGGAGTATTACGAGAAGCATTTATAACAGCTAATTGTTCATCAGGAAAACTATCATCAATAGGCAGTGGGTCATCAAGAAAATTTTCCATTCTAGACAAATTATCAGCTACGGGATTCTCAGCTCCCTTTCTATCAATAATATGCAAATCAAATTCTTGTAGCAAAAGAACCCACCTAATAAGTCTAGGTTTAGCATCTTTCTTTCCATAAGGTATTTAATAGCAGCATGATCGGTGTGAATAGTTACTTTAGAATCAACAATGTAAGATCTGAATTTATCACATGCAAACACAACTGCTAAAAATTCTTTCTCGGTAGTAGCATAGTTTCTTTGGGCACTGTCTAGAGTTTTACTAGCATAATGAATAACATTCAATTTCTTATCAACTCTTTGTCCTAGAATAGCACCAACATCATAATCACTAGCATCACACATAATTTCAAAGGGTAGGTTCCAATCAGGTGGTTGAACAATAGGTGCAGATATTAAGGCTTTCTTAAGTATTTCAAAGGCTTCTACGCAATCGTCATCAAAAACGAATGGCACATCTTTTTGCAAGAGATTAGTAAGAGGCCTAGAAATTTTAGACAAGTCTTTTAGAAACCTTCTATAGAAACCAGCATGACCAAGGAAACTTCTTATACCTTTGAATCTTTAGGATATGGCATTTTCCCAATTGCATCAACTTTAGCTTTATCAACTTCAATACCTCTTTCAGAAATTTTATGCCCAAGGACTATACCTTCATTTACCAAAAAGTGGCACTTCTCCCAATTCAAGACAAGATTAGTTTCTTCGCATCTCTGCAAGACTCGATCAAGGTTGCTTAAGCAATCATCAAAAGAAGTTCCGTAAATGGAGAAATCATCCATGAAAACCTCAACAATCTTTTCACAAAAGTCAGAGAATATAGCAGTCATACATCTTTGAAAGGTAGCATGTGCATTACATAAACCAAAAGGCACGCGACGATAAGCATAAGTTCCAAAAGGACAAGTAAATGTGGTTTTCTCTTGATCTTATTGTGATACGGGTATTTGAGAGAAACCAGAATAACCATCTAGGAAGCAAAAGTGTGTATGCTTAGATAATCTTTCTAACATTTGATCAATAAAAGGCAAGGGGTAATGATCTTTCCTAGTAGCTTTATTTAATTTTCTGAAATCAATTACCATCCTATAACCGGTTACAATTCTTTGTGGGATAAGTTCATTTTTATCATTAGGAATAACAGTAATACCTCCTTTCTTAGTAACACAATGAACATGGCTTACCCATCTACTATCAGCTATGTGATAAATTATACTTGCCTCCAGAAGCTTTAATATTTCAGTTCTTACCACATCCTTCATTTTAGGATTTAATCTTCTTTGATGATCAACAACGGGTTTAGCGTCTGGCTCCATATGAATCTTGTGCTGACATAAAGTGGGACTAATGCCCTTAAGATCATCGAGAGTATATCCAATAGCAGCACGGTGCTTCCTCAGAGTTTTGAGTAATCTCTTTTCTTCATGCCCTGAAAGGTTAGCACTAATGATAACAAGATATATCTTCTTTTCATCAAGATAAGCATATTTAAGTGTATCAGGTAATTTCTTTAATTCAAAAACAGGATCACTCTTAGGTGGAAGAGGTTCTCCCAAAGTTTCAACAGGCAAGTTATGTTTAAGAATAGGTGCTTGTTTAAAGAACATCTCATCTATTTCGTTTCTTTCATTCATATGCATGTCATTTTCATGGTCTAACAAGTATTATTCTAAAGGATCAGTAGGAGGCACAACAATAGAAGCAAGACCAATAATTTCATCCTTATTAGGTAATTCTTTATCATGAGGTTGTCTACGAAACTTAGAGAAATTAAACTCATGAGACACATCACCAAAATTAACACTGACAGTTTCTTTATTGCAATCGATCTTAGCATTAACTGTATTCAAGAAAGGTCTACCAAATATAATGGGACAAAAATCATCTTGTGGTGATCCAAGAACAAGAAAATCAGTAGGTTATTTGATTTTACCACACAGGACTTCAACATCTCTAACAATCCCAAGTGGTGTAATAGTATCTCTATTTGCAAGCTTAATAGTGACATCAATATCTTCAATCTCAACAGGTGCAATATCATTCATGACTTCTTGATAGAGAGTAAAAGAAATAGCACTCACACTAGCACCAATATCACATAAACCATGATAGCAATGATCTCCAATTTTAACAGAAATAACAGGCATGTCACTGTCTGGCTTAGCAATTCTAGTTGCGTCATCACAGAAAGATATGACATGTCCATCAATGTTATCAACCAAAAGATCTTTAACCATTGCAATATTAGGTTCAACTTTAATTTGTTCAGAAGGTCTAGGTGCTCTAATATTACTTTTATTAACCACGGTTGAAGCTTTAGCATGTTCCTTAATCCTAACAGGGAAAGGAGGTTTCTCAATATAAGCAGTAGGCACAATGGAATCAACATTGTAAAACATTGTTTCTTCTTTAGCTATAATAGGTTCTTCCTTTAATTCAACAGGTGGATGAAACTTAAACCATTTCTCCTTAGGGAGATCAACATGAGCAGAATTCACAAAAAGTAGCCACTATCTCTGAGTCAAGTCCATATTTAGTACTAAACTTATGAAAAACATCAGTTTCCATAAAAGATTTAACACAATCAAACTTAAGATTTATACCTGACTCTTTACCTTTGTTGATTTTCCAATCTTCAGAGTTGTGTTTAATTCTTTCCAGAAGATCCCATTTGAATCAATAGTCCTCTTCATAAAGGAACCAGTAGAAGAAGTATCGAGCATGGATTGATCATTATGAGAAAGCCGGGCATAAAAGTTTTGAATAATTATTTCTCTTGAGAGCTCATGATTGGGGCATGTGTGCAACATATACTTAAGCCTCCCCCAAGCTTGAGCGATACTTTCTCCTTCACGAGGCCAAAAATTATATATATAATTCCAATCACGATGAACCAAATGCATAGGATAAAACTTCTGGTGAAATTCCAGCTTTAATCGGTTCCAATCCCATGTTCCAGTGTCATCCAATAGCCTATACCATGTCAAAGCCTTTCCCTCCAAAGATAAAGGGAATACCATCTTCTTAACTCCATCCTCGGATAAACTTGCAAGCTTAAACAATCCACAAATTTCATCTATATATATCAAGTGCATATCAGGATGTACCTTTCCATCTCCTGCATAAGGATTAGCCAGCAGTTTCTCTATCATACCTGAAGGAATTTCATAATAAATATTTTCAGTAGGTTGAGGGTCAACTCTCAATGCTTCCGGTCAAGGTGAAGATACCCCGAACAAACCCCTCAAAGGATTACTTTCCATAGTGACAAGTGACAGTAAATTTCAGCACGTAATATAAATGTTTCCTTACCAAATTCCACTCACCAAAGGCGCTTCACTCCCCTACAACGGCGCCAGAAAAGAGTCTTGATGACCCACAAGTATAGGGGGTCAATCATAGTCCTTTCGATAAGTAAGAGTGTCGAACCCAACGAGGAGCAGAAGGAAATGACAAGTGGTTTTCAGCAAGGTATTCTCTGCAAGTACTGAAAGTAGCGGTAATAGATAGTTTTGATAGCAAGATAATTCATAACAAGTAACAATAGTAACAAGGTGCACTAAGGTGGCCCAATCCTTTTTATAACAAAGGACAAGCCGGAACGGTCTCTTATATAAAGCAAAGCGTTCTCGAGGACACATGGGAATTCTCATCTAGTCACTTTCAGCATGCTTGTTTCATTCGCGTTCGCTACTTTGATAATTTGATATGTGGGTGGACCGGTGCTTGGGTGTTGTTCTTACTTGAACAAGCCTCCCACTTATGATTACCCCCTCTCGCAAGCATCCGCAACTACGAAAGAAGAATTAAGATAAATCTAACCATAGCATGAAACATATGGATTCAAATCAGCCCCTTACGGAATAGCGCATAAACTAGGGTTTAAGCTTCTGTCACTCTAGCAACCATCATCTAATTACTACTCCATAATGCCTTCCCTTAGTCCCAAAGATGGTGAAGTGTCATGTAGTCGACGTTCACACGACACCACTAAAGGAAGCAACAACATACATATCATTAGAATATCGAACGAATACCAAACTCACATGATTACTTATGACAAGACTTCTCCCATGTCCTCAAGAGCAAAAGTAACTACTCACAAATCATATTCATGTTCAAGATCAGAGGGGTATTGAATAGCATTAAGGATCTGAACATATAATCTTCCACCAAATAAACCAACTAGCATCAACTACAAGATGTAATCAACACTACTAGCAACTGATACGTCTCCAACGTATCTATAATTTTTTATTGTTCCATGCTATTATATTTTCAAGCTTGGATGTTTTATATACATTTACAAGCAATTATATATCATTTTTTGGGACTAACCTATTAACTCAGTGCCCAGTGCTAGTTGCTATTTTTTGCCTGTTTTTGGTTTTCCAGAATATCAGTACCAAACGAAGTCCAAATGCCACGAAACTTTTTGGAGATTTTTTTCTGGACATAACAAACACTAGAAGCTTCGGGAGGGGACGAGAAGATGAAGCAGTGGCCTACGAGGCACCACGGCGCGCCCTAGGGTGGCACCCTGGTGGCTCGTGGGGCCCACACAGCTCCGTTTGACCTAATTCCACCTCTATAAATTCTCAAAAATCGGGAAACAAACGAAGGAGTCCACGAAATACTTTTTCCACCGCCACAAGCTTCTGTTCTCGAGAGATCCCATCTGGGGCCTTTTCCGGCACTCCGCCGGAGGGGGATTCGATCACGGAGGGGCTCTACATCAACCTTGCTGCCCTTCCGATGATGCGTGAGTAGTTTACCACAGACCTTCGGGTCCATAGTTAGTAGCTAGATGGCTTCTTCTCTCTTTTTGATCTTCAATACAATGTTCTCCTCCATTTTTTGCGGTGTGTTTGTTGGGATCCGATGAATTGTGAGTTTATGATTGATGGAAATATGCCCTAGAGGCAATAATAAAGTTGTTATTATTTTATATTTCCTTGTTCATGATAAAGGTTTATTATTCATGCTAGAATTGTATTGACCGGAAACTTAAATACATGTGTGAATACATAAACAAATACCGTGTCCCTAGTGAGCCTCTACTAGACTAGCTCGTTGATCAAAGATGGTTAAGGTTTCCTAACCATAGACATGAGTTGTCATTTGATAACGGGATCACATCTAGGAGAATGATGTGATGGACAAGACCCATCCGTTTGCTTAGCATATGATCGTTCTGTTTATTGCTACTGCTTTCTGGAATGTCAAATACATGTTCCTCAGACCATGAGATCATGCAACTCCCGGATATCGGAGGAATACCTTGTGTGCTATCAAACGTCACAACATAACTGGGTGATCATAAAGATGCTCTACAGGTATCTCCGAAGGTGTCCGTTGAGTTGGCATGGATCGAGACTGGGATTTGTCACTCCGTGTTTCGGAGAGGTATCTCTGGGCCCTCTCGGTAATGCACATCATAAGAAGCTTGCAAGCAAAGTGACTAAGGAGTTAGTTACGGGATGATGTATTACGGAACGAGTAAAGAGACTTGCCAGTAACGAGATTGAACTAGGTATGGAGATACCGACGATCGAATCTCGGGCAAGTAACATACCGACGGACAAAGGGAATTACGTATGTTGTCATTGCAGTTCGACCGATAAGATCTTCGTGGAATATGTAGGAACCAATATGAGCATCCAGGTTCCACTATTGCTTATTGACCGGAGAGGCGTCTCAGTCATGTCTACATCATTCCCGAACCCGTAGGGTCCGCACGCTTAACGTTCGTTGACGATATAGTGTTATATGAGTTATGTGAATTGGTAACCGAATATTGTTCGGAGTCCCAGATGAGATCCCGTACATCACGAGGAGTCTCGTAATGGTCGAGAGGTAAAGATTTATATATGGGAAGTCATATTTTGGGTTCCGGAAAAAGGTGCAGTTTTTTCGGTATTGTACCGGGAAGCTTCCAGAAGGTTCCGGAGGATTCCGGAGGGGTTCGGAAGTCCACAAGTGGGTCCACCATGTCCCAAAGGGCTGGCATGGGCTAAGGGGAGGCGCCCTGGCCTTATTGGGCCAGGCGCACCAAGTCCTCAAAAGCCCACGCAGCTAGGGAAGGAAAAAGGGAGAGTCCTAGTAGGAATAGGATTGGACTTTGGAGTCCAAGTCCACGTGTGTACTATTCACGGTTACTGTTCACGTGGCACTATTCCTTCTACTCCAAGCCCCTACACATATATAAATAGAGCAGAGGGGGGCGCCCCAAAGGGTACACAACATTGTCTTAGCCGTGTGCGGCGTTCCCCTCCATAGTTCCGTCCCTCGGTCATATTTTCGCAGTGCTTGGGCGAAGCCCTGCGGAGATAGCATCACCATCACCGTCACCACGCCGTCGTGCTACCGGAACTAATCCACTACCTCGCCGTCTTGCTGGATCAAGAAGTCGAGGACGTCACCGAGCTGAACGTGTGCTGAACGCGGAGGTGCCGTACGTTCGGTACTCGGTCGGTTGGATCGTGAAGTTGTTCGACAACATCAACCGCGTTGTTCTAATGCTTCCGCTTATGATCTACGAGGGTACGTAGACACACTCCCCCTCTCGTAGCTATGCATCTCCATGGATAGATCTTGCGTGTGCGTAGAATTTTTTTGTTTTCCATGAAACGTTCCCCAACAATGATCAGATTATCCATGAATATTATTTGAGTCTTCTCGGAAATCTTTTATGCATGATTATTATAGCTTCGTGTTTCTCTCTGGTCTATTGATTTGGTTTGGCCAACTAGATTGATTTATCTTGCAATGGGAGAGGTGCTTTGTAATGGGTTCGATCTTGCGGTGCTCAATCCCAGTGACAGAAAGGGACATGACACGTATGTATCATTGCTATTAAGGGTAAAAAGATGGGGTTTATTCATGCGTGATTTTACTTTGTCTACATCATGTCATCTTGCTTAAAGTGTTACTCCGTTCTTTATGAACTTAATACTCTAGATGCATGCTGGATAGCGGTCGATGTGTGGAGTAATAGTAGTAGATGCAGAATCATTTCGGTCTACTTGTCTCGGACGTGATGCCTATATACACGATTATTGCCTTGGATATCGTCATGATTATTCGTTTTTCTATCAATTGGACAACAGTAATTTGTTTACCCACTGTATGCTATTTTCAAGAGAGAAGCCTCTAGTGAAAACTATGGCCCCCGGGTCTACGTTTATCATATATTAAAAATCCTAAAAATACCTTGCTGCACTTTTTCTTTCTTTATTTTATTTTATATTTTAGTTCAATCAATCTATCTATCACCATACAATTTAATCTTGCAATTAACCGCCAAGGGATTGACAACCCCTTGTTTGCGTTGGGTGCAAGGATTTGTTGTTTTGTGTGCAGGTACTGCTAACGAGGTGTTGCGTGATTCTCCTACTGAATTGATAACCTTGGTTTCATAACTGAGGGAAATACTTATCTCTACTGTACTGCATCATCCTCTCCTCTTCGGGGAAAAACCAACGCAGATCACAAGTAGCAGGAATAATTTCTGGCGCCGTTGCCGGGGAGACATCATCAACATCTATCAAGTACCTACGCATAAAACTTACATCTCCTTGCATTTATTTTATTTGCCTTTGCCTCTCGTTTTCATCTCCCCCACTTCTAATTTTTTTTTATAAAAATACAAAAGTATTTTCCGTTTGCCTTTTTGCGTGTTCTCTTGTTCGCTTGCTTGAAATTGTTATCATCAGTGATTTTTGCATGGCAGAAACTGATGATGGAAGAACTCCTAAGATTGGAAGTTCCACCAATCTTGATGCTAAAACTTTTGTGTTGGTACATGGGAATGTTATAGGAAAAAGCGTCATCCAAGAATTCTTTAATTGCATTGGGACTTTGGCTTGTGATGATGCTCCTATACTTAAAGAAACCAAAAATTATGCCGAAGCTATTTCCGCACTTGTTCTTAAACTTGAAAGAAGATTTATTCGCACCCATCCTACTTTGCAAAGATTGTTTTATGAGTTACCATTTATAAAAATTCCTAGAGCTAAGAGAATAGCTACCCTTGTTCTCATGAATGAATTTGATCACATAGTGCGAGAAGCTAGGGAGATCTTTGATTTTTATGGTATGAGCCGTAAAAAACCGGTAATAGATGAGGTCCTTTATGATGATGATTACTTGTTGAGGTATTTGTTCCGCAATAACCACATCTTTGATGAGAATATTTAAAAATAAGTTCCTCCTTTGAATATAATCCAACAAGTTTTCAATAGTGTTAATACACAATACTCTTGGATTGTTGCCGGTAATCAAGAGGGATTTGCAGATTGAACTACGTATGGAGATACCGACGATCGAATCTCGGGCAAGTAACATACCGACGGACAAAGGGAATTACGTATGTTGTCATTGCAGTTCGACCGATAAGATCTTCGTGGAATATGTAGGAACCAATATGAGCATCCAGGTTCCACTATTGCTTATTGACCGGAGAGGCGTCTCAGTCATGTCTACATCATTCCCGAACCCGTAGGGTCCGCACGCTTAACGTTCGTTGACGATATAGTGTTATATGAGTTATGTGAATTGGTAACCGAATATTGTTCGGAGTCCCAGATGAGATCCCGTACATCACGAGGAGTCTCGTAATGGTCGAGAGGTAAAGATTTATATATGGGAAGTCATATTTTGGGTTCCGGAAAAAGGTGCAGTTTTTTCGGTATTGTACCGGGAAGCTTCCAGATGGTTCCGGAGGATTCCGAAGGGGTCCGGAAGTCCACAAGTGGGTCCACCACATCCCAAAGGGCTGGCATGGGCTAAGGGGAGGCGCCCTGGCCTTATTGGGCCAGGCGCACCAAGTCCTCAAAAGCCCACGCAGCTAGGGAAGGAAAAAGGGAGAGTCCTAGTAGGAATAGGATTGGACTTTGGAGTCCAAGTCCACGTGTGTACTATTCACGGTTACTGTTCGCGTGGCACTATTCCTTCTACTCCAAGCCCCTACACATATATAAATAGAGGAGAGGGGGCGCCCCAAAGGGGACACAACATTGTCTTAGCCGTGTCCGGCGTTCCCCTCCACAGTTCCGTCCCTCGGTCATATTTTCGCAGTGCTTGGGCGAAGCCCTGTGGAGATAGCATCACCATCACCGTCACCATGCCGTCGTGCTGCCGGAACTCATCCACTACCTCACCGTCTTGCTGGATCAAGAAGTCGAGGACGTCACCGAGCTGAACGTGTTCTGAACACGGAGGTGTCGTACGTTCGGTACTCGGTCGGTTGGATCGTGAAGTTGTTCGACGACATCAACCGCGTTGTTCTAACGCTTCCGCTTACGATCTGTGAGGGTACGTAGACACACTCCCCCTCTCGTAGCTATGCATCTCCATGGATAGATCTTGCGTGTGTGTAGAAATTTTTTTGTTTTCCATGCAACGTTCCCCAACAGTGGCATCATGAGCCAGGTCTATGCGTAGATGATATGCACGAATAGAACACAAAGAGTTGTGGGCCGTGATTGTCATACTGCTTACCACCAATGTCTTATTTTGATTCGGCGGTATTGTAAGATGAAGCGGCCCGGACCAACCTTACATGTCCATGTACATGAGACCGGTTCCACCGACAGACATGCAACTTGTTTTGCATAAAGGTGGCTGGCGGGTGTCTGTTTCTCCTACTTTAGTTGAATCAAATTTGACTGCGGCCGGTCCTTGTTGAAGGTTAAAACAGCAAACTTGATAAATCACCGTTGTGGATTTTTTGCCGTACGTAAGAACGGTTCTTGCTAGAAGCCCGTAGCAGCCACGTAAAACTTGCAACAACAAAGTAGAGGACGTCTAACTTGTTTTTGCAGGGTATGCTGTGATGTGATATGGTCAAGACATGATGTGATATACATTATTGTATGAGATGATCATGTTTTGTAATTTATCGGCAACCGGCAGGAGCCTTATGGTTGTCTCTTTATTGTATGAAATGCAAGCGCCATGTAATTGCTTTACTTTATCGCTATGCGTTAGCAATAGTTGTAGAAGCAATAGTTTGCGAGACGACCACGACGCAACGATGGAGATCAAGGTGTCGAGCCGGTGACGATGGAGATCATGACGATGCTTTGGAGATGGAGATCAAAAGCACAAGATGATGATGGCCATATCATGTCACATATTTTGATTGCATGTGATGTTTATCCTTTATGCATCTTATTTTGCTTAGAACGACGGTAGCATTATAAGATGATCCCTTCACTAAATTTCAAGATAAAAGTGTTCTCCCCGAGTATGCACCGTTGCTAAAGTTCGTCGTTTCGAAGCACCTCGTGATGATCGGGTGTGATAGATTCTACGTTCACATACAACGGGTGTAAGCAAGTTTTACACAAGCAGAATACTTGGGTTAAACTTGACGAGCCTAGCATGTACAGACATGGTCTCGGAACACTAGAGACCGAAAGGTCGAACATGAGTCATATGGTAGATATGATCAACATGGAGATGTTCACCATTGATGACTATCCCATCTCACATGATGATCGGACATGGGCTAGTTGATTTGGATCATGTAACACTTAGTTAACTTGAGGGATGTTAATTTAAGTGGGAGTTCATTAGTAATTTGATTAATTGAACTTAATTTATCATGAACTTAGTCTTGATAGTTTCTTTGCATATCTATGTTGTAGATAAATGGCCCGTGCTACTGTTCCGTTGAATTTTAATACGTTCCTAGAGAAAGCTAAGTTGAAAGATGATGGTAGCAACTACACGGACTGGGTCCGTAACTTGAGGATTATCCTCATTGCTGCACAGAAGAATTATGTCCTTGATGCACCGCTAGGTGATGGACCTGCTGCAGGAGCTGCTGCAGACGTTGTGAACGCCTGGCAGGCTCGATCTGATGACTACTCGATAGTTCAGTGTGCCATGCTCTACGGCTTAGAACCGGGACTGCAAAAGCGTTTTGAATGCCACAGAGCATATGAGATGTTCCAAGAGCTGAAATTGATATTTCAAGCTAATGCCCGGGTTGAGAGATATGAAGTCTCCAACAAGTTCTTTAGTTGTAAGATGGAGGAGAACAGTTCTGTCAGTGAACACATACTCAGAATGTCTGGGTACCACAACCACTTGACTCAGTTGGGAATTGATCTTCCGGTTGAGAGTGTTATTGACAGAGTTCTTCAGTCACTGCCACCAAGCTATAAAGGCTTCGTGATGAACTATAATATGCAAGGGATGGAGAAGACAATTCCCGAGCTCTTCGCGATACTGAAATCAGCGGAGGTAGAAATCAAGAAGGAGCATCAAGTGTTGATGGTTAACAAAACCACTAGTTTCAAGAAAAAGGGCAAGGGAAAGAAGGGGAACTTCAAGAAGAATGGCAAGCAAGTTGCCGCTCCCACGAAGAAACCCAAAGCTAGACCCAGGCCTGAAACAGAGTGCTTCTACTGCAAAGGGACTGGTCACTGGAAGCGGAACTGCCCCAAGTATTTGGCGGATAAGAAGGATGGCAAAGTGAGCAAAGGTATATTTGATATACATGTTATTGATGTGTTCCTCACTAATGCTCGCAGTAGCGCCTAGGTATTTGATACTGGTTCGGTTGCTCATATTTGTAACTCGAAACAGGAGCTACGGAATAAGCGAAGATTGGCTAAGGACGAGGTGACGATGCGCGTCGGGAATGGTTCCAAGGTTGATGTGATCGCCGTCGGCACGCTACCTCTACATCTACCTTCGGGATTAGTTTTAGACCTCAATAATTGTTATTTGGTGCCAGCGTTGAGCATGAACATTATATCTAGATCTTGTTTATTGCGAGACGGTTATTCATTTAAGTCAGAGAATAATGGTTGTTCTATTTATATGAGTAACATCTTTTATGGTCACGCACCTTTTGTGAATGGTCTATTCTTGCTGAATCTCGATCGTAGTGATACACATATTCATAATATTGATGCCAAAAGATGCAAAGTTGATAATGATAGTGCAACATACTTGTGGCACTGCCGTTTAGGTCATATTGGTGTAAAGCGCATGAAGAAACTCCATGCGGATGGACTTTTGGAATCTCTTGATTATGAATCATTTGATACTTGCGAACCATGCCTCATGGGCAAGATGACTAAAACTCCGTTCTCCGGAACAATGGAGCGAGCTACTGATTTGTTGGACATAATACATACCGATGTATGCGGTCCGATGAATGTTGAAGCACGCGGCGGGTATCGTTATTTTCTAACCTTCACAGATGATTTGAGTAGATATGGGTATATCTACTTGATGAAACACAAGTCTGAAACATTTGAAAAGTTCAAAGAATTTCAGAGTGAAGTAGAGAATCATCGTAACAAGAAAATAAAGTTTCTACGATCTGATCGCGGAGGTGAATATTTGAGTTACGAGTTTGGCCTTCATTTAAGAAAATGTGGAATTGTTTCACAACTCACGCCACCTGGAACACCACAGCGCAATGGTGTGTCCGAACGTCGTAACCGTACTTTATTGGATATGGTGCGTTCTATGATGTCTCTTACCAATTTGCCACTATCGTTTTGGGGTTATGCATTAGAGACAACTGCATTCACATTAAATAGGGCACCGTCTAAATCCGTTGAGACGACACCATATGAACTATGGTTTGGCAAGAAACCTAAGCTGTCATTTCTTAAAGTTTGGGGATGCGATGCTTATGTGAAAAAGCTTCAACCTGATAAGCTCGAACCCAAAGCGGAGAAGTGCGTCTTCATAGGATGCCCTAAAGAAACAATTGGGTACACCTTCTACCACAGATCCGAAGGCAAGGTCTTTGTTGCCAAGAATGGGTCCTTTCTAGAGAAGGAGTTTCTCTCGAAAGAAGTGAGTGGGAGGAAAGTAGAACTTGATGAGGTAATTGTACCTTCTCTCGAATTGGAAAGTAGCTCATCAGAGAAAACCGTTCCCGTGATGCCTACACCAATAAGAGAGGAAGATAATGATAAAGATCATGAAACTTCAGATCAAGTTACTACTGAACTTCGTAGGTCGACCAGAGTACGTTCCGCACCAGAGTGGTACGGTAATCCTATTCTGGAAGTTATGTTGTTAGACAACAGCGAACCTACGAACTATGAAGAAGCTATGATAAGCCCGGATTCCGACAAATGGCTTGAGGCCATGAAATCTGAGATAGGATCCATGTATGAGAACAAAGTGTGGACTTTGGTGGACTTGCCCGATGATCGGCAAGCCATTGAGAATAAATGGATTTTTAAGAGGAAGAGAGATGCTGATGGTAATATCACTGTCTACAAGGCTCGACTTGTCGTGAAAGGTTTTTGACAAGTTCAAGGGGTTGACTACGATGAGACTTTCTCACCCGTAGCGATGCTTAAGTCTGTCCGAATCATGTTAGCAATTGCCGCATTTTATGATTATGAAATCTGGCAAATGGATGTCAAAACTGCATTCCTTAATGGTTTTCTCAAAGAAGAGTTGTATATGATGCAACCAGAAAGTTTTGTCGATCCTAAGGGTGCTAACAAAGTGTGCAAGCTCCAGCGATCCATCTATGGACTGGTGCAAGCATCTCGGAGTTGGAATATACGCTTTGATGAGGTGATCCAAGCATATGGTTTTGTACAGACTTACGGTGAAGCCTGTATTTACAAGAAAGTGAGTGGGAGCTCTGTAGCATTTCTAATATTATATGTGGATGACATATTGTTGATTGGAAATGATATATAATTTCTGGATGGCATAAAGGGATACTTGAATAAGAATTTTTCAATGAAAGACCTCGGTAAAGCTGCTTATATATTGGGCATCAAGATCTATAGGGATAGATCAAGACGCTTGATAGGACTTTCACAAAGCACATACCTTGACAAAGTTTTAAAGAAGTTCAAAATGGATCAGTCAAAGAAAGGGTTCTTGCCTGTCTTGCAAGGTGTGAAGTTGAGTCAGACTCAATGCCCGACCACGGCAGAAGATATAGAGAAAATGAAAGTCATTCCCTATGCCTCGGCCATAGGTTCTATTATGTATGCCATGCTGTGTACCAGACCTGATGTGTGCCTTGCCATAAGTTTGGCAGGAAGGTACCAGAGTAATCCAGGAGTGGATCACTGGACAGCGGTCAAGAATATCCTGAAGTACCTGAAAAGGACCAAGGACATGTTTCTCGTTTATGGAGGTGACGAAGAGCTCGTCGTAAAGGGTTACGTCGATGCAAGCTTCGACACTGATCCGGATGACTCTAAGTCACAAACCGGATACGTATTTATATTAAATGGTGGAGCTGTCAGTTGGTGCAGTTCCAAGTAGAGCGTCGTGGCAGGATCTACGTGTGAAGCGGAATACATAGCTGCTTCGGAAGCAGCACATGAAGGAGTCTGGATGAAGGAGTTCATATCCGATCTAGGTGTAATACCTAGTGCATCGGGTCCAATGACAATCTTTTGTGACAACACTGGAGCAATTGCCATAGCCATGGAGCCCAGGTTTCACAAGAAGACCAAACACATCAAGAGACGCTTCAACTCCATTCGTGAATATGTCAAGGATGGAGACATAGAAATTTGCAAAGTACACACGGATCTGAATGTGGCAGACCCGTTGACTAAGCCTCTTCCACGAGAAAAACATGATCAGCACCAAGACTCCATGGGTGTTAGATTCATTACTATGTAATCTAGATTATTGACTCTAGTGCAAGTGGGAGACTGATGGAAATATGCCCCAGAGGCAATAATAAAGTTGTTATTATTTTATATTTCCTTGTTCATGATAAAGGTTTATTATTCATGCTAGAATTGTATTGACCGGAAACTTAAATACATGTGTGAATACATAAACAAATACCGTGTCCCTAGTGAGCCTCTACTAGACTAGCTCGTTGATCAATGATGGTTAAGGTTTCCTAACCATAGACATGAGTTGTCATTTGATAACGGGATCACATCTAGGAGAATGATGTGATGGACAAGACCCATCCGTTAGCTTAGCATATGATCGTTCTGTTTATTGCTACTGCTTTCTTGAATGTCAAATACATGTTCCTCAGACCATGAAATCATGCAACTCCCGGATATCGGAGGAATACCTTGTGTGCTATCAAACGTCACAACATAACTGGGTGATCATAAAGATGCTCTACAGGTATCTCCGAAGGTGTCCGTTGAGTTGGCATGGATCGAGACTGGGATTTGTCACTCCGTGTTTCGGAGAGGTATCTCTGGGCCCTCTCGGTAATGCACATCATAAGAAGCTTGCAAGCAAAGTGACTAAGGAGTTAGTTACGGGATGATGTATTACGGAACGAGTAAAGAGACTTGCCGGTAACGAGATTGAACTAGGTATGGAGATACCGACGATCGAATCTCGGGCAAGTAACATACCGATGGACAAAGGGAATTACGTATGTTGTCATTGCGGTTCGACCGATAAGATCTTCGTGGAATATGTAGGAACCAATATGAGCATCCAGGTTCCGCTATTGGTTATTGACCGGAGAGGCGTCTCAGTCATGTCTACATCATTCCCGAACCCGTAGGGTCCGCACGCTTAAAGTTCGTTGACGATATAGTGTTATATGAGTTATGTGAATTGGTAACCGAATATTGTTCAGAGTCCCGGATGAGATCCCGGACGTCATAAGGAGTCTTGGAATGGTCGAGAGGTAAAGATTTATATATGGGAAGTCATATTTTGGGTTCCGGAAAAAGGTGCAGTTTTTTCGGTATTGTACCGGGAAGCTTCCAGAAGGTTCCGGAGGATTCCGGAGGGGTCCGGAAGTCCACAAGTGGGTCCACCACGTCCCAAAGGGCTGGCATGGGCTAAGGGGAGGCGCCCTGGCCTTATTGGGCCAGGCGCACCAAGTCCTCAAAAGCCCACGCAGCTAGGGAAGGAAAAAGGGAGAGTCCTAGTAGGAATAGGATTGGACTTTGGAGTCCAAGTCCACGTGTGTACTATTCACGGTTACTGTTCACGTGGCACTATTCCTTCTACTCCAAGCCCCTACACATATATAAATAGAGCAGAGGGGGGCGCCCCAAAGGGGACACAACATTGTCTTAGCCGTGTGCGGCGTTCCCCTCCACAGTTCCGTCCCTCGGTCATATTTTCGCAGTGCTTGGGCGAAGCCCTGCGGAGATAGCATCACCATCACCGTCACCATGCCATCGTGCTGCCAGAACTCAACCACTACCTCTCCGTCTTGCTGGATCAAGAAGTCGAGGACGTCACCGAGCTGAACGTGTGCTGAACGCGGAGGTGCCGTACGTTCGGTACTCGGTCGATTCGATCGTGAAGTTGTTCGACGACATCAACCGCGTTGTTCTAACGCTTCCGCTTACGATCTACGAGGGTACGTAGACACACTCCCCCTCTCATAGCTATGCATCTCCATGGATAGATCTTGCGTGTGCGTAGATTTTTTTTTGTTTTCCATGCAACATTCCCCAACAATGATCAGATTATCCATGAATATTATTTGAGTCTTCTCTGAACTCTTTTACGCATGATTATTATAGCTTTGTGTTTCTCTCTGGTCTATTGATTTGGTTTGGCCAACTAGATTGATTTATCTTGCAATGGGAGAGGTGCTTTGTAATGGGTTCGATCATGCGGTGCTCAATCCCAGTGACAGAAAGGGACATGACACGTATGTATCGTTGCTATTAAGGGTAAAAAGATGGGGTTTATTCATGCGTGATTTTACTTTGTCTACATCATGTCATCTTGCTTAAAGCGTTACTCCGTTCTTTATGAACTTAATACTCTAGATGCATGCTGGATAGCGGTCGATGTGTGGAGTAATAGTAGTAGATGCAGAATCATTTCGGTCTACTTGTCTTGGACGTGATGCCTATATACACGATTATTGCCTTGGATATCGTCATGATTATTCGCTTTTCTATCAATTGCCCAACAGTAATTTGTTTACCCACTGTATGCTATTTTCAAGAGAGAAGCCTCTAGTGAAAACTATGCCCCCCGGGTCTACGTTTATCATATATTAAAAATCCTAAAAATACCTTGCTGCACTTTTTCTTTCTTTATTTTATTTTATATTTTAGTTCAATCAATCTATCTATCACCATACAATTTAATCTTGCAATTAACCGCCAAGGGATTGACAACCCCTTGTTTGCGTTGGGTGCAAGGATTTGTTGTTTTGTGTGCAGGTACTGCTAACGAGGTGTTGCGTGATTCTCCTACTGAATTGATAACCTTGGTTTCATAACTGAGGGAAATACTTATCTCTACTGTACTGCATCATCCTCTCCTCTTCGGGGAAAAACCAACGCAGATCACAAGTAGCAGGAATAATTTCTGGCGCCGTTGCCGGGGAGACATCATCAACATCTATCAAGTACCTACGCATAAAACTTACATCTCCTTGCATTTATTTTATTTGCCTTTGCCTCTCGTTTTCATCTCCCCCACTTCTAATTTTTTTTATAAAAATACAAAAGTATTTTCCGTTTGCCTTTTTGCGTGTTCTCTTGTTCGCTTGCTTGAAATTGTTATCATGAGTAATTTTGGCATGGCAGAAACTGATGATGGAAGAACTCCTAAGATTGGAAGTTCCACCAATCTTGATGCTAAAACTTTTGTGTTGGTACATGGGAATGTTATAGGAAAAAGCGTCATCCAAGAATTCTTTAATTGCATTGGGACTTTGGCTTGTGATGATGCTCCTATACTTAAAGAAACCAAAAATTATGCCGAAGCTATTTCCGCACTTGTTCTTAAACTTGAAAGAAGATTTATTCGCACCCATCCTACTTTGCAAAGATTGTTTTATGAGTTACCGGTTATAAAAAATCCTAGAGCTAAGAGAATAGCTACCCTTGTTCTCATGAATGAATTTGATCACATAGTGCGAGAAGCTAGGGAGATCTTTGATTTTTATGGTATGAACCGCGAAAAACCGGTAATAGATGAGGTCCTTTATGATGATGATTACTTGTTGAGGTATTTGTTCCGCAATAACCACATCTTTGATGAGAATATTTAAAAATAAGTTCCTCCTTTGAATATAATCCAACAAGTTTTCAATAGTGTTAATAGACAATACTCTTGGATTGTAGCCGGTAATCAAGAGGGATTTGCAGATGGACAACTTGCTAATGCTAAAATTTCTATGGATGATGTGTTTCATATTACCTTTGAAAAACCCTCTAATGAAAGTATATCTTTGGATAAGAAGAAGAAAGATGACAATACTTGAAACTATGCATTATGCCTAGCTAGGGCCATAAAACAATAGCGCTTGTTGGGAGGCAACCCAATGAATAAAATAAATATTTTGCTTTTTATTTCTGTTCTTGTGTGTTTACACAATTATGCTACTGTTATGATTGTGTTTTTGTGTTTTAATTAGTGTTTGTGCCAAGTAAAGCCTTTGGGATGATTTGGAAGATAGTATAATTGATGCTGTTTGGAAAACAGAAAGTTTTGCGTCCAGTGCTGGAATTTAAGTTCTGTACTGGAGTGTGAGAAAAATCTGAAATTTTTACACAGTATTTTATATGAATTGCCCACATTGTCCTAATTTGTCAGAATTTTTGGAGTTACAGAAGTATGGCTTTTAAATAGATTTCTACAGACTCTTCTGTTTTTGACAGATTCTATTTTTGATGCACTACTTGCTTGTTTTGATGAAACTATGGATTGTATCGGGGAGTATAAGCTATGGAGAAGTTAGAATACAGTAGGTATAATGCAAAAATAAAATATGAATGGGTTTGCAACAGTACTTAAGGTAGTGATTTATTTGTTATACTAACGGATCTCACGAAGGTTTTGTTGAGTTTTGTGTGATTGAAGTTTTCAAGTTTTGGGTGAGATCACGATGGATGAAGGAATAAGGAGTGGCAAGAGCCTAAGCTTGGGGATGCCCAAGGCACCCCAAGGTAATATTCAAGGAAGACTCAAGCGTCTAAGCTTGGGGATGCCCCGGAAGGCATCCCCTCTTTCTTCTACCAACCATCGGTAATTTTACTTGGAGCTATATTTTTATTCGTCACATGATATGAGTTTTACTTGGAGCGTCGTGTATTATATGAGTCTTTGCTTTGTTTGCTTTTTAGTTTGTCACAATCATCTTTGCTGGACACACCTATTTGAGAGAGCCACACGTTTATCATGATTTGTTAGAATACTCTATGTGCTTCACTTAAAAAAATTTAGCTAGGCAGTTGCTCTAGTACTTCACTTAAATCTTTTTGAGCATGGCGGTGGCTATATTTTGAAGAAATATTTGAACTCTCATGCTTCACTTATATCTTTTTGAGATTTGATAATAGTAATGGTAATTTGCACAAGATATGAATTTGGTCCCAAAGTGATGAATATTCAAGAGGGATATAATAAAAACTTTCATATAGATCATTGGATATGATAAGCGTGATTCCTTGCAATAGTTTTGCGATATGGAGATGATGATATGTGAGTCATGTTAGTGAGTAATTGTGATTTAGTAAGAATATTGGTGTTAAGGTTTGTGATTCCCTATGCATGCACATAAAGTCAATAGTTATGCAACGAAATTATATCCTACTTATGGTGCATTATTCAGTGTTAGTTATGTTCAATGCATGTTTATGACCGTTTTCGCTTTTTGGTTGGTCGCTTCTCAATCTATTTGCTAGCCTTCATTTGTACTAAGCGGGAATACTGCTTGTGCATCCAAACTCCTTAAACCCAAGTTGTGCCAAATGAGTCCACCATACCTACCTATATGCGGTATTTCCATGCCGTACTAAGTAAATTTGCATGTGCCAACTCTAATTTTCAAAATAATTTTCCGTTTTGTGTGCCCGTACCGCTCATGAGGCGGAAGGGGGTAGCCAATATTTTCCATGCTAGGCGGGTTATTCTCACGATGAGTGTTTATTCACTTGTCATTGCACGAGAGAGTGGCAGGTAATAGGGATGCCCAGTCCCGAAATAAAATGAAATGAAATGATTTTTTTTATATGATGATAATATTAAATTCCTTGGAAAGTGTTGGTATGGAGGGCACCCATGGATACGGCTAGCCATGGATTGTGAAAGAATGGTGGAAAGGAAATAAACTTTACTTTCTGTTTGGGAACCGCCTATAATGTGTCTAGCATGGAAGATATTGGAAATTCTCGTTCGTTTTCGTTGACAGGAAAAGCATGCCCCCCAAAATAATTTTATCTCTCTAATTTAAGCTTTGAGCTCTGGTACATTTGCAAATCTCTGCTTCCCTCTGCGAAGGGCCTATCTATTTACTTTTATGCAATTTTTATTTTTAATTTTGAGTCTCCATCTTCTCTTATAAAGCACCAACTAGAGAGCACTATTGTCATACTTGTGCATTGGATGTAGCTAATATTGAGTGTGTTTCATGAATGGATCAATGATTGAGCATAATGGGCTAGGGATAACTTTCTTTAGCGTTGATATTTTGAAAGGCATGGTTGCTTGTTAGTATGCTTGAGTATTTATGTCTGCATGTCAAACTATAGACTATTGCTTTGAATCATTCAAGTCCAAATGTCCATGCAACAAAAGAAAAGAATATATGATGAATATGATAGGTAGCATTCCACATCAAAAATTCTGTTTTTATCATTTACCTACTCGAGGACGAGCAGGAATTAAGCTTGGGGATGCTTGATACGTCTCCAACGTATCTATAATTTTTGATTGTTCCATGCTATTATATTATCAATCTTGGATGTTTTATATACATTTACAAGCAATTATATATCATTTTTTGGGACTAACCTATTAACTCAGTGCCCAGTGCTAGTTGCTATTTTTTGCCTGTTTTTGGTTTTCCAGAATATCAGTACCAAACGAAGTCCAAATGCCACGAAACTTTTTGGAGATTTTTTTCTGGACATAACAAACACTAGAAGCTTCGGGAGGGGACAAGAAGATGAAGCAGTGGCCCACGAGGCACCACGGCGCGCCCCAGGGGGGGCGCGCCCTGGTGGCTCATGGGGCCCACACAGCTCCGTTTGACCTAATTTCACCTCTATAAATTCTCAAAAATCGGGAAACCAACGGAGGAGTCCACGAAATACTTTTTCCGCCACCGCAAGCTTCTGTTCTCGAGAGATCCCATCTGGGGGCCTTTTCCGGCACTCCGCCGGAGGGGGATTCGATCACGGAGGGGCTCTACATCAACCTTGCTGCCCTTCCGATGATGCGTGAGTAGTTTACCACAGACCTTCGGGTCCATAGTTAGTAGCTAGATGGCTTCTTCTCTCTTTTTGATCTTCAATACAATGTTCTCTTCGATGTTCTTGGAGTTCTATCCGATGTAATCACTTTTTGCGGTGTGTTTGTTAGGATCCGATGAATTGTGAGTTTATGATTAGATTATCCATGAATATTATTTGAGTCTTCTCTGAACTCTTTTATGCATGATTATTATAGCTTCGTATTTCTCTCCGATCTATTGATTTGGTTTGGCCAACTAGATTGACTTATCTTGCAATGGGAGAGGTGCTTTGTAATGGGTTCGATCTTGCGGTGCTCAATCCCAGTGACAGAAAGGGACATGACACGTATGTATCGTTGTTATTAAGGGTAAAAAGATGGGGTTTATTCATGCGTGAGTTTACTTTGTCTACATCATGTCATCTTGCTTAAAGTGTTACTCCGTTCTTTATGAACTTAATACTCTAGATGCATGCTGGATAGCGGTCGATGTGTGGAGTAATAGTAGTAGATGCAGAATCATTTCGGTCTACTTGTCTCGGACGTGATGCCTATATACATGATCATTGCCTTGGATATCGTCATGATTATTCGCTTTTCTATCAATTGACCAACAGTAATTTGTTTACCCACCATATGCTATTTTCAAGAGAGAAGCCTCTAGTGAAAACTATGGCCCCCGGGTCTACGTTTATCATATATTAAAAATCCTAAAAATACCTTGCTGCACTTTTTCTTTCTTTATTTTATTTTATATTTTAGTTCAATCTATCTATCTATCACCATACAATTTAATCTTGCAATTAACCGCCAAGGGATTGACAACCCCTTGTTTGCGTTGGGTGCAAGGATTTGTTGTTTTGTGTGCAGGTACTGCTAACGAGGTGTTGCATGATTCTCCTACTGGATTGATAACCTTGGTTTCATAACTAAGGGAAATACTTATCTCTACTGTACTACATCATCCTCTCCTCTTCGGGGAAAAACCAACGCAGATCACAAGTAGCAGCAACCCACAGGTACCAATCTGAGGTTTTGAGACAAAGATTGAATACAAGAGATGAACTAGGGTTTGAGATGAGATGGTGTTGGTGAAGATGTTGATGAAGATTGGTCCTCCCACGATGAGAGGATCGTTGGTGATGTCGATGGCTTCAATTTCCCCCTCCCGGAGGGAAGTATCCCCGGCAGAATCGATCCGCCGGAGAGCAAAATTGCTTCTGCCCAGGTTCCGCCTCGAGACGGCGGCGCTTCATCCTGGAAGTCTTCTTTTGATTTTTTTTCTAGGGCAAATAGCATCTTATAGGAGAAGATGGGCCCCGGAGGCCTGCCAGGGGCCCCACAAGCTCGGGGGGCGCGCCTAGGGGGGTAGGGCGCCCCCCAGGCTTGTGGCGTCCTGGTGGGTCCCCCTCTGGTATTTCTTCCGCCAATATTTTTTATATATTCCAAAACAATTCTCCGTAAATTTTCAGGTCATTTGGAGATGTGCAGGATAGCTATCTCTGTTGTAGCCCTTTCCGGTCCAGAATTCCAGCTGCCGGCAATCTCCCTCTTCATGAAAACTTGCAAAATAAGAGAGAAAAGGCATAAGAATTGTATCATAAAGTGAAATAATAACCCAAAACATAATAAATAATAGTAGGAAAACATGATGCAAAATGGACGTATCAGATGCCCTCCCACCGACTCGAAGTGTGTGTGTGTGTGTGTGTGTGGGTGTGTGTGTTGGGGGGGAGGGGCACTACTTTGTATGCCCTGAACCTCTGTGGGGTCGGGGAGGTTGCGAGGCGTATGTGCCACATCAAAGTTGTGAATTGGGTATATAAATATCACACCACCCTTTTCATACATATAGTTGGGCCACCCGCAGGTGGTTCGTGGTCTCACCCATCTCGCGCCACAATCACATTTGTGGGCCACACGGTCCACCTTAGACCGGAAGCGAGAGGGGGGTTATGGATTCCTATAGGTTTTGGGTTACGGTAGGGTGAGATGCCAGACCTACCTATTTGGGGCATGCGTTCATAGCTAGCTAGGATTCCCCTCCCACCGACACGAAGTGGGGGGGGGGGGACGAGCAATACTGTAAGCTTTGTGAGACAGGTGCCACATCAAAGTTGTGGATTGGGTATTTGAACATCAAACCACCCTTTTCATGCATATAGTTGGTCCACATGCAGATGTGTTTGTGTTCTGACCATTTCCCGCATTTTTTTTGCCAAACTTATAAATAGTAGATGAGTCGGATGAAATAAATGTCTGCGATTGTATACGCAGCAGACACGGTTCCCTCAGACTACCCATGTGCCACGCCCATGCCCCTGCCACATCAGCACAGTCGATTGGACTCCACGAGGCTTCCCTCGCAATCTCAAAAATATCTACCCGCCTGGAGGGTTTTTCTGTCTGATAGCACGCGATTATCATGTTTGGGCCGTGTGCGATGTTTGTTGCTCCCGCTCCACTTCAATCCCTTCATCCAAATTTTCAGTAGCCCCGGCATTTTACTCCCGCCTACATCCCTCGCAATCTCAAAAATATCTACCCGCCTAGAGGGTTTTTCTGTCTGATAGCACACGATTATCATGTTTGGGCCATGTGCGATGTTTGTTGCTCCTGCTCCGCTTCAATCCCTTCATCCAAATTTTCAGTAGCCCCGGCATTTTACTCCCGCCTAGTAAAATTTTCAATAGCCACAACATTTCCTCAAACACCACCTTTGCCCCCCTCCACACACACACACCCCAAAACCTCCGCTCACACACACACCACCCCTCCCTCGCTTGGAACCCTAGCTAGGTCGCCGTCGCCGCGCCGCCTCCATCGTCAACCACTGCCTGTCTGCCTGTGCAGGTTACCCACCGATCTCCATATCCTCGCCGCCCTGAGTTTCTTAGATGACGCCTGTGAAATGCCTCCTTTCCCACAGATCCCCATCCCCCACTCCAGGGCATCGTAGCCTAATCCCGGCTACGCTTCCCGGGGAGCTCGAGGAGTGAATGGCCCAAAAGAGGTTTATCGCGGCCTCTTCGATCGACCTCGGCGAGGTGTCCACCGAGGTAGCCGAGGAAGATGACGACGATGACTGGTCGCAGGCTATCAATCAGCGGGCTAGAGTATGCTGGTATGTCGCGGACGCCGGCTACGACATCGAGGTCCTCGACAGCGACGGCTTGATGCGGACTATGTCACAGGTTAAGTGGCCCACACCCAACCCCTCGGTTTCAACCACCGTCGATCTCATCGATGGCCCCGCCGCTGATCTCCTCTGGCTCGCTGTCAAGAATTTGCCATCCTTCATTGCCATCGAGCCCTTTTTTCATTTCTAAAGGACACGTTCTGCGACGTTGGCTTGGGATCCTCAGCTGCCAAGTTAGACCTCATCGACGGCGACCGCGCGGAGGGCACCCTCTCTGGCTCTTCCAAGGGGAAAGAGCCCATCTGCGACATCAGGGAGGGCACCCTACAGCCGTGCTCTTCGAAGGGGAAGGAGCCCATATGCGACAACATGGAGCGCACCCAGAGTCCGTGATCTTCCAATGGGAAGGAGCCCATCTATGACAAGTGAGGAAACCCATGATTTGTTTTGCCATGCCTCTTCAAAGGGGGAACCCATGATTTGTTTTGTCGAGCCCCTTTTGTAGTGAGCATATGTCCAGTTTTAATTACTATATTTGGTTGTTTGCAGCATGCCTTGTTTATTTCAGTTATTCATAATGAGATGCTCTATATGTGCAACTATTTACTACGAAGTACACTTTCATCAATACCAGTTCAACGACCATATTTGTTTCCTGTTAAGCCTGGTGTAGGTAATACGCCCCCTCTTTTTCACATTGCGATGTTCAATTGTACAATTTGATGTTTAAGCACAAGCTACGTTCTATGCAATTTCAACAGCACCCCTATGATTGACTATATTTGCTTGATGTTAAGCCTATTGTAGCGAGCATATGCCTCTTTTAACGGTTTTTAGTTGTTCGGTTGTTTGTAGTTAGCATATGTCCAGTTTCAATTGCTATCTTTGGTTGTTCTTAGTATGCCTTATTTATTTAAGTTATTCACAATGTGATGTCCTATATGTGCAAGTATGAACTGTGCAGTTCAGTTTCATCAATACGAGTTTCAACAATACCACTATGAATGACTATATTTGGTTGCTGTTAAGCATGTTGTTCCATTTTTATTTTACAATAACTAGTGTGCTTATACCTGCACAATACCAGTTTGAATGACTATATTTTTTTAATTGTTAGGCCTGTTGCAGTTAACACACCTTCCCACTTCTTGTTTTCTTAACTAGCGTGCTTATACCTGCACACTGAAGCTATCATTTGGAGATTATGTTGTCTACCATGGATATATTTGGTTGATGTTTAGCTTGTTGTGCTTAACATGCCTTTCGATGTACTTACACAGGACAATATTGGGAACGATTGTTGTTTTCCTTCGAGGTTAGTTTCATCCCATGGCTTATATATACTCCCTTCGCCCCATAATATAAGATGTTAATTCATCCAATATATGAGTATATTGGATGTAATAAGATCTTATATAATGGGACGGAGGGAGTGTTGTACTACATCAATGTGCAATTGTTGTTTAGCTTCTAATATGAACTTGGTGCTTGTAGGTACATATGTCGTTGGTAAAGATCCGCGCTTTGACCCTTTTTGTGTATGGGGCAATGAGATATTCATGAACCATCATCAAGTGAGGAAACTCATAAAGATTGTTAGTAAAATGGGTCAAAAGATGGCGATTAAACTATTTGTTTACACTTTATCCAAGACAACAGTGAACTGCACGATGGTAAGTAAGAACTCGTTGTTAGATGACAATGTCTGAATCTTTTTCCTTTGCAGTGGTTCCCAAAGCAGTTTACTCAAGATTACCTCTCAAACTACATGATTGGTGGACATGCGAAGGTTAAAGTATTTCTACCAGACTACAATGACTATCTAGAAGTCCTCATGAAGACAATGAAGGATGGGCGGTCGGCCATCACAAGGGATTGGACTAGAGTCGTGCGTGCATTCGGCATGGAGGAGGGCACAATATGGGCATTCAGCTTCACCTTGTTCAGCAACCAGAATGTCTTTCGCCTCTAACTTCACCGTCTTTAATACAAGTATACAACCCTTGTTCATCATTCTTTATTTGGTGCTTATGTAATTCTTTTTTTTGATGTAATTCTTGAACATATGTACCTGTGAATCGAATAATGCATTGGTTGTTGAACCTGATGGATATGAATAAAGTTATTGCCTACTTTCAAATTCAAATTCTGTACAATTTTGAATTGCAGCAATTAAATTAGGTAGAGAATACGCTCTGCAGGTCATTACGCCGCACACGGTCTGTAAAGCAGAACGTGTGTGATATACCTCGTAATCCGACACGTTTCATAGAGAGAAAACGAGTGCGACCATGCACACAATTCCCGTTTGCAAAGCGTGTGTGATGTCAGACAATATCACAAACGGTGCGATCAAACGAAATGTTTGTGATAGTCACCCGATCCTACACGCTTTACAATCATGAACTGTTTCTGATGTCGTACGCATCGTAAACGTTTCACCACAGAATAGCGTGTGCGATAGTTATCTCGTCTGACACTGGCACGAAAGTCGGACGTTTCGTAAACCCATACGACACATGTACGATGCTTATCTCGTCCAGCACACACGAGTAGCAAGGATGGAGCGTTTGGGATATTCGATAGATCACAAACAGTTGTGTGACGACTCGCGTTTGGGAAAGATGCGGGCATCGCATACGCTTAGTTCTGCGAAACGTATGCTTGCGTGCTCCCTATCGCCGACGGTTTTTGGGTTGTGTGGGAAGGACCCCCCCTATCGTACACACAGGCAAGGCGAAGGTTTAAAACTCTGTCGTGGAAAGGGGGTAAAAACCGTTTGTATAGCACGTCGCTACACCAGTGTGGGCACTGAGCTAATAGGTTAGTCCAAAAAAATGATATAAAATAGCATAAAAATGCATATAAAGCATCCAAGATTGATAATATAATATCATGAAACAATCAAAAATTATAGATACATTGGAGACGTATCAGCATCCCCAAGCTTAATTCCTGCTCGTCCTCGAGTAGGTAAATGATAAAAATAGAATTTTTGATGTTGAATGCTACTTAACATGTGTATCATGTAATCTCTTTACGGTATAAATATTGAGAAACAATGAAGTAACAACATCAACATAATAATATCCATGAATATAAGAAGCATAATCATTAAACTTTCAAAATATACAAACCTTAGGTCCTCCACTTGAGGGAAATTTGTTGCTGTCCTACAAAACTCTGCGCTTGGAGGCCCAACAGAGTCTACAAGAATAAAAGTTGCATAGTAGACATCAGCCATTTATCATCATGGAAGTGGACACTTCCGTGATGATAATTTGAGTATTGTCATGGAACACTTCTACGACAACATAGGTATGACTATCTTGATTCTGTCATAAAATCGTCACGGATGTACATGCATGACAGAAAACATGACCTACTGTGCCAAACACGTATCATCACGGAAGTGTTTTTTTTGTAGTGATGGTCCCTCCCATTTGACTGGTAGTTTTTGCTTTCTGCTTCTCCGGATGGTGCCGTAGCACCAGGTCACCTACGTTGAAGGCTCTTGCCCCGGACCTCCCGGCTCTGATAGCGTCTTGCCTGCTGCTGGTAAAAAGTAGAACGTGCCCAAGCTATGTCACACTCCTCCTCAAGGGCGTCTAGGTCATCTTGTCTGTCGAGCTCGGCCTCTCGCTCTTCATACATGCGTACTCGACGTGCATCATGAATGAGATCGCTTGGGATAATGGCCTCGGCCCCATAGACCATAAAGAAGGGTGTGTAGCCCGTGGATCGATTGGGCGTGGTGCGCAAGCCCCATAGTATGGAATTGAGTTCCTCTAGCCAGTGACAGTCGGCCTCTGTTAAGGAGCGAACTAGCCGTGGCTTAATGCCACTTAATATTAGACCATTGGCCCGTTCGACCTGTCCATTAGACTGGGGGCGATATACCGAGGCATAATCAAGCTTAATGCCAATTTTTACGCACCATGCCTTTACTTCCTTAGCGGTGAAGTTGGACCCGTTGTCCGTTATGATGCTATGCGGGACACCATAACGGTGAACCACGCCGGAGATAAAATCAATCACCGGCCCCACTTTGGCCGAGGTCACTGGCTTTGCCTCGATCCATTTTGTAAACTTGTCTATCATGACGAGTAGATACTTCTTTTTCTTGGTCCTCCCTCTAAGTGGGTCGACCATGTCAAGACCCCAGACCGCGAATGGCCAGGTAATCCGAAGAGCTGTAGCAGGCATGTGGCTTTGATTGGCGAAAACCTGACATCCAATACATCTTTGGACCAGTGTTTTTGCGTCTGCTTTGGCCGTTGGCCAGTAAAATCCGGCCCGGAAAGCCTTGCTTACCAGGGCCCGAGGTGTGGCGTGATGGCCGCCCATGCCGGAGTGGATTTCCGAAAGGAGCTTCTGACCTTCCTCCTCGGATATACATCATTGGAGTACGCCCTTGACGCTTTTCTTATATAACTCACCTTCATGAACCTGATAAGCTTTGGATCTTCGGATGATCCGTCGAGCATCGGTTTGGTCCTCCGGCGACTCTTTGTGGCGTAAGTATGCGAGGATTGGTTTGGTCCATGGCGCAATCATTGCCATGATCTCATGAGCCGAGGACGTCTCTTCGACAACCGAGTCCCCAATGATCTCCTCGTCTTGTTCGATGGTCGGAGGGATGACCTCTCCGGAGTCTCTTGATTGGGCTACCTTATCCCCCTCTTGCCAGGCTACGGATGGTTTAAATAGCCGTTCCAGGAAAATGTTTTCGGGAACTGGGTCGCGTTTAGCGCCCATTCTGGCAAGAATATCGGCAGCTTGGTTGTTGTCTCTTGGGATATGGTGGAATTCTAACCCCTCGAATCGGGCTGAAATTGTTAAAACGACATTTCGGTACGCCGTCATCTTCGGACCCTTTGCGTCAAACTCATCATTAACTTGAGAGATGGCGAGATTAGAATCTCCTCGGACCTCAAGACGCTAGATTCCCATAGAAACGGCTATCCGAAGTCCATGCAGTAGAGCCTCATATTCGGCTGCATTGTTAGAGTCGGTGTAGATAATTTGTAGTACATACCGTATGTTATCCTCAGTTGGTGATGTGAGAACTACTCCAGCCCCTAAGCCAGCAAGCATTTTGGAGCCGTCTGAGTACATTGTCCAATGGGAGTAGGCACTGTGCTCTCTAGGGAGCTCCGCTTCCGTCCATTCTGCCACAAAATCTGCTAACACTTGAGACTTAATGGCTCGACGTGGGCGGTAAGTGATTTCAAAAGGTAGGAGCTCGATTGCCCACTTAGCAACTCATCCTGTGGCATCCCGGATGTTGATTATATCATTAAGGGGTACCTCGGATGCCACTGTGATCGAGCATTTCTGAAAATAATGTCGTAGCTTCCGAGATGCCATAAAGACTGCATAGGTTATCTTCTGGTAATGAGGATACCTGGTTTTACACGGGGTAAGTACCTCGGAAACATAGTAGACAGGCCTTTGAACCTAGAGCTTATGCTCTTCTACGTCGCGCTCGACGACAAGTACCGCGCTGACGACTTGGTTTGTGGCCGAGATGTATAGCAACATCGGCTTGCCTGCTCCGGGTGCTGCCAGTATAGGGTTGGTAGCGAGGAGTGTTTTGATCTCTTCCAATGCGGCACCTGCCTCGCCAGTCCATTTAAAACTTTTGGTTTGTTTCAGCAACCTGTAGACGGGCAAGGCCTTTTCTCTGAGGTGGGAGATAAAACGGCTCAGAGCGGCCGTGCAACCTGTTAGTCATTGGACATGCTTAAGCTCTGTAGGAACCTCTAATTGGGCAAGGGCTCGTATTTTATTAGGGTTGGCCTCTATTCCTCGATGGGAAACAATGAAGCCGGGCAGCTTGCCCGCTGGTACTCCGAAGACACACTTCTCGGGATTGAGCTTTATGTTATATGCTCGGAGGTTAGCGAATGTTTCTCGGAGGTCGTCGACTAATTGGTTGGCGTTTTTAGTTTTGACAACCACGTCATCTACATATGCTTCCACAGTTTTACCAATCTGCAGTTCCAGGCATGTTTGAATCATGCGCTGGTATGTTGCACCCGCATTTTTTAATCCAAAGGGCATTGTATTAAAACAGAATGGCCCGTAATTAAGGAGTTATGAAAGCTATAGCTGCTTGATCAGACTCCTTCATTTTTATTTGATGGTACCCCGAGTAGGCGTCGTGGAAACATAGTGAATCATGTCCTGCAGTGGCATCCATGATCTGGTCAATACGTGGTAGGGGGAAGGGATCCTTTGGGCAAGCTTTGTTAACGTCTTTGAAATTGACACAAAGGCGCCATGACTTATCCTTTTTCGGTACCATGACCAGGTTAGCCAACCAATCGGGGTGTTTGATATCTCGAATGAATCCGGCCTCTAGTAACTTGGCCAGTTCCTCCCCCATAGCATGCCTCTTAGGCTCGGAGAATCGGCGGAGCGCTTGTTTAATAGGTTTAAAGCCTTCTATTATATTCAAACTATGCTCGGCAAGGTGTCTTGGGATTCCTAGCATGTCCGAGGGGTGCCAGGAAAATATATCCCACTTCGGAAGGGCGCAATGTGGAAGGTCAACTCCTCGGATCGGTAGTTATCGAGGGTTCCGAACACTACATCAAGGGTGATTTTTCTGTTACATCGCGCCTCTCTTCCTAGGATGATCCCTTTAAACGTGGTATAGCTGGGTTCGATGCGTGATTTATCGAATTGCATCTCTTGCAGAGTGTCCTCATAAATGAGGTTTAAACTACTGCCGCCATCCATTAAAACTTTTTGTAGCCGACATCCGTCCACTATAGGGTCAAGGACTAAGACTGCCGCTCCTCGGCTCGGGCCGGTCTTTGGCTGATCCTGTTGCCCAAAAGTTATAGGCATGTCTGACCACTTATCCGATGTTGCCACGTGATGAACGTGGTTCATCTCCCGAAGGGCTCTTTTCCGTTGATTCCTTGATGGGTGAGTTTCGTACATCATTAAGATCTCACACTCATTGAATGATATTGTTGGATGCTTGTTATGCGTTTCGGTGCTGTTGAGGAGGTCTGCCCCTCCCTTTGCCACCTGTTTGACCACCCAACAAGCTCTAAGGCTATGGGTTGGTTTTTGCGTTCAACAGGACAGAGTGGATTGGACATGGTTAATCTAGGAGCGCGTCGAGGGCGGTTTTGGATCCTGTTACAGGTCTCTTTCTTTTTCGCGATGGCTCTTCTGCCTTAGAGCGTCGAAGGCACTCGTTTGGTTGTGTATGCCTATCGCGGTTCGCGGTTTCGACGCAGATTGAATCCCTCTGTTCCTTTTGAGCCAACCAGGCGTCCTCCATGACGCAAAATCTTGATACCAAGTCCGATAGTTCAGAAAACGTTTGAACTCATCGGCGAGCGAGGGCGTTCAAGATGCCCTCATCTTGGCAATTGTGTCAAAAAGTGGCCAAGGCTTCTAAGTCACATCAATCCGGAATTTTGTTCTTCATGAATAGGAATCTCATCCAGAATTGCCGAACTGTCTCGTGAGGTTGTTGTTTAACATAGACGAGGTCCCAAACATCAGGTGGCCCTGAATTACTCGGGCAGTACTCGATGTGGGGAGTGGGGGGGATCAAAAATTTGACCCCGATATGTTGTAGACCTGACGTTCCTAGATGCTCCTCCCTAGATCGTTGTGCCAAAGCGGAACCAGCCAGACTAGCTTTTAGGTCCGAGCTCCAGGCTCCTACCAATTGCTTGTGTTCGCCATCCTCCATCATGTGGCGTGCCGGTTCTTGGTTCATATGCACGTGAGGATCCTCGGTCGAGTTAGGAGAGAGAGCTTGAGGTTCGACTATAGGTTCAAGATCGTTACACATCGGCTCTGAAGGAAGGAGGGGCGATCCGATATGTTTTTCCTCTTCGGTTGATCCGATGACTTGAAGCTTTGGTGTAGGAGACACGCCGTCTTGGGTTTGATCGTTAACCGATACCTCCATTGTTCCGGAGCGACCGCACAACGGGACCTGCATGGGCCACCAATGTCGGTGCTAAAACTGGCGGATCTCGGGTAGGGGGTCCCGAGCTGTGAGAGTCTAGGAACAATGGTAAAAGGAGACAAGGGGGACGATGTTTGCCTAGGTTCGGGCCCTCTCAAAGAGGTAAACCCTACGTCCTGCTTGGATTGTATTGATTTGATGGGGTACAGAGTACAAGATGATCTACCTCGAGATCGGATGATTGTGTTCTAAACCCTAAGGCTTGTGTTCGTGTCTATAAAGACTAAACCCCTCGTCTTATATAGGCACCGGGGGTATCTAGGGTTACAAGTATGTCAGCTACAACTAGGAATAAACATGCCGACTATTGGAAGCAGGGCTGGCCCTGAGGGGGGCAGAGGGGGCGGCCGCCCCGGGCCCCCCAACTATAGGGGCCCCCACCCAGGTACTATCCACATAGGCCATGGCCCATGGAGACTGCACAAGCAGAGATGCATGCAGGTAGCCCACGAAGCTGCTCATTCCTAGTTGGGATTTGATCTGTTAGCCTGTACGCTTCTCTCAAACAAAAAATGCTTAGCCTGGTTGCGTTGCCCTAGCCAGATATTGGGTTTCCTTCTCATCGCTATGACATTCCCTATTCAATCTATTCCCCGATCTCCTATGGTCATGGTCGAACAAACGCAGCCTGGTCTCGCCATCGCAGCTTTCTCCTCCTACGTTGGCGCCGGCGACAACCTCCGGTGGTGGGGACGGACGCGGGAGCGGCGTTCATGCTAGACTCCAAGGGGACGACGACCATGGTAGGGCAGGCAATGCTGGCGAAGTTCACGAGTTGCTAGTCGACGAACTCCACTGGATCTGCTCCGATCTTCACGCGATGGACGCACACACAGTGATGCAGATCGCCGAGTGCCTCTCATCAAACATCAATATAAATCGCAACATCGCGGATCTGCTGATCAGGTGATCACGGCACCGATGCGAATGATCCGAGGTAATATTGCCTATTTCCCACATCTATATTGCTAATTGAGTATTTTATCTTGGCATGCATGCTTGATGCATAGCTTGCGGTGTTCAAGCTTTGATCTAATTTATATATTTAATTTTAGCTGTGTGTCATAATGTCGCCTCCTAGAATATATGCATTTGATAAAAAGAGAAAAAAGAAAACAAAGTGTGGTTAACTTGATAGAATTACTGAGAGGAGCCACACAAGTGAATTTCATTGATGATTGTTGGAAGAAATTTTGAAGGTATGTTACAAAAGAAAATTCTGTTTTTTATTTATTTTTCTACGACTAGTATTTCTTCAAATTTAGTGTTCACAAGGGTTGCGCGTGAAACCATGTTCACCAAATCCATGTCCTGTCGCATTTGTGCACTTATGTGATCATATATTCTTATAGTGTTTATTTTAAGGGGCCCCGAGTTATGGTTTTGCCCCGGGCCCCCAAAATCTCAGGACCGGCCCTGATTGGAAGTTTCCTTGAAGTGTACACCAAGTCTTCGGAAGTTCCCATCTCGCTCACGCCAAGGGTCACAGCTTCGGCAGTCCTTCCTTCAGTGGTCGGTGGGTCATCAGCCCGGCCCATGGACGACAGGCCATACAGTTTGATACCCCTTAGTCCATTACACCCTCAACGTCGGCCTGCCGGTTATAGGCCGGGCCGAGAACCTGCCAAATACTAATGAATGCGCCATGCTGGCCCTGGCCCTCGACGTAATCAAAATGAAGATCTCCTAGAAGCTTGGCGTACACTTCAAGCATATTTGAATGATCTGCATGCTTGTCCCCAGATTGTAACCGACCATGTGTAAACCCTAGGTACCCCCGACGTCTATATAAGCCATGGGGTTTAGTCTGTAGAGGCACGATTGCAAGGTTTAGAGCTTAGAACATCTTCATACGATCTCGAGGTAGATCATACTGTACTTTGTGCCCCATTGATACCTCCTTTTAGTGATCCGGTAATGGAACAGAAAAGTGTATCCCGCACCTATTTCCCCAGAGGTGACCCTGGGTTATCGAACCCACGAGAGGAAGATTCCCTTCAAGTGATGGCCTCTAGCAAGCTTTTGTTAAAGGATCAATTCCAGCTTTTGACCGGATCAATCAAGCAAATAGTGATTCAAACACTTATAATAAAAAAGAGGTACGGATATGAGGTCTTAATGCTTACAACCATGTATTTGTGTTGGGACCAGATATGATTTAATTTGTGCGCTGGAAGTCACCCATCGAGATGTTCTTGTTACGAACCAAAGTGGGGGATGCATGTGTCCAAATAACATCTCGACCGGCACGAGTCCTGCATCAAGAATCAGTTGTCCTACCGCAGGCCCTATCCGTCGCGCGGGGCTGCCTCAATAATTAAGATAATTAAATCAGATAAGAGCTTTGGGCGTTTAATGACTACATCTCATGAATCCCCAAGGACTGGATCCGTGTTACCCTACTAATTCTTACTGTCACCGGTGTTCAGTATAACACTTCACGTTCTCCTTGCTCCTAGCCTCACTATGGCTCGATCTCACACATACGGGACGTTAATTCAAAGCTCTTCCATTGACCCCTACAACAAATACAGAGGGTTGCAAGGCCTATGCCTCAACCCATACCTTACCGAACTACTCACACATGGAGATCAGATCGCGAAAAGAAGACATTGAAGAACACATCTTGAAGATTGATAGATTGCAAATATGTCTTACAATGGATGCCTTGTGCGATGCACGATTACAAGTATGAACTAGATGAGGAAGCACTATGGTGGTGATGGTGGCTATGGAGGTGAAAATGGCGGCGGCTAGGGTTTGTGGACGAAGATGAAGATGATGATGTTCCGGCTTCTGTCGACGCTCTCCCCTCTTCCGTTTTGTTGACATTTCGATGGGGTCCCCTTTATAAAAGTTGTTTAGGTAGACGATCTGCCTCGGTTTCCACGCCATACGGGAGCTCATACGGGCGCTCGCGCCCGTATGGAATGCCGTCTTTTGCACTGACTTCGCAGAGACGCCTCCTGTTGATTCCTTCTTTCTTCATTTCCCTTCCTTTCCATTTCAACACGTGATTTCTTCCCTTTTTAGCCCATTTCCCGTGGAAACACATCAAAGAGAGGATTTGTGGAATCCTTTGCAATTATTAGGCATTAGTGGCAATATCGGAGCGAATATCTCTTTTTAATGGAAATATATCGGTTTAAACTAAGGTAGATGAGTGTAAAAATATCACTCATCACCCATCACAATCAATATATTAGAAGCAGGACGTAGGGTTTTACCTCATCAAGAGGGCTCGAACCTGGGTAAAACATCGTGTCCCTATTTCTCCTGTTACCATCTAGCTCAGATCACAAGCTTGGGACCCCTACCCGAGATCTACCGGTTTTAGCACCGACAATCCCTTCGCGGGAGCCCCCGCCTCGGGCATTCCCGGGGAGGAAGTGGACGTCCTGATACCTTCTTGATGGTGTGGAAGCCGAAGATCGTGCAAAGGTGAAATGCTTTCCGATGGTTTGCTAGGAGGTCTTCCTTAGCCCTGCCTTGCCTGAATTCCCAGGGGGGAGCCTTGGATGATGCTTGAATGTGTCGGCGCCTTAGTAGTCCCCGGCAAGGAGTTGGAGCTGCTTGTGGCAGGAGGGTTGGAGGGTACCCAATACCCGTAACACCGACAACAGGTGAATTGAGTGTAAGATTTATTTCATATAGATGACCCATTGTGCCATTGGCACAGAGACCAACCGAAGCCCGGAAAATAAGCGAACTATTTGAAACTATAAGCTAGAAGTTAAGTGCGTGAAATAAACGTGGTATGGGGTCCTTTTATTGCGCATAAATAGGACCAATCGTAAAAAATTGGATGGGTAACTGGTCTATGAAGACTGCGCACCCATTCTCACCCTGCGTGTGCCACCCCATGCGTCGTGGTGGGGCCCAGCGCTTGCTCCAGCACCATTAGCGTCATCGTGATGGCCCGTTCTGCCATGTGGGGTAGAAAAAGATCGAACGACCACAACCCGACCTAAGCGCGAGCCAGGCAGGCAGCAAGGAGGCAAAAACCGAATTCACGGAAACAGAAAGTGAACCAGATACATCACCATCCAGCCCTTGGATGGGATAGTTGGTCGCGTTCCTGGCAAGACGGGCCGCACCACAAGCGCAGGTGACCAATCGCAGTCACGAAGTGAAACAACATATGAACAACATGTTCATGAATGATCCGCTAGTGTTTGTACTCCCATGAAAGGAGTCACTAATCAAATAGAGCAGTCAACCATGCCTAAACGATGAGAAGAAAGGCGAACGAAGAAGGAGACAGGGGAATATAAATAGGCAAACAAACCGACATAACCCACCACACGAGCCGGGCAGGAGGACACGGGACCTGTAACGGCCCAGCCGGACAGACGCGAAGCATCCGAGCAACTATCAGATCTTCTCTCCATGCCCCCACTCTCAGAGAACACATCTTTGCTGGACACACATGGGTCATACGATCGCATCACCAACACAAAGGATGACGATGACGAGGATGCCCCCGCGTGGCGTGGAGGCGCGGCGGCACTCCGGCGAGGTTCCGGTGGGGCTGCGGCGCGTGGAAGCTTCATGCTGGTTACAATCCCGCCACAAAGATACGGGAAGGTCATTTTTTTTTTTTTTTGCGAATGTCCCATAAACCCGAGGGGAGAAAATGCCTCTTTTACAAGATCCTCTAAACATAAGGCCAGTTTATGGGAACTGTTGGAGCGTTTTTTTCCTCCAACCTTTCATAAACGACCGGGCAGCACTAGGCGTCATCCGGCTGATTTCACGAGCAAATCAGCCGGGTCCGCCACCGTCCGATGGGACAAGATCTGACGTCTGGCAGCTACCGTTTCTGTAGACGCGCGAGGCGGTCTGATTTACTTGGACCCTCCACAGCCGGCTATGCATGGTTACCTGCTGCTTCTGTCGCTTTCTTGTACATTCATTTTTCTGTAGAATCACTGCCACACTCCTATCTAGCTTACGCAAAGCTCCTCTGCTCACGTTTTTCTTCAGGCACAGCAGACCACACACGTGCCTCGTGGTGTTGCTTAATACATTTTGTAGGGAGATTGGAATATGAATAAAATGACTCGGTTGTATTTTGGGAAATGATTCCCCTCGGCCGGCTGATTTCTTGTATCCCATCCGCCGCTTCGCTCGCACAGCACGTGTCCCACATACCACGTTACATGTCGCTGGCTCCTGGCGATTTTTTTTTTGCAACTTCTGCAACATCACCAATGTTGCACAAGTTTCTTCCGTAACATTAGTAATGTTGCAAAAAGACGAAGAAGAAAAAAAATTCTGCAACAAAGCCTCTGTTGCGAAAATAATGCAACAAAACCTCAGTTGCAAAAAAAAATGTAAAAAGATGAAGACGATTTTTTTTTGCAACAAAGCCTCTGTTGCAAAAAAAAAATTCTACAACAAAACCTCAGTTGCAAAAAAGTTATGCAGCAAGACCTCTGTTGCAGAAATTTTCTGCAACAAGACCTGTGTTGCAATGATAAAGCGCGTCGATGTGCTAGATCTGACGGCCCGCGAGCCGGCCGATCTTTTAAAAAGATCAGCCGGCGGACGCGTAGCAGTCCCCTTGTATTTTTATAATAAAATCTACCGGCTGTTGCAATACAACTTTTGAAGAAAACAGGGAAGACTGTTTTCGTTTTTTAATAAATTTATAATAACATTTTCTTGAATGGTGACACCATTTTAGCAACAAAATAAATAAAAAATTGGAAAACGGTCGACCGGCTTTGCAGCGGGCAACAACAATGTTCAACCTTGCAGCATTGTGTGTCCGGCTTCCAATAACATTGGTTCGCCTGGAAAAAAAATGCCGGTCAACTTACAACGTCGCGCTTTCAACTTGCTATGTCGAGCGCTTGGCTTGTAGCAGTACCAACCGACCTTGCAGCGTCGCACAATCTTGTAGCACAGTGGTCAGGCTTTTGTCATAAGAAAAACACAAGGACAGCCAGACTCGCACTGTCGCAACATAGGCAACCTTGCTTCCCGCGATTTAATAGCACGACAGTCTAGCTTCTCAACAAAAAGAACATTGGCGCCAAGATTTGTAGCGTCGAGCATCCGTCATGTAGCATCATTGTCGTCGCTCATGGCATGTCTCGCAACACCGGTGACGGTACCGCAACACCTACTCGTGGCACCAGCCATGCCCACTACACGACATGGCTCGCGACACTTGCTTGTAGCACGCCTCATAGCACGGCGACGCGCGTCGCAGCACCGGCGACGCTCCCACGACACGCAGGCGCTCTCATAGCATGATGACACGCCTTGCAACATCAATGCTCCTATGACACGTACGGCGACGCTTTCGCAACACGACAACGTGCCTCCCAACATCGACTCACAACATTGTTGATGCCCCCGCAGCATGGCGTGTTGCGCTCGGGGTTGCAACACGAGCCATGTTGTTACAATTATTTTAGTTTGTTTGGAACATGAGCCATGTTGTGCTCGCTGGTTGCAACATGATTCATGTTGCGCTCGAAAAAATATGTTGTCGGTTGCAACATGATCCATGTTGTGAAGCCCCTTTGCAACAGGGATGATGTTGCAAAGCCGCTTCGCAGTATGGAAGATGTGTGAAGCTGCTACAGAGATGAAATTGCAAAGCTTGGGGAGGATGGAGAATGAGGGAGAGGTTGGGCAACAAGCTTGGGGAGAGAAATGACACCGACAGTCGTCGATGCATCGTCGGGGCGACGGCTTGCAACACCAGATGGTTATTTACATCTAATCGTTGTGGATGGTGGCCAGCCCTTGCAGTGCCGCGTATCCTTGTTGGGGTCGTATCTGGTAGCTTTGTAGCAGCGGCACCCGGTCCTTGTAGCAGCTAACTAGCTAGTGCTTTCTCGAAAAGAAACAAAAGGCTACTGTACTACCTAGTGCATGAGCTTAGCATGCGCGTGTTGGCAGTAAACGTGTGAAAACAAACAGCTAGCGTTGCCCGTAGGCCTAGGGGACCACTCACGTGACAAGCCAGACAGACCTGGCAGCTCTGTGTGCCGCGGTATACGTATTACGCTCGGCTGATCAGACAGCGCAGTGCTCGGCCGATCCGACGGTGTAGCGCGCGGCGGACGCTAGCGCTAAAATCAGTCGGCTGAATCGAAGGCTTTTCCTTATTTTAGAGAATTGAGAAACGATTTGAATTGCTCTAACTCTATAATATATTGAAATGAAACTCTTTTTACCCTAAAAAAATAAAACTCTTTTTTCCCAAAAAAAGAAAAAGGAAAAATAGTACTCGCCACCCACAAGATGTTGGATGAGCCCACAGATCACACGAACAAACACGCGCCATACTGACCAGATAGGGACAAATCCCTCTCTGACCACCATCACCACCATCCGATCACAGAACCGACGGCCCAGATCCCCACGACGCGGACGCGGACCAGACCAAGGAGCCGAACACCCAACGCAGCACGCCGACCGAACGTGCCGGGCCCGGACACCCAAACCGGGTCCCCGTCGGACCAGGCCACCCCACCCCACGCAAACAAACCCTACCCTATCCGTCTCCGCTTGCTTCTCCTCCTCCCTCCCCTCCGCTCCTATATCAGCCACCGCGACGACCCCCTCGAGAGGCCACCGCGACTATCCCCACCGACCGCAACCACAGAGCACCTGTGGTATTCCGAGCGAGAGGATTCGCGTCTGCGCGTCGGCGAGGAAGGTCGAGGAGGAGCAGCGCCCATGGATCGCTACCAGAGGGTCGAGAAGCCGCGGGAGGAGGCGCCCATCGGCGCCAACGAGATCCGCATCACGGCGCAGGGCCGCACCCGCAACTACATCACCTATGCCCTCGCCCTGCTCCAGGTAAGCGCCGCCGCCTTGCCTGTCCACATCCGCTCGGCGCCGTCGGTTCCAGGGAGCGGGGAGACCGTTTTTTCCTTTTCTTGCCTCGCGATTTTTGGTTAGGGTTTAGTACGGGTTCTGTCCCGATGTTGGTTAGGTGATTAGGGCATCCAGTCGCAGAGCTTTACTGTTCGAAGGCTCTTGCGATTCGTTATTGTGCTATAGGCGTTGGTTTGACTAGTATTCGCTATGATATTGTGTACTATTTGGGGAAGGGACCCCTTTCCGTACGATGCTTTGTTTATTGTTGTTGGTGGTGGATGTCTAGGGTTTATGTTTGATATGCAGCTTTTAGGAATCTGCTGATTAGCTATACTACTTGATACTCGATTCGAGTTTACAGTTGAGCATTGGGATGCTATTAGTAATTATTACTGTATCATCATTACTAGTATTACTGTTTTTTATGTGTGTGGATCTATACTATGCCAGTAAGATTCAATAGTCATTAGGTTGTCTTGTGGTTGAGTGCCTTCCTTCGCTTGAATTTGTGCCCATTGCTGTTTTAAATTTTAGAACGATAATCTTGGGCATGTCTATTTCTTTTTATTAATAATAAGTACTTAAAGCACGTATAACTTTCTGTCCTCAACAGGAAGAAGCTACAGATGAAATTGTTATAAAGGCTATGGGAAGGGCTATCAACAAGACAGTGGCCATTGTGGAGCTTCTCAAGGTAGAACTGATTCAAATTGCAAGTAAATACTTAATGCACCTTGCAGTTATATCAAGTTAACATTTTTAAGCTATCTCTGAGCAGAGAAGGATTGCTGGTCTCCATCAGAATAACTCCATCGAATCAATCAATATAACTGACACTTGGGAGCCGTTGGAAGAAGGCCTGAATGTGTAAGAAGCACTGGATTTATTAGCATAGTGTAAATACTTCCAGTTTTGGAAGTACAGTGTGTTTCTGACATAATTCTTGTATGACTTCTTGACAGACTTGAGACTACTCGCCATGTTTCCTTGATTACCATTACCTTGTCAAAGAAAGAGCTGGATACATCATCTCCTGGGTTAGTAGCATCATCCTTTTCCTTTTTTTATGTCTGATCAATATTTGGTGGGGAGTTGTAACTTGCATATAGTTTCTCTCACGCCATGGAATTTTCTCACATGCCATGGAATTTATTTTTGCAATGGTTTGTTGTATCACGACATGGTTCTGCCTGTTTTTGTTATGTTTTCTCATTTGACAAGCGCATCCTCACTTCTATATAAGGACTGGAGAGAGTTTGCAATCGCTTATAACTTCAAATATTTATGCAGGAACTTTTTGCCCCAGACACGCCTTTTGCCTAGTTCAGAAACAATCCTAGTTTTGTCTGTTAAATAGGGCCATGAACAATTTTACTTTGGGAACTCATCTCTTTGACACATTTGTAATACGGCTTTGAATTGTGCAGTTACCAGCTACCGATACCAGCTGATCAGGTCAGGCCACCAACAGAATTTGATCAGGATGCAGAGGAGGTGCCAAGTGGCCGTGGAAGAGGCCGTGGTCGCCGGGGAAGGGGCAGGGGAAGAGGTAAATATCTGCCTGTTTACACTGTATTGTAAAGTTTATATGTCTATAAACATGGATTGCTATTGGTTGGTCATGTTGTTTTATTCCTAATTTTTCTTTACATTTGGGCCATTGTTATATAGGAGGGTTCGGTGATGGAGGGGCAGATTACGATGATGAGAATGGAGACATGGAAGGTCCACGGGGATATCGTGGCAGAGGGAGAGGAAGGGGTAGGCGTGGATCCTTTGGGCCTGGAAGGGGTTATGGTGGCGATGGCTATGGCTATGTAAATGAAGAAGCTGGTGGGTATCATGGCGTGGAGCATAATGGACCTCCTGTGCAAGGATATGGTTAGTTCTGTTTAAATTATTTACTTAACAGCCCTCAGTTTTTTAATTTTGGCCCCAGTTTTTATCACTTAATTGCTATATTAATTGGCCACTTCATTAGAGATGTGCAGAACCACAGATAATAAACTTCTCAATGTGATGTTAATATTGTGCTTTGACTTTGGTAGAATAGTGATAGTATAAATTGGCATTCCTTTGAATAATTCTTTTCCAGTTGCCCATCTTCTCTCAGAATATGGTTTTAATCACCACTAAGCAATGTTATCTTATTAATCTCCTGTGCAGAAGGTGATGGAGGAAGGGGCCGTGGCCGAGGCCGAGGACGTGGACGCGGTGGGGGTCGTGGCCGTGGACCACCTCCTCAAGAGTAGATTGGCTGGCCCATCGACTATTGAATGCGACAAGTCTCATCTTTACTAGATTAATGCCTGTTGTAACTTTATCTGGTTAGGTTTATGTTCAAAGTTGATAGAGTGACTCAGTGTGGGGGGATGAGGCTAGTTATGATTTTGTAGCTAGGTTAATTCTTCCATTTGTTTTTATATACCAGACCTGGTTATCATTCCAACTGTGCATTGTAGCATCCTGAATGTGTTTATCATCAAATCTAGCTCAGAAAATTCGTTTGTGATATGCTGGATCGTTTTATTTGTGAATGAGAGAACTTCTGTATCAACTAGGTTTGTTTCTGATTTTGTATACGAGGATGGTCGCTGGAATCAATTTGCCTGGCGTGCTGGCAAGGCTTGATCGGGATTTGTGGGCCTGGGCACACGAAAAACATACTAGAATTTACTCGGGTCCATCACCTGGTTGAGAATTCAAAGGAATGTTCTCGCAGCATGCTTCTGGGTCCAACTCTGATGACCTTCACGCCTGGGTTCTTGGTGGCTTGTGCGCAATTTGGTGTGCTGCCTGATGCTTGATGGGGGCCTTCTCCAGTCTGCTTCTTTCTACTCCATCCCTGCCGTCCTCAGGGCCGGCTATGGCGACTCCTGGCTGCCTCCCCCTTGCTTAACTGGGCGAATCCCCTCAACCGACACCCCCCCCCCCCCCCCCCTCCCCCTCTCCCCTAAAAAAACAAATCGAACGTTTTTTATTTCAACTTCCGTTACGACTTTAGTTGACAAGCATTTCTTGGCAAAACGACTTTAGTTGACAAGCATTTCTTGGCAAAAAACAAACTGCACGGGCGTAATTGCCATCAACTAATGCCATCCTCGCGTAAACTAAAGTTGCCATAAAAAACGTTCGATTTGCCATGGACAAAATCCGATTGTTCAGGACTTATCTGGATCAAAAAATAATAATACTTATCTGGGTGAACTTAAGGATTAAGATACCCCTATCTCTAATATGAGTAAGATCTCGAATTGGGTGTGGTGCTACTGTCGTGTACAATATTGCTCGCTTTGTGTTTCTTCGCTGATTTGGGTTGCACCTTAATTTTTTGATTGTGGTTGAGGCTTTTTTTAAACCACATAATCGTTATGACTTGCTATAATTGTACATATTCGCAACTTCTGTGGCAACTTGCATGGTGCTTGCGCGTGCTTAGAGTATTTTTCTGTTAATGTTTTGGCAACAAAGCGGAAAGCATGCGACCAGTATTAACAATTTTCTAAACAAGGTTTAGGGTTTAGTTTTACCCGCCACGGCAGCAATTTAAGACGCACATTGATTGATGAAGTTTGGGAAGAAAATTTAGTAGTGGTATGCTTCGGAAGAGGTGGAAGTGTTGGAAATATGCCCTAGAGGCAATAATAAATTGGTTATTATTATATTTCCTTGTTCATGATAATCGTTTATTATCCATGCTATAATTGTATTGATTGGAAACTCAAATACATGTGTGGGTACATAAACAACACTGTGTCCCTAGTAAGCCTCTAGTTGACTAGCTCGTTGATCAAAGATGGTTAAGGTTTCCTAGCCATTGACATGAGATGTCATTTGATAACGGGATCACATCATTAGGAGAATGATGTGATGGACAAGACCCAAACTAAGAACGTAGCATTTGATCGTGTCAGTTTATTGCTATTGTTTTCTGCATGTCAAGTATCTGTTCCTATGACCATGAGATCATGCAACTCCCTGACATCGGAGGAGTACCTTGTGTGTATCAAACGTCGCAACGTAACTGGGTGACTATAAAGGTGCTCTACAGGTATCTCCGAGGGTGTCTGTTGGGTTGGCATGGATCAAGACTGGGATTTGTTACTCTGTGTGACGGAGAGGTATCTCAGGGCCCACTCGGTAATACAACATCACAATGAGCCTTGCAAGCAATGTGACTAAAGTGTTAGCCACGAGATCTTGTATTACGGAACGAGTAAAGAGACTTGCCGGAAACGAGATTGAACTAGGTATAGAGATACCGACGATCGAATCTCGGGCAAGTAACATACCGAAGAACAAAGGGAACAGCATACGGGATTAACTGAATCCTTGACATAGAGGTTCGACCGATAAAGATCTTCGTAGAATATGTAGGAGCCAATATGGGCATCCAGGTCCCGCTATTGGTTATTGACCGTAGAGGTGTCTCGGTCATGTCTACATAGTTCTCGAACCCGCAGGGTCTACACACTTAACGTTTGGTGACGATATAAGTATAGTTGAGTTGTTATGTTGGTGACCGAAAGTTGTTCGGAGTCCCGGATGAGATCACGGACATGACGAGGAGTCTCGGAATGTCCGAGAGGTAAAGATCGATATATTGGACGATATGTTTGGGCCAAGAGGTGAGACCCACGGGGCGTTAGCAAAAGGCAGTTTTGCAGAGGGCAGGGTCCAGACGCCAGGAACCCTGGCGTCTGGCCCTGGGCCAGACGCCGAGGCCCATGGCGTCTGGGCCAGACGCCGGGAACCGTGGCGTTTGGTACTGGAATCCGAGAAGGACTCTTCCTTTTGTTCCAAACCGACTTTGAGGAGGCTCTTTCTCCAAGTTTCGACCCCAGAGCTCAACATATAAATAGAGGGGCAGGGCTAGCACCCGGAACACATCAAGATTTCCCCAAGCCGTGTGCGGCAACCCTAAACCTCTAGTTCCTCCGTCATAATCTCCGTAGCGCTTGGCGAAGCCCTGCAGAGATTGTTCCTCACCACCATCACCACGCCGTCGTGCTGCTGGAACTCAACCACTACTTCACCATCGCTCGCTGGATCGAGGAGGTGAAGGCGTCATCAAGCCGTACGTGTGTTGAACGCGGAGGTGCCGTTCGTTCGGCGCTAGTTCGTGATCGGATCGAGGGACGACTTGCGATTTGGATCGCGGAGACGTTCGACTACATCAACCGCGTTTCTTAAACGCTTCCGCTTAGCGATCTACAAGGGTATGTAGATTTACTCTCCCTCTCGTAGATGCTCATCACCATGGATAGATCTTGTGTGTGCGTAGGAAATTTTTTGTTTCCCATGCAACGTTCCCCAACAGTGGCATCATGAGCCAGGTCTATGCGTAGATGAGATCTCGAGTAGAACACAAACGAGTTGTGGGCGTGGGTGTATACATATTGCTTGCCGTTACTAGTTGATATTTGATTCGGCGGTACTGTGAGATGAAGCGGCCCGGACCGACATTACGCGTACACTTACGCGAGACAGGTTCCTTCAACTGACATGTAACTTCGTTGCATAAAGATGGCTAGCGGGTGTCTGTCTCTCTCACTTTAGTTGAATCGATTTCAATGAAGAGGGTTCTTTTAGAAGATCAAAAAGCAATCACTACACCACGTTGTGGTTTTGCGTAGGTAAGAACGGTTCTTGCAAACCCGTAGCAGCCATGTAAAATTTGCAACAACAATTAGAGGACGTCTAACTTGTTTTTGCAGGGTATGTTGTGATGTGATATGGCCAATTACATGATGAGATATATGTGATGTATGAGATGATCATGTGTTGTATAGAATATCACGACTTGCATGTCGATGAGTACGGCAACAGGCAGGAGCCATAGAGTTGTCTTTAATTATTGTATGACCTGCGTGTCAATCATTAAGCGCTATGTAATGCTTTACTTTATCGCTAAACGTTAGCAATAGTCGTGGAAGCAACAGTCGGCGCGACAACCTCATGGCGACACGTTGATAGAGATCAAGATGATGGAGATCATGGTGTCATGCCGGTGACGATGGAGATCATGCCGGTGCTTTGGAGATGGAGATCAAAAGCACAAGTTCATGGCCATATCATGTCACTTATGATTTGCATGTGATGTTAATCCTTTTATGCATCTTATTTTGCTTAGGACGACGGTAGCATTATAAGGTGATCCCTCACTTAAATTTCAAGATAAATTGTGTTCTCCCCGAGTGTGCACCGTTGCGAAAGTTCGTCGTTTCGAGACACGCCGTGATGATCGGGTGTGATAGACTCCACGTTCACATACAACGGGTGCAAGCCATGTTGCACACGCGGAACACTTGGGTTAAACTTGACGAGCCTAGCATGCACAGACATGGCCTCGGAACACAAGAGACCGAAAGGTCGAACATGAGTCATATAGTAGATATGATCAACATGAAGATGGTCACCATTGAAACCACCTCAACTCACGTGATGATCGGACTTGAGTTGGTGGATTTGGATCATGTTACACTCGAATGACCGGAGGGATGTCAATTTGAGTGGGAGTTTTTAAGTAATATGATTAACTAAACTCATTATCTAGAACAATAGTCTAAGTTGTCTTTGCTATATTTATGTTGTAGATCATGGCTCGCGCAGTAGCACCCCTGAATTTTAATGCGTTCCTAGAGAAAGCTAAGTTGAAAGATGATGGAAGTAACTTTGTGGACTGGGCCCGTAATCTAAGGATTATCCTTACGGCTTCCCAGAAAGCTTATGTCCTTGATGCACCGCTTGGTGATCCACCCGCTCCAGTTGAGTCTCTAGACGTTGTGAACGCCTGGCAGGCTCGTTCTGATGATTACTCAATAGTTCAATGTGCAATGTTGTATGGCTTAGAACCGGGACTTCAAAGACGTTTTGAACGTCATGGAGCATATGAGATGTTCCAGGAGTTGAAGTTTATCTTTCAGAAGAATGCCCGGATCGAGAGATATGAGATCTCCGATAAGTTCTATGCTTGCAAGATGGAGGAGAACGGGTCTATCAGTGATCACGTGCTCAGAATGTCTGGGTACTCCACCCGTCTGGCTGAATTGGGGATGCCCCTTCCGCCAGAGGCTATCACTGACAGAGTTCTTCAATCATTGCCACCTAGCTACAAGAGCTTCGTGTTGAACTATAACATGCACGGGATGAACAAGTCAGTCGCCGAGCTGTTTGCGATGCTGAAAGCCGCTGAGTCTGAAATTCAGAAGGAGCATCAAGTGTTGATGGTCAATAAAACCACTAGTTTCAAGAAAAATGGCAAGGGTAAGAAGGGTAACTCCAAGAAGAGTGGCAAAACAGTTGCTCCTCTCGTGAAGAAACCCAAGGCTGGACCCAAACCAGAAACTGTGTGTTTTCATTGCAAGGGAACTGGACACTGGAAGCGGAACTGCCCCAAGTATTTGGCTGACAAGAAGGCGGCCAACAACAAACAAGGTATATATGATATACATGTTATTGATGTGTACCTTACCAACCCTCGTTGTAGTGCCTGGGTATTTGATACCGGTGCGGTTGCTCATATTTGCAACTCTAAACAGGAACTGCGGAATAGACGGAGGCTGGCAAAGGACGAAGTGACGATGCGCGTGGGAAATGGTTCCAAGGTTGATGTGATCGCCGTCGGCATGCTCGCTCTTCGATTACCGTCGGGATTAGTGATGAACCTAAATAAGTGTTATTTGGTGCCTGCGTTAGGCATGAACATTATATCCGGATCTTGTTTATTGCGAGACGGTTACTCATTTAAATCAGAGAATAATGGTTGTTCTATTTATATGAGTAATATCTTTTATGGTCATGCACCCAATGTGAGGGGTTTATTCTTATTGAATCTCGATAGTAATGATACACATGTTCATAACATTGATGCCAAAAGATGTAGAATTGATAATGATAATACCACTTTCTTGTGGCACTGCCGTTTAGGTCATATTGGTGTAAAACGCATGAAGAAGCTCCATGCTGATGGACTTTTGGAGTCACTTGATTTTGAATCACTTGACACATGTGAGCCATGCCTCATGGGCAAGATGACTAAAACGCCGTTCTCTGGAACAATGGAACGGACAAGTGACTTATTGGAAATCATACATACTGATGTGTGTGGTCCGATGAGTATTGAGGCGCGCGGTGGTTATCGTTACTTTCTCACCTTCACTGATGACTTAAGTAGATATGGGTATATTTACTTAATGAAACATAAGTCTGAAACATTTGAAAAGTTCAAACAATTTCAGAGTGAAGTTGAGAATCATCGTAACAAGAAGATTAAATTCCTACGATCTGATCGAGGAGGAGAATATCTGAGTTATGAGTTTGGCAGTCACTTAAGACAATGTGGAATTGTTTCACAACTGACACCGCCTGGAACACCACAGCGTAATGGTGTGTCCGAACGTCGTAATCGAACTTTATTGGATATGGTGCGATCTATGATGTCTCTTGCCGATTTGCCACTATCGTTTTGGGGTTATGCATTAGAGACAACTGCATTCACTTTAAATAGGGCACCATCGAAATCCGTTGAGACGACGCCATATGAACTTTGGTTTGGCAAGAAGCCAAAACTGTCGTTTCTTAAAGTTTGGGGATGTGATGCTTATGTCAAAAAGCTTCAGCCTGAAAAGCTGGAACCCAAAGCGGAGAAATGCGTCTTCATAGGATACCCAAAAGAGACAGTTGGATATACCTTCTACCTCAGATCCGAAGGCAAAGTGTTTGTCGCTAAAAACGGAACATTTCTTGAGAAAGAGTTTCTCTCGAAAGAATTGAGTGGGAGGAAGATAGAACTTGATGAGGTTGTTGAACCTTTACTTCAACCTGAGAGTAGCGCAGTGCAGAAAGTTGTTTCTGTGGAGCCTACATTAGCTGAAGAGGAAGTTAATGATGATGATCATGAAGCTTTGGATCAAGTTGCTATCGAACCTCGTAGGTCGACAAGGACGCGTACTGCTCCTGAGTGGTACGGCAACCCTGTCTTAGAGGTCATGTTGTTAGACAACGATGAACCTACGAGCTATGGAGAAGCGATGATGGGCCCGGATTCCGAGAAGTGGTTAGAGGCCATGAAATCCGAGATGGGATCCATGTATGAAAACAAAGTATGGACTTTGGAAGTATTACCTGAAGGGCGTAAGGCCATTCAGAACAAATGGATCTTTAAGAGGAAGACGGACGCGGACGGTAATGTCACCGTCTATAAAGCTCGACTTGTGGCAAAGGATTTTTCACAAGTTCAAGGAGTTGACTACGATGAGACCTTCTCACCCGTAGCGATGCTTAAGTCCGTCAGAATCATGTTAGCAATAGCTGCCTTTTTCGATTATGAAATTTGGCAGATGGATGTCAAAACAGCGTTCCTTAACGGTTACCTTAAGGAAGAGTTGTATATGATGCAACCAGAAGGTTTTGTCGATCCAGAGAATACTGACAAAGTTTGCAAACTCCAGTGATCCATTTATGGACTGGTGCAAGCATCTCGGAGTTGGAATCTTCGTTTTGATGAGGTGATCAAAGCGTTCGAGTTTATACAAGTTTACGGAGAAGCTTGTATTTACAAGAAAGTGAGTGGGAGCTCTATAGCGTTTCTAATATTATATGTGGATGACATATTACTGATTGGAAACAATATAGAAATGCTGGAAAGCGTAAAGGAATATTTGAACAAGAGTTTTTCAATGAAGGACCTAGGAGAAGCTGCTTTCATATTAGGCATCAAGATCTATAGAGATAGATCGAGACGCTTGATAGGACTTTCACAAAGCACATACCTTGACAAAGTTTTGAAGAAGTTCAAAATGGATCAGTCCAAGAAGGGGTTCTTGCCTGTATTGCAAGGTGTGAAGTTGAGTAAGACTCAATGCCCAGTGACTGCAGAAGATAGAGAAAAGATGAGTGTCATCCCCTATGCTTCGGCCATAGGCTCTATCATGTATGCAATGCTGTGCACAAGACCCGATGTCAGCCTTGCCATAAGTATGGTCGGAAGGTTTCAAAGTGATCCAGGAATGGAACACTGGACGGCGGTCAAGAATATCCTGAAGTACCTGAAAAGGACTAAGGATATGTTTCTCGTTTATGGAGGTGATCAAGAGCTCGTCGTAAAGGGTTACGTCGATGCAAGCTTTGACACTGATCCGGATGACTCTAAGTCTCAAACCGGATACGTGTTTATTCTTAATGGGGGTGCGGTTAGCTGGTGCAGTTCCAAGCAAAGCGTGGTAGCAGATTCTACATGCGAAGCGGAGTACATCGCTGCCTCGGAGGCGGCGAAGGAAGGTGTCTGGATGAAGGAGTTCATGACAGATCTTGGAGTAGTGCCTAGTGCGCTTAACCCAATGACTCTGTTTTGTGATAATACTGGTGCCATTGCTCTAGCCAAGGAACCAAGATTTCACAAGAGGACCAGACACATAAAGCGACGTTTCAATTCCATCCGCGATTACATCAAGGAGGACGACATAAATATTTGCAAAGTACACACGGATCTAAATGTTGCATATCCGATGACTAAACCTCTTCCAAGGGCTAAACATGAACAACACCAGAACTGCATGGGTGTTCGATTCATTACAATGTAAATCACATAGTGATGTGAACTAGATTATTGACTCTAGTGCAAGTGGGAGACTGTTGGAAATATGCCCTAGAGGCAATAATAAATTGGTTATTATTATATTTCCTTGTTCATGATAATCGTTTATTATCCATGCTATAATTGTATTGATTGGAAACTCAAATACATGTGTGGGTACATAAACAACACTGTGTCCCTAGTAAGCCTCTAGTTGACTAGCTCGTTGATCAAAGATGGTTAAGGTTTCCTAGCCATTGACATGAGATGTCATTTGATAACGGGATCACATCATTAGGAGAATGATGTGATGGACAAGACCCAAACTAAGAACGTAGCATTTGATCGTGTCAGTTTATTGCTATTGTTTTCTGCATGTCAAGTATCTGTTCCTATGACCATGAGATCATGCAACTCCCTGACATCGGAGGAGTACCTTGTGTGTATCAAACGTCGCAACGTAACTGGGTGACTATAAAGGTGCTCTACAGGTATCTCCGAGGGTGTCTGTTGGGTTGGCATGGATCAAGACTGGGATTTGTTACTCTGTGTGACGGAGAGGTATCTCAGGGCCCACTCGGTAATACAACATCACAATGAGCCTTGCAAGCAATGTGACTAAAGTGTTAGCCACGAGATCTTGTATTACGGAACGAGTAAAGAGACTTGCCGGAAACGAGATTGAACTAGGTATAGAGATACCGACGATCGAATCTCGGGCAAGTAACATACCGAAGAACAAAGGGAACAGCATACGGGATTAACTGAATCCTTGACATAGAGGTTCGACCGATAAAGATCTTCGTAGAATATGTAGGAGCCAATATGGGCATCCAGGTCCCGCTATTGGTTATTGACCGTAGAGGTGTCTCGGTCATGTCTACATAGTTCTCGAACCCGCAGGGTCTACACACTTAACGTTTGGTGACGATATAAGTATAGTTGAGTTGTTATGTTGGTGACCGAAAGTTGTTCGGAGTCCCGGATGAGATCACGGACATGACGAGGAGTCTCGGAATGTCCGAGAGGTAAAGATCGATATATTGGACGATATGTTTGGGCCAAGAGGTGAGACCCACGGGGCGTTAGCAAAAGGCAGTTTTGCAGAGGGCAGGGTCCAGACGCCAGGAACCCTGGCGTCTGGCCCTGGGCCAGACGCCGAGGCCCATGGCGTCTGGGCCAGACGCCGGGAACCGTGGCGTTTGGTACTGGAATCCGAGAAGGACTCTTCCTTTTGTTCCAAACCGACTTTGAGGAGGCTCTTTCTCCAAGTTTCGACCCCAGGGCTCAACATATAAATAGAGGGGCAGGGCTAGCACCCGGAACACATCAAGATTTCCCCAAGCCGTGTGCGGCAACCCTAACCCTCTAGTTCCTCCGTCATAATCTCCGTAGCGCTTGGCGAAGCCCTGCAGAGATTGTTCCTCACCACCATCACCACGCCGTCGTGCTGCTGGAACTCAACCACTACTTCACCATCGCTCGCTGGATCGAGGAGGTGAAGGCGTCATCAAGCCGTACGTGTGTTGAACGCGGAGGTGCCGTTCGTTCGGCGCTAGTTCGTGATCGGATCGAGGGACGACTTGCGATTTGGATCGCGGAGACGTTCGACTACATCAACCGCGTTTCTTAAACGCTTCCTCTTAGCGATCTACAAGGGTATGTAGATTTACTCTCCCTCTCGTAGATGCTCATCACCATGGATAGATCTTGTGTGTGCGTAGGAAATTTTTTGTTTCCCATGCAACGTTCCCCAACAGGAAGAACATTTGATATGTGATAAGTGCACCCAACATCAAAATCACATGCTAACAATTTTTAAAATTGTTGAACATAACTAGGAACTAGAGGTATATAGGTATTAGCATTAATGTGAAAAAAACTAAACTATAAATCCAATGAGAAACAAAAATGAAAAAAAAAATCAATTGTGAGTTTGAACTAACACGATGAAGCTCCCTTTTAACAAACTGATTTAACATCCTCTGTAACCGATTTAGCAATTTTGTAAAAAAACTTTACGGATATAAAGCAAAAAAAGGCCACAAAGAAGTTTTTTTAGGAGAAAAAGCCACACATAAGTACCGACTAAGCATGGTTGTCAAGGTTTAGGCTGTATGCTATCGACTTATGCATAATAATAGGAATGTCAGAATATGCAACTAAGATTTAGAGCAACTGTGACGCCCTCTGCTCGACCGTGCACTAATCATACACGCAAACGTGCACGCTCGAAATCAGAGACGCACGGGAAGATATCACAACACAACTCTAAACTCAAATTAAACATAAATCGTCATATTACAAACCAGGGGTCACGAGGACCCGAATACATAAGTCATACACACAAATATTATCTGGGTACAGACATAGTTAGTCAAGTTTGCCTTAAGAAGGCTAGCACAAACAGCGACACTGATCGAAAAGGCGCAGGCCTCCTGCCTGGGCCCTCCGAACTACTCCTGGCCGGCTGGCTCAACCCAGTAGTACGTGCCTCCGGGACTTGATGGAAATATGCCCTAGAGGCAATAATAAAGTTGTTATTATTTTATATTTCCTTGTTCAGGATAAAGGTTTATTATTCATGCTAGAATTGTATTGACCGGAAAACTTAAATACATGTGTGAATACATAAACAAATACCGTGTCCCTAGTGAGCCTCTACTAGATTAGCTCGTTGATCAAAGATGGTTAAGGTTTCCTAACCATAGACATGAGTTGTCATTTGATAACGGGATCACATCATTAGGAGAATGATGTGATGGACAAGACCCATCTGTTAGCTTAGCATATGATCGTTCTGTTTATTGCTACTGCTTTCTTGAATGTCAAATACATGTTCCTCCGACCATGAGATCATGCAACTCCCGGATACCGGAGGAATACCTTATGTGCTATCAAACGTCACAACGTAACTGGGTGATCATAAAGATGCTCTACAGGTATCTCCAAAGGTGTCTGTTGAGTTGGCATGGATCGAGACTGGGATTTGTCACTCCGTGTTTCGGAGAGGTATCTCTGGGCCCTCTCGGTAATGCACATCATAAGAAGTTTGCAAGCAAAGTGACTAAGGAGTTAGTTACGGGATGATGTATTACGGAACGAGTAAAGAGACTTGCCGGTAACGAGATTGAACTAGGTATGGAGATACCGACGATCGAATCTCGGGCAAGTAACATACCGACGGACAAAGGGAATTACGTATGTTGTCATTGCGGTTCGACCGATAAGATCTTCGTGGAATATGTAGGAACCAATATGAGCATCCAGGTTCCGCTATTGGTTATTGACCGGAGAGGCGTCTCAGTCATGTCTACATCATTCCCGAACCCGTAGGGTCCGCACGCTTAACGTTCGTTGACGATATAGTGTTATATGAGTTATGTGAATTGGTAACCGAATATTGTTCGGAGTCCCGGATGAGATCCCAGACGTCACGAGGAGTCTCGGAATGGTCGAGAGGTAAAGATTTATATATGGGAAGTCATATTTTGGGTTCCGGAAAAAGGTGCAGTTTTTTCGGTATTGTACCGGGAAGCTTCCAGAAGGTTCCGGAGGGGTTCGGAAGTCCACAAGTGGGTCCACCATGTCCCAAAGGGCTGGCATGGGCTAAGGGGAGGCGCCCTGGCCTTATTGGGCCAGGCGCACCAAGTCCTCAAAAGCCCACGCAGCTAGGGAAGGAAAAAGGGAGAGTCCTAGTAGGAATAGGATTGGACTTTGGAGTCCAAGTCCACGTGTGTACTATTCACGGTTACTGTTCACGTGGCACTATTCCTTCTACTCCAAGCCCCTACACATATATAAATAGAGCAGAGGGGGGCGCCCCAAAGGGTACACAACATTGTCTTAGCCGTGTGCGGCGTTCCCCTCCATAGTTCCGTCCCTCGGTCATATTTTCGCAGTGCTTGGGCGAAGCCCTGCGGAGATAGCATCACCATCACCGTCACCACGCCGTCGTGCTGCCGGAACTCATCCACTACCTCGCCGTCTTGCTGGATCAAGAAGTCGAGGACGTCACCGAGCTGAACGTGTGCTGAACGCGGAGGTGCCGTACGTTCGGTACTCGGTCGGTTGGATCGTGAAGTTGTTCGACAACATCAACCGCGTTGTTCTAATGCTTCTGCTTATGATCTACGAGGGTACGTAGACACACTCCCCCTCTCGTAGCTATGCATCTCCATGGATAGATCTTGCGTGTGCGTAGAATTTTTTTTGTTTTCCATGAAACGTTCCCCAACAATGATCAGATTATCCATGAATATTATTTGAGTCTTCTCGGAAATCTTTTATGCATGATTATTATAGCTTCGTGTTTCTCTCTGGTCTATTGATTTGGTTTGGCCAACTAGATTGATTTATCTTGCAATGGGAGAGGTGCTTTGTAATGGGTTCGATCTTGCGGTGCTCAATCCCAGTGACAGAAAGGGACATGACACGTATGTATCATTGCTATTAAGGGTAAAAAGATGGGGTTTATTCATGCGTGATTTTACTTTGTCTACATCATGTCATCTTGCTTAAAGTGTTACTCCGTTCTTTATGAACTTAATACTCTAGATGCATGCTGGATAGCGGTCGATGTGTGGAGTAATAGTAGTAGATGCAGAATCATTTCGGTCTACTTGTCTCGGACGTGATGCCTATATACACGATTATTGCCTTGGATATCGTCATGATTATTCGTTTTTCTATCAATTGGCCAACAGTATGGAGATACCGACGATCGAATCTCGGGCAAGTAACATACCAACGGACAAAGGGAATTACGTGTGTTGTCATTGCGGTTCGACCGATAAGATCTTCGTGGAATATGTAGGAACCAATATGGGCATCCAGGTTCCGCTATTGATTATTGACCGGAGAGGCGTCTCGGTCATGTCTACATCATTCCCGAACCCGTAGGGTCCGCACGCTTAACGTTCGTTGACGATATAGTGTTATATGAGTTATGTGAATTGGTAACCGAATGTTGTTCGGAGTCCCGGATGAGATCCCGGACGTCACGAGGAGTCTCGGAATGGTCGAGAGGTAAAGATTTATATATGGGAAGTCATATTTTGGGTTCTGGAAAAAGGTGCAGTTTTTTCGGTATTGTACCGGGAAGCTTCCAGAAGGTTCCGGAGGATTCCGGAGGGGTCCAGAAGTCCACAAGTGGGTCCACCATGTCTCAGGGGCTGGCATGGGCTAAGGGGAGGCGGCCTGGCCTTATTGGGCCAGGCGCACCAAGTCCTCAAAAGCCCACGCAGCTAGGGAAGGAAAAAAGGAGAGTCCTAGTAGGAATAGGATTGGACTTTGGAGTCCAAGTCCACGTGTGTACTATTCACATGGTACTGTTCACGTGGCACTATTCCTTCTACTCCAAGCCCCTACACATATATAAATAGAGGAGAGGGGGCGCCCCAAACAAGACACAACATTGTCTTAGCCGTGTGCGGCGCCCCCCTCCACAGTTCCGTCCCTCGGTCATATTTTCGCAGTACTTGGGCGAAGCCCTGCGGAGATAGCATCACCATCACCGTCACCACGCCGTCGTGCTACCGGAACTCATCCACTACCTCGCCGTCTTGCTGGATCAAGAAGTCGAGGACGTCACCGAGCTGAACGTGTGCTGAACGCGGAGGTGCCGTATGTTCGGTGCTCGGTCGGTTGGATCGTGAAGTTGTTCGACGACATCAACCGCGTTGTTCTAACGCTTCCACTTACGGTCTACGAGGGTACGTAGACACACTCCCCCTCTCGTAGCTATGCATCTCCATGGATAGATCTTGCGTGTGCGTAGAAATTTTTTGTTTTCCATGCAACGTTCCCCAACAGTGGTATCAGAGCCAGGTCTATGCGTAGATGATATGCACGAGTAGAACACAAAGAGTTGTGGGCGGTGATCGTCATACTGCTTACCACCAACGTCTTATTTTGATTCGGCGGTATTGTAAGATGAAGCGGCCCGGACCAACCTTACATGTCCACGTACATGAGACCGGTTCCACCGACAGACATGCAACTTGTTTTGCATAAAGGTGGCTGGCGGGTGTCTGTTTCTCCTACTTTAGTTGAATCAAATTTGACTGCGGCCGGTCCTTGTTGAAGGTTAAAACAGCAAACTTGATAAATTACCGTTGTGGTTTTGTGCCGTAGGTAAGAACGGTTCTTGCTAGAAGCCCGTAGCAGCCACGTAAAACTTGCAACAACAAAGTAGAGGACGTCTAACTTGTTTTTGCAGGGTATGCTGTGATGTGATATGGTCAAGACATGATGTGATATACATTATTGTATGAGATGATCATGTTTTGTAATTTATCGGCAACCGGCAGGAGCCTTATGGTTGTCTCTTTATTGTATGAAATGCAAGCGCCATGTAATTGCTTTACTTTATCGCTATGCGTTAGCAATAGTTGTAGAAGCAATAGTTGGCGAGACGACCACGACGCAACGATGGAGATCAAGGTGTCGAGCCGGTGACGATGGAGATCATGACGATGCTTTGGAGATGGAGATCAAAAGCACAAGATGATGATGGCCATATCATGTCACATATTTTGATTGCATGTGATGTTTATCCTTTATGCATCTTATTTTGCTTAGAACGACGGTAGCATTATAAGATGATCCCTTCACTAAATTTCAAGATAAAAGTGTTCTCCCCGAGTATGCACCGTTGCTAAAGTTCGTCGTTTCGAAGCACCTCGTGATGATCGGGTGTGATAGATTCTACGTTCACATACAACGGGTGTAAGCCAGTTTTACACAAGCAGAATACTTGGGTTAAACTTGACGAGCCTAGCATGTACAGACATGGTCTCGGAACACTGGAGACCGAAAGGTCGAACATGAGTCATATAGTAGATATAATCAACATGGAGATGTTCACCATTGATGACTATCCCATCTCACATGATGATCGGACATGGGCTAGTTGATTTGGATCATGTATCACTTAGTTAACTTGAGGGATGTTAATTTAAGTGGGAGTTCATTAGTAATTTGATTAATTGAACTTAATTTATCATGAACTTAGTCCTGATAGTCTTTGCAAATTATGTTGTAGATCAATAGCTCGCGTTGTAGCTCCCCTGTTTTTGATACATTCCTAGAGAAAGCTTAGTTGAAAGATGATGGTAGAAATTACACGGACTGGATCTGTAACTTGAGGATTATCCTCATTGCTGCATAGAAGGATTATGTCCTTGATGCACCGCTAGGTGATGGACCTGCTGCAGGAGCTGCTGCAGACGTTGTGAACGCCTGGCAGGCTCGATCTGATGACTACTCGATAGTTCAGTGTGCCATGCTCTACGGCTTAGAACCGGGACTACAAAAGCGTTTTAAACGCCATGGAGCATATGAGATGTTCCAGGAGCTAAAATTGATATTTCAAGCTAATGCCCAGTTTAAGAGATATGAAGTCTCCAACAAGGGGGTTTTGCTTGCCTGGAAGCTCAGCTGAACGGGTCTGGTCGTCGGCGACATCGTCGTACACTGCAGTGTCGTCGGCAGTCTCGGGGGCTATCGGAAGAGAAGAAGGGGGGAAGAAACAATAAATCCACGGCAATAATGCAACAGTGATGCATGACATGCCTAAACGATATGCAGAGGTGATATAATGCCTAACTAACTACATTAGATAATTTAGGAATTTATTTGGATTTATTTTATTAAAGTTATGCACTATTCATTTATCGAATACGGGCGAAAAGTCCCATGTTCAGTATGTTAGAGGGGTGTGACAGGTATGTGGGTAGGATATTTGAATTCTTCATATTTTTCTGATAATTTTTCATATATAAATTATTTTCATCCGAGTTACGGTTTATTTTATATGATTTTTCAAAGTTTTAATCATTTTCTGGAATTATTTTATTTAATTAAAAACCGAATTATCCAGAACAGTGCTAGGTGACGTCATCATGGCGTGAGAGTGACGTCGGCAGTCAACTGTGTTGGTGGACTGGTCAATCTGACCAGTGGGTCCCACATGTCATCCACAGTGGCCTAATTAGAGTTAATTTAATCTAAACAGAAACTAATTAGCAGGTGGGCCCGCCCTGTCAGCGACTGATTAGTGAATAAATTAATTAACTAATTAATTAATAGATTATCTATTTATTAAAAACCATTAATTTGGGGTGGGACCCGCGTGTCAGTGACACAGGTCAGCCACGTCAGCGTGTTGACTCGGTCAACTGGGCCCGCGGGGCCTAGCGTCAGTGACCCAGAGGCGGGCCCGGCCGGTGCCACGTCGGCGACGTCGCCGGAATGTCGCCGGCGACCTCTTTTTGCGGCGGCGCGCACGGGTGAGGACCGGGATTCGCCGTCCGGCGACCGTTTCGAGCGCGGTTTGCTCCATTCAATCGAGCGTTCGAGGCCGCATCGATCTAGGGTGGTGCCGTGGCCGGGGAGGCAGCGTAGCGACGCCGGCGAGCGGTGAGGCGGACGCCGAAGTTCAGGCCAGTACGGGCTCGGCGCTAGAGGCTACGGGGAGGAGAGCTAACGGCATGGGCGGCCTCAGCGAGCTGCGCTGAGCACGCTCATGTGCTCGGACGAGCACGACAACGCCTACCACGTCGGCGGCGAGCATCGCGGCGGGGCTGCGTTCGGGCATCGACGACGAGCGGCGCTAGGCACGGCAAAACGGCGAGGAGATGGAGGGGATTCGTGGCGAGGCTCACCGGGAGCCCGTAGATGTGCTAAAGCGGGCGCGGGGAGGGCTCGAGGCGGCGAATCGACGGCGGTGACGCGGGCGACCGAAGGTTGAAGACGACGGCGTGCAGCTCGACGTGGGGGCTCCGAGCTCCAATGGGCGGCCTCAGGCGAAGTAGTCGAGGACGGTGACGGCGTAGGACACGGCGGAGTGACTATCGGGGCACGGTGGCCGCAGGATCGAGCGGCGGCGACGGAGTGGGCTCTGACGGGGAGGAAGAAACGAGCGAGCGAGCGAGGGGGGGGGAGATCTCGGGGGCTAGGGTTGCCAGGGGGGCCTTCTTATCCTCCCGCCCTCCTGTAGCGACGCGGGCTGGCCGGGCGCGACGGGAACGGCTCGCCGGCGATAGGGTCGGGTGCGCGTGGGCGACCGAGCGAGGAGCAGTAGGAAGGGGGAGACAGCGAGGTGGGCTGGGCCGCGGCGGTTGACTTAGGCCCAGTAGCGATGGGCCTTTTTCTTTTTCTTCTTTTCTTTCTCTGTTTTCTATTTTTATTTCTGTTTTGCAAATAGTTTAGGTACCACTTGAGTTTAGTAAAATAGGTGACTTGGCCCAATAAATAATATGCAGTATTAACCAATACCAGAAATTGGTTTGGGGACAATATGATTTCATTTGAATTTTAATTAATTAAAAAGGCATTAAATATTGCTGTTCAGTACTGTTTTGATGATGTTAGGGTCATTTAACTAATTCAATTAATGTTGATTATATTTTTGTGACTGTTACTGGATTATTTGCAATATTATGAACATTTTAGTTTTCAAATTTGAACAACTTTTATTTTCAACTTATAATTGAATTTCAATTTGAATTTGAATTTGAATTGAGACATGATGCAATGATGATCAAGCACTGTTTAACATGATGGCTTGGCATTATCAAAAGGTGATCACTGTAGCTATTACATGGGGATGTTACAGCAACTTAAGATCGCTGGCACGTGCACGGAGACTTCCCGGCTGTCATCGACAAGGTCAGGCCAGCGGTATGGGAGCAGTGACAGCGGTGTGTCGACGGTTCCTTTTGGCGGCAACAGTGCTCGTTCGGTGGTCCATGGACCTTGATGTAATTTTCATTATGTTGGAGGTGCTTTATACTTTCGGCGAATCTTTATAATAAATCTTGATCCTTTTTGCAAAATAAATAAATAAATAACTGAAATGTGAATAGTGAAAATAATAATTTTTAAATTATTATTTTCATGATTCACATTTCAGTTATTTATTTTGTGAAAATAATAATTAAATTACTGATTTGGCGAGCCTAGAACTTCAAACCAGAGTTTATTTTTGAGACGCTTCAAACCAGAGTTTTTTCCAGAGAGGAGTGAGGAAAGCCCACATTTCAATTATTTATTTTCTGAAAATAATAATTAAATTACTGATTTGACGAGCCTAGAACTTCAAACCAGAGTTTTTTTTTTGAGATGCTTCAAACCAGAGTTTTTTCAGAGAGGAGTGTGGAAAGCCCGAGTGGGGGGGTTGAGTTCGCCCTCAAACCAACCAAATTGATTGGGCTGGTCCATGAAAAAGTAGTTGGGCTGGATGGGCTAGATCTGCTTGATTGATATGCACATCCCATGTTCTATTCTTTCCGTACTCTCTCTCTCTCTCCGGAAACAAGACGTCCAAAGCTGCCCGGATTATTTTACTGGAATCGCACAATCTCAGAGGCCAAAACCCTCGCCTCCAACACCCCACCGCCGGCGATCTCCTCCTCCTTCTCCGATGGATCTCTCAGCCGTCCACGCCGCGCTCTCCGCCAAGTCCTACTCCGCCATCGCCACCCTCTGCGACGACCTCCTCCTCCAGGTACGGATACCCCCTTCCCCTCTCTCCCGTCCCACCCGTATAAGGGTTAGCGACGAAGCGTCTCCCCTCCCTCTGCCGCCCCCCCCCCCCCCCCCCCCCCCCCCCCCCCCCCTCCCCTAACGCGCTCCTCGACTTGACTCGCAGGTTGCGTCCCGGGGCGCCGCCACCGACGACTGGCCGTACGCCGTTCATCTTCTCGGCCATCTCTACCTCAACGACCTGTATGTTATCTGCTCCCGCCCCCTTTTTTTTTCCTGTTACTTTTTCCGCTTTCGGATTTGGATTTGAACCTAGCGCTACCGTGACAATGATGTGTGTTCTGGGTGCGTGAGCAGGAACAGCGCGAGGTTTCTGTGGAAAACGGTGCCGCAGGAGGTGAAGGACGCTCATCCGGAGCTGGGCGCCCTCTGGAAGATTGGCCAGTGCCTCTGGAACCGTGACTACGCTGGGGTCTATACTTCCGCACAGGGGTTCGAGTGGGGCCCTGAAATCGCTGATTTTGTGGCTGCCTTCCTAGGTATTGCCCTTGTTTTTAGTTTTTAGCATGGTAATATAGTTTTCCTGTGCTATTTGTGTAACGTAATGTACTCCCTCCATCCCATAATATAAGAGCGTTTTTGACACTACACACTCTTATATTATGGGACGGAGGGAGTAGTTTGGATTGCTTGCTTTGATAGAGCTTTAGTAGTTCTGTTTTGTGATGGGGGAGGGGCGAAGCAGATAAGTAGGTTGCCCCTTATGGAGTATTCATGAAGAAGGTTTATCTTTGTAATTGGACAAGATCCTCACTGATTTGAATGTGACATTGGTAGTATAGTTTTTGGCTCTGATTGTCTGGTCGCTGAAGAACTCTACTGCATATATGAAGTATTGGTTCCACAGATGGGTGTCCAATGGGCTTACATTGTTTGTATCCACATATGATTTTGGTTTTAGATAAGAGGTTGGCCATTTCGTGCCTAAATACTTTAGATAGGGGCTGTTTGTCTAATCAACAATACAATGCAACACACGGAGGCAACTAGGCTGCACACTTTGGTGCATGCTTAAAATTTGCAAAATACAGTTATGCCAGCTACAGCCCTGTTTGTGGCGCCGATGTGGTATTTTTGTAGATCTAGAGAGGTTAAATTCTTGTATGAATCCTTTGCAGTCTTTTCCTGCCGGGGAAAAAGGTTGATCTCTGATCTTATCATTGGGGTAATATTGTCCCTGTTACTTGCATGGTTAACTGATCTTGTCTTACTTACAATGTTTGGAACTACTCATATATTTGTTTTTGCTTTCGATTGCTCTATTGCCTTACTGGTTAACATGGAGTTTTCACTTTGGCTTGTAATGTGTAGAAAGCTACAGAAAGAGGATATTTGAGCTGTTGACTTCTGCGTATACCACAATCAGCATTGCAGATGTGGCTCACTTCATGGGGATGAGCGAGGAGGATGCTACTAACTGTACGTTTTTCAATTCAGCTAGATAATAGCGAGTTTTGAGCATTCTAACCTGTTTAATTGCTTGATTGGTTTGAAACATGTAAACTGCATTTTGTTTAATCTAAGAATAAGAATAGATCTTTCCCTGTGAAGTGTTACCCTCATACGTATAAGATCAAACTCTAATTTAGTTACTGGGTGAGATGGTTTGCTGCCTACAAAAAGTTTAGTTCTGTTGATATCCTTGAGGAGCATGTGTCATTAACTGCACCAGTAACCGTAAGCATATAGAGATGGCTATCTTTCCTTTTTTATTGATTTTGAATACTTATCTGAACACATATATTGTTGGCCAGGAGTGCCCAGATCCAGTTATCTCTTTCAGAAATCCTATCCTTCTGATACATCAAACTTATATTATGAGAAACAACATGCCTACTCTCTGTGTGTGTCCATCTGCTATTTAAGCATCTGTGATGTATATGTCCTGCGTTCCTTCTGATAGTGAGAAGAGTATGATTTATTTGAAGGCGCAAGTGCTCTGCTGCTCCGCTTCACATTTAAAATATCAGTGAATTTGGATTTACGACCCCTAGGATTGGCACTTCATCATTTGCCACCCGCTGCCATGTGTCCTTGGCCCTGGGACCTTATCAGGTGTTAAATCTTCAAGTGCCAATCTCTGGGGTTCTGAATAATTGGCACAAGCATAATGATCTCATGCTTGTAGATAAAGTTAAGTTTATTACAATGTCCTTGCCTTGCTGGTCGACTTAACACATAAAGGGGAAACCTTTCCTATATGGCAGTCAATTCCATTTCAGGCCATCAAACATTGCCTCTTTCCTAGATTGTACACTGCACATTTACGCTATTGTTTGCTTATCAACTTGCACAGTAATGCAGATTTTTTTGTGTAACCTAGTTTTTTGAGCCAAGTGTGACTGAGGCACAATGATTTGCTACTTATTCATAGTTAGAATTATTGTATATGAAGTAATAGAGCAAGAGTACTATTATTTACACAATTATTACTTTCTTGGATTAAAAAAAAATAGGAACTACTAGCTGGTATTATTTAATTGATATCCATATTAAATTGCGGTAAACACCACTGTGCAGAGTCAATGGACATGTTGGATGCAACCAACTACTTCTGTGTTGCATTTTTACTTGTATAAGTGCACCCTTTCGTACCCTTTCAGTTTACCAAAATCCCTGGTGGGTAGGAGCATTAAGGTTTGAGCTGATAAACATGGTTTCCAGTTTGATTAGTTGTTCGTTCATCTGTTGTTGCACAGTTGCTTTTCCTTGTTAGATATCACATACATTAGTGTTGTCTTGGAAAATGATCATGCATGTGCTTCTTAAATTTTTATTGCTTCACTGTTGCTTTTACTTGTGTCAATGCAGTTGATGACAACCATTGCCTTGTTCCTGGATGCAGATGCCGTGCAAAATGGTTGGAGTCTGGATGTGGCAACCAAGATGCTTACTATCAGAAAACAAAAGCCCCAGACGAACCAGAAGCTTGATGCAAGCAAACTGCAGCGTTTGACCGAATGTGTTTTCCACCTGGAGCACTGATGCCCTCGGTTCCTGGCAGCCCCCCCCCCCCCCCCCCCCCTTCCTTCTCTCTCTCTCATGTTTTCTGCTTTTAAGGCACCTATTAATCGTACATGGTGGTAGCTTAATATTGTACGGCTGGATTGTGTTTTGCTGGAAAGGAGAGATCACTCTGTACTGAATATGCGTCTTCTGGTTGAGCGAGCGTGCCATTTCTGTCTCGTTTGCTTGTTAACAAGGGAGTGCGTGAATCGAAGTTAAGCGAATGATTACTGTGCCTATGTTGAACGTATTATAGTTGTTTTAAGTGATGTGAAGTTTGAAATTATTCTGGGTGTAATAGCAATGCGAATTCTCCCTTTCTATGGATCGCTGTTGAACATTGGTCTGACTGCGAAAGTCCTCTGTGGACATGAGCACATATGCACCTGCTGTGCATAGTAAATTCGAAAAAAAATGATAAAGAATTAAAAAAGTTGTTTTTTTTGGTCTGACTGCGAAAGTCCTCTGTGGACATGAGCACATATGCACCTGCTGTGCATAGTAAATTCGAAAAAAAATGATAAAGAATTAAAAAAGTTGTTTTTTTAGGCAAACATTGTTGAATGTTTCAAATGCGTGCAAATTTTCATCATGGAATGACATTCATGAAAGTTATGGCAAAAAAACAAAATCAGTGTTTCAAAAATAGCTGTTTTTGTTTTTTTACCACGAACTTCACGAATGTCATTCCATCATGAAACTTTGCGATCAGTCAAAACATTCAACAATGTTTGCCAAAAAAATTCAGGACAATTTGTTTTTTTACCAATTTTTTATGAATTTACTGTTCATCCGGGTTTCATTTGTGTTCAGGACCAGATACCCCACATCTCCTTTCAGGCGTCTTTTCTAAGAAAACACCGAAAGAAAACGGCTGTGACAGACCTGGCTAGGGAATTCAGAGAGAGATTCAGAGATGGAGCACTTAGAAACAGGGAAAACTCAGCATGTCACGGGGATTTACTACTCTAAGAGAAATGCTTAATTTAGGAGATTACAAGAAAGTTTATGCCGGCCAGAACATGGCAGCGGCTAGGGTTCAACCCAAATACACGAGATAAGATAGTCTGCCTTTAGGCTTACACAGCTTATATAGCCAGCATCAGGAACGACCCAAGAAAGGAGATAAACAGTACTACCTCTAATATCAAAATATAAGATGTTTTTGCAGTTCATATTTTGGTACGGAAGGAGTAGAAGATTGTAGACCCTCGGATCCAAGATAGACGGTGCTCAGTCATAAGCCGCAGCGGAGAGGTAAATGAGCTGCGGGTGAACAGTGGAAGTGTGCAATTCTTCAGAATCTTCAGACTTTAGGAGCTCAAATCAAGGTTGGGTCCTCACAGGCTGCCAACTCGGTCGGCCGGCCTGGCCCAGAGCACGGCCGACTCGCTGCAAAGGTTAAGGTCGAGTCGAATCACCACTATTTGGCGAACCAACCTGTGGTTGGATGGTTAGAGGGACAGTGGTATCCCAGCCCATCAGGGTTCAAGTCCTGATGCTCGCATTATTTCTAGATTTATTTCAGGATTTTCGGCGATGCGTTTTCAGTGGGAGCAGACGTTTCCGTCGACGACGAGGTGCCTACGGTGACTTCGTAAATCTCAAGATGATATGCCGGCTCAGTCTCTCAGAGGTGCTCATAGGGGTAGGGTGTGCGTGTGTGCGTTCATAGGGATGAGTGTATGCACGTGTCGGTGTACTAAAGTATGTGTCTTTTTAGTACCCCTTATTTGTGCACGGGCAGTAGTAGCCGTACCGCGGCAGGCCTTGCCGGGGAATAGCTAGGAGTAATCACGAGGCTAAGATGCCAAGGAGACGTTCAAGTCAACGACCAGACAGAAGACCAAAGGGTTGCGGAGGCCCGGCAAGACCCTTGCCGGCAAGGCCTCGCGCCCGGCAAGGATTTGGTCCCGGCAAGCCCCGGGCCCGGCAAGGATTTGGTCCCGGCAAGCCCCGGGGCCGGCAAGGACTCAGCCCCGGCAAGGCTCTGCACAGTGCAGCGCTATCGCTCCAGTGCAGCGGCCAGCCTTGTCGTTTAGGGCTTGTCCTCATGATGACGTGGTGCGATGCTGGCCACGAGATGCTTAAGCGGTGCTGATGGGATGACTGCTTTTGCCCATCTCCTGTAAAGCTTTTCCAAGCCCGAGACGCTAAGGGACACCTCGACGGACACCTCACGGTGCATTTAATGAGTTTGTCCTAAGCCGTCAGGGTTAGGTATGATAACACTGTGGTAATACTGTAGCTACTTTCCACCTCATGCCTCATCCCGTACGCCACTGTGGTAGCCCCTTTGACCCATATAAAAGGAGGCCCGAGGCGTACAGGGAGGGGGGGACTTCAGATGGCCCATTCTGTTTGTGCAGCTACTGAGTACTGTAGCTCCCAGAACTTGACCAAGAACATCCACAATTAATACAATCAAAGCAGGAGTAGGGTTTTACGCATCCGTGCGGCCCGAACCTGGGTAAATCCCCGTGTGCTGTTCGTTAGTTCTGCTCTTTGTGCAATCCTCTCCCCTTGCCGAACCGTAAAGGGGTCCGCTCGATAGCGATCCCATAGGTGTTCGTTTCCCACGACACCTTTGGCACGCCAGGTAGGGGGATCGAGGTTGTGCGAACCTGATCCAGCGATTAGCGCGTCAGATCTCCGATCATCTTCACCACCATGGCTCCCAAGAAAAAGGGTTTCATGGCAGTTGGTCCATCTGCATCCGTCGTGCCTGATGCTGCGCGCACAGGCGACGGGGTAGACGCGGGTGGAGGAGGTGGAGGCTCCGAGCTTCCACGGCGGTCCGGCGATCCGAGCCGGACGAGCAACAGGTCCAAGGATGGAGCTGCGCAACCTGCGGGTGGTGCAGCGACTTCCAAGGATGGAGCGGCGCCTTCCAGGACGAATACGCCGGCGCACGCACCGCGACCTTCTCAGGACGCGCGTGACGTGCGGCCTCAAGACGTTGGTGGTTCTAGGCGTCCGCATGAGAAGACCCCTGCGCATCACCCCCAGGGTGTGCAGGGCCAAGATCCGCGCCAGCGCGCTGGTGGAAGCCGCGCGCGGGTGCAGAGTCGTGATGGTGCTCCTTCTAACCCTGTTAGGAGTCTGAGCACCTCACGTTCTTCGCACCTGTCGCCGCCGCCTACGCCAGCAGAGGCGTTGGCGCGAGCTCAGCTGCTCCTAGACTTCCCTCCCGCCGCGGAGAAGCTAGACGAGTGGCGAGCCGCTATCCAGAGCCTCATCGGCCTAGCCAACAACGACGTACCGCAGCAGGGTGAACCCTCGCGGCTGCACTTGTCTAGGCTGGTGCGTGGCGATGGAGAGAAGACCGGAGCTGGAACGACTACGTTGCGTTCCCCTCCACTGCATCAAGAGCGGTCGTTAACTCGACGGATCAGTGCCCGTGAGGATGGTTCCACGGCGTCATCTGATCCGCGGGTTCGCCGCGATCAACGTCACGTTCTTCGAGAGCGGAAGAAGGAGGACGCTCGAACCACCATCGAGCGTCGAAGGGAAGCGCGTCGCCAGTCTGACAAGCGCGCTGGGACCGCTGTTGACGAGCCCGCGCCAGGGTACCCTGGCTACCTACCCTACGAGGTGGGTTGTCCAGCGTTTACTCGTGAGCTGCGGCAAGTCCAGTGGCCTAGCTCCCGCTCCTTCAAGCCGGAAGTACCGGAGAAGTACGACGGCAAGACCCATCCGTCCGAGTTCTTGAGCATCTACACCATCGCGGTGCAGGCTGCCGGGGCTCGTGACGATAAGGTACTGGCCAACTACTTTCCGTTGGTACTGAATGTTGGAAATATGCCCTAGAGGCAATAATAAATTGGTTATTATTATATTTCCTTGTTAATGATAATCGTTTATTATCCATGCTATAATTGTATTGATTGGAAACTCAAATACATGTGTGGGTACATAGACAACACTGTGTCCCTAGTAAGCCTCTAGTTGACTAGCTCGTTGATCAAAGATGGTTAAGGTTTCCTAGCCATTGACATGAGATGTCATTTGATAACGGGATCACATCATTAGGAGAATGATGTGATGGACAAGACCCAAACTGTAAACGTAGCATTTGATCGTGTCAGTTTATTGCTATTGTTTTCTGCATGTCAAGTATCTGTTCCTTTGACCATGAGATCATGCAACTCACTGACACCGGAGGAATACCTTGTGTGTATCAAACGTCGCAACGTAACTGGGTGACTATAAAGGTGCTCTACAGGTATCTCCGAGGGTGTCTGTTGGGTTGGCATGGATCAAGACTGGGATTTGTTACTCCGTATGACGGAGAGGTATCTCAGGGCCCACTCGGTAATACAACATCACAATGAGCCTTGCAAGCAATGTGACTAAAGTGTTAGCCACGAGATCTTGTATTACGGAACGAGTAAAGAGACTTGCCGGTAACGAGATTGAACTAGGTATAGTGATACCGACGATCGAATCTCGGGCAAGTAACATACCGAAGAACAAAGGGAACAGCATACGGGATTAACTGAATCCTTGACATAGAGGTTCGACCGATAAAGATCTTCGTAGAATATGTAGGAGCCAATATGGGCATCCAGGTCCCGCTATTGGTTATTGGCCGTAGAGGTGTCTCGGTCATGTCTACATAGTTCTCGAACCCGCAGGGTCTACACACTTAACGTTTGGTGACGATTAGTATAATTGAGTTATTATGTTGGTGACCGAAAGTTGTTCGGAGTCCCGGATAAGATCCCGGACATGACGAGGATCTCCGGAATAGTCCGGAGGTAAAGATTGATATATGTGATAATAGTGTTTTGATCTCCGGAAGAGTTCCGAAGTTCACCGGAAGGGATTCCGGATGTTTACCGAAGTGTTCGGGTGCAGCAACACTTTATATGAGCCAAAGGGATAAAGCCCACAAAGTATTGGAAAGTGCAAAAGTAGTTTTGCTGCCGCGTAAGCGGTACTACCGCTTGGTGAAGCGGTACTACCGCCGGAGCGGTACTACCGCTTGTGTGAAGCGGTACTACCGCCCAAGCGGTACTACCGCTTGTGTGAAGCGGTACTACCGCTTGTGCGCGGCTGTGCACGGTTCGGCAGGGATCCGAGTTGGACTCTTTTCCTGCGGGCCAAACCGACCTTGTGCGGGCAAAACCGACCCGGAGGAGGCTTTTACTCCAAGTTTAGACCCCAAGGCTCAACATATAAATAGAGGGGCAGGGCTAGCACACGGGACACATCAAGATTTCCCCAAGCCGTGTGCGGCAACCCTAACCCTCTAGTTCCTCCGTCATAATCTCCGTAGTGCTTGGCGAAGCCCTGCAGAGATTGTTCCTCACCACCATCACCACGCCGTCGTGCTGCTGGAACTCAACCACTACTTCATCATCGCTCGCTGGATCGAGGAGGTGAAGGCGTCATCAAGCCGTACGTGTGTTGAACGCGGAGGTGCCGTCCGTTCGGCACTAGATCGGAAGGATCGTGATTGGATCGCGGGACGCTCGGCGATTTGGATCGCGAAGACGTTCGACTACATCAACCGCGTTTATTAACGCTTCCGCTTAGCGATCTACAAGGGTATGTAGATTCACTCTCCCTCTCGTAGATGCTCATCACCATGGATAGATCTTATGTGTGCGTAGGAAAATTTTTGTTTCCCATGCAACGTTCCCCAACAGTGGCATCATGAGCTAGGTCTATGCGTAGATGAGATCTCGAGTAGAACACAAACGAGTTATGGGCGTGGGTGTATACATATTGCTTGCCGTTACTAGTTGATATTTGATTCGGCGGTACTGTGAGATGAAGCGGCCCGGACCGACATTACGCGTACACTTACGCGAGACAGGTTCCTTCAACTAACATGTAACTTCGTTGCATAAAGATGGCTAGCGGGTGTCTGTCTCTCTCACTTTAGTTGAATCGATTTCAATGAAGAGGGTTCTTTTAGAAGATCAAAAAGCAATCACTACACCACGTTGTGGTTTTGCGTAGGTAAGAACGGTTCTTGCAAACCCATAGCAGCCACGTAAAATTTGCAACAACAATTAGAGGACGTCTAACTTGTTTTTGCAGGGTATGTTGTGATGTGATATGGCCAATTACATGATGAGATATATGTGATGTATGAGATGATCATGTTTTGTATAGAATATCACGACTTGCATGTCGATGAGTACGGCAACTGGCAGGAGCCATAGAGTTGTCTTTAATTATTGTATGACCTGCGTGTCAATCATTAAGCGCTATGTAATGCTTTACTTTATCGCTAAACGTTAGCTATAGTCGTGGAAGCAACAGTCGGCGCGACAACCTTATGGCGACACGTTGATGGAGATCAAGATGATGGAGATCATGGTGTCATGCCGGTGACGATGGAGATCATGCCGGTGCTTTGGAGATGGAGATCAAAAGCACAAGTTCATGGCCATATCATGTCACTTATGATTTGCATGTGATGTTAATCCTTTTATGCATCTTATTTTGCTTAGGACGACGGTAGCATTATAAGGTGATCCCTCACTTAAATTTCAAGATAAATTGTGTTCTCCCCAAGTGTGCACCGTTGCGAAAGTTCGTCGTTTCGAGACACGCCGTGATGATCGGGTGTGATAGACTCTACGTTCGCATACAACGGGTGCAAGCCATGTTGCACGTGCGGAACACTCGGGTTAAACTTGACGAGCCTAGCATGTACAGACATGGCCTCGGAACACAAGAGACCGAAAGGTCGAACATGAGTCATATAGTAGATATGATCAACATGAAGATGTTCACCATTGAAACCACCTCAACTCACGTGATGATCGGACTTGAGTTGGTGGATTTGGATCATGTTACACTCGAATGACCGGAGGGATGTCAATTTGAGTGGGAGTTTTTTAAGTAATATGATTAACTAAACTCATTATCTAGAACAATAGTCTAAGTTGTCTTTGCTATATTTATGTTGTAGATCATGGCTCGCGCAGTAGCACCCCTGAATTTTAATGCGTTCCTAGAGAAAGCTAAGTTGAAAGATGATGGAAGTAACTTTGTGGACTGGGCCCGTAATCTAAGGATTATCCTTACGGCTTCCCAGAAGGCTTATGTCCTTGATGCACCGCTTGGTGATCCACCCGCTCCAGTTGAGTCTCTAGACGTTGTGAACGCCTGGCAGGCTCGTTCTGATGATTACTCAATAGTTCAATGTGCAATGTTGTATGGCTTAGAACCGGGACTTCAAAGACGTTTTGAACGTCATGGAGCATATGAGATGTTCCAGGAGTTGAAGTTTATCTTTCAGAAGAATGCCCGGATCGAGAGATATGAGATCTCCGATAAGTTCTATGCTTGCAAGATGGAGGAGAACGGGTCTATCAGTGATCACGTGCTCAGAATGTCTGGGTACTCCACCCGTCTGGCTGAGTTAGGGATGCCCCTTCCGCCAGAGGCTATCACTGACAGAGTTCTTCAATCATTGCCACCTAGCTACAAGAGCTTCGTGTTGAACTATAACATGCACGGGATGAACAAGTCAGTCGCCGAGCTGTTTGCGATGCTGAAAGCCGCTGAGTCTGAAATTCAGAAGGAGCATCAAGTGTTGATGGTCAATAAAACCACTAGTTTCAAGAAAAATGGCAAGGGTAAGAAGGGTAACTCCAAGCAGAGTGGCAAAGCAGTTGCTCCTCTCGTGAAGAAACCCAAGGCTGGACCCAAACCAGAAACTGTGTGTTTTCATTGCAAGGGAACTGGACACTGGAAGCGGAACTGCCCCAAGTATTTGGCTGACAAGAAGGCGGCCAACAACAAACAAGGTATATATGATATACATGTTATTGATGTGTACCTTACCAACTCTCGTTGTAGTGCCTGGGTATTTGATACCGGTGCGGTTGCTCATATTTGCAACTCAAAACAGGAACTGCGGAATAGACGGAGGCTGGCAAAGGACGAAGTGACGATGCGCGTGGGAAATGGTTCCAAGGTTGATGTGATCGCCGTCGGCACGCTCGCTCTTCGATTACCGTCGGGATTAGTGATGAACCTAAATAAGTGTTATTTGGTGCCTGCGTTAAGCATGAACATTATATCTGGATCTTGTTTATTGCGAGACGGTTACTCATTTAAATCAGAGAATAATGGTTGTTCTATTTATATGAGTAATATCTTTTATGGTCATGCACCCAATGTGAGGGGTTTATTCTTATTGAATCTCGATAGTAATAATACACATGTTCATAACATTGATGCCAAAAGATGTAGAATTGATAATGATAATACCACTTTCTTGTGGCACTGCCGTTTAGGTCATATTGGCGTAAAACGCATGAGGAAGCTCCATGCTGATGGACTTTTGGAGTCACTTGATTTTGAATCACTTGACACATGTGAGCCATGCCTCATGGGCAAGATGACTAAAACGCCGTTCTCTGGAATAATGGAACGGGCAAGTGACTTATTGGAAATCATACATACTGATGTGTGCGGTCCAATGAGTATTGAGGCGCGCGGTGGTTATCGTTACTTTCTCACCTTCACTGATGACTTAAGTAGATATGGGTATATTTACTTAATGAAACACAAGTCTGAAACATTTGAAAAGTTCAAACAATTTCAGAGTGAAGTTGAGAATCATCGTAACAAGAAGATTAAATTCCTACGATCTGATCGAGGAGGAGAATATCTGAGTTATGAGTTTGGCAGTCACTTAAGACAGTGAGGAATTGTTTCACAATTGACACCGCCTGGAACACCACAGCGTAATGGTGTGTCCGAACGTCGTAATCGAACCTTATTAGATATGGTGCGATCTATGATGTCTCTTGCCGATTTGCCACTATCGTTTTGGGGTTATGCATTAGAGACAGCTGCATTCACTTTAAATAGGGCACCATCGAAATCCGTTGAGACGACGCCATATGAACTTTGGTTTGGCAAGAAGCCAAAGCTGTCGTTTCTTAAAGTTTGGGGATGTGATGCTTATGTCAAAAAGCTTCAGCCTGAAAAGCTGGAACCCAAAGCGGAGAAATGCGTCTTCATAGGATACCCAAAAGAGACAGTTGGGTATACCTTCTATCTCAGATCCGAAGGCAAAATGTTTGTCGCTAAAAACGGAACATTTCTTGAGAAAGAGTTTCTCTCGAAAGAATTGAGTGGGAGGAAGATAGAACTTGATGAGGTTATTGAACCTTTACTTCAACCTGAGAGTAGCGCAGCGCAGAAAGTTGTTTCTGTGGAGCCTACATTAGCTGAAGAGGAAGTTAATGATGATGATCATGAAGCTTTGGATCAAGTTGCTATCGAACCTCGTAGGTCGACAAGGACGCGTACTACTCCTGAGTGGTACGGCAACCCTGTCTTAGAGGTCATGTTGTTAAACAACGATGAACCTACGAGCTATGGAGAAGCGATGATGGGCCCGGATTCCGAGAAGTGGTTAGAGGCCATGAAATCCGAGATGGGATCCATGTATGAAAACAAAGTATGGACTTTGGAAGTATTACCTGAAGGGCGTAAGGCCATTCAGAACAAATGGATCTTTAAGAGGAAGACGGACGCGGACGGTAATGTCACCGTCTATAAAGCTCGACTTGTGGCAAAGGGTTTTTCACAAGTTCAAGGAGTTGACTACGATGAGACCTTCTCACCCGTAGCGATGCTTAAGTCCGTCAGAATCATGTTAGCAATAGCTGCCTTTTTCGATTATGATATTTGGCAGATGGATGTCAAAACAGCGTTCCTTAACGGTTTCCTTAAGGAAGAGTTGTATATGATGCAACCAGAAGGTTTTGTCGATCCAGAGAATGCTGACAAAGTTTGCAAACTCCAGCGATCCATTTATGGACTGGTGCAAGCATCTCAGAGTTGGAATCTTCGTTTTGATGAGGTGATCAAAGCGTTCGAGTTTATACAAGTTTACGGAGAAGCTTGTATTTACAAGAAAGTGAGTGGGAGCTCTATAGCGTTTCTAATATTATATGTGGATGACATATTGCTGATTGGAAACAATATAGAAATGCTGGAAAGCGTAAAGGAATATTTGAACAAGAGTTTTTCAATGAAGGACCTAGGAGAAGCTGCTTTCATATTAGGCATCAAGATCTATAGAGATAGATCAAGACGTTTAATAGGACTTTCACAAAGCACATACCTTGATAAGATTTTGAAGAAGTTCAAAATGGATCAGTCCAAGAAGGGGTTCTTGCCTGTTTTGCAAGGTGTGAAGTTGAGTAAGACTCAATGCCCAGTGACTGCAGAAGATAGAGAAAAGATGAGTGTCATCCCCTATGCTTCAGCCATAGGCTCTATCATGTATGCAATGCTGTGCACAAGACCCGATGTCAGCCTTGCCATAAGTATGGTCGGAAGGTTTCAAGGTGATCCAGGAATGGAACACTGGACGGCGGTCAAGAATATCCTGAAGTACCTGAAAAGGACTAAGGACATGTTTCTCGTTTATGGAGGTGATCAAGAGCTCGTCGTAAAGGGTTACGTCGATGCAAGCTTTGACACTGATCCGGATGACTCTAAGTCGCAAACCGGATACGTATTTATTCTTAATGGGGGTGCGGTTAGCTGGTGCAGTTCCAAGCAAAGCGTGGTAGCAGATTCTACATGCGAAGCGGAGTACATCGCTGCCTCGGAGGCGGCGAAGGAAGGTGTCTGGATGAAGGAGTTCATGACAGATCTTGGAGTAGTGCCTAGTGCACTTGACCCAATGACTCTGTTTTGTGATAATACTGGTGCCATTGCTCTAGCCAAGGAACCAAGATTTCACAAGAGGACCAGACACATAAAGCGACGTTTCAATTCCATCCGCGATTACATCAAGGAGGACGACATAAATATTTGCAAAGTACACACGGATCTAAATGTTGCAGATCCGATGACTAAACCTCTTCCAAGGGCTAAACATGAACAACACCAGAACTGCATGGGTGTTCGATTCATTACAATGTAAATCACATAGTGATGTGAACTAGATTATTGACTCTAGTGCAAGTGGGAGACTGTTGGAAATATGCCCTAGAGGCAATAATAAATTGGTTATTATTATATTTCCTTGTTAATGATAATCGTTTATTATCCATGCTATAATTGTATTGATTGGAAACTCAAATACATGTGTGGGTACATAGACAACACTGTGTCCCTAGTAAGCCTCTAGTTGACTAGCTCGTTGATCAAAGATGGTTAAGGTTTCCTAGCCATTGACATGAGATGTCATTTGATAACGGGATCACATCATTAGGAGAATGATGTGATGGACAAGACCCAAACTGTAAACGTAGCATTTGATCGTGTCAGTTTATTGCTATTGTTTTCTGCATGTCAAGTATCTGTTCCTTTGACCATGAGATCATGCAACTCACTGACACCGGAGGAATACCTTGTGTGTATCAAACGTCGCAACGTAACTGGGTGACTATAAAGGTGCTCTACAGGTATCTCCGAGGGTGTCTGTTGGGTTGGCATGGATCAAGACTGGGATTTGTTACTCCGTATGACGGAGAGGTATCTCAGGGCCCACTCGGTAATACAACATCACAATGAGCCTTGCAAGCAATGTGACTAAAGTGTTAGCCACGAGATCTTGTATTACGGAACGAGTAAAGAGACTTGCCGGTAACGAGATTGAACTAGGTATAGTGATACCGACGATCGAATCTCGGGCAAGTAACATACCGAAGAACAAAGGGAACAGCATACGGGATTAACTGAATCCTTGACATAGAGGTTCAACCGATAAAGATCTTCGTAGAATATGTAGGAGCCAATATGGGCATCCAGGTCCCGCTATTGGTTATTGGCCGTAGAGGTGTCTCGGTCATGTCTACATAGTTCTCGAACCCGCAGGGTCTACACACTTAACGTTTGGTGACGATTAGTATAATTGAGTTATTATGTTGGTGACCGAAAGTTGTTCGGAGTCCCGGATAAGATCCCGGACATGACGAGGATCTCCGGAATAGTCCGGAGGTAAAGATTGATATATGTGATAATAGTGTTTTGATCTCCGGAAGAGTTCCGAAGTTCACCGGAAGGGATTCCGGATGTTTACCGAAGTGTTCGGGTGCAGCAACACTTTATATGAGCCAAAGGGATAAAGCCCACAAAGTATTGGAAAGTGCAAAAGTAGTTTTGCTGCCGCGTAAGCGGTACTACCGCTTGGTGAAGCGGTACTACCGCCGGAGCGGTACTACCGCTTGTGTGAAGCGGTACTACCGCCCAAGCGGTACTACCGCTTGTGTGAAGCGGTACTACCGCTTGTGCGCGGCTGTGCACGGTTCGGCAGGGATCCGAGTTGGACTCTTTTCCTGCGGGCCAAACCGACCTTGTGCGGGCAAAACCGACCCGGAGGAGGCTTTTACTCCAAGTTTAGACCCCAAGGCTCAACATATAAATAGAGGGGCAGGGCTAGCACACGGGACACATCAAGATTTCCCCAAGCCGTGTGCGGCAACCCTAACCCTCTAGTTCCTCCGTCATAATCTCCGTAGTGCTTGGCGAAGCCCTGCAGAGATTGTTCCTCACCACCATCACCACGCCGTCGTGCTGCTGGAACTCAACCACTACTTCATCATCGCTCGCTGGATCGAGGAGGTGAAGGCGTCATCAAGCCGTACGTGTGTTGAACGCGGAGGTGCCGTCCGTTCGGCACTAGATCGGAAGGATCGTGATTGGATCGCGGGACGCTCGGCGATTTGGATCGCGAAGACGTTCGACTACATCAACCGCGTTTATTAACGCTTCCGCTTAGCGATCTACAAGGGTATGTAGATTCACTCTCCCTCTCGTAGATGCTCATCACCATGGATAGATCTTATGTGTGCGTAGGAAAATTTTTGTTTCCCATGCAACGTTCCCCAACACTGAAGCCCAACGTGAGATCGTGGTTGATGCACCTGCCCGAGAATTCCATCTCTTCTTGGGCCGACCTGTGCCATCAGTTTGTTGGCGCCTTCACCGGCGGCCATCAAGCTCCTGGCCAGGAGAGTGATCTGCACATCATTCCCCAGAAGGAGGGCGAAACTTTGCGCAAGTATATCCAGAGGTTCAGCCGCATCCAGCACAACATTCCTGACGTTCATCCCGCCGCCGTCATCAGCGCCTTTCATCAGAATGTGCGCAATCGTAAGATGCGGGAGGAGCTGGCGATGAACAAAGTCAGGGATGTCGCCGAGCTCTACGCTTTGGCCGATAAATGTGCTCGGGCAGAAGAAGGAAGGAGGCTTCCCGGCGAGAACGCTGGCGCTGGAGTCGACTCCGATAGCGGAGACGCTCCTTCCCCAGCAAAGAAGGGGCGTCGGAAGAACAAGAAGCGCAAGGGCAAGGCCGTGCTTGCCGTTGAAGGTTCCGGCAACACCGGCACCGCCAAGAAGTCCAAGACCGACGACCCCGGCAAGGAGGTTGCCGGGTGTGCGGCGTGTCAGGCCTTGGCGGCTGCCGACAAGCCAGAAGGATCCGGCAAGCAGTACTGCAAGATCCACCGCACCAAGGGCCATGATCTCCAAGACTGCCGGCAAGTTGAGGAGCTTGCCGAGAAGCAGCGCGCCGAGTACGAAAGGCGCGACAAGGAGAGAGCCCAAGATGGTGCCGGAGGGTCTGGCAGGAAGCGCGGTCGTGGAGGTCGCCGCGGCAAGCCCAGGCAGCAGCAAGAGAAGCCTGCCCGGGGCCGCGCCAAAGAGCAAGGAGATGATGATGGTGATGCAGAGGGCGACGAGTCCAGCGAACACGAGTTCCAGAAGGCTACAGAGGCCATGTGCGTTGACGGGGGCGCTTCGTTGCATTTCTCTCACCGCCAACTCAAGCGGTGGGCACGTGAGATTAATGTGGCAGAACCCTCTATTGATGCACAGAAGCCACTGAAATGGTCCCACACGCCTATCGTTTTTGACGCCGAGGATCACCCTGATCGCACAACTGCGGTCGGGTGTTTGCCGTTGTTGGTTTCACCAACGATCCGCAACCTCCAGGTGACGAGAATGTTAGTTGACGGTGGGGCCGGCCTGAACTTAATCTCGCCAGACGTCATCAAGAGGCTGCAGATTCCCGACGAAGATCTCGAGGAGACAGGCTCATTCCAAGGGGTCAATCCGGGAAGGAACCAGCCGAAAGGCAAGATCACGCTGCCGGTAACATTCGGCGGCGAGCTGAACTTCAGGACGGAGAAGGTCGTCTTCGACGTCGCCAAGATTTCGTTGCCGTACAATGGAATCCTTGGCCGCCCAGCGCTGGCCAAGTTCATGGCGGCATCGCACTACGCCTACAACGTCTTGAAGATGCCCGGTCCAATGAGCGTCATCACTATCCACTCCGACAAGAAAGACGCGCTCATTTGCACCGACAAGCTCTACCGGGAAGCAGTTGCAGCGTCCGCCGCCAAGGCGCATGCTCCTGCCGCTCAAGATCCCGGCAAGAAGAAGAAGCCCGGCAAGACCTCTGGGACAAACTCCGGCAAGCGCGCCTCTCCGGAGTGCTGCGCTACCGTCGAGGATGCACCGGAAAGCTCTGCCGGCCAGACCAAGAAATCCAAGGCTACTCCACCTAAGACCAAGAAGGTGCCTGCCAAGGAGGACGGGACGGGGGGAACTTTCACCATAAGTTCCACCCTTGACGACAAATAGGAAAGCGCGCTCGTTGCCTTCCTGCGGGCGAATGTCGATGTGTTTGCATGGCAACCATCTGACATCCCCGGTGTTCCCAGGGAGGTAATTGAGCACCACCTAGCTGTCTGTCCTCACGCGCGGCCCGTCAAGCAGAAGGTGCGGAAGCAAGCTTTGGAGCGGCAAGAATTTATTGCAGAAGAGATTAAGAAGCTTGAGGCGGCAGGCCTGGTTAGAGGAGTCCTCCATCCTACATGGTTGGCCAATCCAGTTGTTGTGCGCAAGGCGAATGGTAAATGGAGGCTATGTATTGACTTTACAGATATCAATAAAGCCTGCCCAAAAGATCCCTTTCCCTTGCCGCGCATCGACCAGATTGTGGATTCCACTGCCGGCTGCGATCTGCTGTCATTCCTTGACGCATACTCAGGCTATCACCAGATCTTCATGGCAAAAGAAGACGAAGAGAAGACCGCATTTATCACTCCGTGTGGCACATACTGCTTCTTGCGTATGCCTTTCGGGTTGAAAAGTGCTGGGTCGACCTTCGCAAGAGCTGTCCAGATTGGTTTCGGGGCCCAGCTGCATAGAAATATGGAAGCTTACATGGATGACATAGTGGTCAAAACCAAGGACAAGGCAACGCTCATTCAAGATCTGGAGGAGACATTTGCAAACCTGCGCAGGATCAACCTGAAGCTCAATCCCGAGAAGTGCGTGTTTGGCGTCCCATCCGGCAAGCTTCTCGGGTTCTTCGTATCTCACCGTGGAATTGAAGCCAATCCCGACAAGATCAAGGCAATTGAGCAGATTGAAGCACCAAGACGAGTCAAGGATGTGCGCCGCCTTGCCGGCTGCGTCGCTGCTTTGAGTAGGTTCATCTCAAAGTCCGCTGAGCACGCCCTGCCATTTTTCAAAATTTTGAAGAAGGCAGGTCCAATGAAATGGACTCCAGAAGCGGAGGCAGCGCTGCAGGATTTGAAGAAGTACCTCTCCTCTCCGCCAGTACTAATCACGCCTAGGCCACAAGAGCCGTTGCTGCTATATCTAGCGGCAACGAATCAAGTGGTTAGTGCTACGCTGGTGGCAGAGAGAGAAGCAGAGGAGGATGCAGCAGCAACGGCAGGCCCGCCAAGTGACTTGCCGGGGCCGGCCCCGGCAGAGTCTGGTGCCGACAAGGAAAGATCCGCGCAGTCAAGTCAAGCAGTGCAGAAGAGGAAGATGGTGCAGCGCCCAGTCTATTTCGTCAGCTCCCTGTTGCAGGGGGCTAGGTCGAGATATTCTGGTGTGCAAAAGCTGCTCTTCGGCCTTCTTATGGCCTCGAGGAAGCTGCGCCATTATTTCCAAGCACATGACATCACCGTCGTCACTCGCTTTCCGCTGCAACGGATTCTCCGGAACCCAGAAGCAACCGGCAGGATCGTGGAGTGGGCGTTGGAGCTGTCATGCTTTGGTCTCAAGTTTGAAAGTTCTTCAACTATCCAGAGCAGAGCCCTGGCAGAGTTCATTGCAGAATGGACCCCAACGCCAGACGACGAAGTTCAAGAATCAGCGATTCCCGGCAAGGAAACAGATCACGAATGGATCATGTACTTTGATGGAGCCTTTTCGCTGCAAGGCGCCGGTGCCGGCGTGCTGCTTGTCGCACCCACCGGAGAGCACCTCAAGTACGTCATCCAGATGCATTTTTCCCGGGAGAGATCGACCAACAACACGGCAGAGTATGAAGGACTGCTTGCCGGTCTCAGGATCGCGGCAGACCTTGGGATCAAGAAGCTCATCGTCAGAGGTGACTCCCAGCTCGTCGTGAGACAGGTCAACAAAGACTATCAGAGCCCGTTGATGGAAGCGTACGTCAATGAAGTGAGGAAGCTGGAGGAGCGCTTTGACGGTCTTCAGACAGAGCATGTTCCTCGATCAGAGAATAGCATTGCCGATGACCTGTCGAAGCGTGCCGCACTCAAGCTGCCTGTGGAACCAGGGACTTTTGTGCTCCGCTTGACTCAACCATCCGTGTCGCCATCGACAAGGCTTGATAAGAGAAGAAAGTTAAGTACCGGCGAGTACTTCCCGGCAGGGCTTCCCGAAGCCCCCGGCAAGGATCTTGCCGGGAATGACCTGGTTGCCGGTGAGCAGCGGCTTCGCGCAGAACCTCGGGTTCTTGCCGCCGAAGCAAGCGCCCCTGCTGCCGAAGAAATACCGGTTGCCGGTGAGCAGCTGCTCCACCAAGAACCTCAGGTTCTTGCCGTAGAAGCAAATGCTCCCGCAGCTGAAGAGTCGCCTTTAGTCCTTGTCGTCGAGCCACAGGCTCCGGCATGGGCACAGCAAATAGTCCATTTCCTTCAGACAGGAGAACTCCCTGAAGCGCAGGAAGAAGCTGAGAAAGTAGCCCGTCAGTCAAGTATGTACCAGTTCATCGACGACGTCCTGTACAGAAAGAGACCCAACGGTGTGAAATTGAAGTGCATTCCTCGGGAGGATGGACTAGAGCTGTTGGCGGAGATTCATGGGGGCATATGTGGATCCCACATAGGCTCGAGGGCCCTTGTCGGCAAGGCATTCCGGCAAGGATTCTTCTGGCCTACTGCCCTCCAAGATGCAACGGCACTAGTAACCAAGTGTGAAGCGTGCCAGTTTCATTCGAAGCAACTTCATCAGCCAGCTCAAGCTCTCCAGACGATCCCTCTCTCTTGGCCCTTCTCGGTCTGGGGGCTCGACATACTGGGTCCCTTCCCCCGCGCTGCCGGGGGCTTCGAGTACTTGTACGTTGCTATCGACAAGTTCACGAAGTGGCCAGAAGTGGAAGCAGTGAGGAGGGTGACAGCTCAGTCAGCAGTCAAGTTCTTCAAGGGGATTGTGTGCCGTTTTGGTGTGCCGAACAGGATCATCACCGACAACGGTACGCAGTTCACTAGTCGCACCTTCATGCAGTACGTCCAAGACCTTGGCGGCAAGATCTGTTTTGCCTCTGTTGCTCACCCGAGAAGCAATGGCCAAGCGGAAAGGGCGAACGCTGAAGTGCTGCGTGGTCTCCGGACCAGAACTTTTGACAAGCTGCGCAAGCATGGAAGACGCTGGATTGATGAGCTGCCGGCGGTTCTTTGGTCGATCAGGACGACGCCAAATCGAGCCACCGGCCAGACGCCCTTCGCTCTGGTCTACGGAGCGGAGGCAGTTCTCCCCACGGAACTCATATACGGGTCACCTCGAGTGCTCGCTTATGATGGGCTTGAGCAAGAGCAGCTGCGGCAAGATGACGCGCTGCTCCTTGAGGAGAACCGTCTTCGGGCTGCTGTGCGAGCCGCTCGCTACCAGCAAGCTTTGCGCCGCTACCATAGCCGCAAGGTTCGCGCCCGGAGTCTTGAGGAAGGCGACCTTGTTCTTCGGCGCGTTCAGTCGGCCAAGAATTCCAACAAGTTAACGCCGAAGTGGGAAGGCCCTTACCGGGTAGTGCGAGTCACCAGGCCTGGCGCGGTCCGCCTGGAGACCGAAGAGGGCTTGCCAGTGAGCAACTCCTGGAACATCGAGCACCTTCGCAAGTTCTACCCGTAAGGCGCGGTTGTTCGGGTTTCTTGCTGTGATAGCGATACGGCCAGCAGGCTGCTGACGACCCGAATCCAGCGCTCGCGGCAGCGTAACGCTCCGGCAAGATCCCGACAACGCCATTCTGTACGAGTGTTGCCGGATGGCATGTAATCCTTTGTACAGAGCAGGCGCATCCTTTGTGCATATCTAATAAGATCTGTGTGCTTTACATTTCTTGTTGATTTCATGTCATATATATGCATGTATTATCTGAGATGTGTATTGCACCCGATCCCGGTAAGAGCTAACGAACCGTCAAGGTTCCATACATTTATTTTCTCTTCTTTCTTTTTCTCAAGAGATAGAAGATTCCCTCGCGCGCAAATTTGCCGGGGGGGGGGGGGGGGGGGAAGGAGAATGGTGGTATGGATCCCAGACGACGTTCAAAGTTGGCGCCTTGCCGGAAAAAGAAGAATAGCGATGAAAAGCAGAGCTAAGTTGCTGAACCCCTTAAGCAGATTTTGATTTTTGTAAGGCTGTATTCCCTTGAACGATTTCGGCTTTGTATGGAAAACCTGCACGCGATGGAATCTTGTCGTGATCGGCTGCGCCCTTACTCTGTTTCGAGTCCGCTCAACAGTCTAGGTGGCCGCGCTGAAAGCGTGAAGATTTCTTGCCGTGAGAAGCACCTCCCGCAAGCTGCTGACGACTCGAATCCAGTGCTCGCGACGGGGTTATGCTCCGGCAAGTTCCCAGCAAAGCGTAGGGTATACGCCATACAGAGAGAAATTGAACAAAGGGAATAGCATGCCATAATTCAAAGAGAGCAAATTATATTACATCCAGTGCTTGCCACGTTTCTGACATAAGGCAAATTGTCTTTTACATGGAACGCTGGCGGCAAGATGAGGAAGAGATGAGGCGGATGTGGCTAGTCCCGGCGATCGCCCTCGACCCTCTTCACCTGGCTCACCCGATCGACGATGGGCGCGACAAGCTCTTCGAGAGCCTTGACGTCCGCGTCCTTCGGCAAGCTCTTCGAGGCTTTGGAGAGGTCGATGCCAGGGTTCCTGTACACCACCTTCATCAACACCTTGCAGAGGACGAGCTGGCAGAGTTTCCGGGATTCGTCGGCCAGCTTGCTTGTCTGGTTCGCCTGGAGTAGCTTGAGGGCGTCGACGAGCTTGTCGAAGAACATGGTTAGCCTGGCGCTTGAGGAGTTGTCGTCGACAGAATATCCGAAGCCCGGCAAGTCCATGGCCTCCAGCTCCGCGCCAAGCTTCTCGACGACGTCCGCCAGCCTGGCAGTCCAGAGCTTCACGCTAGAAGTGTACTCGTTGTGGGTGGTGGCGGCGTTCTGGAGCAACTCTTGTTCGTCGTGGAGGTCTTTGACAAGAGTCCTCTCGCGAACTCGGGCAGCCTCAAGAGACTCCTCCAGCGTGGATAGCTTCAGCTTCAGATCTTCAATGGAGTCCTTGGCGGAGGAAAGCTGCTGGACCTTCTCGGATGCGGCAGCCTGCGTCTCCATCAGGCTGTGGAGAGCCTTGTCTCTCTCGGCCTCGAGTGCTGAGACCTTCTTGCCGTGGTCCTCGAGAGCGGCCTCCAGCTGCTTCGTTTTCTCCTCCAGCAAGTTCTTGGCGGTCTCCGCAGCTCCGGCAGCGTCGAGGGCCTCTTTGAGCTTGCCGGCGTGGTCTTCAGTTAGAGCTCTGAGCGTCTTCAAGTGTTTCTGCTCAAGCTCCTGGACCCGCCGTGCAACAAGACTTTCGAGCTCTTCATCCTTATTGCGAAGCTTGGCGGCAAGCGCCGCCTCGCGCGCGGCAAGGTCCTCTTCTTGAGCGTCAAGGCTGATGCGGCGCTGCGTCAAGAGGGCTTCTGCCGCGGCGGCTTGCTGGGCGGCCTCCTCCTGCGCTTTCTCGATGTCTGATTGCTTCAGCAGGAGGATGTTCCGCTCTTCCGCCAGCTGCTCCCGGTAAATATTCAGCTCTTGGAGGGCCTCGCCGTACCAAGCCTGTGTCTCCGTGACGCGTTGTTGGAAGTCTCCTTCTGCGGCCTCGACGAGCGCTACCCGGGAGTCCAGTTTCTCCTTCCGGGCGCGGTAGAGCGTTTGGAGCTTCTGATAGTTGTCATTCATGGCTTGAAGTAGCTGCTCCTCCTTGAGCTCACTGGCGGCGGCGGCGGTGATTTCCCCGTCAAGATGTTCTCCTTCAACCAGCTCTTCGATGTTTGCCGACCCCGGCATGCTGACAACGTTTTTGCCGGCCCTGATGTATTGGCTTGAGGAAGGGGCCTGGGACGACGAGGGTTGGTCTTCGGCAGTTGAGGGCCCCGCGGCAGTAGAAGCGCCTGGCGCTCCTGCGGCGGAAGCGCCGTCAGTATGGCCGCGGGTCTCCTCGCCGGCTCCCTCGGCGGACATCTTGGCGGCCTCCTCTTGCGCGGCCTTGGCGGCCTCAGCGGCAGCGGCGTTGGCGGCCTCGGCGGCAGCGGCCTTGGCGGCCTCAACGGCAGCAGCCTCGGCGGCAGCAGCTTTGGCGGCCTCGGCGGCGGCATGCTTGGCGGCCTCCTCGGCAGCAACCTTGTCGGCTTCAGTGGCGGCATCCTTGGCAGTCTCTTCAATGACAACGTCAGTGTCCAAGAGCTCTGTCAGAAGAAGATTGAAAGCCAAGGAGTTGATTAAGATGAAGCTGGGAAGGAAGTTCAAGAAGACAAAAAGAAGAAAAACCAAAGCGACAAGAGTTCTTTGGGGCAAGTAACTTTACCTGCGTCAAGGAAGGGGTTGCCGGAGCTTACGCTTGCCGGCCCCTCCTCATCGTCGTGGTAGAGCTTGCCCGAGGACTCGCCCCTGGGCGGTGTGGTCGACGGAGGTGGCATGGCAGAGGCAGCTCCCGTTGTTGCTTCTCGCTGTTGTTCCGCTCCTGCACGCCCGGAGATGTCAGCAGAGAAGATGCACTCCCCGGCACGCGCCAGTGGTTAGTGAGTAGAAGACTCACGCTGGGGGCTGCGCCGGGGGCTGCGTCGAGGGCTGCATCGAGGGTTGCGTTCTGGGCTTGACTCCGAGCTGACGAGAACCGTTTCCGGCGCACCCGAGGCGCTTGCCGGCGGCTCGACGCTTGTTGAGGTCTTGGCCCTCTTCGCCATCCTCTGCGCCAGAGTCTCCGTATCCCTGAGGAGGCAAAAACAGAGCGAGTTAATCAAGCAAAACTGGAAGGATAAGGATCGAAGCTGTGGCGGGACTCTTACTCTTCTTCTTCTTCCTCGGAACTGATGGCGGAGAGGTCGAAGCCGACCCCCGCCGCGGTACCTGACGGAGGAGGAGGAGTGGTCCTGGGCCGCTTGGCAGCGGCAGGTTGCGGTGCGGCCTCGTCGGCCGCCCCTTTGCCGGAAGCCTCGCTGCTTGAGGAAGGTTGGCGGGCTGGAGCGCCAGTGGCGTTCTTCCGGAGGACGCGCCTCTTCCTGTGTTGAAGAGCTGGGGGCTCTTCCTCCTCCTCTTCTTCCTCTTCGGCGGCGCCTCCGGCAGAAGAGCTCCCGGCAGCGGCTCCGCTCGGCTCCCCGGCAGCCTGACTTCGCCCGGCAAGATCTTCCCGCAGCAAGTCCTCGTCTTCGCTGGACTCAGTGCTGCCGGCTTCTTCGGCAAGGTTCGCCTCTTCCGCCCTGCTGGCGATGTAGGCGAGCTCCTCCTCCGTGGTGGCACGGACAAGGTTCTCCCCGCGGTTGGCCTTCTCCGTCAAGTTGTCGAAGAACGCCAGCGCCTGCTCCGCGGACGGCTCGATCCACCTCTCGTCGATGCTATGGGCATTGAACACCGGCATCATGGCGATGATGGAGGTCAACGACGAGTTGTTGCATAGTGGGACGACGCCTGCCGGCAAGTCTCCCACTGCTCCAGATTTGAACAGCTGTTGGCAGAGGGCCGCGTGCCCTATGGCTGTCAGATCATTATCCAGCCCAGGCCGCACCCTCATGACGTCGGCGGCGTTCGCGTACTCCCAGGCAGGGCGCCCCTTGTTCTGCAGTGGGGCGATGCGTCGGCGAAGGAAATCCGAAGCAATCATCTCCACCTTCAACCCGGCAGCCTTGAGGCGCAGTATCCTGGTGATGGCGATGGTGAGCTTGCTGTCGTCAGGGTCCGCGGCGCCCCAATCCTTGCCGCGGACCACCTTCTGCTTCCGCACCTCGCAGAACGGTTTGGGCTCCTTTTCCCGGACCCAGCACCACTTGCCGCGCCACTCATCCCATCTCTCGCGGTAGAGCCCCTCTGGATACGTCTCCTTGGTTGCCGTCCTCGGAATCCAAGCGATGCTGCCGGAGAGGGCGTCGCCCTTTTGGATGCGGGGGTAGAAGTAGTGCCGGAAAAGTGCAGTGCTCGGGATGACCCCAACGAAATTCTCGCAAAGGTGCGCGAAGACGGACATGCAAGTCACGGCATTCGGCGTAAAATCTAGCAGCTGGAAGCCGTAGGTGAGCATGATATCTACGAAGAAATCCGAGTACGGAGGACAGAGGCCGCACCAGAAGTAATCGGCAAAGAAGGGATAATCTCCTGGCTCTGCCTTATGAGAAGCTACACTCACTTTGGTGGCTGGATGCGCCGTGGTCTCAGTCGCCCATGCGAACTGGTACCTCTTCTTCAAGGTCTCCGCATCAAGCGTCGAGGGGAAGACAGCGCGTTCCTTCCGCATCTTCGCCAACCTGCTCTCCACGGCGGCCGCTTCCGCCGCCTTGCCCTTGCTCGACTTGGGCGGCATGGTGGCTGTGGAAGTGGGCGCTGAAGGCGTCGAGAGCGCGGTGGAGGAGGATGGAGGAAGACAGGCTCTGCTTTGGGCGCGAGGAAGAAGACGATGGCGACGGCTCTGAGATTGAGATTGGAAAGGCGGAGGGGGTAAATGAGCAGTGCCCTCTGCGATTCCCTTTTTATGGGGAAGGCGCGAGGCAGGCTCTTTACCGCCCGCTTTTGCAGTGGAGTTTCCGCCCGCGTCTCCCACGTCGCGCGATTAATGCGCGTAGTGGAGGGGCGTGGTAAAAGAGATAATGATTGCGAGCAGTTATTCCCTGCCACGCGTGCCCGTGCACTGTTTTGGGCCTAGCCCAACAGGCCTGGCACCCGTGTGTGGCCTAGGCCCGGGGGCACCTGTCGGTGTACTAAAGTATGGGTCCTTTTAGTACCCCTTACTTGTGCACGGGCAGTAGTAGCCGTACCGCGGCAGGCCTTGCCGGGGAATAGCTAGGAGTAATCACGAGGCTAAGATGCCAAGGAGACGTTCAAGTCAACGACCAGACAGAAGACCAAAGGGTTGCGGAGGCCCGGCAAGACCCTTGCCGGCAAGGCCTCGCGCCCGGCAAGGATTTGGTCCCGGCAAGCCCCGGGCCCGGCAAGGATTTGGTCCCGGCAAGCCCCGGGGCCGGCAAGGACTCAGCCCCGGCAAGGCTCTGCACAGTGCAGCGCTATCGCTCCAGTGCAGCGGCCAGCCTTGTCGTTTAGGGCTTGTCCTCATGATGACGTGGTGCGATGCTGGCCACGAGATGCTTAAGCGGTGCTGATGGGATGGCTGCTTTTGCCCATCCCCTGTAAAGCTTTTCCAAGCCCGAGACGCTAAGGGACACCTCGACGGACACCTCACGGTGCATTTAATGAGTTTGTCCTAAGCCGTCAGGGTTAGGTATGATAACACTGTGGTAATACTGTAGCTACTTTCCACCTCATGCCTCATCCCGTACGCCACTGTGGTAGCCCCTTTGACCCATATAAAAGGAGGCCCGAGGCGTACAGGGAGGGGGGGACTTCAGATGGCCCATTCTGTTTGTGCAGCTACTGAGTACTGTAGCTCCCAGAACTTGACCAAGAACATCCACAATTAATACAATCAAAGCAGGAGTAGGGTTTTACGCATCCGTGCGGCCCGAACCTGGGTAAATCCCCGTGTGCTGTTCGTTAGTTCTGCTCTTTGTGCAATCCTCTCCCCTTGACGAACCGTAAAGGGGTCCGCTCGATAGCGATCCCATAGGTGTTCGTTTCCCACGACACCTTTGGCGCGCCAGGTAGGGGGATCGAGGTTGTGCGAACCTGATCCAGCGATCAACGCGTCAGATCTCCGATCATCTTCACCACCATGGCTCCCAAGAAAAAGGGTTTCATGGCGGTTGGTCCATCTGCATCCGTCGTGCCTGATGCTGCGCGCACAGGCGACGGGGTAGACGCGGGTGGAGGAGGTGGAGGCTCCGAGCTTCCACGGCGGTCCGGCGATCCGAGCCGGACGAGCAACAGGTCCAAGGATGGAGCCGCGCAACCTGCGGGTGGTGCAGCGACTTCCAAGGATGGAGCGGCGCCTTCCAGGACGAATACGCCGGCGCACGCACCGCGACCTTCTCAGGACGCGCGTGACGTGCGGCCTCAAGACATTGGTGGTTCTAGGCGTCCGCATGAGAAGACCCCTGCGCATCACCCCCAGGGTGTGCAGGGCCAAGATCCGCGCCAGCGCGCTGGTGGAAGCCGCGCGCGGGTGCAGAGTCGTGATGGTGCTCCTTCTAACCCTGTTAGGAGTCTGAGCACCTCACGTTCTTCGCACCTGTCGCCGCCGCCTACGCCAGCAGAGGCGTTGGCGCGAGCTCAGCTGCTCCTAGACTTCCCTCCCGCCGCGGAGAAGCTAGACGAGTGGCGAGCCGCTATCCAGAGCCTCATCGGCCTAGCCAACAATGACGTACCGCAGCAGGGTGAACCCTCGCGGCTGCACTCGTCTAGGCTGGTGCGTGGCGATGGAGAGAAGACCGGAGCTGGAACGACTACGTTGCGTTCCCCTCCACTGCATCAAGAGCGGTCGTTAACTCGACGGACCAGTGCCCGTGAGGATGGTTCCACGGCGTCATCTGATCCGCGGGTTCGCCGCGATCAACGTCACGTTCTTCGAGAGCGGAAGAAGGAGGACGCTCGAACCACCATCGAGCGTCGAAGGGTGTCGGGGTGTCGGGGCAACGACGATGTCGTGAGAGAGAGAGAGGGAGGTGGGATGGCATCCTCCATCCCGATTGGCTCAGGATCTCCCCGGTGGCCGCGCCGAGGGAGAGGGATGGCGTCCTCCATGCCGACTGGCTCGGGGTCTCCCCGGCGGTCACGCCAAACCTCTCAGCGAGGCTGCCGTGCAGCTCATGGCCACGCAGGTGGTGGGATGCAGGTTGCAGCACACACTGTAACGTGGAAGCATGGATCACTTTTGGGGAAGTAAACCCATATAAAGGGCTCATTTGAAAAATGCACCATAGATGCTGGGCATGCAAGATTAGGACCTGAGATGAACAAACTTACATAGTTTTGGGACAAAACTGCAGTTTCAAAGTTATAGGACTAAACTGACACAGCTCCAATAGTTTTAGGACCCAAAACTGCAGTTTCAAAGTAACAAGACTAAACTGACACACCTATAATAGTTTTAGGACTTGTGATGCATTTTACTCTTATATTATCATAAGAGGGATATTTAGCTCTTTATTTGGTTTATTATAAAGGACCACACTAACGGGTGACCATTCCGTTTTTAAGCTATAGATATAAAGGACTCTCTCCTCCCCTCTAATTACATGCATGCATTAGAATGACTCCATCTTCTCCCATGTGCACTCCCCCTCTAATTACATGCATGCATGCACTAGAGGACAAAGAGTTGATGTCATCCTAGATTTTTCCCATTTCAAAATGTTTTCTAGCTCAAACCATCTTGTCTGATTCAAAATCCGTTTTCACCATTAAATCCGTCGCGACAAGATCTTCAAAACTAGATGTCATGTTGGTATGTTCTGAAAACTTTTTTTGGGGTCAGAAGTTACCATGCTACGTTGGTTACCATGCCTGCAGTACGTAAGTTATCATGGTGTGTACACAGAAGTTACCAGAGGTAGAAAAAACGGTCCTCCAACCTTCTCCCTCACATGCACATGCTTGCATGCAGAAAAAAGCAAAAGTGATGATGTCAGCCTAGATCCACTCCAATTTCAAAAATTCAAAATGGTTTGTACGTCAAACCGACAGTCCGATTCAAAATCTGTTTTCATCATTAAATTCGCCGCGACGAGATCTTCAAAACTAGATCCTATGTTGGTATGTTTCGCCGATTTTTTTAGTCAAAAGTTATGACGCATGGGCTACACAAGTTACCACGTCTGCAGTATGTAAGTTACCTTGGCATTTACATTGGAGTTACCATGGGTATAAAAATAGTTTCCCCACCATTCTCCCCACATACACATGCATGCATGCACTAGAGGACAAAAGTTGATGTCAGCCTAGATTCACTCCAATTTTGGTTTGTCTCTCAAACGGTCGGTCTGATTCAAAATCCATTTTCACCATTAAATCCGTCGCGGTGAGAGGTTAGAAACTAGATCCCATTTATGTTTCAACGACTTTTTGGGGTCAAAAGTTACCTAGTCTTACCACCCCTATGGTATCTAAGTTGACACGTTTTTTTTACACCGAATTTACTCGGGTTATGTTTTCAACAACTTCTTTTCTCTGGTCAAATTTATCGCGGTATTTGTACCTAAGTTATCAGGTCTGTCGTGTGTATATTACCATGCTATTTACACAGAAGTTATCGGGGGTATGTTTTCAATAACTTTTTTCCCTGGGTCGAAGTTACCGCGGTATTTGGATGTAAGTTATTAGTTCTGTGGTGCATATATTACCATGCTATTTATACAGAAGTTACTGGGGTATGTTTTCAACAATTTTTTTCCCCGTGTCAAAGTTATCACGGTGTTTGTACGTAAGTCGTCAGCTCTACAGTGCGTAAACTATCATGATATTTACACAGAAGTTACCGGGGTATGTTTTAACAACTTATTTTCCTGGGTCAAAAGTTACCCCGCTGTTTGTTATCAGGTCCACGGTGTGTAAATTACCATGCTATTTATATGGAAGTTACCGGGGTATGTTTCAATAATTTTTGTTCCCAGATCAAAGTTCGTGTAGATACAAAGTAGTTATCAACATAGAGATTAAATAGTTACCAACTGTGTAGTATGGACGGTGCCGTTGTGTAACTAAAAGTTGGCATTGTTGATAACTGTAGCATATGCCACTGGGTAACTACATAGTTGCTACGGAGGCTAGGTAGACCGTAGCCGTTGGATTTGGCGAGAATCACCGGCATTCACCTCGTCTTCGGGGCATCGTGCAAAATTCGTCCTACAACAAAGTCTCCTCATGCAGTGTTAACCACCAACAAAAAAGTTAAACACAAAAGTATGACGGGTGACCGAGCCGGTCAAACTCCTAATTTGCTGGTTCCATGTCCTGACTGCTACTAGGTTCAACCGCGATTCGTGTGGAGAGAAATAGGATCTAACTTAGCATTCATGCATAAGTGATTTGGTAGCCTAGTTGGTAGTGGGCTTTAGTCCTCCCTCAGGAGGTTCCAAGTTTGAATCCCACCTGTAGCGCAATTTTTTGCATTAAAGCCTAGAGAAGGAAACAAACGGAAAACTAACCACGGGGAGGTACGAGCAGAATGTGTGAGGTAACTGCCGGAAAAACAGGCAGGTGGTGCGATAGAAAGCGAATAGAAATCGAGAAAGAAAAGTGCGAGCGTTAGATGCGGATTGTGCGGCTCCCGGGTCGTTCGGAGGTATCCCTAAAATTAAGGCGTTCGCCAGTTAGCTTTTTTGTATTATAAAATTATTAGTACAATTAGTAGCTATCTATCTCTACACCGTGGCTCCTTTATGGCCATTTCTAAGATTTCATATTTGTAGCTTCTTTTCTTCTCTTTGCTTGCTTTGGTGAGAGGGATGTCACCCTTGTTTATAGTTCTACAATGTAGATACTGCCATGTGGCAATAATTGTCCAAACCCTATGGTAGATATTATCTCTACTCTAGAATTCTCCACAATTATCTAAGTGCTAGATATTTCTTATGCATGAATATTTAAGATCCAATACCTAAAATATCTAGATCTAAGTTTTTTCTAACTATAGGATTCTCCTCCAAAAGATCTACACCATGATTATCTTTGATTTCTCTAGTCTTTTTCTCAAATCCTCCTCATGTATAATACGTAAAAAATATTATATCTTATTGCAACTTTCTCAATATTTCTCGAACCTTCCAAATATGCATTGCTTATTTCTCAACACTTTTATTTGGTAATGCAGCTCCTGTTTGGATTTTATGATCATGGATGTCATCAAGATTACCCTGGCCGGGCTCTTAGAAACTACATTGCATTCCTGAGCCCGCGGTGGAAAATCGAGAAAGTTCAGTTCTTGTGCTACAGAGAAAGGCGTGGGGAACCTGATCTAGAGAAATCCCTTATTGGTGAAGCATCATTTGCAGCACCTCATGGTATTATGATCGATCTGAATAAGATCCTCACAATCTCACTAGTAATTGTTTTTAACATTGGTTGTGATTACAGGCTGGGATGGCTCTGATTATGTGCCTGAAATTATTGGATGGGAAGGAGAAAAGGCTGGGGATCGAAAGAAAGAAAAGATACTGAAACCCATTGATCTTTATTCACTGAATCCAGTAAGGTAGATGAAGATTGTTTACCTTCCTTTGCACATTATCATCAACAAATGCAATCTATTTGATTGTTTATCCTATACAGACAGGATGAAGAAAAACAGGTGATGCACTTGAAGCTTATGGGATGGCGACATCCCTCTCTTGATTTAAACAAGTTGCATAGCGTTCGATGCCTTGTGTTGGGTGCTGGAGCACTTGGCTGTGAAGTTTCTCGCTTACTCATGGTTTGTACTTTGGGCTACCACTATATCTATGCTCCCTTGTAACGAACTGTAACACTCTCCCTTCCAACAAATTTAACAGTATATGCCCTTACACATGTTTCCTACCTTTTTAATTTTGGTGGAACCAAATCTTCAGACCTGGGGTGTACGGAAACTAACAGTGGTTGATGGTGGTTGTGTTCCCATTCCTGACGTAGTCAAACAATCACTCTACGTAGATAATGATTGTGGTGTCCCAAGAGCAACGGCGGAGCCGGGAATTATACGTAAGGGGGGCCGAACATTGAACTAAAAAAACGAGACCATCCACGACTAGCCCTTAAAGACATATTTTTATAGAAAAAATCTCAAAGCACCACGGGCTACCTAGGTATGAGCCCAGGTGGACTAGGTCGCTCCTTGCGAGCCTAGCCTCACCCTATTCTCTGAACATTGAACTAAACTCTTCTAAAATGCAACATGGTATATGGATTACGGAATATGTTTGATTTTTTTTCCTGGAAAAATATATAGGAACGACCGTGGGTATACTAAAATATGTAGCATTATTACGAAGTATTGATAACATAGACATATGTACAATTGAATGGTGATGATTGACGAACGAACAATTATCAATCAGATTGCGTAGACCTTTAACTGTTTTTAATCCACCGATTGATATTTTTAAGGTCCTCCCGCGAAAAGAAAAGAAGATATTTTTAAGGTTCTACGTTGATAACATGTCAGTCTAAATTTATTTATTTATTTTGAAACAAAGTAATCAAGAGGTATTTATAAATTTCAACACCAAATTTTGCCTTGTCCACATATAATTTGCCTCTCTAGTCATCCTACATAAGCGCAGAACAGGAGCAGGAATGAAAAATAAGCAAGGGCACTCGTTTGCGTGTGTGTGGCTGAACCGCTAAAGCAATAGGAGCAAAAGTCAAAAAGGCATTCACTTTTCACTACTTAGTAGGATCTTCTGTGAGCAAGCATCTACTCTATTTCACCAAAATGCTGTTTGGGAGAGAGAAATAGGAAAGGCCACATAGTTCTATACATAGCTAAGCTGGGGTCTTCAAAAAATTTCTGGATGTTGGGGGGAGCCGTGGCCCCTGCTGGTCCCCCCCTGGCTCCGCCCTTGCCCAAGAGCCACCGCGATAGTTCCACATCTAAAAGAGAGATGTCCTGCAGTCGTAAGTCGTTGCTACCTTTATCTTGAAATATTACGTTTCCTACAGATCTGTTTGTTGATAACAATTGCTACCTTTTAGGAGGTTGAAGGCATCCAGATGGAAATACCAGTGCCTGGGAATCCGGTTTCTCCAACCAAAATGTCAAGTGTGCTTGATAATTGCAAGCGTCTTCAAGCATTAGTAGCTTCCAGTGATGTGGTCTTCTTGTTGACTGACACATGGGAGAGTAGATGGTTTCCAACTCTACTGTGTGCAAACGAAAATAAGGTAAATCTCAGACACATTATTCATGTGCGGGGTTGCAATAATTCTCAGCTCATATTGACCAAGGATACTTAATGGCTTAAGAGGATAATTAATATATTCCAGTCATGTGGTTCAATTAAATAAGTAATATATCCCCCATCTTTCTACATCATATAGTGGCTCTTGGGAACTAAAGGTCTTCTGTCTCCACTGCAGATGGCTATCACTGCAGCATTAGCATATGACAGTTACCTTGTCATGCGGCATGGTGCTGGTCCAGGACATAATTTATCTACCGAAGATGCTCTTGGTCACCAAAGATTAGGCTGTTGTTTCTGCAACGACACGACTTCTTTTGTCAATGTATACCAGATAAAGACTTACATTTGTGGAAATGTTCACCTTTTGTTTCTGTTTTATACTAACAATTTTGACACCCAGTTCCTTAATATAATTTCATATTTGCTTGCTTGTATTGTTTTGCAGTTAGTCTCTAATGAAACAGTATCCCTGTCTGGGTTGACCTCGATTGCATCTGGCAAAGCAGTGGAGCTCTTTGTGAGGATATTACATCATGAAGAGGGGTAAACTACTAAATTCCTGAAAGATAAGTCCATAAATGTAATTTTTGTATGTATGTCAGTAATAATGATGAAGAGTAGTTGATTACAAAGTTCAAAATGGCGCCGGGTGTTGAATATGCGTTTTGGGGCCTACTTGTGTGTAGCTTGTTTATGCGTGCCAAGGGGTCCCGTACAGTACTGTACGGACAGGCGAGCAGGACAGAGCTGGGATGGCTGGGGAAGTTGGTTTTCAGCAAGCCAAATATAGGAATATCAGTAATAAAGCCTTTCAAGTTGTCTATGTTGCAGATTATAGTCATGTGCCCATGTATATACTAAAATGTACCCCTTTCAGTCCTTAACAAGTTGTGGTAGGCTAATTCTTTGGTGATATTCCTCGGATCTCTCTTTACAGACTCCTTCCATGTCAAGTTTGCTCTACCCCGACCTCACTTGACATTATCAGCACGCTTTAACTGTCCGCTATGCACTGGCGCTTTTGGAGGCCTGCATTGTATATACCCAAACCATCTCAGACGATGTTAGACATGCTTCTCTTCAATTGGTGCTACCCCAACTCTATCACGAATATCATCATTCCGGACATGATCCTTTCTTATGTGGCCACATATCCATCTCAACATGTGCATCTCTGCTACACCTAACTGTTGGACATGTCGCTTTTTAGTTGGCAACATTCAGTGCCACACAACATCGTAGGTCAATCGACGTCCTATAGAACCTGCCTTTTAGCTTTTGTGGCATTCTCTTGTCACAGACGCCAGAAGCTTGGCGCCACTTCATCCATCTTGCTTTGATTCGATGGCTCACATCGTCATCGATATCACCATCCTTATGCAACATTGACCCGAAATATCGGAAGGTGTACCTTTGAGGTACCACGTGTCCATCAAGGCTAACCTTCTTCTCGTGCCTAGTAGTATTGAAATCGCACCTCGTGTACTCGGTTTTAGTTCTACTAAGCCTAAAACCTTTCGATTCCAAAGTCTGTCTCCACAACTCTAACTTTCTATTAACCCCCATCCGACTATCGTCGACTAGCACCACATTATCTGCAAAGAGCATACACCATGGGATATCTCCTTGTATATCCCTTGTGACCTCATCCATCACCAAAGCAAAAAGATAAGGGCTCAAAGCTGATCCTTCATGTAGTCCTATTTTAATCGGAAAGTCATGAGTGTCACTTGTTCGAACACTTGTCACAATATTATCGTACATGTCCTTGATGAGGGCAATGTACTTTGTTAGGACTTTGTAGGCCCACCACATGACATTCCACGGTATCTTATCGTAGGCCTTCTTCAAGTCAACGAACACCATATGTAGGTCCTTCTTTTGCTCCTTGTATCTCTCCATAAGTTGTCATACCAAGAAAATGGCTTCCATGGTCGACCTCCCAGACATGAAACCAAACTGATTAATGGTCACGGTTATCATTCTTCTTAAGCGCTGCTCAAATTCTCTCCCATAGCTTCATTGTATGGGTCATCAGCTTAATCCCACGTAATTAGTACAACTTTGAACACCCCCTTGTTTTTGAAGATTGGTACTAGTATACTCTGCCTCCATTCTTCGGGCATGTTGTTTTCCTGAAAAATGAGGTTGGAAAAACTTAGTTAGTCATAGCATCGCTGTCTTCGAGACCTCTCCACACCTCAATGGGGATATAATCAGGGCCCATCCCCTTGCCTCCTTTCATCCTTTTTAAAGCCTCCCTCAGACTCGTGGATTCTGTCGTAGAGAACGCCTGTTGGTATCATCAAAGGAGTCATCCAGTTCAATGGTAGAGCTCTCATTCTTGCCATCTATGCTTGATCTCCTCGTCCTTCACCAGAAGCCGATCTGCTTTGTCCTTGATGCATTTGACTTGGTTGACATCCCTCGTCTTCCTCTCTCGGATTGTAACCATCTTATTGATGTCCCTTTTGCCTTCCGTCGTGTTTAAACGCTGCTAGAGGTCCTGACCAGATATTTTCCCGAGGAGCTAGTTGCCATGTTCCAGTGCCTGTTTTGTTTTGCCCCTTTCGAGTTGAAATTTTAATGTCATGAGTTGAAACTCTTTTTTCAAAGTGTTCTTGAATGAAAATTTGAGTGTTTGAGATCCAGATCTGATTGCTTGCACGTTTTGATATTTAATTTAATTGGACTGGAGGAAGGGTCCTGTGCTACGTTCCCAAAGAGCCCATGTAAATAGGCGCCTCAACCCTAAAAGTAAAGGAAACTTACAGTCCATGTACATCGTGCCTCAAGGATTGCATCATAATTCATACCTCTTGCAGGATACATACTCCAGGAGATATTGCTGGTATGGACACTGAACATCCGCTTGGTTTATTGCCGCATCAGATGCAAGGATCACTCCCAGAGTGTGCTTTATCAACTGTGATAGGCAATTCCTCAAACGATTGTACTGCATGTTCTAATGGTGTAAGTATATTATAGGACACATGGCGCTATATTATAAGATTTTGTTGATTGCGATGTTCCAGATTATAGCACACCTAACACTATATATATTAGAAGAGTTCTGTATATTCTGTGATGTTTCTCCTTCCTAAACATTTCAGGTAATTTCTGAATATAGAAGAGAAGGATTGGATTTTATTATGAAAGCAATAAACCAACCAACATATTTGAAGGACCTTACAGGTGTTTCTAATAATTTGATTAAGCCGGACACTTGTTTGACATTGCCTGCCAGCTTCCCTGTAAATTCTGGGAAGTTGTCTAGTGTTCGATGTCTAATTTTAGGTGCTGTAACTCTTGGGTGTGATGTAGCTCGCATTCTTATGGTTAGTGTTATGGTTGATGCTACTTTTATGTTGAACTACAGAGTATAATCACAGAACATCTTGTTAATCATGCTGGATACCAACTTGCCAGGATTATGGTGTTCGGAAGCTGACAGTGGTTGACAGTGGTCGTGTTGGTGTGTCAAATTTGGCAAGGCAATCACTTTACACATATGGTGACCGTGATGTCCCGAAAGCAACAGCGATATGCAGGCATCTAAAAGAGAGATGTTCGTCAGTGGTGAGTTTTCACTTCCTCTCAAGACAGTACTTCAATTTTTTTAGGACATTTTCATCTCAATTTCTGCCTTGTAGGGGGCTGAAGGAGTTCAAATGGAAATGCCGATGCCAGGGCATCCAGTGTCATCTAAGGAAGCAGCTGGTGTGCTTGATAATTGCAAGCGTCTCCAGAAGTTAGTAGCGACCCATGATGCTGTGTTCTTGTTGACTGACACAAGGGAAAGTAGGTGGCTTCCAACACTTCTCTGTGCGAATGAAAACAAGGTAAACTCTGTCCATATTCTTGAATAATTTACACATTGGAAGTTCTAAATCCAATGCCTCTTGTCAAACTGCAGATTGCTATTACTGCAGCCCTTGGATTTGATAGCTACCTTGCCATGCGACATGGAGCTGGTCCAGGAACAAATTCTGAAAGTCCAAATGTGGTTGTTGCGACGACTAGGCTGTCTGCGGAAGATGTTCTTGGCCGTCAGAGACTGGGCTGTTACTTCTGCACGGACGTTATTGCTCCAGTTGATGTAATGTTTGTTGCCAGAGATTTTTGAATCGCACTTATTTCCTCGATATGTTATCTACTACAACCAACTTATGAGATGTTTGTAAGGAACTGGATGGGATCACCACGATCTATTCACTCACAGATACAATTTCGAGTCTAGTCTCTCGATCACACGAAGAACAGAGATTACATGAGATGGGGAAGGAGGTAGGGGAAGAACAGAGGTAGGGGAAGGAGAGGAAGGTAGCCGCCGTGCCAAGCTGTTCGTGATCCACTGGATGCCCCTCCCGTCGCCTTGTCTCTGGTTCTTATCGTCTCGGTAGTTCCCGAACGGGCCAGGCCTGTTAGCTGGTCCAAGGGCCAGCCCATGTACATGATGACAGGGGGGCTCCTAACATCCCTCCCTTCTTGAAATGCGGCTTGCCCCCAAGCCGCTGTCATGAAGAGCTCGCCAGGATCCCAGGGTGCTTGAAGGTCCTTGATCATACCGGAGTGGCCGTGGTAGTTGTTGTGGTAGTAGCCATAGTTGAGGTGGACTTGAATGAGTTCGGAGAAGCGGTCATGGTTGAGGTAGTGGTCGCTGCCATGGGGAACTTTGTCGAGGAAGCCAATGCCGTCTCTGACATCCCTCCCTTCTTGAAGAGCTACTTGTACACCAGCTGATGTCATGTAGAAGTCAGTGACATAAAGTCCAATCACCAGGATTGAACAGCATGGCAAGCATCTTGTTTGCTGTTGTAGTTGAGACTTGCACAAAAGAGCGGCAATAGAAAATGGCATAGTTGCACTCGCAGCAAGGAACCATAGTTGTGCTCATCGAGTCAATTCCAGTAACAGGAACACCGCCGGTCCTCCGGGATCCCAAGACATGACCATCTGATAGGTGCCCATGTCGAACTCCCATATACAGATAGCAGAGACGGGCAGAAAAAGGAAACATCTGCACTGAACATCACCAATCTGTATGGCATAGGTGGCAATCACCCACTGCTGCACTGAATCGTCTACATAGCTAGCACCAATATACAAACTGACTGGGCTGGAGTCCATCATTCTCAAATATGCAAGAGGCGGTAGCTGATTGAAATAGATCCCCAACTCCCAGTTCTCAAAGCAATCCCACAATTCATGATAAACCTCAGTTGCTATAAGATGCTGACACTCATAAGTTTCTGAAGCTTCAGTACTGAGCATCTGTAGTTTCATAGTTCTGAAATTGATAATAATTTCCACGCTTTCCAGTTGCTATACCATATAGCGATGCATCTGATCGCCACCGGCCTGTATAATTGAACATATAGGAACCACCCAGGGTACTGCTGTATGATGCATGTCCATCAGAGCTAACCATTGTAGCTCCAAGTATAGACCAGACTTAATTTGTACCTCTGATGTTCTCTCTCGCGCAGGTTGCCTGACCCATAATTTCCAACCTGGTCGAAACTTGAAGCAGCAGTACTCCAAACTGATTAGTATAACAAGTTGAATTCTAGCTCTTGGCACACCAAATAAATGTTCAGACCTGCATCGTCCACTCCTCTTAAATTCCTCTTGGTTCAAAAATTTCCAATGCATTGACAATTTCTCAAGCCACAAACGAGTAGCAACCTTCCTGACCTGTACTGCTCTGAAGTTGCCTGAAAGTGGTGGCCACAGTAGCCCCAGCGACACATTCTCTTGCTCACGTACTACATAAGATGACTGCACAAAAGAGATCACTGACCACCACTCCGCAGCACCACAATTCACCTCACCCAGTAACTGCATTATCTGTTGATTCCGAAGAGGACTAGCTTTTGGCACCATAGGGATCCAACCAGCAGGCTTCTCACGGTGACAAGATTTCATTTGCACACTTGGTAGATACCTCCAGGATGTTCTCAGTTCTGCTCTGCTCAAACATTTCAGAACACCATTGGCCTCACTATAGCAGACTAGTTCATACAACAAGCCAAATACTACATACTGCCATGTATATCCGTCAGAGTTTAGCCGCCCTTGTTCAGTTATGCTAGCTGGAGCAGTACACAGTAATTTCTCAAACAGTATCAACCGAAGACCCATACTGTTTGCCGTGTTGCAACCACCCCAGTTCCTTGTGCTCCTAAACAGATGTACTGGCTGCTCCCTGAACCTCCATAGATGGAGTCCATGAACAGAAGTAGTCACCTGGAAGTTACAATAGGTAGCACTAGTACATCAGACCTCTGATGTTCGATCTCCTGCAGGTGGCCTGAGCAATAGTATCCAATGCACCGACATGCTCAATACCTGCACTGGTCGGCAATAGCATGAAAATGATGGCCAAGGTGGCTTCAGCTGGATAGTCTCTTGACTGAAGTCGAACAGTAGCCGTGGCTTTGGTTGGGGCTCACGACTGGCACCAAGTAGGTCATAGCCTTGTAGCTCAGCTGATACAGACATCATCCATTCTTCATATGTAACTTGTGGCAGCAGCCCTTCATAATTCAGAGTCGTGCTTTCAAGAGAACAAGCAAACGACGGCCACGGCACGGGCCGTACATCATTGCCGTCAGCAAGATGCATCTGAAACGATGGCCACAGCGTCGGACGCAGCTCGACCTTGCTGCAATTGCTTTGCCAAATGAGATATCCTTGTCCATTTACCCTCTGCAGTTGCAATTCACTCTTCACACTTGGCTGGTGATGTGTACTGAAGGATCCGAGGCAAGGTATGTCATAGACAAATTCTAATTCATTAAATCCTTTAATATCAGATGGGATCTGATCTGGTGGACGCCCAGGCTGCCATCGTGCACCTGAGAAACAACTGAAAGGCTCCTTCTGGGGAAACAGTTCATAACAGCAATCTTGAGGAGAGGCCACATCTGAACATGGCTCCTCTGGATAGTTTGCATCAGAAAGAGGCTTGAACGACGGCCACGGACTAGGCCTGAAGAGGTGTCCCATTTGCCCGGTCTTCATTTGTACAGGTGGTGGACATGATTGTTGTTCGACATGGGCGGGGCATTCTGCCGAGCACCTGGTTGGCTCTGGTGCAGCCAAGCTGCTGGGGACGATGAGGACGATACCGTGGTCCGCCTCGCTCGCTACTTGGGTGGAGGTGTTGATGGAGGGTAGTGGCGAGTCGTCCAACTCCTGCACGCTGGTCTTGGGGTCGACGTCGGTGGTGCTTGCCACCAGGGTGACGATCTCTGCAGCGACCTCCTGGTGGATGAGATCGACCACGAGCTCGGGGTGGACGGTGGTGGTGGCGCCCTGGATCTCCTTGAGGCTGACGACGGTGGAGACTTGAGTCGAGCAATCCGTCGAACAGGTGATGGGCGCCCTGGCAATGCAGTCAGTGGACGCATCACAAATGACCTCGAGGACCTCCGTGGCCTTGGTGGTGGAGGAGGAGACGTCGGTGGTGGCCGGGGTGACCGTGGCATCGATGGTGAGGTCGAGTGCAAGCTCGGGGCAGAAGTCCGAGGCGGCGGCATGGATCTCCTTGACAAGGGCGGGCGGGGCGGTGATGATGCTGACGAAATTGCCGTCGCTGCTCGAGAGGGCCTGGCCGATGAGCGTGGACGAGTCCAGCGTCGTGGTCGCGAGGTCGGTGCTGCGGTAGCAGCAACAAGTTCAGCTGTCATGCCCTCAATCCTGGAGATGAAGGACGCGAGATACCATATCGTCTGCTCCTTGGCGGACATGGCATCCCATTCCGGTGGTAAGTCAGCGGGCATGGCGTCGTCGCCGGTGGAACAGAGGAATCAGGTGTGGAAAAAAAATTGGGGAAAAATTGAGGGGTGGAAGGGTGGTGGCCTGGCTCTGAATACCAGATGTAAGGAACTGGATGGGATCACCACGATCTATTCACTCACAGATACAATTTCGAGTCTAGTCTCTCGATTACACGAAGAACAGAGATTACAGGAGATGGGGAAGGAGGTAGGGGAAGAACAGAGGTAGGGGAAGGAGAGGAAGGTAGCCGCCGTGCCAAGCCGTTCGTGATCCACTGGATGCCCCTCCCGTCGCCTTGTCTCTGGTTCTTATCGTCTCGGTAGTTCCCGAACGGGCCAGGCCTGTTAGCTGGTCCAAGGGCCAGCCCATGTACATGATGACAGGGGGGCTCCTAACAACTTATGAGATGTTTTTATGATCTTTTGATGCAGTCGGTCTCCAACCGAACACTGGACCAACAGTGTACAGTAACACGACCTGGACTGGCCTCCATTGCATCTGGCCATGCTGCAGACCTCTTCACAAGAATCTTAAATCATCCAGATGGGTAAGCAGCTGAACACTTGGAAGTTGGTTTCTATGTAAGACGACAGATACATTCATGATGAGAAAGCAATGTGAACTGATAGTTGATTTCCATCTTATGCAGGATACATGCTCCAGGAGATACTGCTGGCGCGACCAGTGAGCGTCCGTTTGGTCTGTTGCCGCACCAGATACGGGGATCAATATCGCAGTACAACTTATTAACCCTCTTGGGCTATGCCTCAAGCAGATGTGTTGCATGTTCAAACGCGGTAAGCAAACTCTTATACTTCTATATATGATACGAAACAATGTTTTCTAAACTTTGCTGAAACCCGTACTGTTTATTCATTCACTTGATCTCGTGCAAAACAAATGGCAGGTATTGTCTGAATACAGGAGTAGAGGACTGGATTTTGTGATGCAGGCGATCAATGAACCAACCTATCTAGAAGACCTCACCGGCCTGACGTACTTGATGAAATGCACGGATTATTCTCAGGTCGAGTGGGTAGATGAATGCAACGATGACGGGTTCGCCGACATCGGAAGTACCACATGATTTCATGACTATAACAAGTGTAACTAGGGGCTGGGGCGCGCCCATGGCGCGCTGCCTGAGGCGACCCTCTGTGGCGCCAGGTAGGCTGGTGCCCCTTCTGCTGGCTTTTTCTGTAAATGGCTAATAAGGACATGGCTAGGACAGGTTCACATGTAACTAAGAACGTTGCTTATCAGTGACTGCAAGTAGGGAAATCCATTAAAGCGCATTATACATATGCAAGGTTGTCCAAACATAACCGAGTTACAGCAAGCAGGGAATACATTACAGCTTAAAGCAGATTAAACTTATGGGACTACCACTCATACTTCTCACTTTCATTGGACCATTTTAAAAAAAGGAACATAGAATGCTATTATGTCACTCGTAATCACATTGCATCAAATGACATTACAGAATTAGACACTGAAAACATTCATGATTTTTGTATACTCCCTACTTCTCAATTTTTACAAGATGCATACAAAATCCGAGCGTAAACTCATTCAGTGACTATATGATAGGTTCACCGGATAATCATTAAGGCCTTCGAGCATCTCCAATAGATGATGTAGATGCAAAAATAACTAACTTTTACATTCCCGAGACCTAAAAACGCACCTTCAACAGATGATGTAGATGTAAAAAAATTACATCACTTGCTTCAAGTGATGTAAAATAGAACACTTGGCATCTCCATCCCCCTGGTGATGTAAAAAGCCAACCGTCACTTCCTCACTTCCTCTCCCACCGCACGACCACCTCCACGCCGCCCGTCCACCGGATCCCGCCGCACCCCGCCGCCGCCAGATCCGGCCTCCCCACTCCCCCTGCCACCGGTGCCGCCGCTTTTCCGCCGCCCTCCGCCTGAAAATCGGCCGCATCGGCCGTTTTTTTGGCCGCGACGCCGCCACTGGATTCGAGCTCCCGCCGCCGCCGGATTCGAGCCGCACACCCGCCGCCACGCCACCGCCGCTTTTTCGCCGCCCGATTTGAGCCTCTCGCGCCGCCCCGCCACCACCAATCCGCCGACCATTCGAGCTCCCGCCGCCGCATTTGAAGCCAGAGGCTCGGGCGCCGCGCCGCTCTTGGCCGCTCGGCCGCCGTCGCTCCTCTCGAAGCTCTGACGCCCCGCTCGGTCCGCAGCCGCACCGCCGCCATGCCGCCGAAGAAAATCTCGAAGAGTAAGACCGGCTTCTTCGGGGTGCGGAAGAAGCCGTCCGGGAACTTCGGCGTGGAGTTCCAGTGCGATGGCTATCGCTACTGGGTCGGCACGTTCGACTCCGTCGACATGGCCGCACGTGCATACGACATTGCCGTGTGACATTTCGGTCGGCCGAGGCACGAGATGAACTTCCCGGAGATCAAGACTCAGGCCGACACAGAGCTAATCGGGCCGTAAAATATCAACATTCAGCGGATGGATGAGAAGAAGAAGAAGAAGAAGAAGAAGAAGCCGGTGATTCTCGTTGCTCCCGGCGATAGTGACGAGGCGGCGATGGCAAGGTTCGTGCGGGAACATACGGAGTACATCCAGGCTGAGCGCGAGTTCTTCTGGAAGCGCGAGGTCGAGCAGAAGAAGGCGGTGAAGAAGGAGGATGAGGCCGGCCCCTCGACGGTGATCCCCGTGAAGTCTGACTCGTCGGACTGGGATGACTCGAAGGAGTAGGACGACGAGTGCGATTGGTTAGTGAAATTGGTGCTTCTACTGGTCATCCAACGTTGCTCCAACATGTACACTCTGTCGATATTTTTTCAGAATTACTCATAGAACATGTTCTAAATTAACAGTACCTGCATTCTTGGACATGTATGACCATTGACCCTGCTAAACCAAAAGTTGGCATACAACACTGAGCAAGCAAAACGTATTAACGCCAGCTAAACCGACATCCACCCTGCCGAGCTTGCAAACTAGTGAAACTTAACGCTGGAAAACCCTCCACTCCGTACTCCAGAGGATGCTGATCAAGTCAAAACGCCCTCGGCTTGGCCACGATGGTGGAATGCTTCAGGATGTGGAGGCTGAACTGCCCGCCCTTCTCGCCTTCTCGGTGGTGTCGAGCATGCCCTGCCCGGGCGGCGGCAGCAGCTCGAAGTTCTGCACGAGGCGGCCGACGGTGATGCAGAGGAACGGCAGCGCGAGGACGATGCCCGGGCAGCTCCTGCGGCCGGCGCCGAAGGGGAGGTACCTGAAGTCGTTGCCGCCGGCCTCGACGTGCCTCTCCTCCTCCAGGAACCTCTCGGGGCGGAACTCGCCGGGCCGCTCCCACAGGCCGGGGTCGTTGGCGAGGTGCCAGGCGTTGACGAGGACCTTGCTCTCGGCGGGGACGCCGTGGCCGCCGAGCTCGGCGTCGCGGAGGTTCATGTGCGGCACCAGCAGCGGGATGGCCATGCGCAGCCGGAGCGCCTCCTTGACCACGGCCTGCAGGTAGGGGAGCCTGTGCGTGTCCGGCTCGGTGACCTGGTGGCCGGCTCCCAGCACCGCGTCCATCTCGCGCCGCAGCTTCTGCTGGATCTCCGGGTGGTTCACCAGCTCGGCCACCGCCCACTCCATCGCCCACAGCGTCGTCTCGATCGCTGCGTGCAAGCAAGCATGCGCCCAACCGCAACGGGAGCAAGCACCGAAATTTAGTGCAAACACAGACTTTGCCGCCCATGAGGAGAGTTGAAGAGGAGTTAATTGCATGAAAGTATCACACTTCAGCACGTCGTAACGAATTGGTATCAATAGTCACTTTTTTGCAAGTCAGTACCAACTCTCAGCCTAAGTGTTGCAAAATGGTCTGATGGTCGTATAAGCACGTATTGACCGTGTATCTGACCGTGCGGCCCCACCTGTCAGGCAACACGCTGGCGAACCCGCGCGCGCCGCACCGCTGACTAGGACGAAGCCGGCTCGGTCGAACCGGTTCGACGAACCCTAGCTCTCGTTTCCCCTCTCCCTCTCCCATCGCAGCGCGGCTCTCTGGCGATGGCGGCGGCGACTCCTGGCGGCGGTGAGGGTGGCTGTAGCAGCGGTGGTGGTGTGGGCGGGTACGGAGACCTTCCCGGCCCAGGGAGCGATGAGCACGTACGTCTCGACGGCGGTGGCTCCAGTTCGAATTACTCGAGCGACGATGAGGATTTGGAGGAGGCGCCGCTGTCAATGGAGCAGCGGGTGAGGCTGGCAGAGATTTGGGTGGCCAACCCTACCACTAGCCATCACTGGACCTGTACAGCTGGTGGCGTGATGTAAGTCCCTCTCCTCTCTTCTTTCTGCACTCGCCTAGTTCAAATTGGGGGCTGGGGTTAGTTTAACTGAAATTTTCAATTTTGCTCTCAAATGTAGTTTGGATGATGCTGTTTGGGATGTTAGGATGGAGTTTGATGCTCATCATAATTTGCATAGGAAGATATGCAGCTCAGATGTAACATTTCTGAATCTATATGCACTGATGCAAACACAAAGATTTTCTTTCTCTGATGAACTGTACCACATGAAGAATTTAGGCATAGGAGAGGAGAAAGAGCATGGCTTAGAATTGATTGACACAAACATCAAATTGCAACAACTAAAGAAGGACTATGAGCATACTTTAGTTCTGAATTTGTTAGTGAGGGCAACAACACCTGTCAGTAATGTATGTCAGAGAGAGGAAGAATTAGCAACAGTACTGTATGGACCACCTACTGTGTATGATCTCAGTGAGGCTGCTGTGTTTGCTGTTGATGAAGAAGGTGTTGTTTTTCACAGTCAGTGCAACAGCAGTACTACTCAACCTGTAAGGGGAAATTTCAGTAAGGGGAAGCTAAAAGCTGTAATAGAGGAAGAGCCACTGTTAGAGGAGGCATATAATAGTAGTGATGACTCTGAGGCTGCACATGACAGTGATAACAACCCTTTCTGCATGGAGAAGTACAGGATTTCTGAAGACACAGAGATAATAGAGGGAAAGGGACTAGCAGAGCAAGAAGATGAAGATCAAGATGAAGATTCAGATGAAGATTCAGAAGAGGAACAAGTACATTATGAGGGTGACACTGAGGTTGAGGATTTGTTTGAGATGGAGGAGGAGGAGGAGGAGGAGGAGAAGGAAGAGGAGGTTAATGTTGTTGCAGGAGAAGAACCACCAATGCAACAACCTGCAAAAAAGAGGAAGAAGCTGCCAGTTAGGAGAGGCCCCACCACTAGGTCACATTCAAGTGTGTTACAGGAGGTGAGACCTGATTTCAATCCTTCATCAGATGAAGAAGATCATGGGTTGCTGTTTGAGGATGAAGATGATGGACATGAGCCACTATCATTTGTTCTAACAAAAGGCAGGAAGAGTAGGGCCCAGAAAAGGAAACCTAGGATTTGGTACAATGACAAACTTGAGCAACCACATCAGCAGTTATGTCTGTACATGTGCTTTAAGGATCAGCAGCAATTCAGAGATGCTTTGTTGAGCTTGCACATTACACAGGCCAGAGATTTCAGGTATCACAGAAACTCAGACCAAAGGATCATTACTTGTTGTAAACAAGAGCACTGCCAGTTCTGCATAGTTGCTGCAGTTATCAAAGGGGAAAAACATTTGCTATTAAGAAAATGAGGCTGCAGCACACTTGCCCTAGCAGTACAGAGACAACAAGGATTAGTGCAAAGTGGCTTGCAAAGACCTATGAGTCATTGTTCAGGTCTGATCCAACCACTAGCATACACACTTTGATTGACAACTGCCAGGAGAAGTATGGTGTTGATGTGCCAAGGCACATGGCCTATAGGGCCAAAAACCTTGCTGTAGAAGCTGTTTTAGGAGAGCACAAGAAGCAGTATCCCAGGCTGAGGGATTATGCTCAGACCATCATGTATACAAACCCTGGCAGTAGAGTTGTAGTTACAACAGTAACTCCAAAAGCTACTACAAAAATACCACATCCAGGAGCAAGGGAGGGATTTCTCAATGCATACAGACCATTCATTGGTTAGTTATGTGTTTCTGCATTAATGTGTTTCTTTGCTTTTGGATCATATATAGGATTGTTAGTTCAGTAGTAATATATAGTGACTTAAATTGTTCTTTGCTTGCAAAAACAGGTGTTGATGGATGCTTTATTAAGCTGACCACTGGTGCTCAAATCCTTGCTGCCACTGGCAGAGATGGCAATAACAATATTTTCCCACTTGCATTTGCTGTTGTTGGACAAGAGGACAAAGCAAATTGGTGTTGGTTTCTGCATCAACTGAAGATATGTTTAGAAGGAGAAGTTGGAAAATTTGGCCCTTATACTATCATGTCAGATAGACAGAAGGTATGCATGCATCTTCCTGTTTTTACATATCAGTTATGTTGTAGACAGTAGCTTCAGTACTACAACAGCTAAGTATAGCATGTTATGTGAACAAGGGCTACTATTTGCAGTAAACCAAGTATTTCCAAACTGCCATCAAAGATTTTGCCTTAGACACCTGTATGCAAATTTCCAGAATGCTGGGTTTAGGGGGGAAGATCTTAAGAAATGCATGGATAATGCCAGCTATGCTTATAACCAACACAAGTTTAACATTGCAATGAATGATCTGAAAAATGAGAGTGAGGAAGCTTGGAAGTGGCTGAGTGGAATACCTAAGCACACATGGGCTAGGCATGCTTTTGACACTAACTGCAAGACATACTTGATTGTTAACAACCTTTCTGAGGTGTTCAACAAGTATATCCTAGATTATAGGAAAAAACCTATTAAGACTATGATTGATGGTATTAAGGACAAGCAGATGGTGAGGTGGCATAGGAATAGAGAGAGAGGAAAGGCAGCTCTGTGGGAGATCACACCACATTATGCTGAGAAGCTAGAGGTGGAAAAGGAAAGGGCCAGATTCTGCAAACCCATTCAAGCTGGTGTAAATCTTTGGCAAGTGACCAGTGGGCAGCAAACACATGCTGTAAATTTGGAACTTCATACATGTGGCTGCAGAAAATGGGACCTGTCTGGCACACCATGCAACCATGCAATATCAACAATTAACAAGGCAAAAGGATTTCCAGAGGACTATGTCTGTAAATTCTTCAAAAAACCTTTTTATGTGGCAGCATATGAGCCTATGATATTTCCTGTTCCTGGTGAATATGATTGGACAAAGACACCTGGACCAGACATAGAGCCACCTGAATTTCATGTGAAAAGAGGCAGAAAGAAAGAGAAGATGATAAAGGGTAGGTTTGAAGTTCCAAAGCCAAAGGACAGTTCTAGAATGGCCACTATAACATGCAGTAATTGTGGGCTACAAGGCCACAGGTACACCAACTGCAAGCAACAGTTGAGACCAGAGTTGGCTATGAGGAAAAACAAGCATGTGGTAAACCCTTGTTAATAATCCTTGTAAAATGGTTTGCATTTTTGAAATTTTGACTAACTACCATGTTTCCTTATTTTTGCTAGGCACCTGCAAGATCAAGGAGAGAAGCTGAAGTTACTCTACCTGCAAGATCAAGGAGAGAAGCTGAAGTTACTCCACCTGCAAGATCAAGGAGAGAAGCTTTAGGACAGCAGCCACCTGCAAGATCATAGCACCAAACAAGAAGGTCACAGCAGCCATCACAGCAGCCACATGCAAGTTCACATCCTCCACCTGCTAGGTCTGCTGCTGCAAGGTCAACTAGGGGTGTAAGATCTAGTACTGCAAGGGTTTCAAGGCCTTTCACTGCCCCAAGATTTGCTGATGGAGCTTCATCTTCTGGTGCTGCCACTTCTGGTGCTCCTCCTCCTTCTGATGGCCCAAGAAATCATTCTGGATGGATGGCATTTTTTACTGCCAGTGGTAACACTTGAGTGATGTGTACTTCTGGGTTATGCTTCTGAACTAGTATGTTGTGATGAGTACTAAGTTTGATATGATGAGTACTAAGTTTGATATGATGTGATGTGTACTTCTGGGTTATGCTTCTGAACTAGTATGTTGTGATGAGTAGTAAGTTTGATATGATGATTACTAAGTGTTGTCATATGAGCAATGTTTAATATGTACTTGGGTCTAGGGGGGCTCGGCGTCGAGGGAACCCTAATGACCAAAACACTTGGGTCTAGGGGGGCTCGGCGTCGAGGGAACCCTAATCACCAAAACACTTGGGTCTAGGGGGGCTCGGCGTCGAGGGAACCCTAATCACCAAAACACTTGGGTCTAGGATGTCTCGGCGTCGAGGGAACCCTAATCACCAAAACACTTGGGTCTAGGGGGGCTCGGCGTCGAGGGAACCCTAATCACCAAAACGCTCCAACACCAAGGCCGTCTTATGTTGCACCTCGTCTGCCTCCGCCACCGAGACAACTAACGATTCAGGGTGGACATCCCAATGTTATGGCTACTCCCCTTAATGATGGTTTATGCCGCAAGTGTGGACAACCAGGGCACCTTGCTCTCAACTGTCGCCAGGGTCAGCCGCAGAATGCATCACGTCCTCCTGTTGGCCGTAAGAAGGGCCGTCGAAACCATCATAGCACCAGTTGCAGTGCCATGCCGCCTGCTATGAGTTGTGGTCAGGTCACCCATGTCAAGATTGAAGAAGCTCGCGAGGCCCCCAAAATCGTGATGGGTACCCTTCTTGTTAATTCAGTGTCAGCTTCTATTCTCTTTGATTCAGGGGCATCGCATGCCTTTGTGTCCCAACAATTTGCTCAGTTACATGAGTTATACATGGAAAAATTACCCACTCCTTTAGCGGTTCAATCTCCGGGATCCAAGTGGCAAACCACCATGGTAAGCCCTCACAACCATATTGAAATTGGAGGTCTACTTTTTCCGGCTTCTCTCACTGTGCTCGGACCTTCCAACATAGATATCATTCTTGGTATGGAATGGTTGACAGCCTATAATGCTTTGATTGACTGTGCCGCTAAGAAAGTCCAGCTTACACATCCTTCTGGCCAGACATTCCAATACTCAGCCCGAACAACTCAGAATGCCGAGAGCCAGATATATGTTCTGAATGCATTGAATGCTTCACCTCTTGAGGGAATAGAGAACATTACAGTTGTTCGTGACTTTCAAGATGTTTTCCCAGAGGAACTTTCAGGAGTACCCCCTGTTAGAGCTGTCGAGTTTGTCATCGACTTGAAACCAGGCACAACTCCTATTGCGAAGCATCCTTACAAGATGCCGCCGCATGAACTCGTTGAACTTAAGGAGGAAATCGACAAGTCACTTCATAAAGGGTTCATTCGTCCAAGTTCCTCTGCCTGGGGAGCACCTTCTCTCTTTGTTAAGAAGAAAGATGGTACGAACCGGTTGGTCCAAGATTACCGGCCTATCAACCAAGCAACAATTCAGAACAAATATCCGCTTCCTCGGATCAACGATCTGTATGATCAACTGGCTGGTTCCTCAGTATTCTCTAAACTGGACTTGAGGTTGGGTTACCACCAGATCCGAGTTCATGAAGAGGATATTCCCAAGACTGCCTTCGTTACTCGCTATGGTTCATACGAGTATACCGTCATGTCATTTGGCTTAACAAATGCTCCAGCAACTTTCTCCCGCCTGATGAATTATATCTTCATGGATTACCTCGACAAATTCATCGTGGTTTATCTGGATGATATCCTGGTATATTCCAAGAATAAGGAGGAACATGCTGAACATCTTCGTCTTGTTCTGGAAAAGCTTCGACAACATCAGCTATATGCCAAATATTCCAAGTGTGAATTCTGGTTATCCGAAGTGACCTACCTTGGTCATGTGATTTCCAAGGATGGTATTGCTGTCAACCCAGAGCGATTTCAGGCTATTCTTGACTGGACTCCCCCGAAGAATGTCAAGCAAGTCAGAAGTTTTCTCGGACTCGCAAGCTATTGCCGTCGTTTTGTCGAGAACTTCTCTAAGATTGCCAAGCCTCTGAATGATCTGCTTCACAAAAGCGTTAAGTTTGAATGGACAGACAAATGTCAGGAAAGTTTCCAAACACTTAAGGACAAGCTGACCTCTGCTCTAGTGCTTGCTCCGCCGGATTCTCGCAAGGAATTCGTCATTTATTGCGACGCCTCTCGTCAAGGGTTAGGCTGTATCCTAATGCAAGAGCGCAAAGTGATTGCTTATGCCTCGCGACAGTTGCGCCCTCATGATGAGAACTACCCAGTGCATGATCTCGAACTTGCTGCAGCTATTTATGCACTGAAGTTGTGGCGACATTACCTCCTCGGTAATCGTTGCGAGATCTACACGGATCATCAAAGTCTGAAATATCTGTTTACTCAACCAGACTTGAATCTCTGTCAACAGAGATGGATGGAAGCTATTACAGACTATGACTACGGTATTTCATATACCCCTGGCAAGGCTAATGTGATGGCCGATGCCTTGAGCCGCAAGTCTTATTGCAGCAATCTCATGGTTCAGCGAGCTCAACCACAGGGTTTTCTCAATACTCTTGTTCTACAGCCAAGTCTTGAGGAAGCTGTTAAGTCTGCGCAAGCAAAGGACGCTGAAGTTGATCAGATGAAAAGGGATCTTGTCCTTGAAAAGGCTAGAGATTTCTCGCTTGCTGAAGACGGAACCTTGTACTTCAGAGATCGCATTGTAGTACCCCGGTTCGAACTTATGACCGACAAAGTTATGAAGGAGGCACATGATACACCACTGACTATTCATCCGGGTAGTACCAAGATGTATTGTGACCTCCGTAAAAAGTACTGGTGGTCTAAAATGAAGCAAGACATTGCTCGCTATGTTGCCGAATGTGACGTTTGTCATCGCGTTAAGGCAGAACATCAAAAACCTGCTGGAATTCTGCAACCGCTCCCTATCCCTGAGTGGAAATGGGACAAGGTTCAAATGGATCTTATCACTGGCCTTCCCAGATCACAAAAGGGTCATGATGCTATTCTTGTCGTCATCGATCAACTCTCCAAAGTTGCACATTTTCTGCCAGTCAAGGAGACGATCACTGCTAGTCAGTTAGCAGATTTGTATATCTCCAGAATTGTATCACTCCACGGTATTCCAAAGGAGATCAGTTCAGATCGTGGCAGCCTCTTCACCTCAAAGTTCTGGGCAAGTTTCCAAGAAGCTATGGGAACTCATATATCCTGGAGCTCTGCTTATCACCCCAAGTCCCAAGGCCAAGTTGAACGAGTTAATCAAGTGCTTGAAGATATGCTGCGTGCCTGTGTCATTTCATTTGGCAATAAGTGGGAGGAATCTCTCCCGTATGCTGAATTCTCGTACAACAACAGCTATCAAGCAAGCTTGAAGATGGCACCCTTCGAGGTACTATATGGACGTAAGTGTCAAACCCCTCTGAATTGGTCAGAAACTGGGGAACGGCCGCTCATTGGTCCGGATATTATCCAACACGCTGAAGAGCAAGTCCGTATCGTCCGGGAAAATCTCAAGGCGACTCAGTCTCGCCAGAAGAGCAATTATGATCGTAAACACTGGGGATCGATCTATCAACCTGGTGAGCAAGCTTATCTGCGTGTCACTCCTATGAAGGGCACTCATCGCTTCGGAATCAAGGGCAAGTTAGCTCCGCGCTACATTGGTCCCTTCCTTATTCTCGCCAGACGTGGACATGTGGCATATAAATTGGAATCGCCACCGCAATTTTCTCACATCCATGATGTCTTCCATGTGTCGCAACTTCGTCGTTGCTTCAAGGATCCACACCAAGCAGTGGATCATGAATTGCTCGAATTGCAAGATGACCTATCTTATAAAGAGCATCTGATCCGCATTCTCGATCAAGCTGAACGTCGGACCTGTCAGAAGACAACCAAGTTCCTTAAAGTGCAGTGCTCGAATCATACCGAGGATGAAGCCACTTGGGAATGCGAGGATCGTCTTCGCGAGGAATACCCCGATCTTTTCCCTTCTACCTCCTAAATTCTCGGGACGAGAATTTCTTTTAGAGGAGGAGAATTGTAACACCCCTATGTAATGAGCTACAGTGATCCTTAATGATTAAGCTAAGCTACCTTGATCTGCAATGCTTGATCACATTTGGTTCATATCTCATTTCAAATTCCACCTCTGAATTCAATTCAAATTATAAGTGAAATATGAAGTTGCACAAAAATTGCTGAAAAATAGTTCATCATTTAGCAAATATTCCAAAACAAATATTTGTTCAGGAAAACAACATCACCTATTTGCTAAAATGAGCTATAGAAATTAAAATAGTGCCATTTCAGCATATTTAAATGCTATTTCATTTATGAAAAATTCAAATGAATTCAAACTTTGCCCAACCTTTTTGTGGCAGTGCCAAACAACACTAAGGAATTATGTGGCTTAGTCCCACATTTTTCTAAAATGTTTTGGTAGCCCTAAAAATTCCCTAACTGCCTCTGTTTTTAAATAAATGAATAAAACAGAGAAAAACAGAAAGGGGGGGGGGACTAATCTGGCTTACCTGGCCGAAGGCCCAGCTGGCCCAGCCCACCAGAGCCTCTCCTACCTGCTCCCGCCTCGCTGTCGCGCTCGCCATGGCCGGAGCTCGCCTTCGCCACCGTTCCCCGACGCGTGGAGCCACAGGGACGCCGGGAGGTGATAAGGATGGCCTCCACCCACTCTCCTGGCTCTCCCTCGCCCACCTTCCCCTTCTCCCTCGCCCTCCACCTCGGTTTGGAGGAGCACCCGACGCGGCCGTTGCCGTGCGCCGCTCGATCCCGCGGCCACCGAGCCCTTCCTGCCTCGCCTTCGTGTCCACGCGCTCCGCCACGACGCCCTCGCCCTACCCGTCGAGCCACGCGAGCTGAGACGCGCCACAGCGTCGCCAGCGTCTTCGTCTCCTACCTCGGGCCACCGAGATCGCCGCGATCGATTCCTCGCCTCCGGCGCTTCCCCGAGCCCATTGGCCTACTCTGCTACTCCACTGTGAGCCCCCGAGTTCTCCTCTTCTTCCCTTGGCCGTCCTCGTGCTTTAGTTACCATTCCCGAGAGCTCCGAGTGCCGCCGTCCGCCATGGTCACTAGCTCCGCGCACCCGAGCCTCCGTTGCCTCGTCCGATCACCGTAGCGTGCTTCTGGTGATCCCTAGTCACCGCCTAGCCGTTTAGTTAGGTCGCGGGAGCCCCGCATCGACGACCCGGTGCACCACCGAACTCTGGCCTCCGCTCGAGTCGATGCCGCCGCCGTTACAGACCACCTCCGCCCCCGCTAGCTACGTAGATGGGCACGGCTCATTCGGCTCGTTCGAACGAGCCCTTCTACGCCTCGTTTGGTCGCCTGTGGGCGAAACCCGAGCGTCGCCGCCCTCTTTGATGCTCGCCAGAGCCGCGTCGGCGCGCGCCGGAGTTTAAAACTCCGGTCGGCACACGTGTCACCCCGCGGCGCTAATCCCCGACCCTAATAGACACTGGCTGGCGGGCCCATTTACTGTAGCATAGAATTAGTGCTAATTAAATTGCTAACTAGTAGTGTCACCGTTAACTGGGCCCCACCTTCCTAATTAGCTAGATTAATTAAACTAACCCACTGTTAAACTAAGAGAGACTGATCACTGGGTCCCACTGGACCCAGTTGACCAGTCAACTGCTGACTGGGCTGGCCCCAGTCAATGACAGGTGGGCCCCTGTTGACCATGTTGACCAGTCAACTGGTCAACAGTTGACCTGCTGACTCAGCAGCTGGGGCCCACTGCCAGCCACACATGCATATTGCTGGGTACACTTTTGTGTACCCATAGCAATTTAGCTATTTAATAATTCGAATTAAAGATAACTCCAGGAATTCCAGAAATTCAATAAAACTTTGAAAATTCGTAGAAATTCAACCGTAGCTCGGATGGAAAAGTTTTCTACATGAAAGTTGATCAGAAAAATGAGACGAATCCGAATATGCCCTCCATGTAGCTGTCACATGCCCACAACAATGCAAACATGGAACCTTCCCCTCCGGTTCATCTGTCTGACAGATGCCTAAAGCCGGGAAAATATTCCCAGATATTTTCCCGCTCCGTCTGTAACGTGTAGCACTGCGTTAGGTCACCCCCAGCACAGCATATTGCCATGCCCTGCATCTCTGTTGTATTGTTTGCTTTTACTTATTGTTTCTTCCCCTTCTTCTCTCCGGCAGACCCTGAGACCGACGCTGCTGCCGAGTACGACTACGCCCCTGACGATCAGACCTTTTCAACAGAGCTTCCAGGCAAGCAAAACCCCCTTGATCATTCCTATATCGCCTATTCCCCCTCTCTCATGCTTGCATTAGAATTTGCTATTGTAATTGATTGCTCCTATTCTGATGCATAGCCTGTTTTTGTAAACTGATGTTGATACCTTGCCTGCTATCCTTAATGCTTAGTATAGGTTGGTTAGTGATTCATCAGTGACCACTCACCCTTGTCCTTGTTGCCCCGCTTTGTTACTGGTGCCCCGATCAATGTGATCGATGTACAGAGACCGACACAGCACCGCACATCCCCTTAGTTGTACGACTCTACAGAGCTACCATCGAGTGCCGAGGGTGATACCTCTTACCTCACTCGTGATGATATCTCTGTAGCGTGGCTAATCGGTTGTGGGTTACCGAGGGTGATTCCTCTTTCACCACCTCCGAAGAAGCCTCTGCCATGCAACCCCTCAAGTGTGAACCCATCGAGGGTGATTCCTCCGAGTTCACCTTGACGGATACATCGAGTGGGAATCCATCGAGGGTGATTCCTCGGATTCCCCTTGATGTTATGGACACACGGTTACCCTACTTTTACTTCAGTCCCTTGTTGAAGTCGGGTCGACCCCGAGGGGTACCCGTGAGAGATGTGAAGTCGGGTTGACCGTGAGGGTACCCGCGAGATAATTATGTGGCACGGCCGGGCAGGCAGACCGCCCCAGGAGAGGGTTGGGCCTGGCCCTTGCCGTAAGTCCACGAGACGGGGCGACGGGGTCACATGATCGTGAGTCTCTGCTCGTCTCCGCGAGCTCCCAACACACTAATGGGTTTGGATATGTGTTCTGAGTAGGCCTCTGGCCTTTTCGCACTAACCACCACGCGGGTTAGCACTCAGCGTCGTACGTTTCTCCCAAAAGTTCTGTCAGACGTCCAGTTCAGCATTGCGGCACGGTTGGTCCGGCGCCATCCAGGACAGAGGTGGTGCCTGGACTCGCCCTGCACGCAACGACCCGGAGTGCAAAGGGCGATGGGCCCAAGACCCCTGAGCACTTAGGATGTAGACCGGCGGGGACCTCTCTGCGGAGCCTAGGTAGAACTACGTCGTGTCGATCAGCCGAGGTCGGGCATGACCAGGAAAAGTGTGTCCGGACAGAGTTAATCGAGCGTGTTGGGTAAGTTGGTGCACCCCTGCAGGGAAGTTATCTATTCGAATAGCCGTATCCACGGTAACAGGACGCTCAGTGTAGTATCCCGATCTTCTACAACTAGAACTGGATACTTGAGATGCTTATTAATTTGTTAGCTCCGGGATCGCTTTCTCGCAGGGAGTCGAGGAAGGACCTCTGGGCTTTGCTACTATTGCTTATTACTATATGTTATAATACTAATCTGCACTCTGCTAATGCTGCAAGACGCTAAAGATGCTAGTCTTCGATAGGTTAGGCTTTCCCTCTATTCTGGCAATTCTGCAGTTTAGTCCACATATACATCCATTCTTTTGAAACCGATGCATACTTAGTATAGTTCTGATGTAAGTCTTGCGAGTACTTTGGATGAGTACTCACGGTTGCTTTGCTACCTCTTTTTCCCCATACCCGATTACTGCAACCAGATGACGGAGCCCCGGAGCCAGCTGCCCCCGTCGACGATTACTACTACCCCTCCGGCGGAGCCTACTACTACGTGAAGATCGACGACCAGGAGTAGATAGGAGGCTCCCAGGCAGGAGGCCTACGCCTTTTCGATCTAGTTGTCGTTGTTTTGCTCAGCCTTCTTAAGGCAGACTTGTTTAACTCCATGTCTGTACTCAGATATTGTTGTTGCTTCCGCTGACGCTTGTGTAACTCGAGCTTATGTATTCGAGCCCTCGAGGCCCCTGGCTTGTAATATAAAGCTTGTTTTATTTTATTTTTTGTCTAGAGTTGTGTTGTGATATCTTTCCGTGAGTCGCTGGGCTTGATCATGCGCATTTGCGTGTATGATTAGTGCACGATTGAGTCGGGGGCGTCACAATTGATGCACATAATATTATAATACTAGTAATTATGAAACAATACCGAGCGCAATCAACGTTGATGCTGAATAAATCGGCTTGCAGAGGGACAAAGGGAAATACCCTAGGGCCAAGTTCTAGAACTGGCCTGGCAATAGTCGGTTTTTACATCTACCACTACCTATTGCCATGCGGACATGGTCGATACTACATGTAGGTTTGCGTCGATGTGGAGTGTTTGTAGTCAGATCCGCACCAAGACATGGCCGGCCTCCTGATGGCCGTGTTAGCAGTCCAAGGTGGGAATACTTCTCACCGGTTTGCTAGAACCACTCCGGCCTGGCATGGGATTACTAGCTGGGGTGACTTTCGGAAGAGCGATCATCGATATTATGATTGGAACACCGCTTCATATCCAGGATGAACACCCTTTATCTGGCCTTTATTGGTCTGGCTCGACAACCACGAACTTGCGTCGTGACCTTGTTGAAGGCGTTGTCTCCTTGCCGTACTGGCCTTCGCTAATTGGTCATGATAGTTAGGATGAAAATCTTGTTCAGGTCATCTGCGGTCAGACATGGCGATGATGTTTATCTCTTCTTAAAGGCGTTGTTGCGGAAGAAGTCAAGTTCATATCTTGTATTGCTTATGCTGTTGTTGTCTCTGTTTTGTACTCCACTTGTTTGGCCGCATTGCCTTGCGTCAACTTTAATAAAAATAAAGATTGTTGTGCACAACAATGATGCATATGCCGAGGGTTCAACCTCCTTTTTCAAAAGAAAAATAGCTATTTCCGTGGACAAACCCTCAACAAATACAATAGAAGGCCCAACAAAAAGTATGCTATTCCTAGACAAAATCTTCAAAAGGCAATCACCCGCACGTGCGACAATATTGATGGATTCAACCATAGGCTGAATATGAATTCCTGGCATCTTCCAAGACTATGAAGTACAAGCACACCAGTACACTTCATTCATAATTCATCGCTCCTCTACCTGCAATTTCTGCTTTGCCCCAGCGGCTCATCATCCCTTGCCCATCCACCCATGGCACTTGAACATTTTAGGAGCATTTCAAGCCCTCAGTCGCCTCTTAAAGCCATAGTCGCATACATGTTTTTTCATCTTCTGTGCAACAGTTTTTTTTAAAGAAGGATGACCCCCGGCCTCTGCATCTGGGAGATGCATGCAACCGCTTTATTAATTATTCACAAAGACCTTACAAAGTAATACATCAATATGTCTGAAGCCGCCATCTTGGCAACATCTGTCGCTACTCTTATCCATTGATGAAGGGGTGCAGAAAGTGTGAGCCGAATACCCAGACCTCTCACCTAGCTTAACATCTAAAGCCGGAGGCCCCGACCAAGCCACATACCGGGTCTAGGGCACAAACCGATCCGACGCACTCTCATAGGTCGTTGCTGCCGTCTTTCATCAATCCATCTTCAGAGCAGGTACTGACGCATCGACCTTGCCAGGCCTGCTGTCGACGCCCCCACGGCGCCAGACAGCGCCTCCTCACTACGCGCGTTCATCATCACACATCCGTCGCCGAGACTTTGCTACGCCTCGCCGCCGAGACTCCACAACGTTGATGCGTCACAGGGAAAGTCGCTCCACCGCAGATGCCGTCCACTGGTCCCTCGAGCCTATGCACACCTCCAAGAATGACGCCCTCAAGAGGGGTACGACACATGAGCGCCGCCGTCATCCGATCGACTGATCTAGAGTTTCCCCCAGAGGTAGCGGATAGGAGTAGAGTTTCTTCACGACGATGCCTTCAAGAAGGGGATGATAGTACTGCAACATTATTGATGAGCGATCACCACAGAGAGCACATGGATTGACATGGTGGCACCGGCAGACGCATTACTGTGACTACTTTCAGGTTGTCGACTGTGCAACTTGCATAAGTGAACATGAAATTGCATCCCAAGCACCAAGCTTATTCAGAGGGCCGAGCATGGTTGGTACTTTCGGTTCATCGAGTTCTGCCGTAAATTGAATACTTGACTGAACTATCGAGTGCATATTGTTGCACTCAAGTCAGCTTGTACCTTCTTTTCTATCTGGATTACCATGGATCGCAGGAACACTACATATTCAAAAAAGTTCAAGGAAACTCATAAGCACAAGCTAACAAGCGGCACTATCTTGAAAAATGAGTGTGACTACATGTTGGTTTAAAGGCATTTGAGACGGATCGACAGTTAGGTTATGCAAAACACTCACACTGCTCTATTCACTGTAGCCGGCTGTACATATAGAGTTACAATGGAGAGAGAGAGAGCAGAGAGATCGTGAGTAGTTATAACGATAAGCTAGATATCCCTAACATGCAGGGAGAGATGCGCACGTAGTGCACGCGGACGTTGAGGTCCTGGTGAAGCGGTCTGCACGGTTTAGGCACTTGGCGAGTGGAGAGTGGGCGTTTTCCAACACCCCCCCGCAGTCGAAACGTGAGGTTCGCCGACGTTGAGACTGGACCGGAAATCGAGGAAGATGCCCGTCGGCAAACCCTTGGTGAAGATGTCGGCGAACTGCGAGCTCGTAGGCACGTGGAGGACGCGGATCTCGCCAAGGGCGACGCGTTCGCGCACGAAGTGAAGATCGATCTCGATGTGTTTCGTGCGCTGATGTTGCACCGGGTTGCTCGACATGTACACTGCGCTGATGTTGTCGCAGTAGACCACCGTGGCGCGCGACGGCGGTTGATGAAGCTCGCCCAGAAGCTGTCGGAGCCACATCGACTCAGCAACGGCATTGGCCACCGCCCTGTACTCTGCCTCAGCGCTCGATCGCGAAACGGTGCTCTGCCGTTTGGACGACCATGTAAGGAGGTTGGAGCCGAGGAAGACACAGTAGCCCGAGGTGGACTTGCGCGTGTCGGGGCAGCCAGCCCCGTCAACGTCGGAGTAAGCCACAAGCTCAGTGCCGGCGTCGCGATGAATCCGGAGACCGAGGTGAGTCGTGCCGCGCAGGTACCGAAGGATGCGCTTCACGAGCTGGAAGTGGCAGTCGCGGGGCGCATGCATAAACATGCAACACTGTTGGACGGCGTAGGAGAGGTCGGGTCGGGTCAACGTGATGTACTGTAACGCCCCGGCCAAGCTGCGGTAGAGCGACGGGTCGTGGAAGAGCGGCCCGGTGTCAGTGGAGAGTTTGGCCAACGTGTCGACCGGAGTGGAGATGGGCTTGCAGTTGAGCATGCCAGCTCGGTCGAGGATCTCCAGGGCGTACTGTTCCTGGGAAAGAAACAGGCCACGTGCGGTGGTGGTGACGTTGATGCCGAGGAAATGGTGAAGTGCGCCGAGGTCGGTCATGGAGAACTCGCGATGAAGCGCCTGGATGACGGAGTCGAGTACCGCGGCGGAGCTCGCGGTGAGGATGATGTCGTCGACATACAGAAGTAGGTAGGCGAGGTGATCACCCCGCTGAAGGACGAAGAGCGACGAGTCCGAGCGAGACGCGACGAAGCCGAGCGTCCGCAGGTAGGAGGTGAACCTGGTGAACCACGCTCGAGGCACCTGCTTGAGACCGTACAGAGAACGGTTCAGCCGGCACACATGCGACGGTGAGGTAGCATCGACGAACCCGGACGGCTGGTGACTGTAGACCGTCTCGGCAAGGTGGCCGTGGAGGAAGGCGTTCTTGACGTCGAGCTGGTGAATGGGCCACGACTGGCCGGCGGCGATGCTCAGGACAGTCTGGATGGTGGCCGGCTTGACCACCGGACTGAAGGTCTCGGCGTACTCGACGCCGGCCTGCTGAGTGAAGCCGCGAAGCACCCACCTCGCCTTGTACCGAGCGAGCATCCCATCCGGATGAAACTTGTGTCGGAAAATCCATTTGCCCATAACAACATTGGCACCTGCAGGACGAGACACTAAACACCACGTATCATTCTTCATCAGTGCGTTATATTCCTCTAGCATCGCAGCGTACCAGTTGGGGTCTCGAAGGGCAGCGCGATAGGACGAGGGAATGGGACTGATGGAGGGAGCAGCGGCGTGAAGTGCCTTGGGCTGGGCAAAGCCCGACTTACCCCGTGTACGCATACTGTGGAGGTTCGTAGGTGGTGCAATAGGAACAGCTCGCGCGGGGAGATGCTGGACAGGTGGCGCACATGTACCGGTTGCATGGGAGCTATCGGGTGTGGGGGTAGGCGTGCTGGGAGAAGCAGGCTTGGGCGGGGAGGCAGGAGAGGCGGGATTGGGTGCGCGGGGCGAGGGAGCTGGTGGGCCAGGGGAGCTGGTCGGCTCGGTGGTGGGGTGGAGTGGGCTGCTGCTCGGGCGTGGCGTGCGCGGGTTGGGCGAGTTGAGCGGCTCAGTTGGAGAGCTGGCGGGGCCAGCTGGTGATCCGAGACGTGGGGGGTAGCGACGGGAGGTGGTGCGGGGAAAGGCACGGTTCCCGGAGGGATTCGCGGACGGGAGGTAGTTGGCGCACGAATAGCTGGGAAGATCGGGGCGCAGGGATGTTCTGTGGCCGATGGGAGAGGAGAGGAGCGTGGGTGATCGGCGGAAAAGTAGGGAAAAACGCTCTCATCGAACGTGACGTGCCTGGAAATAATAACCTTGCGAGTGGACAAGTCCAGGCAGCGGTAGCCCTTGTGCTCTAGTGGGTAGCCAAGAAAAACACACCGTGACGACCGCGGGGCGAGTTTGTGCGGACTAGTGGCAATGGTGTTGGGGAAGCAAAGGCAGCCAAAAGCGCGCATGTGGTCGTATGTGGGGTGCTGTCCGGGGAGAAGGAAGTGGGGCATCACAAAATTTATGGCCGAGGAGGGTCGCCGGTTGAGGATGTAGGTGGCGGTATGTAGAGCCTCTACCCAAAACGGGGGCGGGAGGTTGGCATGGATGAGGAGGACACGAAGAATGTCATTGGTGGTTCGAATGATTCGCTCGGCCTTGCCGTTTTGCGGCGAGGTGTGCGGGCACGATAGGCGGAAGGAAGCGCCGTGTCTAGAGAAGAGATCACGCAAGGAGGAAGTAAGGAATTCACCACCGTTGTCGCACTGCATGCATTGAATAGTGATGTGAAATTGCGTGAGAACATATGTAAAGAAACGAGAAACGATGTCGGCGGTGTCGGATTTGTTTCGCAACGGGAACGTCCACGAGTAGTGCGAGTAGTCATCAAGGATCACTAGGTAATACTGAAAACCAGAGAAGCTATAGACGGGCGAGGTCCATAAGTCACAATGAATTAATTGGAAAGGTGCACTGGTTTTAGTAATTGAATGGGAAAATGGCAGCCGGGGCTGCTTGCCTAGTGTGCATGACGAACAAATTGAATTTCTAGGCATGTCTTTATTACAACTTGGAAGGAAAGTACGAGCTAGAATGGAAACTGTTTTATTGCTAGCATGTCCTAAACGAAGATGCCATATGTCATTGGTGACGACGGAGAGCGCTGCTTGGACGTCGGAGTTGCTGAAGAACGGATAGAGATCCCCATGGCTATTGGACCTCATGATTAACCTCCCCGTGGCTAGATCCTTCACGGAAAAACCGAAAGGGTCAAACGTAATAGAACAGAAATTATCTTGTGTGAAACGACGTACAGAGATCAAGTTCTTGATGATTGTAGGGGATATAAGCACGTCATTAAGAGAGAAATTGGAGAGCGAGGTAGAGCCTACAGCAGTAATAGGAAGACGGGACCCGTCGCCGACTAATATGCCAGAGGAATGACGCAATGAAGGAGAACCATACGAGGTGAGGGTGTCCGTCTTACCAGCGACGTGCGACGTAGCGCCCGTGTCGAGGAACCAGTCCGGCGTGCCGCCGGCGTGCTGCTGCTGCATGGAGAGGCCCTGGAGAGCAGCGTACAGCTGGTTGTACTGCTCCCAGGTTGGCCCGCTCGAGGACGACGCCGCCACCGGGTAGGCCTGATGAGGTGCAGGAGGCCGCGGGCCTAGGACGCCCGCAACGTTCGGCGCGGCCCAAGGAGTCCGTGGCGCGGGCAGTCCAGGGAGGAGGGCGCCGTAGGGAGCGAAATAGCCCGTTGGGACCTGCGATCCCGGTCCCGAAGCAGCTCCACGCCCAGCAGGAGCGCCACCGGAGGACGGGCCGCCGCGGCCGCGGCCATGGCCGCGCCCACGCCCGCGCGAGCCGTTGCCCTTGTCGTTGGTCGGAGAGGCAGCAGGGCCCTTGCCCGTGTCGGTGGAGCCGCCGCTCGCACCGCGATCAGAGGAGGAGGAGTCGCCGCTCGCCCCTTGCCCGATGGTGAGCGCAGCAGCGGGTAGCTCCGGACGGCCGGCCAGTCGAGCCCTCTCGTTGACGGAGATTTCCTCCATGAGGAGGCGAGAGCGGGCCTGCACGAAGGAGGGGAATGGCGACTGCATCGGGAGGAGCGTCGCCATGATCTGAAACTTGCGGTTGAGACCGCGTATGAGCTGCAACGTCAGGGCCTGATCGGAGATGTGCTCGCCGACGTCCTTGAGTGCGTCGGCCAGGGACTTGAGCCTCCGGCTGTACTCGGTGACGGAGAGGTCGCCCTGGACGAGGTTCCGGAACTCAGCGCCGAGAACGACGGCGCGCCCCGGCTGATTGTCCATGAAGAGGACGTGGAGCTGCGTCCAGATATTGTGGGCGGAGCTGGCCGGGGACGCCACGACGTCCATGAGCTCCTCGGCGACGACGCCGTGCATCCACAGCACCATGGTCAGGTCGTCGTTGCGCCACACGGCGCTCTGGCCGAGCGGCTCGGTGGCGGCATCAAGATGGTGCTGGACCTCATGCTTGTAAGCAATGATGTAAAAGAGTTGGCGCCATCGCGAGTAGTTACCGGATTCGAGTTGGAGCTTGGTGGTGAAGTAGTGCGCGATGGAGGGCGGGAGGCCTGTAGCGGAGGAAGGACCGGCGTCGGAGCCGCCGAGGCCGAGCAGCGGAGCCAGGGCGCTGGTGGGGCCGCCCAGCGCGAGGCGCGGAGCAGGAGTGCTGCCGGCGGTCCGGAGGATGCCCGCGGGCGGCGGGGATGCGAGGGGCGCCGCGCGGGGCGCCGAGGTGGAGGAGGAAGGAGCCGCAGTGCCTTCGGGGACAGGCGCCTTACCCAGATCGCCGAGAAGCGCGCGGCGCGGCGCTGGTGCAGCTGGGGTGGGGGCGACCGCAGTGGCGGGCGCGGCCTGGGACGGGGTGACCGCGGCGGGAGCAGCGGTGACGACGAGGATGGGGGCGAACGGATTTGACGCCGGCGCGTCGAGGTCCGTCGAGCGGGTGCGGCGGAGGAGACGATGCATAGCGGAAGCTGGAGAGAGAGAGGAGGATCGGAGATGCTCGTGTCTGATACCAAGTTAGGTTATGCAAAACACTCACACTGCTCTATTCACTGTAGCCGGCTGTACATATAGAGTTACAATGGAGAGAGAGAGCAGAGAGATCGTGAGTAGTTACAACGATAAGCTAGCTATCCCTAACATGCAGGGAGAGATGCGCACGTAGTGCACGCGGACGTTGAGGTCCTGGTGAAGCGGTCTGCACGGTTTAGCCACTTGGCGAGTGGAGAGTGGGCGTTTTCCAACATCGACCTCCTAACCACCTGCGTCACTGACAGTAGCAGATGATTTTTTTCTTCGAAAAGGAGGTTATCCCCCGGCCTCTGCATCAGATCGATGCATGCGGCCATTTTATTAATAAGCAAACAGTTCAAGAAAGTCTCCAGGTCTCAAAAAGTAAAAATGCTCACATAGAGCTAAAAACATGGCAACGGGATAGCCACAACCGGCGGAATAAAGATAGATAGGAAACTAAACACCTATCCTATTACATGACCGCCATCCAAACCGGTTGAAGATAGCCCGCGCTACCGTCTCCCAACGGATAGACCCAGTAGCCATACGCTCCCTGGCATCCATCGGAGTGAGTAGCGACCACATACGGATCAATGTAGTGGCCCGGAAGATAACCTGCAAGAAATGAATATGTGTTGTTCCGTTAAAAACCAAATCGTTCCTGCAATTCCATATAGCCCATAATAAAGCACATACTCCTACACGGATATGTTTCGTTGTTTCTGTCTCAACTCCATTTAGCCACGTCCCAAATAACGTGTGAATGCTATTTGGAGGAGAAATGTTAAACGCTATATGGACAGACCGCCATAAAATTTTGGCCATTGGGCAATCAAGAAAGAGGTGTTTGATAGATTCATCATGATCACAGAAGCTACATCTTCGAGATCCTGTCCAGTTACGTTTTGCCAAATTGTCCTTAGTGAGAATGACTTGTTTGTGGACAAACCACATGAACACTTTAATTCTTAAGGGCACTTTGACTTTCCAAATATGCACAGATCGAGGGATAGAGCCCGAGTTGATAATATCCAAATACATGGATTTTACCGAAAACACTCCATTCTTGGTTAGTTTCCAGTGCAACTAATCTGGCTGTTGAGGAAGGTGGACATCCATCAATCTTCTCACAAGATGGAGCCAAGCTTCCCAACGGTTTCCCGCTAAAGTCCTCCTGAATTGAATATTTAGAGGATTGGACTGTAATACTGTTGCAACGTAAGCATCTCTACGCTGAACAATATTATAGAGACAAGGATATTGGATAGCTAGAGGCGTCTCCCCTAGCCACGTATCCTCCTAGAATCTCGTGGAAGTACCATTACCAACAATAAACTTTGTCCTATGGAAGAAGGCTGATTTCACTCTCATCAGTCCTTTCCAAAAAGGCGAATCGGTTGGTCGGACCGTCACCTGGGACAAGGTCTTAGAATGAAGGTACTTATTACACAGAATCTGGGCCCATGTGGCATCGGTCTCTACAGATAGCTTGTACAGCCACTTGCTGAGTAAGCATCTGTTCTTCACCTCTAAATTTTCAATGCCAAGACCACCTTGGTCCTTTGGCCTACAAATAATATCCCATTTAGCAAGTCTGTATTTCCGTTTTAACTCGTCACTCTGCCAGAAAAAACGCAATCGATAGAAGTCCAGTCTTTTCCGTACCCCTATTGGTACCTCAAAGAAGGACAAGAGAAACATTGGCATACTCGTGAGCACCGAATTAATGAGAATTAGTCGGCCTCCATATGACATAAGTTTGCCCTTCCAGCAACTTAGTTTCTTTTCAAATCGATCTTCAATGCACCTCCATTCTTTGTTAGAGAGCTTGCGATGGTGAATCAGTATGCCCAAATATGTAAAAGGCAACGAACCAAACCCACATCCAAACAGTTGTTTGTAAGCTTCTTGTTCGTCTTTAGCTCTCCCAAAGCAGAACAATTCACTTTTATGAAAGTTAATCTTTAACCCCGACAACTGCTCGAATAAACATAACACAAGCTTCATATTTCTTGCTTTCTCCAGATCATGCTCCATGAAGATGATAGTATCATCGGCGTACTGTAGAATGGACACTCCACCATCCACTAGATGCGGGACGAGACCACCTACTTGGCCATTTTCTTTAGCTCTCCCTATCATAATTGTCAACATGTCCACCACTATGTTGAACAAGATAGGTGACATCGGGTCTCCCTGTCTTAGACCCTTGTGTGTCTGGAAATAATGACCTATGTCATCATTCACTTTTATTCTGACACTGCCTTTTTGCGTGAAAGAATCTACCAGCTTTCTCCAGGATTGATCGAATCCTTTCATCCGCAAGGCCTGCTGAAGAAATGGCCACTTAACCTTATCGTACGCTTTCTCAAAATCCACCTTAAAAACCACCCCATCTAGTTTTTTCGTGTGGATTTCATGGAGCGTTTCATGAAGGACCACAACCCCTTCAAGGATGTTTCTGTCCGGCATGAAGGCTGTTTGAGATGGTTGCACCACACTGTGTGCAATCTGCGTCAGCCTGTTAGTCCCCACCTTGGTGAAGATTTTAAAACTGACGTTAAGAAGACATATCGGTCGGAACAGCTCAATCCGCACCGCCTCTGTCTTCTTAGGGAGCAAAGTTATCGTTCCAAAATTTAAGTGAAATAGCTGCAAATGCCCAGAAAACAAATCATGGAACATTGGAAGCAAATCACCCTTAATAATATGCCAGCACCTTTTATAAAACTCTGCCGGAAAGCCATCCGGCCCAGGCGCTTTATTATTCTTCATCTGTGAAATCGCCTCAAACACCTCTTTCTCCGAAAACGGGGCGGACAAGATCGCATTCTCATCCGTCGCAAGTTGAGGGATATCCTCAACCCTCGACTCGTCCAAGGACACAAAACTATCCTCAGGAGCCCCAAACAACTGCTTGTAATAATTGGTGATGTATAATTTTAGGTTCTCCTGTCCCAAAATCGTCCCCTCATCTTGCTCGAGCTGAAATTTTTTCTTCTTTCGATGCTTGCCATTCGCAATCATATGAAAGAATTGCGTGTTATCGTCCCCTTGGACGACTTTTCGCACTTTAGCTCTAAGCGCCCACTTCAATTCTTCCTCTCGCATCAATTCTTTCAGTCTCAGCTCCGCCTCCACTTTAGCCTCGAGCTCTCTGGTATCTAAAATGGAGGACTCGGCCTTTAAATCTAAGGCATCTATAAGGTTAAGGAGCCTTTCCTTTTCGACCTTATAGACGCCACTCAAATGTTTGGCCCAACCTCGTAGGAACTGTCTTAAGTGTCTAATCTTATTCTGCCATTTTTCTACGTTCGATCTCCCTCCTGAATCCTTTGCCCACTCCCGTGCTATCAGATCCAAGAAACCTTCTCTCTCAAACCATGCTAATTCAAAAGAGAAGATATTTTTATTTCCCACATGAGTTGCCTCCCCAGAGTCAACAAGAAGTGGGGTATGATCAGAGATCGCTCGCGACAACGCTTGGACCGTCACCAGAGGAAACTTCTGCTCCCATTCCACACTGGTGAGAACACGATCCAACTTCTCATAAGTTGGATTTGGCAGTGTGTTGGCCCAAGTAAATTTTCTACCAGAAAGCTCGATCTCCCTGAGATCCAGACTTTCAATAATTGTGTTAAACATAAACGACCATCTGCCGTCAAAGTTATCATTGTTATTTTCGTCCCGCCTTCTTATAATGTTAAAATCACCCCCAACCAGTATTGGGAACCGTTCATCTCCGCAAATACGAACTAGGTCAGCCAGAAAATCTGGCTTTAGCTCAGGTTGTGCGGCTCCATACACTGCCACCAGTGCCCATTGGAAACCATCAACCTTCGACCTAACCCGAAATTTAACCGCAAATTCTCCCAGAACAACGTTCCGAACCTCCAACGTTTCGCACTTCACCCCAAGTAAAATCCCACCGGATCTTCCTCTTGGGGGTAAGCAATGCCAATCAAAATCAACTCCTCCCGATAAGGTGCCAAGAAACTGAGAGCTAAAATTATCTCTACCAGTTTCAGAGAGGGTTATGAAATCTAACTTGTGCTCTATTGATGCATCCGCCAGAAACCTTCGTTTAGCCAAGTCTGTCAGACCTCTGCTATTCCAAAAGATTCCTTTCATTTTTCATCATAGAATTTTTTAATGGTCCGGATCCTAGCACTTCTGCGCACAGCCGAGGCCGGATAAATCTTCCGGTTCCACTTGCGCTTAGGCTTGTTTTGCTCATCAACTCGGTCCATACAACCGAGCTCAGTGAGCTTACATGCCTCTGGATCGACGGGAGTTGAACCCCCCTGAGAAACAAAACTCTCGTCCTCCTCTGACCGGGCGGGAGAGGGCGCAAGGTCCTCACAAAAACTATCAAGAACCCTAACACCCAATGCATCAATTTCCGAGTCATTTAATGGTTTAACAGCCGCTAAGTTTCGAATCATCTCCATGGCTCGGTCCGCCTCAAGATCAAGTAGGTCATTAACAGATTTAGCAATTTCTTTTCCATTACTACCTAGCGAAACTCCCAAATGATTTGCATTATTCATAATATCGTCCTCAGAAAAATGCAAAATGGAATTGGAAGTATTGACTGACATACCTGTAGTGACCTCAATGTCACGAAGCTTGGCCGCCCGCATGGCGCGCCCCAGCTGCAGGTCATCAACGTCAGGCTGATCCTGGAGACGGCTGCTCATCCGCCGACCTTCAGACATGGGATCCGGGATCCCTCCGAAGGCGACGATCTCGTCCCGCGTAGGCCCACTCGGGGAAAGGCCTCCTGCCCGACCCCCGACTGGACCTATCTCCACCGAGCCAGTCGAACTATGGCCGCCTGCCATCTGCCCTACCAGACTAGCTGTACCCGCCGCCACGGGCGCGGGCGCCGGAGACCCCCTCGGGGTCAAGCGCGGGCTGCAATCGGGAGTCCTCGACTGATGCACACCCACGACAGACGAATGGCCTCCAGGTGAGGCCGCCCCCCTCGCCGAAGCCTTCCCCACCGATGGCTCCTCGGGGGATGGCACCGGCAGAGGGCTACGCGGGCTGGTAGGGCAGGACAAGGCCGCCTGCCTAGTGTCCCCCACCACACCCCCATGCAGTAGCTGACGAGACGAAGAAGGCGAGGCATGAGGGGTCACACTACAGGAATCAGCTGCTTTGCCGTCTGCCATAGCAGACGGCAAAGGCATGAATGCCGGACAGCAAAGCCTTTGCCGTCCGCCAGCAGACGGCCAACACTCCGGCTGAACGGCTGCCGGCAAAGGCCGCTTTGCCGTCTGCTAGCGGACGGCAAAGAGCTGGCGGGGACCTTGGCCAAAGATGGCGCAACTGGCGAGGCCAACGGAGATAACGGCGGTGTCAACTCATGTTCCACCGGGTCATCCATGTCGGCCCTGTGCCCCCACAACCGGCTGGGGGCCGACGCAGCACCGAAGGAGCCGAACCTGAGGGTGTTCATCGGGGTCGCAGGGGGCGCCTCCCCCTTTCCCCCAGAACCCCCAGTCGACTGGGCCGGCCGGTCCAAGGTCTCGTTAGACCCACCGCGGGCCGAACCATCCGCGTCCGAATCTCGTGAACCCTTACCATCGCCCCCCTCGGTCATATCCATATCCGAGGTCCCATCCGTCGACTCGAACAGCGAGGGACTCTCAAACTCTACCTCCAGCTCGTAGACCAAGCCGGCGTGAAGCCATCTCACTGTATCAGGAACAAGCTCAACATCCAGGACACTCACCAGCAGACGTGCCACGCCATTTGCGCGGGTAAAAGGCATATCCACCTTCTCAGTCTTACCAATGAGCGACCCCAGGCTCCAGGTGATCCGGGAGTTATGCAAAGGCTTAGGAGGAGCCCCCGAAAAACGAACCCAAATCTGAGCAAGTGGCGTTCCTTGTGGCTCCTTCTTCTTCCAAGGAGCAAACTCCATGATGCATTTAGTGCTCGCCACTCTGCACATGTCAAACTTGAGGATCTTAGTAAGATCATCCAGTGATGGAAAATCTACCTTATAAGTCTGACCCTCAAGCTTCACAAGAACCCACCGAAAATTCCCTGGAGCCAACTCACTCAACTGCTGCACAACCTGAGCCTCAGTCAAAGTCCCATGCGTCACCTTAACAATACCCGTGAGCGAGACCTCCGTCGCGGGTGCTTTTGTTTCAACAACAGGTGACTCAAAGAACATCAGATCAGCGGAACACACACCATAAACAGTGACCACTGGCATTGGCCCCAAAAGCTCCGGGCACTCCCCCGACTCATGCTTGGGCTTCTGACACGTGTCCCACATCTCAGTGGTGCATTCAGCCACAAAATGCCCCGTCTCCCCGCATCGGTAGCAGGTCATTTTTTCCTTCTTCCGAGCCCATTTAGAAGCTCGCTCACCGCCAGTCTTGTCCATAGTTTTATCGTTCGAGGAGGTCCGAGCCGTTGTAGCATCAGGCTTGGGGACCTCCACCGTGGCAAGAGCCCTCACCGTCTCCATTGCCACGTCACTTAGACCCTCAGTAGCCACCTCGGTCGTCTCCCCCGAGGGGCCCTCAGAATTCAGCACCGGCGGCGGTGGCGGCGGAGGAGGTCGCCTACCCCCTCCCCTACCCCCACGGTTTCCGCGATTCCCGCGGTAATAGTAGTTGGGGCCGGATGCCCCCTCCACAAAGCCACCCGGCGGCCCGTTGAAACTCTGGAGGAAACCACCATCGCCTTGCCATGCGTATCCTCGGCCACCACCCGTCGAAGACGACCCGCGGTGGATACCCACACCATATGCATCATAGCCATCGTCTCCCCACCGGCCATGAGGTGGGAAACGGTCCTCCTCCATCGCGCCGTACCCGCATCCCGGTCCGTAACCGCGACCACGAGCAGCGAGGGCACCGTCAGCCGCACCCTGGTCCGGACCCCGGCCACCTCCGCGCCCACGAGGCTGCTGCGGAACCGCGGCGTCTGTAGGCGCCCGGCCTGCCGGACGCTGCGCACCGGCCCGCGCCTGCGGCTGCTGCCCCCCACCCGCGCGGGGCTGCGGCAGCGGCTGCGAGGTAGCCACCGTCAGCTGCTGCGCCCGAGGAGCACTTGCTACCGGAGGCCCCGGCGCCGAAGGCTTGGGCACCGGCGGTCCGCCACCTCCACGGCCCGCCATGGCCGCGAGGGGGGTTGGATGCGCGCTGCGCGACCTGGCCGGCTAGCAGGGAACCCCGGCGTTGCACGGCGGGGACAAACCCTAGAGGTGGAAGCCGCGATGGGAAAACGATCACAGCGATCGCTCGTTCCCGTGCATGCAGTAATATCGATCGATGAGTTGGTTTCCGGTTCAGCCTGGGCCACATACCCAGCTCTCCCCAGCCCACTCAAGCGTTGCTCATGCTGGGCCACATACCCAGAATCAAACGAGCCCACAATCGCATCGCACTCTCCCAGCCCAACTTGGCCCAAGATGCGATTCAAACGAGACTTCCGCTCCTCACGGATCTCACTGGTCCTGCCGGACGCCGGCGCCGGCGGCTGCGCCGCCACCAGCCGCCGCTTCTTCTTCCTTTGAACGACTTTCCAAGTGCCATCGTTGAAGAAATCTGACAACGTGAGTTTCGGAAGACTAACCTTCGGGAGAGGACCTCGCCATGGGCGGACACTAGTACAAAACAGGGCATTGGTCCACCCCTGAGAAGCCCATTAGGCCCGGTTCACTCACGAACCGGGACCCATGGGGGCATCGGTCCCGGTTCGTGAGGCCAGGGCGCCGGCCGGGCCTCGTGGGCCATTGGTCCCGGTTCGTCAGACCCCTTTTGTCCCGGTTCTAGACACGAACCGGGACCAATGCGCCTCGCTCCTGGCCCACAACCATTGGTCCCGGTTTGTGGCTGGAACCGGGACAAAAGGTGACCCCTTTTGTCCCGGTTCCAGCCACGAACCGGGACCAATGCGCCTCGCTCCTGGCCCACAACCATTGGTCCCGGTTTGTGGCTGGAACCAGGACCAATGGTTGGCCTATATATAGCCCCCGCCCGCGAGCAGATGCATTGCTCTGTTTTTTTGCCCGGCCGTGGGAGAGCTTTTGTGGTGCTCTAGCTCACCTCCTATGCACATGAGGTGTTCGATGAAATGCCCGAGCCACACTTAAGCTTTCTCCTCTCGAAGCTCCTTGTCCAAGCTCCATTTTCCTCAAGATTTGTCTAGGTTTGGCGGTCCGTCCTGTCCCGTCCCCGTCCTCACCGCCGTCGATCGCCCGCGCCCATCTCGGCGCCGGCAACACCGTGGTTAGCCTCTTCTTCTTATCTTCTTTCTAAAAGAAAAAAGTTCTTACTTGTGTGTTTTAATTAGATGCTCTAGAGAGTTATATGTTGTTCAATAATAAGAACTATATAACGCACGCAGATGAACCGGCAATGGATGTACGGTGACCGACGCACCTCCGAGTATATTAAGGGCCTGCATAATTTTCTCGAAGCGGCCGAGGCAAACAAGCAGAATGGTTTTATGCATTGTCCATGTACTGTCTGTGAGAATACAAAGGCTTTCTCCAACTCTAAAACCCTTCACTTCCACCTGCTTGAGAAGGGTTTTATGCCACACTATAATGTTTGGACCAAGCACGGAGAAAGAGGGGTTATGATGGAAGACAACGAAGAAGAAGAGGATGATGACAACTACCCGCCCCCTGAATACGGTGATGCTGCAATGGGGGAAGCTGAAGATCAAGAGGAACCAGACGATGTGCCCGATGATGATCTTCGCCGGGTCATTGTTGATGCACAGAGAGAATGCGAAAGTGAAAGGGAGAAGTTGAAGTTCGATCACATGTTAGAGGATCACAAAAAACGGTTGTACCCAAATTGCGAAGATGACAACAGAAAGCTCGGTACCACACTGGAATTGCTGCAATGGAAGGCAGACAATGGTGTATCTGACAAGGGATTTAGTTCGCTGCTGAAAATAATGAAGAAGAAGCTTCCAAAGGATAACGAATTGCCCGGCAGTATGTACGAAGCAAAGAAGGTTCTATGCCCTCTAGGATTGGAGGTGCAGAAGATACATGCATGCCCTAATGACTGCATCCTCTACCGCGGTGAGTACGAGGATTTGAACGCATGCCCGGTATGCGGTGCATTGCGGTATAAGATCAGACGAGATGACCCTGGTGATGTTGAGGGCGAGCGCCCCAGGAAGAGGGTTCCTGCCAAGGTGATGTGGTATGCTCCTATAATACCACGGCTGAAACGTCTATTCAGAAACAAAGAGCATGCCAAGTTGATGCGATGGCACAAAGAAGACCGTAAGAAAGACGGGAAGTTGAGAGCACCCGCTGACGGGTCGCAGTGGAGAAAAATCGAGAGAAGGTGGGGGGACTTTGCAGGTGACGCAAGGAACGTATGGTTTGGTTTAAGTGCAGATGGCATTAATCCTTTTGGGGAGCAGAGCAACAATCATAGCACCTGGCCCGTGACTCTATGTATCTATAACCTTCCTCCTTGGTTGTGCATGAAGCGGAAGTTCATTATGATGCCAGTGCTCATCCAAGGCCCTAAGCAACCCGGCAATGACATTGATGTGTACCTAAGGCCATTAGTTGAAGAACTTTTACAGCTGTGGAATGGAGAAGGTGTACGTGTGTGGGATGAGCACAAACAGGAGGAATTTGACCTACATGCGTTGCTGTTTGTAACCATCAACGATTGGCCTGCTCTCAGTAACCTTTCAGGATAGACAAACAAGGGATACCACGCATGCACACACTGTTTAGATGACACCGACAGTATATATTTGGACAAATGCAGAAAGAATGTGTACATGGGGCATCGTCGATTTCTTCCGACCAACCATCAATGTCGAAAGAAAGGAAAGCATTTCAAAGGTGAGGCAGATCACCGGAAGAAGCCCGCCCTCCGTACTGGTGATCACATACTTGATATGGTCAATGATTTACAAGTAATCTTTGGAAAGGGTCCTGGCGGACTATCTGTTCCGACTGACGATGCGGGACGCGCACCCATGTGGAAGAAGAAATCTATATTTTGGGACCTACCCTATTGGAAAGACCTAGAGGTCCGCTCTGCAATCGACGTGATGCACGTGACTAAGAATCTTTGCGTGAACCTGCTAGGCTTCTTGGGAGTGTATGGGAAGACAAAAGATACACCGGAGGCACGGGAGGAACAGCAACGTGTGCATGAAAAAGACGGCATGCATCCAAAGCAGTATGAAGGTCCTGCCAGCTACGCTCTTACCAAAGAAGAGAAGGAAATCTTCTTTGAATGCCTGCTCAGTATGAAGGTCCCGTCTGGCTTCTCGTCGAATATAAAGGGAATAATAAATATGGCAGAGAAAAAGTTCCAGAACCTAAAGTCTCATGACTGCCACGTGATTATGACGCAACTGCTTCCGGTTGCATTGAGGGGGCTTCTACCGGAAAACGTTCGATTAGCCATTGTGAAGCTATGTGCATTCCTCAATGCAATCTCTCAGAAGGTGATCGATCCAGAAATCCTGTCAAGGTTAAGGAGTGATTTGGTGCAATGTCTTGTTAGTTTCGAGCTGGTGTTCCCACCATCTTTCTTCAATATCATCACGCACGTCCTAGTTCATCTAGTCGACGAGATTGTCGTTCTGGGCCCTGTATTTCTACACAATATGTTCCCCTTTGAGAGGTTCATGGGAGTCTTAAAGAAATATGTTCGTAACCGCGCTAGGCCAGAAGCAAGCATCTCCATGGGCCATCAAACAGAGGATGTCATTGGGTTTTGTGTTGACTTCATTCCTGACCTTAAGAAGATTGGTCTCCCTCAATCGCGGTATGAGGGGAGACTGACTGGAAAAGGCACGCTAGGAGCGGACTCAATAATATGTAGGGACGGGCATTCTTGGTCTCAAGCACACTACACAGTTCTACAGAATTCTACCTTGGTGACCCCGTATGTCGATGAACACAAGAATATTCTGCGCTCCAAACACCCGGAGCAGTGTGACGACTGGATTACATATGAACACATCAGGACTTTCGGCAGTTGGTTGCAAACACGTCTCATGGGTGACAACACTGTTTCTGATGAGCTGTACTCGTTGGCCAGGGGACCATCTTCGACTGTATTGACTTACAAAGGGTACGAGATAAATGGGAATACATTTTACACGATCGCCCAAGATCAAAAGAGCACCAACCAAAACAGCGGTGTCCGCTTTGATGCAGCAACCAAGAGGGGAAAGGACACATATTATGGTTACATAGTGGACATATGGGAACTTGACTATGGACATGATTTCAAGGTCCCTTTGTTTCAGTGCAAATGGGTCAATCTGTCAGGAGGCGGGGTACAGGTAGACACACAGTACGGAATGACAACAGTGGATCTCAACAATCTTGGGTACACAGACGAACCATTCGTCCTAGCCAATGATGTGGCGCAGGTTTTCTATGTGAAGGACATGTCTACCAAACCGAGAAAAAGAAAAGATAAGGAAGCGAATACATCATACGATGAGCCAAAGCGCCACATAGTTCTTTCAGGAAAAAGAGACATCGTGGGATTGGAGGGCAAGACAGACATGTCTGAAGATTATGAAAAGTTTTATGAAATTCCTCCCTTCAAAGTCAAGGCTGACCCAAGCACCCTGTTAAACGATGAAGATTATCCATGGTTACGGCGCAATAAGCAAAGGACACAAGCGAAGAAAAAGTGAAGACTTTCTCTCCACAACTATATCATTGCAGTTACATGTGAAGAAATTAAATGAAATCCCTTTGTAACAGATGAGTTTTCGTCCGAAACCCTGATACTTCGAAAGAGATTGTCCATTTTGTACACGAAGTGCATCCAGTTTTGGCCGTAACCCTCTCAACTTTTTAGCACATGCTATGTGGGTGAAATGATGATACCACGCCAACTTTCAACCTTTTCAGAGTTCATTTGAAGTGCTTTTCTATTTCAGGGTCATTTAGCAAAAGGAATCAACTAAAAATATTTTATAAACCTCTAGTATTTATGAAACTAAAATTATATAAAATTTATGCAACTAAAGTTATCAAAGTATTTTTTGTTCAAAACATTAATAGCAAAAAGAATTTTCATAAAGTTTATAATTTTTGTGACCTAAAAGCAAAAAGAATCACTGAAAAACTGTAAGTAGAAACAAAAGAAAATAAATAAAGCAAAAAAGAAAACAAAAAAAGTAGAAAAAAATTAAAAAAAAATGCCGCTATGTGGGTGAAATGATGATACCACGCCAACTTTCAACCTTTTCAGAGTTCATTTGAAGTGCTTTTCAATTTCACGGTCATTTAGCAAAAGGAATCAACTAAAAATATTTTATAAACCTCTAGTATTTATGAAACTAAAATTATATAAAATTTATGCAACTAAAGTTATCAAAGTATTTTTTTGTAAAAGCAAAAAGAATCACTGAAAAACTGTAAGTAGAAACAAAAGAAAATAAATAAAGAAAAAAAGAAAACAAAAAAAGTAGAAAAAAATTAAAAAAATGCCGCTATGTGGGTGAAATGATGATACCACGCCAACTTTCAACCTTTTCAGAGTTCATTTGAAGTGCTTTTCAATTTCAGGGTCATTTAGCAAAAGGAATCAACTAAAAATATTTTATAAACCTCTAGTATTTATGAAACTAAAATTATTTAAAATTTATGCAACTAAAGTTATCAAAGTATTTTTTGTTCAAAACATTAATAGCAAAAAGAATTTTCATAAAGTTTATAATTTTTGTGACCTAAAAGCAAAAAGAATCACTGAAAAACTGTAAGTAGAAACAAAAGAAAATAAATAAAGCAAAAAAGAAAACAAAAAAGTAGAAAATAATACCGCCTACTGGGCCACCACGGCCTGAATACGACTAGAAACCCAACCATCTAGTTGGGCCAGGATTCAGGCCCGCAGAAGGCCCAGAAGGCCCACAGGCAGAGGTGTGTGCAATTAGGCCCGTAAGCCTGCAGTTGAGAGGAGCTCGAGAGGGCTGGCGCAGCAGCGCTTATAAACCACTCTCGAGCCCTCTCAACTAGCGAGGTGGGACTAAACTTTTGGCCCCGGGCAGCACCACCCTTTAGTCCCGGTTGGTGGCACCAACCGGGACCAATGCCACCCTTTAGTCCCGGTTGGTGCCACCAACCGGGACCAAAGGTCTCTGCTTCCCGCCCTTTGGGTTGACGAAAAGAGACATTTGGTCCCGGTTGGTGGCACCAACCGGGACTAAAGGTGGGCATTGGTCCCGGTTGGTGCCACCAACCGGGACCAATGCTGAGTGTATATAACCAGCACTTGTGAAATTTCACAGTTTTCATCGCCACTTCGCCCGACGACGCCGACCTCCTCGACGCCGCCAGGCTGCCCCGACGCCGCCCACGCCGTCGCCATCGCCAGGCCCCTGCCCCGTCGTCGCCGTCGCCGTCGCCGTCGTCGTCCCCGAGCCCGTGGCCCTGCCCCGCCCCGGAGCCCACGCCCCTGCCCCGTCGTTGCCGTCGCCGTCGCCGTCGTCGTCCCCGAGCCCGCGGCCCTGCCCCGCCCCCGAGCCCACGCCCCTGCCCCATCGTCGCCGTCGTCGTCCCCGAGCCCGCGGCCCTGCCCCGCCTCCGAGCCCACGCCCCTGCCCCGCCCCCGAGCGCGCCCGACCGCGCCCCTGCCCTGGCCCGCCCCCGCCGTCGCCGTCGCCGGCGCCCTCGCCGCCCCCGCCGTCGCCGTCACCTTCGCCGGCCGCCCCCGCCGTGAGCCGCCGCCGCCCCTGCTCTGTGCAATTATATATATATATATATATATATATATATATATATATATATATATATATGTAGATTTTTTTTATATGATGAATGTTTTTGTTCATATATAATGTATATATGTATGTGGCTATATGTATGTATGGATGGATGTATATATGATGTTTTTTTGTTCATAGCATTTTTTTGTTCATATATGTATTTTTTTCATATATGTGGCTATATGTATTTTTTTGTTCATAGCATTTTTTTTCCATGTATGTATGTGGCTATATGTATATATGTCACCGTCGCCCTCGATCTCCTACCCCCTCCCACCCCTACCCGACAAACTCTCGAGGCCACCCAAACCCCTAGAAGAAAACTCCGGTAAATTCGACATGAGGGGGGACGTCGGACATATCGGGCGACCAACTCTCGAGGCCACGCAAACCCTAGAAAAAAAGCGTTGTCGATCTCCTACCCCCCCTCCCCTACCTGACAAACTCTCGAGGTCAGCCAAACCCCTAGAAGAAAACTCTGGTAACTTCGACATGAGGGGGGACGTCGATCAACCCCCTCTCGCCCCTGCTCTGCTTGCCGCGCCGCCGCCGCCACCGCCGCCCCGGCCGGATCTGCCTTTTTTTTTGTATGTATATGCAGTATGTATGGATGCTGTGTGTATGTATGTATATGCAGTATGTATGTATGGATGGATGATCCATAGAAAGTTTTTATATATGCATTGATACAATTTTATTTTTGTTCATAGATTTTTTTTTGTTCATAGATGTATGTTTTTTTTGTTTATAGAAAGCTTTTATATATGAGCAATGATGATCCATAGAAAGTTTTTATATATGCATTGATATATGAGCAATGATGATCCATAGAAAGTTTTTATATATGCATTGATACAATTTTATTTTTGTTCATAGATTTTTTTTGTTCATAGATGTATGTTTTTTTTGTTTATAGAAAGATTTTATATATGAGCAATGATGATCCATAGAAAGGTTTTATATATGCATTGATATATGAGCAATGATGATCCATAGAAAGTTTTTATATATGCATTGATACAATTTTATTTTTGTTCATAGATGTATGCTTTTTTTTAATAGAAAGTTTTTTTCATGAGGGGGGACGTCGGACATGCATGAGAGAGAGGCGGTCCGCTCGTCGGACATGTCATGTGGATTTTTTTTGTTCATATAGAAAACTCCGGTAACTTCGACATGAGGGGGGGAGACGTCGATCAACCCCCTCCCGCCCCTACCCGTAAAAGTTAAAATGTTCATATATTCAAAATGAGTTAAAATGAGTTAAAAGTTACTTACTCCCGGTCCGCTCGCCCGACCAACTCTCGAGGCCACCTGTACCCCCTCCCCGATAACTTCGACATGAGGGGGGACGTCGGACATGAGGGGTGAGCGTCGTTGTCGTCTACCCCCTCCCCGATAACTTTGACATGAGGAGGGACGTCGGACATGACATGAGGGGTGAGCGTCGTTGTCGTCTACCCCCTCCGGTTACATAGATAACTCCGGTAACATAGATTTATCAAGAATACCCCCATTATGGATGTGCACAAGTTGATCCAATTTTTTTCTGATCTCATATATATATATATATTCTTCTATATTTGCAGAAACTATGGATCAAAGAGACTTGGAACAAGAACAGTTGTTGGGGGAGATAATCCTCGTCGGAGGTGATGCTGTCTTGTCGTTTCTCAACGACACCGATGGAACAATGGAGGAGGAAGGACATGATCATGATGGCTCCGGTGACATGATCATGATGGCTCCGGAGGTGCTGACTAGCTAATTGATGCATTAATTGTTTTGGTATGTACATATATTAACTCTTCTTTCTTCTTTTATAGCCCTCCGGATCGAGCCAAACTTCGGTAACGAGACGAGGCCCGAAGAAGAGGTTGCGCAAGGATGAAAGGTTCACGATCACAGCACTCGCGGACGATGGCCTACCGATTGAACCCAAGCGGACCAAGGACGCATTTTCTGCTCAGTGCGGAGCTATTGTTAGGGACAACATCCCGATCAGCATCAAGCAATGGAATAAGCCTAAGGACGATGCCCCTGAAGGTGATTATGTCACCGATAGATAAAAAGATGATCTTTGGACCTTGCTGAAGGCAAATTTCACCCTACCGCTAGAGGAGGATCCGAATAAGCCCGTTATAGAGCCACTGGTCAAGGCGTGTGCTCTTAAGAAGATGGCAGATCTATTCAAGAGGTGGAAGAAGGAGTTGAAATCAAAGTTTGTCGACAAAGGTGAGACTCCAGAATTCATCGGCCGATTTGAGAAGATAAGAGATCACTGGCCCGCATTTGTGGCCTACAAGACATCAGACAAGAGTAAGAAAATGTCAGAGACAAACAAGAACAACGCTGCAAAGAAGCAGTATCACCATCACACGGGGTCAGGTGGCTACCTCAAAGCCCGGCCGTTGTGGGACAAAGCTGAGAATGACCTGATTGCTAAAGGGGTCGAACCAGAGACATTGAACTGGCCAGACCGTTCAAGGACTTGGTTCTTCGGGGTTGGGGGAACTTTGGACCCTGAAACAGGGAAGTGCCGTTGGACGGACGAGCAACTTGCAATACCCGTCACGAAGCTTCAGAAGTATATCACCGCAGCGCAGGAAGGGACGTTCATTCCCGACAGAGAGAAGGACGAGCTGACTGAGGCCCTAGGGAATGCTGAGCACCCTGGACGAACACGAGGCACACCAGGCTCCGTTCCGTGGAAGTTTGGGTTTCCCGACGCAGGCGGTTACAGAAGCCGGGAGAGAAAGAGGAAAGCGGAGCTGAGCGACATGCAGAAGATGAGTGCAAGACTACAAAAGCTAGAGGAAGCTGAGAGCCAGCGAGCTGCCGGCCAACTATCTCAGTGGCACGAAGCTACCCCAGAAGCTACCCCGCCATCTCAGCGGAGAAGCAGCGTGGCTTCCACGGAGCCCGTTCAGACTGACTTCACGGAGCCTATCTACCCCGTGGATACTATCACGGAGGCTCAAAATTGCGAGCTTATGACGAAATGCCATAACCTCACTTTCAAGGCGGCTCTCGGCTCTGTTGCACCTCCTCAACCCAACGGAACTTTTCACTGCCTTCCGATTCCACATGGCTATGCTGTTGTGATGGTGGATGAAGTAATGGAGGGATTTGAGGAGCTCGAGCTTTACCACTCTAGAGGTGAAGGGGAGAATCAGCTGGTTCGTGCTCTGAGGAGTACATGTCTATGGCAGAAGGAGTACATCAAGCTTCCAAACTGGACGCCTCCGCCTCCTCCTCCTCCTCCGGTGAGTCAGGGCACTCCACCTCCTCCTCCTCCGGCGAGTGATCAGGGCACTCCGCCTCCTTCTCCGGCTCCTCCGACGCATGAGGGCACTCCGCCTCCTCCTTCGCCTACTCCGGCGCGTCGGAGCAGTCCGCCTCCTCCTCCGCCTCGTCGGCAACGGCGGAAGACAGACGCCACCGGTCCGGCTCCTCCGGCGCGTCGGAGCACTCCGCCTCCTTCTCAGCCTCGTCAGCAACGACGGAACAGAGACGCCGCCGCTCCGGCAGCTAGCAGTTCAAGCAGAGGCGGGAGGGAATTCAGATACGGTCCATCTCTCAAGCCTCTGGAAAAGTTACCATATGAGAGGACCGAGCAGGAAAATGAGGACATAGTTCGTGCCCAAGTGAGGGCCCATTTTGCAAAGAAAACTCCACCTCCGAAGGAAACAATAGATCCGATGAAAGTGAAGCGCACTATCGATGCCCTGAAGCGACCACCACCGCCTCCCCCGCGATCCAACTATGACCGCATTATTCAAAAGACATATGATGAAGCGCGGCGGTCGGTAAGTACTTCTAGTGATGCAAGGTTAGCATAACGAAGAAGTGGGAAAACAATTCCCCAGCTCGGCGAACAGGAGAAGAAATCGTGCCCCCCGCTCAAGGTGTCTAGCGATTCGCTAATCATCCGGGGATGGTGCTCGGTACCAATCCTGGTGATTACTTGGGGGATGATGTAATTTTTGAAATGGCTGAGGTACCAAAAGAAGAATATAAATATGTGCACGGGAAGCCTCTCGTCAAACCTGATCATCCTCCTTTAACAACGATGATGTACAAATTGCATGAGTGGTACTTGGAAACCTGCAGGAAGAATGGGTCCGATAGTTTGCTGGTGAGAATTAAAGATGAGCACGACCTCATTGGAGTCGACCTGATGCCTGTTGAATTTGTGGAGTTATTTCAGTTATTCAATCAAAAGGCCCTCGACAAACAAATCATGACTTGCTACTGTCTGTAAGTATTACTTCTGTAATTAAGTCTCTAGCTCAACTCGTTCATTGCATGTATATATAATTATCCTCACTATATTATGCAGATTGAAGATCTTCGAATGCCCAAAAAAACAAATCTATGACATTGGGTTCATTAGCCCAAATACCGTAAATGAATGGGCGGTACAAGAAAGAGTTAAAGATACCGAGGAAAACTTGCTAAAAGCGTTCCTTCGACATCAAAACAAAAGGGAAATACTTTTTCCTTACAACTTCAAGTGAGTGTTACTGTCTTGTGCATATTCGGTTTCGCTTACTCGAGGTTAAGTACTGTAATTGATGAGTTATGCGTGCGCAGTTTCCACTATATTCTGCTATCCATTAAGCTTGACGGGGGAGTAGTAACTGTCTTTGACTCGAGACGTAAAGATCCCAAGGATTATGCGGACATGACTGCAATGCTCCAGAAGTAAGTTCAATCAATACCGGGACCATATCGACAACTTTCGTTCATTTCCTGATATCAAGTAATCATTTTCTTTGCCTGGCAGGGTTTGGAAACAGTTCACCGGACAGGTTCCGGGTCTGAAGAACGAGCTGCGATTTACACACCCCAAAGTAAGTAGTACTAGCTAGTTCCGCGAATCTCTCATTGATTCCAGTTTCATCAATACCATTATCATGCTTGATTATCAGTTTGATTGAACTCTATTCTCGTAAAGTTCTTGTGGCAGGAACCCGGGAATAATTTATGTGGATACTACGTTTGCGAGTACATTCGCCACAGGACCTCTGAGCGGGGCAGATCTGAAGAACAATTTGAAGTATGTAAACAATATTCACAATTTTTTTTATTATCATCAATTGTGTTGAGTTTCATTCATATATATGTATTGACCCCCTTCTTTAAATTAGATCTGGCAGATGCGGGATGAACTCCTACCACATGATCGCATACGAGCAATTCAAGAGGAATTGGCGGGATTCTTTCTTGACCACGTCATACATGAAAAGGGAGAATACCATGCGGAAATTCAATGTGAGTTTGGCGCTTGATGATGTCAGGGATGTTATATTGTATATATGTAGTAGCGTCGGATAGATTTACGAAAACTTGTTGTTCGAACAAGCACGGAGAAAGAGAGGTCACTTCTCTTTGTATATGTTCATGACGATCTTGTGTAATTAATGGTTTCCTTCATTTGCTTACTAGCTAGCGTCGAGTTCTCTCTATATGTAGTAGCTAGCGTCGACCAAGCACGGAGAAAGAGAGGTCACTTCTCTCTATTAGCTAGCTAACACAATATGAAACCCCTAAACCCTCCAAAACCCCTAAACCCCCCATTTCAAAAAAAAAAAAAAAACCCCAGCGCCTTTTGGTCCCGGTTGGTGTTACCAACCGGGACTAAAGGTCCTCCTGCCTGAGTGCTGCGAAGCGGCCACGTGGAGCTCCTTTAGTCCCGGTTGGTGTTACCAACCGGGACTAAAGGTCCTCCTGCCTGGGCTCCCCACAGCAGCCACGTGGAGCCCCTTTGGTCCCGGTTCGTAAGCGAACCGGGACTAAAGGTTTTGGGCTTTAGTCCCGACCCTTTAGTCCCGGTTCCAGAACCGGGACTAAAGCCCCTCTGGAACCGGGACTAATGGGCCTTTTTCTACTAGTGGGATCGCCGTCGCCGCCATCCGCCGATGGACAACCCGCCGGATCATCTCGACCTTGTCCGCCTCCTTTAAGCCCAGCCTTGCCGGATCATCGAGCGGGATCACCGCATCCACTAGCAAAGCCACATCTTCCTCGGAATAGCCGACGTTGAACGCCTCACAAATCGAGTCGGATGGCGTCGGCGACGCCGCCTCCGGCGAACCGACGGCCGGGGGGTCGTCGTCCTCCTCATCTCCATCTCCGGCGCCGTCCGCCAGGGCCCAGAACCGGCCGCCGAAGCGCCGGCCACCGTCAGCGAGGGAGGCGCTGGAGGTGGCCCGAGTCGCCCCCCGAGTCGCCCCTCGCATCGCTCGTGTTTCACTATGTATGGCGCATCTACAGTAGCAGATGATGGTTCAAAATAATTATATATGCTTCTGCCCGGTTGTCATCTGACTCTCATGTTCAGCTACCAATGAGATGCATGATTTCTTTGCCAATTGCCATCAGCTTTGAGGCAAATCAGCACAGGTCACAGAGGAATGATCTATCAGCGAATCCCGCGACATCACTGGAGTTCTACACGTAGTCATCGCTTCACCGGACTCATTTGGTTGGTCTACACATGAACACTGCACGGCCTGATTCCCGTTGCCTGCCATGCTTACTTTTCACTCATCTGTCGTTGGAAAAAACTTGGACTCTACGAGTGTGTACTCGCTCTTTCTGTGTATGTGAAGATGCCATGGTTATCTGGACCTTGACCTCTCATTGCTCAAGTCACATGTGTATCGATATGCCGGTGCTCTTTCTTAAATATATGTGCCGTCTATAAAGACTGAGTGTATGCTCAATACTCTCATGACTGATGCATTAATACAAAATACAGTATCGCAGACATGAGATGGACTTAGTGGGTTATAGGACTGACAAAATAATAAGTTTTCACAGTTTTCTGATTGGTTACACGCACCTTTCAAATCTGCTAGGCCCTAGTTTTCTTCCTTTAAAAATAACATTGTATAACGTATCTTTATACTAATATAAAAGTTGTACTCCTCCCTTCCATAATAAGTGTCGGAGGGACTAGTAAGGAATTTCCCTACTATTTGTCGTCAAAGTAAAAAAAAAATATGGAAGGCAGCTTTACGTGAAGCTCCAATACAACTCTCCTACCTCCTCCTCCAAAAAAAAGCTAGGGTTCCTGCCTCTCACCGGCGCTGTCGCAGGTCCGCCTCGTCTCCGGTGGCCCTAGGGCCATGGGGGCGCGGTGGATCCTGGCAAGTGCCGGCGGGAGGGCTCCGATTTTAGTCGTCCCTTTCCGTTTTGTTAGGGTTTGTGTCCTGCTCAGGAAGACGAGACGGCGGCGGCTCCCTGAAGATAGAATAAAGGTCTGCCCGCCTAGCCCCCGTTCCGGCGGTGCGTCTAGCATCGTTGGTGGGCGTGTGGAGGTGTGTCTCCGGCAGATCTATCTTTGGTGGATTTGCTCGGATCTCGTCGTTGTTCTTCTACGTTCGTGTGTCTTTGGATTGGATCCTTCCGATCTACGTTATTCTTCATCGGCGGCGGTTGCTGTTCTGGTGCGCTGGTCCTATGGGGCCTTAGCATGACGACTTCCCGACTGTCTACTACAACAAGTTGTGCCCGACTCCGGCGATGGAGGGGCGATGACGGCGGCGCGCCTTCGGCTCGCTTCAGTACTTGTAGTCGTCGCTAGTTGGTCTATGAATCTGGATGTAATTTTTATTATTTCTGGTGTTCGTTGTACTGCCATGATTGAAGATGAATAGATCGGAAGTTTTCTCGCAAAAAAAAAAGTAAAAAAAAAAATATACCCTTAAACTTGTGAGGTTGTGGACTAGGAATGTCGAGAAAATAGAAGTACCTTCTTCTTTTGTACTCCCAGCCTTTTTTTTAAGGTCAAAATAGAAAAAACACACACACACACACACACAAAGAGTTTCTCTTCTGAAAGAAAGAACCTTCTAACATGAGAGAGGCCATTGTGGTGTGGAGTATAATTGACCGTGCCAAACCTTATAATATCAGTACAACTATACTCATAGTAAACCATCCAATCAAGTGGTGTTTTGCAGCCAAACCGCAAGATTCATGAAAGTTTGTTCAATGTGTATGTACTCGTAAAGTCTCTGATTCAAAGATAAAAGCAACAATTCTTCATCAGATATAGAATGATAATCAAGTTTCGGATATTCAAACAAAGAAAAGGATCACGACCACAAGCTCTGTGATTTGCGTTAGATTTGTTTGAATGATAATCAAATAGTATGTCCTAACTGTATTTTACACAACATGGTTGACCAACAAAAAAAGGCATGGCTTGCAAACGACACCTTAGATTTGTGAGACAGAATGATCTCAGATGGGTGGGAACAAATAACCTCACTCGTACCACTCCTTGACCACGTGTACGTGCACATCTTAAATTTGTGCTGCTTGTTCGGTCGTTTTGTGTACTTGACCCGGAAAAAGTAGAAAGCTTTTTTTCGTTTTCTCACAGACTGGTATACACTTGGCCCCTAGCCCCCTAGGTCGTTCCCATAGGACAGATGACGTTCTTCTTCCTCATGCAACCGTAGGAGGGGAACACATCTAGCATATCGAAGGCGCCGCCCATCTCGCGTAACCCTCTCGCGTCGCCCCCCTCGCGGGCGACACGAGAGGCGACAGCCCAGCCGCCAGCGACCCTCTCGATCTCCCTCCTCCCCCTCCGTCGCCGCCTGGGGTTGGCGCCGGGCTAAGCCCGTGCGTTGGCCGGCGGTGGCGGAGGGTTGTTCCTTCTTCTCCCGGATCTGCGGCGAGGGCGCTGGATCCGTGGGGGGGCGGCCTCTCCCTCGATCCACGGCGGCGCGGCAGCTCCCGGCGGCGGTGCTAGGCGGCGTGGGTGGAGTTCGGATGCGTGTGGCGTGGAGATCGGCTGGGCGTGGCCTGAGGATGGAGGTGGGGCTGGGCGTGGCCGGTGGCGGCGGCGGCGTCCAGCCCGGATCCGGTCTTGGAGGTGGCGACGGCGACGGCTGGCCCGGATCCGGCCATGGTGGTGGCGGCGTCTCCTCCGCCGCGGATGACGGGCCAGGAGGTGGGTCCTTGTGGCGGCGGATCTTGGGATCCCGTGTCCGGGCTCGTCGCAGGACGCGCGTGGCGGCTGGAGCTTCCTCCGGCGTCGACGGCGCTTGATGCGGGATTGCGGCGGCGGTTGCCGTTGTATGGGCGACGACAGCGGCTGGCGCGACGGTGGGTGCTCCCTGTAGCGCCCGGAATCGGGGCGGCGGCCCCTCTTCATCAACGATAGCGGACTCTGGGGTCGTGTGGGCGACTCAGAGTCCGGATCTCGAGGTGGTGACGGCCTTCTGTGGCTAGTGGCGGTATGGGACGTCCCTTCCATCAACATATCGGGTTCGATGCGGCTCGGCAGGTGACACATGTGCCTCTTTCGGAGTTGTCGGGCGGTGCCTGTCGTCGGCAGGTGAAGCCACCGGTGGATGCGCTACCGGCGAATGCTACGCACGACGTCTTATACGGAGACGTCAAGTCATGCCTACTACCGACAGGTGATGCACGGTGGCTCTGGCGGAAGTGTCATGTTTAGCCTATTGTTATTGGATCGAAGGTGGTGCGATAGTAGCGGGAGGCAGGCGGTATGGGACGTCTTTGTCTTCCGTTGTCTCCTCCAGAGGTATTCGCCTATCGAGGCATCGGTAGAAGGATAAGGGCGGATGGTAGACGGCTTCAACGACGAGTTTATGCACTCCGGTAGAAACTCAAGATCTCTGATCGGGCTATGTCGTCGCGCGCCTGTGTCGTGTCCTTGCTGAAGGTGGTGGATTGAAGCTTGGCTTTAGGGATGAGAATCCGGAGTTCAACCTTGTGGTGGACTCGCCATCATCGGCGCACGTGCGGCGATTCCTTCTTGAAGGCATAGCCTAGGAGTTGCGTATTTTTCGTTTATGTTGTCTTGTATCATAGGGTTAGTGGCTATCTGGGAGAGTTACTGTCGCGAGGTATACGGCCTCAGGGTTTGTTTTCCGTTTTATTTCCGGGTCGATGGTGTTTGACTGCTAGATTTTGCACTATTAATAATATATGGTTGCATGCATCGTTCTAATGCAGAGGCCGGGGGTTATCCTCCTTTTCAAAAAAAGAAAAAAAGATGCCAAAATTTGGGTCTACTTTCCACGGAGAATCGAGCAGGACAGACTTCTGGGGCTATCAGTCGCGGAGCTTCGAGGAGGATGGACATCTCCAAGGCTACCTCTTATCCAGATGTCTCCCAATCCCAGTCCATGGACATCCTTTCCCTGGAAAAAGACAACAAGAAATCTGTGCTAGCTTTTTTTTTAAAAAGGAGGATGACCCCCGGCCTCTGCATCTGGGAGATGCATGCAGCCATTTTATTAATTATTCTCAAAGACCTTACAAAGTAATATATCAGTAACTCTGAAGCCACCTTCTTGCCAATATCTGTCGCTACTCCTATCTACTTGATGAAGGGGTGCCGAAAGTCCGAGCCGAATATCAAACAGACCTCGCACCAAAGCCTAACATCTAACGCCGGAGGCCCCAACCAAGCCGCATTGCCGGGTCTGGGGCACACACCGGTCCGGCGCACTCTCAGTGGTCACCGCACGCGCACGCTGCAGAGGCCGCCACCACTGTCTTCCACCGAGCTATCTTCAGAGCAGGTACTGATGCATCGACCTTGCCAGGCCTAACTGCCGTCGACGCCACTACGACGCCAGACAACGACACCATCCTGCGCTTGCGCATCAACACACGTCCACCGCCGAGACCCCGCTGCACCATGCCACTGAGACCCGTCTTCGATGACGCGGTAGAAACCACGCCGCTCCACCGCCTGTCCACTCGAGTCGGTACCTACTCCAAAAGATGCCTCCAGCAAGGAGCGCGGCACCCGACGTCGCCATCGTCCGATCCGGGATACAGATCTAGGGTTTCCCCCGGAGCAGGCCGAAAGGAGCGACGCGACTTGCTATAACCATGCCTTCGACAAGGTAACGACGCCTAAAGACGCCGCCATCGTCCGCCATGACCGTAGTCGAGGCTCGGTCTTTAGTCTTGTCGCTCCAAACTCGCTACCGGACAGATCTGAAGACAGATCCGCCACCATCTCCTGGCCGGCCACCACGAACAAGCAAGCGCGCAGCAGGAGGTGACCTCCGCCGCCACACCGACGAACGGGCTGAGCCCGACCTGGATGCCCGACCCAGGGCCCTAGATCGGGGAAGGATCCCCAGATCCAAGCCGCCGAGCAGGTACCGCCCAGGCCACACCGGCACCATAGGGCTCGCAACGCGAGGCCCTCCGGAGCGCCGTGCTTGGTCCAACCCACGGCGGTGGCCGCCGCTGTCCGCAGCTCCTCTGCAGCGCCGAGTGCCCGCACGCCCGCGCCACCACAGGGGAAACCAGGTGCCCCGCCGTCACCTTCATCAGGGCCAGCCCGGCCTTTGCCAGGGAGTCCCTTCCGACGGCGGCGAGACTAGGAGGGGCGGAGGAGGAGTCACGGCGGCTGGGCTGTTTCTCCCCCCGAGCCGCCAGGGAGATGACGCGGGGGTCCTAAAAATTGGGGGAGCCTAGATATCTGAAATCTGTGCTTGCTAATTAAGACTCTCCATTCTCTCCCTGTACGTTGCTGGTTGCCTAGGAGCCAAGGTTTAGCCCTCAAGAAAAAGGTTTCTTGTAAGACATCTACACTGTCAAGGTCCTCGCAATCGTACAACAGCTATAAGTCTATAATGCATCCCAGCCTCAATGGCATGGTCTGCGCATGTGCCTTTGGCGGAGTAACCATTAACTTCTTCACCAAATGAAAGCACATGTAGAAGACTTAAATGAATAACATATACACGGATAAAATATATAAGCATCCCCCTGCTGCCGCCCTGGTTGCAAAACTTTGCTCCTCTAATAGAATTCCTCCACAAGGACCTGACTCCATGGCATCATAATCGTCTCCATCCGCTTGGTCACCAGCATCATCGACATCCACGACTTCTTGCCTTGCAACAACTTCATTAATTGCTTCTATTGCCTGAGAGAACCTTGTGTCCGGAGGAAGTCTTCCCACCTTCATGGTTTTGAACCTATCCCTGGCAAAGAACGTGGTGAATGGCTTCGAGACCTGCAAGATGTTCGTAGTCAGGTTCACCAAATGTTGTTTCCTAAGCCTTAAAGAAAGATAGTACTCCAGTAATCTCACCTTGAAATAGCGGCCTCGCTCTTTGGCACTCTCAACAAAGCTGTTCCAGTGTTTATCTTGTTGCAATGTTGAAGCAGAGCCAATTACCTACATTTCGGTAAGTTGTTATTTGGGTTTTACAAGTAAGCCTACAAAGCACAATAATATAAACAGATTGTGGTACAGGCAGAAACAGATCTATGTGGTTGTATGGTTCACATTTCCAACCCTAACTGCCATTGAAATGAGAACAGATGGAATCAATGAACTCGAGTTACCAATCACATAGCTTGTTCATCTCAAGAAGGAACTCAAGCACTATAATAACCTCCATAGCTCACATGGCATAATTAAAATATTATGACAACAAGTGAGGGAGGGGGAGGGGGGGTGCATAAAGAGCACTTACAAGTACAGTAGACCTAGCTCTGGTGATGGCAATATTCATTCGTCGGAAATCAGAAACAAACCCAATATTTTGCTCCTTATTGCATCTAACACATGAAAAAATGACAACTTCCTTTTCACGACCCTATATGTGAGCAACAAGATACAATATTAATCATTGCTACTTGCTAGAGTAGACAAAGCACATCTGCAAATGCATGATAATAAACTAGTTACCTGGAATCCATCAACAGTGTTTACATCTATAACTTCCTTAGATTGGTCGCCGAAGGTCAACCGGAAATGGTCCTTCAAGAGTTCCACCTGATGCTTGTATGGTGATTTTTTTTTTGAAAAGGAGGAACAGCCCCCGGCCTCTGCATCAGGACGATGCATACGGCCATCTTATTAAAATCCAAACAAAGTGCGCAGTGTGGTACAGCTCGCAAAAGGAGCAAGAAAGATGAACAAAAAGCAATGCCACAACCGGCGGTATAAAAAGGCTAGATGACTAAACACCTATTCTATTATTGGACCGCGATCCAAATCGGTTGTAGATAACCCGTGCGACCGTCTCCCATAGGTTGCACCCAGTAACCAAATGCTCCCTGGAGTCCGTATGAGTGAGTGGCGACCACGAACGGATCCAAGCTGTAGCCCTGTATATTACCTGTAAAAAGTTTATGAGATTTTTCCTGTTAAAGATCATATCATTTCTGCAGTTCCATATAGCCCAAAGTAATGCACATACTCCTATCCGAATATGTCCCGCAGTCACTTGTTCCACTCCAGCAAGCCACGTCCCAAATAACATGTCGATGCTAGCTGGAGGGGTTATATTGAAGGCTATATGGATCGAACGCCAAAGCAACTTAGCAAGCAGGCAATCAATGAATAGGTGTTGAATCGTTTCGTCGTTGTTACAAAAACAACATCGTGGACTACCTACCCATCTTCGCTTGAGTAAATTGTCTTTGGTGAGAATCACTCTCTTGTGGACAAACCACATGAAGATCTTAATTTTGAGTGGAACTTTAATTTTCCAAATGTGTATCGATCTCGGGAGTGGGCCAGAATTAATCAAATCAAGATACATGGACTTCACCGTAAACACACCGTTCCTAGTAAGTTTCCATCTAAACGTATCAGGTTGGTCCGAAAGGTGCACATCCATCAATCTTCGCACTAGATGTAGCCAGGAAGTCCACCGTTCCCCCACGAGAGACCTCCTGAACTGGATATGTAATGGCGACGATTGTAATACTGTAGCAACGTAGTCCTCCTTACGCTGTACAATATTATACAGAGAAGGATACTGCAAGGCTAGAGGTATCTCCCCTAGCCACGTATCTTCCCAGAACCTTGTTGTTGTACCGTTGCCTACAACAAACTTTGCTCTGTGAAAGAAAGTATCATTCGTTCACATGAGCCCCTTCCAGAACGGCGAGTGATTAGGCCTACCAGTCACCTGAGCCAACGTCTTAGTTTGTAAGTATTTGTTACGAAGAATATGTGCCCACATACCATCCGTTTCCGTGGACAGCCTAAACAACCATTTACTCAGCAAACACTTATTTTTAATCTCCAAGTTCTCAATCCCAAGTCCTCCTTGGTCTTTGGGTCTACAAATGATGTCCCACTTGGTCAATCTATATTTCGTCTTAGCATCATCGCTTTGCCAGAAAAATCGGGATCGATAAAAGTCTAGCCTTTTCCGTACCCCTATGGGTACTTCAAAGAAAGATAACAGAAACATCGGCATACTAGTCAACACTGAGTTGATTAACACAAGCCGGCCTCCGTAAGACAAAAGCTTGCCCTTCCAGCAACTTAGCTTTTTCTCAAATCGATCTGCAATACACTTCCATTCTTTATTCGTGAGTCTACGATGATGAATTGAGATTCCAAAATAACTAAACGGCAAGGACCCCATTTCACACCCGAACAATTGTCTATATGCATCTTGTTCCTCTTTAGCCCTTCCAAAGCAGAACAGTTCGCTCTTGTTAAAGTTAATTTTCAATCCCGACAATTGCTCAAAAAGACAAAGCACTAATTTCATATTTCTAGCTTTTGCGATGTCGTGCTCCATGAATATGATCGTGTCATCAGTGTATTGTAGGATAGAAACCCCTCCATCAACCAGATGAGGGACGAGACCACCTACCTGGCCATTCTCCTTGGCCCGCCCGATAAGCATTGCCAACATATCCACCACTATATTGAACAGAATAGGAGACATCGGGTCTCCCTGTCTTAAGCCCTTATATGTCTGAAAATAATGACCCATGTCATCATTTACTTTAATCCTCACGCTACCCTGTTTAATAAAGGAGTCCACCTGGTTCCTCCAGGTCTCATTGAACCCCTTCATACGCATGGCTTGCTGGAGAAAGGGCCATTTGACCTTATCGTACGCTTTCTCAAAATCCACCTTGAAGATGTGACGCCCCCGACTTAATCGTGCACTAATCATACACGCAAATGCACACGATCAAGCCTAGGGACTCACTTGAAGATATCACAACACAACTCTAGACACAAATTAAAATAATTCAAGCTTTATATTACAAGCCAGGTGCCTCGAGGGCTCGAATACATAAGCTCGATGTCATACAAGCATCAGCGGAAACAAAAGTATCTGAATACAGACACAAAGTTAAACAAGATGCCTTAAGAAGGCGAAAACAAACAACGACTCTGATCGAAAGAGGCAAGGCCTCCTGCCTGGGAGCCTCCTAAACTACTCCTGGTCATCGGTCTCCACGTAGTAGTAGGCTCCACCGGAAGTGTAGTAGCAGTCGTCGGCGGTAGTAACTGGCTCCTGGGGTCCGTCATCTGGTCGCAGCAATCGGGTATGGGGGAAAAGAATAGCAAAGCAACCGTGAGTACTCATCCAAAGTACTCGCAAGACTGACATCAGAACTATGCTAAGTATGCATTGGTATCAAAGGAATGGGGCTATATCTTTGGACTAAACTGCAGAAATGCCAGAACAGAGGGGGAAAAGCCTAGCCTATCGAAGACTAGCATCTTCAGCGTCTCGCAGCATTAGAAGAGTGTAGATTAGCATAATATAAAGCAGCAAGCATGTTGTAGCAAAGCCTAGGGATCCTTTCTCGACTCCCTGCGAGAAAGCGATCCCGGAGCTTCCAATTAATTAAAGTATCCAATTTAAGTAGTAGTAGATCGAGATACAACACTGAGCGTCTTGTTACCGTGGACACGGCTATTCGAATAGATAACTTCCCTCCAGGGGTGCACTACTGTTACCCAACATGCTCGATTAACTCTGGCCGGACACACTTTCCTGGGTCATGCCCGGCCTCGGCTGATCGACACACCGCAGCCCTACCTAGAGCTAAGCAGAGAGGTCCCCGCCGGTCTACATCCTAAGCGCGCAGGGTTCTTGGGCCCATCCCCCTTTGCACTCCGGGTCGTTATGCGACGAGCCGGGACGAGCACCACCTCATCCTGGATGGCACTGGCCCGACAGGCCCACAAGGCTGAACTGGACATCTAACAGAGCTATCGGCCGATACATACGGCGTCGAGGGCCCCATTAAACCATTATCCCACGTGGTGGTAGTGCGTATAGGCCAGTGGCCAACTCAGATCAATACCCATATCCGTTATCGCATTATTAGGAGCTCGCGGTGACGATCAGTACTCCTATCGTCCCGTCTCGAGGAAGTGCAACAAGGGTCAGGCCCATCCCTCTCTAGGGCGGTCTCTGCCTGCCCGGCCGCGCCTCGTAATTATCTCGCGGGTACCCTCACGGTCAACCCGACTACACAACTCTCGCGGGTACCCCTCGGGGTCGACCCGACTTTACCCGGGGACTGTAGTAAAAGTAGGGTATCCGTGTGTTCATCACATCAAGGGGGAATCCGAGGAATCACCCTCTATGGATTCCTACTCGATGTAACCCGTCAAGGAGAACCAGGAGGAATCACCCTCGATGGTCCCCACTTGAGGGGTTGCACGACACAGTCATCATCGAGAAAGGGAGAGCTAGGAATCACCCTCAGTAGTCACCACCGATGTGATATTCCACAGAGATATCATCGGGAGTGTAGTATGAGGTATCACCCTCGGCACTCGATAGTAGCCCTGCAGAGTCGTACAACTAAGGGGGGGTTGTGTGGTGAGGTGCTGGTCTCAGCCCGTCGATCACTGAGATCGAGGCACTAGTAATAAAGCGGGGCAACTAGGACAAAGTAGAGGGGCCACAGATGGTATTCATCCAACAAATGCAGTAGCAAAAATAGGCTATGCATCAGAATATGATCAAACAAATGCAGTAGCAAATTCTAATGCAAGCACGGGGGAGAAGGAATAGGTGATATAGGAATGATCAAGGGGGTTTGCTTGCCTGGAAGCTCTGCTGAAAAGGAGGAGGGGTCATCGGTGACGTAGTCGATCACAGGGGCAGCATCGGTCTCGGAGTCTAACAAAGAGAAGAGGGGGGAAGAAACAATAAATACAACGCAAACAGATGCATCACGACGCATGGCATGGCAATAAGCGGTGCTAGGTGTGACCTAACGCAGTACTAGATGATACAGATGAAGAGGGAAAACATCCGGGAAAGTTTTCCCGAAGTTTGGCATTTTCGGTCAGATGAAACGGAGGGGACAGTTCCATGTTCGCTATGATAGAGGCACGTGACAGACGAACGGAGTGCGTATTCGGAATCGTCATATTTTTCTGATCATTTTTCATATATAAATTATTTTAATCCGAGTTACGGTTTAATTTCTATTAATTTTCAAAGTTTTAATCATTTTCTGAAATTATTTTAATTATTTAAATTAGAATTATCCAAAACAGTAATTAGGGTAAATTAATCCAATTACAGATTAATTAGGTTAATTGAATAATTAGTTTAATTAAACAGAATTAATTAAGTTAATTAATTAATCAATTAATTATTTTAATTCTTTTTAGTTATTTATTTTATTTACTTTACTTTATTTATTATTATTTTCTTTTTTTTTCTTTTCGTTCTAAACAGGGCTGGGCCCCTGTGGTCAGTGGCCAGCCGGACATGTCCGGGCTTTGCCTGTGAGGGCCGGACATGTCCGCGGCCATGCAGACGCGCGGGCACAGGGGAGGCGCCGGACATGTCCGGGCGCGCGTGTACATAGGCGGCCAGCGACGGCAGCGGCGCGGGAAGCGGGAGGTGGCAGCGGGCGAGCGGCGGCGGGCGCGGCCAGGGGAGGCGCGGCGCGCGAGCGCAGGCGAGCGCGGGGGAGGGCGCGGCGCGGCGAGGCGGCGACGAGCGGTGGCGGGCAGGTGGAGCAGCAGCAGCACAGGCAGCGGACGGAGGCGCGGGCGAGCGCGCGAGGGGAGGCGCAGGCGACGGCAGCGGAGCGGGCGCGGCCTGGCGGACGCGAGCGAGCGCGGCAGCGGCGAGCGGGGCAGGCCGGAGCGGTGCGTGCGGGAGGAGGAGGCGAGGCCGCAGCGGGGCAGGGGCGACGCGGCGGACGGCATCGGCGACGGCGACAGAGAGGGAGAGGGAGAAATGGGGTTCTCACAGCCGTCGTGAGAAGGGGGCGGCGAGGCTCGGTGATGGCCGTCGAGGTGGCAGTCGGGGACGGCGAGGCGGGCAGCGAGGCGACGGCGACGATGACGGGCGGCGGCGCGCCGGGGACGGGGGGGGGGAGAGGGGGTTGGGGATCGGGCTAGGGTTTCATAGGGGATGGCCTAAATAGGCCAGGGGGGGGGGCGAGGCTGGGCCGGCCCAGTGGGGGGGGGTTCTTTTGCTTTTATTTTTATTTTCCGTTTCTTTTCTTTTACAGTTTTATTTTATTTTCGAAATTACCTAAGTTTTATAAAATATATAAATAGCACCTAAATTAGTGTTACTAATTATACCACTGCCACAATAATTTTGATATTTAAATAAAGTAGTTTGCATATTTTATAATTTGAATAGGCATTTAATTAATCGATTTAGCTGCTGTTTTAATTATTTTAGGACATTTAAATACTTTATAAAAATGTGGTTTCTCCACCATAATTATCTATGAATTATTTGTCACATTTAGAACATTTTAATTTTACTGTTTGGATAACTTTTAATTTTGACTTTACTTTAAATTTGAATTTGAAGTTGGATTATTCTCTAAATGTTTTTATAAGGCTTAATGATGATGACTTGGCATGATTAATTGGCATAACTACTATTAGTAACCTGGGGATGTCACAGAAGATCACCCCATCGAGTTTCTTCGAGTGAATTTCATGTAGAGTTTCGTGTAAGACAACAACCCCTTCAAGTATATGTCTTACTGGCATGAAAGCAGTTTGACTCGGTTGTACCACCGTATGGGCAATCCTTGTCAATCTGTTCGTGCCTACTTTCGTGAAAATTTTGAAACTCACATTTAAGAGACAGATGGGCCTAAACTGCTCAATCCGTACTGCCTCCTCCTTCTTGGTAACAACGTAATAGTTCCAAAGTTGAGGTGGAAGAGCTGTAGCTGGCCGTTAAAAAGGTCATGGAACATCGGCATAAGATCATCTTTGATAATGTGCCAACATTTCTTATAAAATTCGGCTGGGAACCCATCTGGTCCAGGTGCCTTATTCGCTTCATTTGTGATATGGCCTCAAACACCTCCTTCTCAGTAAACGGTGCAGACAAAATCTCATTTTCATCCGTCTGTAACTGAGGAATGTCCTCAACTGCGAGCTCGTCGAGTCACACAAAATTGTCCTCCGGCGGCCCAAAGAGTTGTTTATAGTAATTTGAGATGTATAGCTTGAGGTTTTCATGCCCCACTATCGTACCTTCATCTTGTTCTAACTGAATAATTTTCTTCTTCCTATGTTTGCCATTTGCAATCATATGGAAGAACTGAGTATTGTCATCACCCTGGACAACTTTAAGTGTCTTAGCCCTCAGAGCCCATTTCAGTTCTTCTTCTCTTAGAAGATCTCGAAGTTGCTGCTCTGCCTCAGATTTTGCGGCCCGTTCAGTTACGTGAAGCAGGGTAGATTCCACTTTGAGGTCAAGGACTTCAATTAGATGGAGCAATCTCTCCTTTTCCTGTTTATATATCCCACTTTCGTTTCTGGCCCAACCCCGCAAAAATTGTTGCAGATGTCTAATCTTATTCTGCCATCTTTCGACATTCGATCGCCCCCCACAATCTTTAGCCCATTCCCTTGCAATAATATCAAGAAACCCTTCTCTCTCGAACCAGCCAAGTTCAAAATAAAAGGAATTCTTATTCCCGAGATGTGTCGCGTCCCCTGAATCAACCAGCAGTGGTGTATGATCGGAAATAGCCCTTTGTAACGCCTGCACCGTTACCAGAGGGAACTTTTGTTCCCAATCAATACTTGTGAGCACTCGGTCCAACTTCTCATATGTTGGAACCGGCAGCGAGTTCCCCCACGTGAACTGTCTACCGGTGAGTTCTATCTCCCTCAAATTAAGGCTTTCGATAATAGCATTGAACATAAATGACCATCTTCCATCGAAGTTTTCATTGTTCTTTTCTTCTCTCCTTCGAATAATATTAAAATCGCCACCAACTAGTATCGGTAACCTTTCCGCCCCACAAATTCTCACCAAATCAGCAAGGAAGTCAGGTTTGAGCTCCGGTTGAGCTGCACCATACACAGCCACCAAAGCCCATCGGAAACCGTCTAGTTTGGACTTGACTCGAAACTTAACGGCAAATTCCCCTTGTATAACGTCCATCACTTCTAAAGTTTCACATTTAACCCCAAGTAGAATCCCTCCGGATCGTCCCCTTGGGGGTAAACAGTGCCAATCAAAGTCTACACCACCTGCTAAGGTGCCAAGAAATTGGGGCGTGAAATTGTCTCTGCCCGTTTCGAGTAGGGCAATGAAATCTAGTTTATGTTCTAGTGACGCTTCCGCAAGAAACCTTTTTTTAGCCAAGTCTGCTAGACCTCTGCTATTCCAAAATATTCCCTTCATTTGTCATCGTGGAATTTTTTCTTGAATTTGACTCTCGCGCTTCTACGAACCGCCGATGCAGGATAGACCTATCTCTTCTAGGATCGTTTTGGTTTATCATGCACCTCTTTCGCGTCCAAATGACCGGAAGAGGCCGGTTCAGTGCCAACAAGCTGCAGAGGTGCCTCATACATCTCTGAACATGTAACATCTACCACATCCTCGGGCTCCGAGGGTGGTATGAGATCATCGCATAAGCTCTCTAGTGCCGTTATTCCCAAATTATTAATTTCATCATTATTCATTGGCTTTACCGCTGCAATATTCCGGATCATTTCTAAAGTTCTCTCAGCTTCTAAGTCTAACAAGTCATTGACCGATTTTGCTATTTCCTTCTCATTAGAACCCAGAGATATCCCTAAGTTGCCCGCATTATCTATTATATCATGCTCAGAAAAATGTAGAATGGAACAACTCGTATTGACAGACATACCTGTAGTCGCTTCGATGTCACGAAGCTTGGCGGCCCGCATAGCATGCCCTAACTGCAGATCGTCAGCATCAGGTTGGGCCTGAATCCGGTGACTCACACGTCTATCACCGGATGTCGGGTCCACGATCCCTCCATAGGCAATCACCTCCTCCATCGTCCATCCAGCCTGGACAGCGGCGCCTGCCATGTGCCCAACTGGTGCCGCCTCGACCATCGTGGGGGAGGCGGGGATGACCTTCGGCAAGGTACCCCCCACCGGTGCTTCCTTCCTCACACCGTGAAGAGACGTCGAGCTCGCCACCCCAGGAGTCGGCGAAGAGGGTAACTGTGCGCGCAACTGAGAGGCCGGAGAGGGAGAGTGTGAGTGAGGGGCTACCTGCCCTTGACTCCCCACCCCCTCGGCCTCAGGCTCGACGGCCGCCCAGGCTTCAGCGAAGCGGGTGCCGGCGTGGTCATCAGCGGTGACAGTGGGAGAGGGTGGCGGATGGGGGCCTCCTGCCCGCGGCTCCCCACCCCGTCTGCCCCGACGGCTTGGGCCACCGGGCGCCCGTAGAAACCATCATCAACCGCGACAGCCGGGGCCGCCAGCAGATCCTCCCTCGGTGCCCCGTCCAATCGTGTCGCCGGCAACGACGGCAACACACACTCCGAGGTGTCCTCCATCTCCACTCTGTGGCTCTAAAGTCGACTGGGAGCCGATGATGCACGAAAAGATCCAAACCGTAGCGTATTCATCGGTGTAGACAGCGGAGCTGCCTCCTTGGCAGGCTCAGCCGTCGAAGAAGACTGACCGTGGGGCCTCGAAGCGTCATTACGCTTATTATGCTCAGAATGTTTATCTCGTTTACCTGTGCCACCATCACCCTCAGTCATATCAACATCACTCTGCCCATCAGCTTCCTGGAAAATCGAAGGTGTTTCAATGTCCACATCCAAATCATACATAACTCCTGCATAAGTCCATCGTACCACGTCCGGCACGAACTCAATATCTACCACACTGACGAGCAAACGCGCCACCCCATGTGTGTGAGTGAAAGGCATATCCACTTTCTCAGTCTTGCCAATAAGAGACCCGAGACTGCATGTCACCGAGTAGTCCATGAGAGGCTTAGGTGGCGCCCCCGAAAAACGAACCCAAATCTGTGATAAAGGTGTTCCCTTTGGCTCCTTCTGCTTCCACTCCTCGAACTCAAGAATACAGTTGCTGCTATGCACTCTGCACATGCCAAACTTCAGAAGACAAGCATAGTCTTCCGGTGTAGGAAAATCAACCTTATACAACTGATCCTCAAGCTTCACCAGCTCCCAGTTAAAGTTACCCGGGGCTAGCTCGCGTAGCTGCTGCACAATTTGTGCCTCGGTCATCGATCCATTAGTCACTTTCACCACACCCGTTCGCGAACTCTCTGTCATGGGTGCGGGTAGAGCAACGTTAGGTGATTCAAAAAACATCAACTCTGGACAGCAAACACCATAGATCGAAACAACCGGCTTAGGTCCCAACAAAAGAGGACATTCCCCTGTATCATGCTTCGGCTTAAGGCATATGTCACATAACTCCGTGGTGCATTTAGCCACAAAGTGTCCTGGCTCACCGCAACGGTAGCATGTCATTTTCTCTTTCTTACGTGCCCACTTTGTAGCCCTCTCGCCATCGGCCTTATCAGAAGCTCGGTCATTATTACAGTTCTTCAACGTACTTGGCTTGACAACGGGAACCTTCACCGCAGCGAGAGCTCGCACAGTGTCCATGGCCGCTCCTGACAAAGCCGGCTCGGGTGCCGCGGCAACCGTCTCAGTGGGCACCACGGGCTGAACTGAAGCCACGGCATCGTTGCTTATTGCTGGAGGTGGAGGTGGCCGAGGTTGGGGTGGCCGCCTGCCACCGCCCCTGCCCCCACGGTGAGCACGATACCCACCACGGTACCGATAATCAGGTCCAGATACCCCCTCCACAAAGTTGCCCGGAGGACCGTGGAAGCCCCGGTCGGCTCCTCCGTCGTTCTGCCATGCGTACCCGCGCCCGCCGCCCGTTGACGACGAGTCGCGGTGATGACCATCTCCATAGGCATTGTAGCCATCGTCACCCCATTGACCATGGGGAGGAAGGCGGCTGCCAGCCGAGGCGCCGAAGTCGCGGCTCCAACCAGCACCTTGATTCGCGGGACCTGTGGCCGGCACCCGCCCGTCTCCAGCCGGCGGCCCGTGCCGCGGGGAAGCATCTGATCTGACCGGCGGCGGCGCCCCTCTAGGCGGCGGCGGTGCAGTTTTAGGTGGCGGCGGACCACTCCCGCGGCCGGCCATGGCAGAAGCAACCGGCGGCGCGCAGACAATCCTGGCGGCGCGTCTAGGTTTCAGCGATGGGAATCCCGCTCGGGCGACACGACGAGCCCTAGCGATCGAACGTGCATGAAGAGGCACCCGATCCAATGCAATCTCATGCATCGATGAAGGGCCATCGGCCACCGGTTCGGCGATCTGGGCTCCTAACTGGGCCGAATACCCAGTCACATGAGAGCCCACAACCCCGGTCCTTGCCTCCGGCCCAAGCTGGCCCAACAGGCAATTCAAACGATCAGCTCTGGCCGCCCGGATCCCCTCTGGTCCGGCGACCACCGGCGCCGGCGGCTGCGCCGCCGCCCGGCCCCTTTTCTTCTTCTTCCTAGTAACTAACTTCCATGACTCCGGCTAAAAAAAATCTGACAATGTGATTGGTGGGAAACATACCTTAGGAATCGGACCCTTCCATGGCTTGATCGACGACGTGGGCGGCCGTCGAGGTTCACCCCGGCGAAGCCCGGACTCCATGCCGTCCACCTTATGACCGCCACAGCCCCCCGCCGGCGTTGCCGGCAGTGCTAACGGCGGCGGCAAGATCAACGGCGCCTCGGCGTACACCTGACCATCCGTTGAATCCTCGCCGTCGTCCCCCTCCGCGAGAACCCAAAACCAGCCCCCGATCCGCCGGTGGTTGTGGTCTGCAGTAGCCTCAGTAGTCGCCCCCCTAGACACCACGCCATCCAGCTCCTTGGCCGGAGAATCCGAAGAAAGATCGATGCACTCAATCTGATCTGACTCGTGATCCCGTTCCTTCGCAAGCAGGTGCCCCACGGAGATCTCGTAGATGTCAATCCCCACGCACGCGCCCTCCTGCACCTGCTCATCATGCCGCAGGTACCGCCCCGCAAGGATGTCCTCCTCAAGATCTCGCACGGTGACCCACTTCGACGAAGGATGGAGATGCAAGATCCCCGGACGGCGCGGACCCGTTCCCCCAGCGAAGGAGAACATCGCCTGCCATCGCAACGGCACCACCAACTCCGGCGGAGGAGTCCCAACACGCGTGGTCGCCGGCGCGGGATCTCCGAGCCCAGCCGGCGAGGGCTCAGGCGGCGGCGGGGGCGCAGCCGCGCGCACGTCACTCTCACTTTCCATATGATCGCATGTATAGTAGGGTTGTTGTGATATAACAACTACTTGGGAACTGGATTTGAGTTCTGGATAGTGTGTGGCCAATTGATGATATAGGAGGGTTATGAATTCCACTTCATCCTCGTTCACCCATGAACCAGTTCCAGACGGCTTGGATTCAACCCCATCAACATCAAAGAAGCAAAATGGTCCGAAGCAGCTGTAGGAATGCCATGGACGTTTTTTTGTTGAGTCCCTCCCCATCTTGTAGGATGCCTTCGTAGAATTCTTTTGAAGGGAATATACTGATCGATCTGTTATTGAATGGATTAACAAAATCAGAAAACCGTTCAAGTTTTCAGCTTAGATGAATTGACAGTGGGATGCTACCTCTGGGTGCATACGATACTGAATTTTGAGCATTTGCACGGGAAAACCAGCAGCTTGAAATCTCTTGAACAAACTTGTTCCATACCTAATGGATATATTAGTATTGTATTAGCATTGCAACGCGCTAACAGTGTGAATTAATTAAATAAAATAAGGAGACATCTTACCCTAACTTCTCAGCAGTCGATGAAATTACAGTTGCTGGCAACTGAACTGGGTCACCAACCTGATACAAATATCAAAAGTGATAGTGAGGTTACAAGGTCACCATGGTTAGCAGAATACTCAAGGTATTCATGTATCAAGATATCAACAGAGTTCAGAAGATATCAAGCAAAATGCGCACATAAACACACGAGCATACACAGAGTTCAGAGTTCAGAAGATATCAAGCAAAATTTCTACAGAACCTAAGCCAGTGAAATGATTTTAAATTTAATCCACAAGGACAATTAGAATAATTTCCTGTGTATGATCCTGCTGTTTAGTAAATTAAGTAATTACATAGTAGTATAGTGATAAACGCTCAACACGTTGACAAGGAAAAGGTAAATAACTGAGTAAAAGATATGCGTAAATCATCTGAGAAAAGTAGATGGCATACAAGAAAAACTTGTCTGCATCCATGAACCAGGGGTACAAGAGTCGCTGGTTCTACCTGAAAAAAAAAAGAGGAACACAAATTCAGAAGTATTTCGCAAAACATGATTGTGTTAACACTCCATTAGACAGACAATATGCACAAAAATATACTCACAGCTTGCGCGGCTTCATCAATTATAACAACATCAAAAGCACGAGTCATCCTGGTGAGAATGGCTGATCCACTGAAACTCAGGGTAGAAAATACCTACGAATTTTTCTTCATAATGAGAATAACATTCCGAAATATTATTAGTGAATATTGATGACAACAGATGTGCGTACAATAGCTGCTTCGTCAAGAATAGAAGCTCTAATTCGATCATATTCACCAGCTCCACTTCTCCTGCCATCTGATGAGTGATCCACACCAGAAAGTTTTTGTTGTATCTGAAAACAGTTGAACACATTGTAATTAACACAAGTTAGACAGAATGCTTAGCAACTCAAATCACATACAAGATGATCCATGGAAACTGCTTTCACAGAATGATGCGCCTTTAGTCCCATAGCACAATCTTGGGATTGTAAGTGTTGTTATTTTCATCACGTATTCCTGAAAACATACAATAACTTCACTATTTAATATTATTTGATGAGCTGTCGATGAAAGAATACTTTTATTGTGAGAACATTTTTCAGCATTAGATGACATAGAGCCAAAATCCTTAACCTGTTTGAAGAACACGCAATACAATCTCATCAAGTGCTGAGTTGGATGGAGCGCAAACCAACACATGGGCCCGATACTTGCGACTGGAACTTATGACTTCAGGTTTCTGCCCATAAATGTTTTAACCATGTAAGGAATAAAACATCCACATCAGGCAGCATGACAAAATATAGCAAAGTACTGAGTAGGCAAGAGTACCAGCTCATTCCCAGTAGGATAAAAACCATCATCACCATCAACAGGCATAATCAAATCTCGAGGATTTGCACCAATTAGCCAAGGAGATGCTTTCATCCAGTTTGCAAGCCTATCATGTAAACTCTGCAGTAAGGAATTGCTAACAAGTACTTGCAGTAGAATCATTCAGCCATACTAGACTTGCAGAATTCCGTAACAGTAAATGCAACCAAAAAGCCCATACAAATGTCCGACACAATACATGAAGCTAGATGCTGAAGAACCGCTACAAATGATAGTGCAAATGTTAAGCACAGCAATCTTGTCCTTCCGCTAAAGCCTGGTTACACCCTATGGATTTGCACCGTGCAGAAGAAGTACAAGAAAAAACAACAACAGATGAAGCAATTAAGAACATTGTCTGGCAATATCCTTAATCGTGTAACTGCTACATGCTCATCATTCAGCATTTTATGCTTCCTAAGTGCTCCAAAATCAAAGAAATGTCAGAAACTAACTAGGAAAAGGCACTTTTAACATACTTGCCCTCAATGTCCAGCTCAGGCCCATGCTTTTGAACATTGAACCCTCCTCTGCAAAAGGATCGTGAAGCATGTGAGATATATGCACACATTTTTATCTAGAAGAAACGTTATGACAAAAGAGGAATAAGCTATTGCAAACTGCAGTGAACATATATGCAATATGTTTATGTTGCAATTTCTACTATCTAATTCTGATAAAAAAAAAGACAAGGATATTTTTCTCATATTCAAAATATAAATACTAACATGCATTTCACTCTATATTACAAAAAGAAAACTGAAGATCGTTACTTGGTCTGCATTCTGGCTGGAGCGGAATGGAGAACAGCACTGAGAAGTCCAAGGATAGTTTGTGTTTTTCCGGTTCCTGGAGGGCCCTACAAATAAACATTACAACTCTACTGTCAATGGTGTATGATTATAAGGAGTGCAATGTGCACAGATCTTATAAATTCTCACAAAAATGCATGCATCCAAAATTGTTCTGACACTTGACCATTTTTTCTTGACAAGCTAGACGATATTACACTGCAAGTTACCAACAGCAGCAAGAAGTACCAAACTAACCTGAATAAGGACAAAGGATCTGCGATAAAGGGCTGCCTACAAGAGAATATGCTAGTCCGTTTAGGCACATAATATCCCTCGAACAAGATATGACAACAATATCAAATATTACAAAGTATGCTCACATTAACTGCATCTAGCTGTGAATCATTAAGGTTTGTTTTCAGGTATTCCATAAGTGGCTCAGGGACATTCCAAGCACGATTTTGATCATCTCCATCTTTATTCTTCTCAGATGCTGAAAGGATCAAATCCTTAAAAGGAAATGATGCTACAGAGTGCATCGCAAAGTACTCTCGCAATATAGTAGACAAGCTGCACACCTGAGAATTTTGACCGAAAAAGGAAACCGTCAAGTTTATATCAAGAAGCACATGCTCGCAATAAATGAGACAAACACGAAACTCAGGCAATATTGAATAACAATCGAACTAACCTTTAAAATCGACAGAAAGCTTCCTGATGTTGAGAGAATGGAAGTAATACGCTCTAGTCTTGAAGACTTCACAGGCTTTGCAACATTCAGATTTTTAATTTCCCCTGCCACAAATGTTCTAAGAGAGATTGTACCTTTACCACCCCGCTGTTCCACTATGGCAAAGGCATATGCAGTGGGAGTGACTCCCTCAACAAACTACAAAAATGCAGGCATATCCCAGGATATGATAATTCATCAAAGCTAACCATGTCTGGTGCATACTAAATGTGACAAAATGCAGTCATATGTTCATAACTTTTGATCAAAATCTTCAGAGCAATGCCAGGAACTTTAATCTGGTATGAACAGTCAGTCTGAACTATTTCAGATTTGACAACAAACGGATTGAGTGTTTTACACACTATATAGATTCCACTAAATTGGCTGGTCAATCAGTATGTTAACAGCTTCCCTGCTGCCAGATTACTAGAAAGAAACTTACTTTGTCTTTGGAGAGCAGGAGAAGGTCATTCTCTGACACAATCTCCCAAAAGGCATCGAGCGCGGCCATGGACACCTTGTGGAATCCCTCGGACTCTGCACATGATCCCACCACCCCTCTCTGCCAGTCCAGCCCAATCTCAATCTCTACTCACGCCACACAGACATACAAACAAAAAAAGTTGCTTAATAAGAAGCCAACAGAAACAGAGCAACAGACACAAGCGGCAGGTGGAGCGAAGCTAGAAGCCCACCGTCCTCCTCGCTGCTGCGGCCCTGGACAATCTGCGCCTTGACCTCCTCGAAGAGCAGAGGTTCGAAGACGCCTAGGTACTCGGTCACCGAGGCGTAGCTGTTCTTCACGCGCTGCAGACCCTTAGTTTGATCCGCGCCCTGCGCCCGAGCCGCGCAAGGTTCAGGATTTCGAGCGTCGCGGTGGCGCGATGGGTGCGGCGGGTGGGTGGGTTCGTGTGTACCTTGGAGTCGGCGACGAGGCGGAGGTAGTCCCAGCTAAGGACGATCTTGTGGAAGCGGTCCATGGTGGATGCGGCCAAGGAGGAGGAGGGCCCGCTGCCACCGGATTCCTCCACCGCCATGGATTTCTCCACTGCGGGGAGAGGTTTGGGGTTTTTGGGGGAATGTGAGCTGACGGTAGACACAGACGGAGCTTGGAAGGGGAAATTGAATCGTTTGCCGCACTTTACCTCCCGCTTTGATTTTTTTTTTATAATTTTTTTTTTGAGAAAAACCTCCCCCTTTGATAATTTGCCCCTATCGAGAATGACTGCCGGCCCGGTCCACCCTCCATTGACCCAATTATTACGGGGTGAATCATCGAAGAAGACACGACTAACTTAGCAGAGTCGCCATATTTTCTGTCGTCCGGATATGAAACGTGCTGTGTATAAGCATGAAAGCCGCAGTAATTATGTGCAAACACATAGTCACCATAATTCAATCTTCGTATCTTTTGTTGTTGTTGCATCAACTTAAATATCCACACACTCAATTTGGGTGATTAAAACACTAATTTAAGATAACATTGCATTACAAAGTGATTAATTATATGCAGTGGTCACAATCACGTCACTTTACATAACGACTTGAAAAGTCGCCTAACGACATTTTCAAAATATGCAATGTCGTTATTCAAGTGGCATTGCTACCTAGTACTACCTAGACTAGTAGGTGGTCGGCGTCATCGAGTCGTCCCCCTTCTCATTGTCGTCGTCCTTCTCCTCCTGAGCGTCATCCTCCTCCAAGGGATGGTCGGGGAAGGCATAGGGGTCGAACTCACGAGCGGCAGCCGCTCCTCCTCCTTGTTGGTTAGTGTGGGGCCGTACTCATGGAGGATGCACTCCTCATTGCGAGCTTCAAGGGCGGAGAGACGCAACACAGCATCGGTCGGGTCCTCGATCTGGCATCGGACGGGGACGGCGTCATTCACTGGGACAAGGACCGCAGTAGGGCCGACGGGGACGACATCCTCCTCCTTCACCCATACGAGGGATTCAATATCCCCGCGGTCGCCAGATCCGCTACCATCGCGGGAGGAGGATCCGGCGGCTGTCGCGGCTAGTGCACCGCAGAGAGAGTTTGCCCCTGTGCGCGGCGTCTGGGACTGGAGATTTCGCTCCGCCGCCAAGTTGATCCAATAGGATGCGTTATTGCACGGCGACCTTGTCCGGGCGATGAAGGAGATGGAAAGGGAGGAGGCGGCGAGGAGAGAGGGTGGCGTTTAGGGCTTTGGTGATGGGAACGCCTCGCCGTCGGGCTTTTATAGTCGGGGATGAAGCCGCATGGCCATCCGAACGAATGCCTTGGAAATCAGGGGGGGTGGTGGAGGCCATTAATTGGAGGGTGGTTTAGTCGTCCACTCATCATGGCTCGCCGGTGATTATCTGTGCACGGTGGTGCGTGTACGTGCATCGTGCAGTTTCAAAATCCAGTCATGGCGCGAGGAGAAAGAAAGCGAAACTTCCCTCACGTGCTGGCAATTAGGTATGGAGCGAGTATAATTACCAACCTGATGAGGTTTAGTCTATGTGCTTACCAGGCTAGCCTCTGAATCGATTCGTCAGCATACACGATATTGATGTAATACCAAATAAAAATGCATCATTATATTACATCAAAATGATCCAGAATAACATAGTCTAATACAAATCTAGCTCAAGGCTAGTTCAAATAAAGTATCAGTACAACCGAAAACACAAATAACTTGCTAGAGCTCCATCTACGCCACATGCAAACCTTCTCGAGTGAAGACACATAACCCTACATAAACAGTTAAACACCACTCCTCATCGTAGACACCTGCAACATGATATGTTGAAGCCACTAGAGCCAATACATTGAATAATAGTTGTTATGAGAGTAAAATTATCCCTACCTTTTTCAATGACATTAGCCACAGAAATGTTGTGATCAAAACTTAACATATAGAGTATAGGATAAGCCACTTTCAAAGGTTTGTCACCTACCCATTAATCTTCCCAGAACCTGGTATTTTTACCATCTCCAAGAATTTTCTTACAATGCTGGTAAAATTAGTCTTTAACTTTCAATAAACTAGACAAAAATGAGAATCTTCTTTTCAAGAGACGTGAGTGGATAACAATTTTTTAAGGAAATGCGGTGCAAGGAATTTCTTAAGAAAATTTCCTATAGAAAGCAATCATATAAATCGAACAACATATATCTGAAAAAACCATGAGAATTCCAATCCTATAAATTAAGTGCATCTTATGCGGAAAAAAATCCTATGAGACCAGGTCTCATAGCCCAGCTTGTGAAACCCTACCGGATGAGCGACATGTGGCATCGACAATCTCAAAGCACCCTAATCCCACTTCACCTCTATTCTCAATCCCGACTGCTGATTCCCGATTCCCAAACCACACGTACATACTTCATCACGCTCTCAACAGGTACGTGGGATTAGGGTTTTCTTATTTTCCTCGCGTCTATGACGGCCACGCCGAAGGGCCTCGACGGCGGCGGCCAAACGGCACGACGCAGCAGCGACGACCTCTCGTCCATGACCTCGGCGAAGGAGCTCGTCGCCGGCGGCCTGTCGGACGGCTCGTCCATGGCGGATGCACGCCACGTTGTTGGCCCGGCGGACGGCATGTTCACGGCGGCCGTGCGCCAAGGCGTCGTCACGGACGGCTGGACCAACTCCTCCCCGTCGACGGCGTCCGCGCGCCACGGCAGCCGCACGACGACAGAGACCATACGAGACGCTGATGCCGGTGGCTGGTCGCACTCCTCGTCGAGGACTACTCCGTCCAGGGTGAGCGTGAGATGCATGCATGCATAGAATATGCATGTAGCTTGGTTGATCAATTCCACTACTCCCATGCACAATAGAAAGCTGTGTTGCATCGTTGCTCCCATGCATGCCCACTTCGTCATGGTAGCCACTGATTGTAGTAGTCCGGTGCTAGGCTGAACTATTATATATCATAAGTTGTAGAATTAATCTTGAAAGAGAATAAGCTAATAATGTGATGTCATTTATGCAGTTACAATGCTTGGAATGACATATTGTATTTTCCGAGTCTATGTCCAGGAATCAAACAATGATGGTGACGAGGCATGCCGAAGTCTTGCATCCTGTATCGACGAACAGTGTGATGGGCGAGTCGAGCCGTGAGCCTATGACGCCGAGCAAACACAATGGCGCGAGCAATATGTTTACCGACGATACCGACTTGGAGTTTTTCTTTAGAGCCGTGTAAACAAATATAGAGATGAACATATATTTGTTTCTCATCATGCTTCGAAAACCATTCTATGCATTTTACTTGAAGCAATGAGCTCATGTGTCCTTTTCTTTTTTATATGTGGATTTTACCTTTTAGAGATGTAAACAAATAGTGTACTAATTTTTAGTGCATGTTACATGGACCATCATGCCAGCTAGGCACTTCCACACATAGATGAAACCATAGGTTCGGCCAGTCACGCTGAAGAGGAGAGCAACCAAATGTGCATGGAGCAGTATATGTCCAGCCAGAATCTTTGCAGTCACTATGATTTCATGACAAGCAGTAAATGGATATATTCATGATAGTTCAGAAGAAGAAAAATTCATCATGTGGCAGTAAATGTATTTCATACCCAAAATCATCATTAAGCGTGGATATGTACAGTATGATTTCATGAGAAGCAGCACATGAACAAGAATCCAATAAGCAAGTGAGCAACGGAATCCAACAAGCAACGGTTGCATGCAGCAGGGACAGGAACACATTGATGAGCGACATGGAGCAGCTTGATAGCGCTGCTGTCCACAAGGAGTTGGTACGAGCAGTCAGGCCAACAAAACACACGAGGTCTTGGCGTGCGGGTGGCATGACCGTGGAGTCCGGCCAGCCAGCAATCGTGGCGTGCGGCCGCCATGGACGATCAGTCCGTCTGGCCGTGACGACGGCTACGTGCTCCGGCACAAGCGAGTGCAGTGGCAAGGAGCAGTACGGCTGCCGTCTTGGTTCGCTGACGCTGTCGACGGGGAGTTGGTCCGGCCATCCGCGACGACGCCTTGGCGCACGGCGGCCGTGAACGCCGTGAACATGCTGTCCGCCGGGTCAACAACGTGGCGTTCATCCGCCATGGACGAGCCGTCCGACAGGCCGCCGGCGACGAGCTCCTTCGGCGAGGTCATGGACGAGAGGTCGTCGTTGCTGCGTCGTGCCGTTTGGCCGCCGCCGTCGAGGCCCTTCGGCGTGGCCGTCATAGACGCGAGGAAAATAAGAAAACCCTAATCCCACGTACATGTTAAGAGCGTGATGAAGTATGTACGTGTGGTTTGGGAATCGGGAATCAGCAGTCGGGATTGAGAATAGACGTGAAGTGGGATTACGGTGCTTTGAGATTGTCGATGCCACATGTCGCTCATCCGGTAGAGTCTCACAAGCTGGGCTATGAGACATGATGCTATCACGACTCACGAGTGATGGGAGCGCACCGATCGAGCGGCCAGGATTTCGTCACGCCCGGAAACAAAAGAACTGATTGAATTCTAAGCTTTGCTACACGCACGGGCACATTTTGACTGTGTTCACGGGGAGGCTTAGCTGGAATATTATGATTGGAAGAAATAAGGGTGAGGGTCCACACCACCTGAAAATCAGGGTGGTGAAGATTAGTTAACGAAGGAGTCCGTAAAAACTCCGCGTATTACTCCGTGTGTATAGAATTTTCGTTGAATTCTCGATACTATAATATCCATGCAGAAACAATACGTACAATAATACATACGTAGACACACAGCACGTACTCCACACAAAATGCACGGAGGGCGCAGCAGCAACACACGCGCACCCGTCGTCAGGGACTCGCGCTCCGCCGCCGTTCTCCGGCGGCTCCCCTCCGTCGGCGACCTCGGTCGTCGACGGTGAGGGGGGTCGCCGGATCCACGCGTGTGGATAGTTTTAGGCCAAAGTAGCTTAGTTTTTTAAGTTGTTCATCGCCTTGGCTTTGGCGGCGGCGATGGAGGCGCTGAATAAAATTTCTTCAGATCCTACTCCGATTGGACGATTGGTCCCATCGTTGGGGATGGATTTGGAATCCAGTCTGTTCAAGCAAGGATGGTGTGGCGGCGGCGGCATCCTCGTGGCGGACATGTGTCCTCAGGCTCCGCCGTTGCTACGACGTCTGCTCCAGCGTCGGCACAGAGCTTGGGAGGTAGTCCAGGAGCGGATGCAGATTGTGGTCTGCATCGACGACATCTGGAAGACGGGACGTGTGCTGGGTTCGTGGTTGATGGATGACAGGTGTGGTTTCCTCCTTCGGCGTCTTAGTCGTGGTGGGGTGTCAGATCTGGAGTTCGATGGCGTGTCCGGGGTGTTGCCCCGGTCTGATTCGTTCAACGGCAATGGCTTCACTTTTGGGGAGCCACCTTGGAGGTCCGCAAAGCTGCATATCAGCGATGGAGCCGCGTCGAGCTCGGGTGAGGAGGTGATCCGCCATTCTATTCTTCAGTGGCTACTGTGGTGGTGCCGGAGGCATGTGATGAATGTTGGTGTCAAACTCAGAGATGTTCTGCTATCTTTTCAGTTTTTTTTTTTTGAGAATCATCTTTTCAGTTTTGTCATGTCGGTCCTTACATGACTTGTACTTTGATCTTTATCGTATGAATGAGACACGTATTACCATGAAAAAAAAAGCAACACACGCACACCGACCAAACGTACGTACCTATATATAACGAGCCGTATATATACGAACAAATTCCCGGCTCTTATTGGACACACGCTCGCGCGTATACGTGTGCTAGCTAGCTGAATCGCGGATCGATCATCAGCAGCTAGCTTAGCCGAAGAAGTGGTGCTTCTTCTTCCCCTCGCCGCGGCCGGACTCCTCGTCCTCGCCGTCCTCCGCCGACTCCTTGTACTCCTTCTTCTCGTGGTGCTCGTGGAACGCGTACCCGCCGCTGCCCACGGCTGCCACCGCCGCCACTTCCTCCTCGATCTTGTGCCGGTGCGTGTTCTCCGGGTCCTTCTTCACCTGGTGCTTCTCGTACTACGTACACACATGCATATATACATGGCCCGTTAATTCGCACCATGAATCATCATCGGTGGAAACGTGCGTTCGAGCGCCTAAAATTTTTGCGCGACGAAATATCGTTCGGGAGGTACGTACCATGGCGAAGGCTCCGGAGGCGAGGGTGCCTATCTCGCCGAGGTGCTCCTTGTGCTTGTGCTCCTTCTCCTTCCTGTACTTCTCGGTTTCGTCCCTGGACGACTCGTACTCTGTGTCGTCGCCGCCGGACTTCTTGTACCCGCCGCCGCTGTACTCGTCGTCGCCACCCGACTTCTTGTACCCGCCACCGCTGTACTTGTCGTCGTCGACGCCGGACTTCTTGTACCCGCCGGCGCTGCGGTCGTAGTCGTCACTGCCGGACTTGTTGCGGCCGTAGTCCTCGTTGCTGGACTGCTTGTTGTAACCGGTGTCGTAGCCGTCGCCTCCGGACTTCTTGTACCCGGCGCCGCTGTACTCGTCGTCGCCGGTGGACTTGTTGTAGCCACCGCGGCCGCTGCTGCGGTCGTGCTCGTAGTCGTCGGCGCCGGACTTGTTGTAGCCACCTTCGCGGCGGTCGTAGCCCTCGTTGCTGGTCTTGTTGTCGTAGTCGTCGCCGGCACCGGACCTGCCGGTAGCCGCTGCGGCCGTACTCGTCAGCCATCTCGATCGAGTCCGGGACTACGGGAGAGAAACAAACTTGTCACGGGCTCACGGCTCACTAGTGTAAAGCTCACTGCTTTGTACTATGAGCACCGCAACGTGGAGTATTTATAGCGGGAGCACAAGGTATCCGTATCTAGAGGACACGGGCACGACGGTCAGTTTGGCAAGCAGATCGTGGTTCCTTTGCAGCCTAAGTACCGCTGAAATAAAAAAAATCAAAGTTTTTCGTAGTTCTTTTAAAAAGATCAAAGATCATATATTAAGTAGCATAAACCCTTATAAAAACACTCTTTTTTTTTTAGAAAAGGAGGATTACCCCCGGCCTCTGCATCTGGGCGATGCATGCAGTCATTTTATTAATTATTCACAAAGACCTTACAAATTAGTACATCAGGTAGCCTGAAGTCACCATCTTAGCAACATCTGTCGCTACTCCTATCCACTTGATGAAGGGGTGCTGATAGTCCGAGCCTAATACCAAACAGACATCGCACATATGCCTAACATCTAAAGCCGGAGGCCCCAACCAAGCCACATACCGGGTCTGGGGCACAAACCGGTCTGACGCACTCTCATGGGTCGTCGCCGCCGTCTTCCACCAAACCATCTTCAGAGCAAGTACTGATGTAACGACCTTGCCAGGCCTGCCGTCGACGCCGCCACGGCGCCAAACAGTGCCACCGCCCTGCGCTCGTCCATCCAGACACATCTGTCGTCGAGAATCAGCTGCACCATGCCGCCAATACTCGTCGTCGTCGACGCGGTAGATCCAACGCCGCTCCTCCTGCCAACCTCCACACCGTTGCCGCCGCTGGAGCTGCCACGCAGAGCCCACCATCCACAGTAACTCTCCCCCGAACACCCAAGCCTCCCAAGACGGCGCCTCCATGGAGGACACGGCGCGCAGGGCGCCGCCGCCGCCCAATCCAAGACGGATTTTGGACTTTCGTCCGGGAGTGGGTCAGAGGTGGATAGGAGGGGACCTCGGCTTCGCCTCCAAGGAGGGTAACGACGCGAAAGCCGTCGCCGATGCCGGGTCGAGCTAGCTGACCAAAGTTTCCTCCGGTCCCCAACCTGTACCACCAACCTCTGTCTGCTCCGGATCTGGCCACGAGCCGAGAAACGAAACCAACGGGATAAGAAAGCACCATGGGGCTCAACCCACCAAATGGAAGATCAAGGAGAGACTCCGGTGCAGTTCCATCCAGGCGTCAGATCCAGAAAATCCGACCTGGGCAACGATGAGTACCACCACCCCGCACTGGCCGCTGGCGTCCTAGCGCCAGATCGCGAAGGATCTGACCCAAACGCGATGACTCACGCAGCCACCAGCTCTTAGCGCTCACGCAGCTGCCAATCCGCGCCGCAAGTGTGGACGTCGGCGCGTCGCGCACGCCGCCGCCAGGATCCGCCCGTAGCGCCGCCGAACCCCACGGTAGTCCGGCGCCTCTTCACGAATCAGGCCATCCAGCGCCAGCCAAATCGCGCGTATGGGAGAGATGCCCCGCCGCCGCCCCTGCCGGCTAGGCTTCGCTCGACGGCGCTGCGGGCGGCGGCGAGGGTGAGGGAGGCGGGGGAGACGCCCGGCGGCGGCTAGGGTTTCCCCCTGGCCGCCCACGGGGGCAGACGAGGGGGTTACGAGACAATCCCGTACCTACAAATAACCATTAGATCTTAAGTCTAACACTCATACAAAATTTAAAAGATAAATTAAAAATATTTTAGGGGTACCAAAGTCTTCTTCCTCCCGCATCCATCGACAGCGCGTCCATAAGCAAGTCACCTCTGGCTTTCGTCTCAACGGAGCTAACTTGTTGAAACTCAGGAGCGTGTAGAGTGAAATGTGTCATTAGTCGAGAAACTCAAAGTGATTGCACACTTTAGGACAAATACTCGTAAACTGATCAATTTAGTATGTAATCTCATTTAGGCTAAAGAACGATTTGGGAGGCCGGCGATAGAGCGAGGCGGTGGGATCATCAGCCTTCATACCCTGCCGCCGAGTGGAGCTAAACGTGGTGCGGTGGCGCCACGAGCACCATGTCGATGGCCCCCGTGAGAGCGCTCGTGCTCTACCGCTGGGCACACTCACCATTGTCACCCTGGGCGAGCATCCTGACAGCTTCGCCTGCGGACGAGAAGCCGTAGGACGGCGTCAATGTTGATGGTGTTGGAAATATGCCCTAGAGGCAATAATAAATTGGTTATTATTATATTTCCTTGTTCATGATAATCGTTTATTATCCATGCTATAATTGTATTGATTGGAAACTCAAATACATGTGTGGGTACATAGACAACACTGTGTCCCTAGTAAGCCTCTAGTTGACTAGCTCGTTGATCAAAGATGGTTAAGGTTTCCTAGCCATTGACATGAGATGTCATTTGATGACGGGATCACATCATTAGGAGAATGATGTGATGGACAAGACCCAAACTGTAAACGTAGCATTTGATCGTGTCAGTTTATTGCTATTGTTTTCTGCATGTCAAGTATCTATTCCTTTGACCATGAGATCATGCAACTCACTGACACCGGAGGAGTACCTTGTGTGTATCAAACGTCGCAACGTAACTGGGTGACTATAAAGGTGCTCTACAGGTATCTCCAAGGGTGTCTGTTGGGTTGGCATGGATCAAGACTGGGATTTGTTACTCCGTGTGACGGAGAGGTATCTCAGGGCCCACTCGGTAATACAACATCACATTGAGCCTTGCAAGCAAAGTGACTAAAGAGTTAGCCACAGGATCTTGTATTACGGAACGAGTAAAGAGACTTGCCGGTAACGAGATTGAACTAGGTATAGTGATACCGACGATCGAATCTCGGGCAAGTAACATACCGAAGAACAAAGGGAACAGCATACGGGATTAACTGAATCCTTGACATAGAGGTTCGACCGATAAAAGATCTTCGTAGAATATGTAGGAGCCAATATGGGCATCCAGGTCCCGCTATTGGTTATTGGCCGTAGAGGTGTCTCGGTCATGTCTACATAGTTCTCGAACCCGCAGGGTCTACACACTTAACGTTTGGTGACGATTAGTATAGTTGAGTTATTATGTTGGTGACCGAAGGTTGTTCGGAGTCCCGGATAAGATCCCGGACATGACGAGGATCTCCGGAAAAGTCCGGAGGTAAAGATTGATATATGTGATAATAGTGTTTGATCTCCGGAAGAGTTCCGGAGTTCACCAGAATGGGTTCCGGATGTTTACCGAAGTGTTCGGGTGCAGCAACACTTTATATGGGCCAAAGGGATAAAGCCCACGAGGTATTGTAAAGTGCAAAAGTAGTTTTGCTGCCGCGTAAGCGGTACTACCGCTTGTATGAAGCGGTACTACCGCCCGAGCGGTACTACCGCTTGTGTGAAGCGGTACTACCGCCCAAGCGGTACTACCGCTTGTGTGAAGCGGTACTACCGCTTGTGCACGGTTCGGCAGGGATCCGAGTTGGACTCTTTTCCTGCGGGCCAAACCGACCTTGTGCGGGCAAAACCGACCTGGAGGAGGCTTTTACTCCAAGTTTAGACCCCAAGGCTCAACATATAAATAGAGGGGCAGGGCTATCACACGGGATACATCAAGATTTCCCCAAGCCGTGTGCGGCAACCCTAACCCTCTAGTTCCTCCGTCATAATCTCCGTAGCGCTTGGCGAAGCCCTGCAGAGATTGTTCCTCACCACCATCACCACGCCGTCGTGCTGCTGGAACTCAACCACTACTTCATCATCGCTCGCTGGATCGAGGAGGTGAAGGCGTCATCAAGCCGTACGTGTGTTGAACGCGGAGGTGCCGTCCGTTCGGCGCTAGTTCGTGATCGGATCGAGGGACGACTTGCGATTTGGATCGCGGAGACGTTTGACTACATCAACCGCGTTTCTTAAACGCTTCCGCTTAGCGATCTACAAGGGTATGTAGATTCACTCTCCCTCTCGTAGATGCTCATCACCATGGATAGATCTTGTGTGTGCATAGGAAAATTTTTGTTTCCCATGCAACGTTCCCCAACAGTGGTATCAGAGCCAGGTCTATGCGTAGATGAGATCTCGAGTAGAACACAAACGAGTTGTGGGCGTGGGTGTATACATATTGCTTGCCGTTACTAGTTGATATTTGATTCGGCGGTACTGTGAGATGAAGCGGCCCGGACCGACATTACGCGTACACTTACGCGAGACAGGTTCCTTCAACTGACATGTAACTTCGTTGCATAAAGATGGCTAGCGGGTGTCTGTCTCTCTCACTTTAGTTGAATCGATTTCAATGAAGAGGGTTCTTTTAGAAGATCAAAAAGCAATCACTACACCACGTTGTGGTTTTGCGTAGGTAAGAACGGTTCTTGCAAACCCGTAGCAGCCACGTAAAATTTGCAACAACAATTAGAGGACGTCTAACTTGTTTTTGCAGGGTATGTTGTGATGTGATATGGCCAATTACATGATGAGATATATGTGATGTATGAGATGATCATGTGTTGTATAGAATATCACGACTTGCATGTCGATGAGTACGGCAACTGGCAGGAGCCATAGAGTTGTCTTTAATTATTGTATGACCTGCGTGTCAATCATTAAGCGCTATGTAATGCTTTACTTTATCGCTAAACGTTAGCAATAGTCGTGGAAGCAACAGTCGGCGCGACAACCTTATGGCGACACGTTGATGGAGATCAAGATGATGGAGATCATGGTGTCATGCCAGTGACGATGGAGATCATGCCGGTGCTTTGGAGATGGAGATCAAAAGCACAAGTTCATGGCCATATCATGTCACTTATGATTTGCATGTGATGTTAATCCTTTTATGCATCTTATTTTGCTTAGGACGACGGTAGCATTATAAGGTGATCCCTCACTTAAATTTCAAGATAAATTGTGTTCTCCCCAAGTGTGCACCGTTGCGAAAGTTCGTCGTTTCGAGACACGCCGTGATGATCGGGTGTGATAGACTCTACGTTCGCATACAACGGGTGCAAGCCATGTTGCACGTGCGGAAACACTCGGGTTAAACTTGACGGGCCTAGCATGTACAGACATGGCCTCGGAACACAAGAGACCGAAAGGTCGAACATGAGTCATATAGTAGATATGATCAACATGAAGATGTTCACCATTGAAACCACCTCGACTCACGTGATCGGACTTGAGTTGGTGGATTTGGATCATGTTACACTCGAATGATCGGAGGGATGTCAATTTGAGTGGGAGTTTTTTAAATATGATTAACTAAACTCATTATCTAAGAACAATAGTCTAAGTTGTCTTTGCTATATTTATGTTGTAGATCATGGCTTGCGCAGTAGCACCCCTGAATTTTAATGCGTTCCTAGAGAAAGCTAAGTTGAAAGATGATGGAAGTAACTTTGTGGACTGGGCCCGTAATCTAAGGATTATCTTTACGGCTTCCCAGAAGGCTTATGTCCTTGATGCACCGCTTGGTGATCCACCCGCTCCAGTTGAGTCTCTAGACGTTGTGAACGCCTGGCAGGCTCGTTCTGATGATTACTCAATAGTTCAATGTGCAATGTTGTATGGCTTAGAACCGGGACTTCAAAGACGTTTTGAACGTCATGGAGCATATGAGATGTTCCAGGAGTTGAAGTTTATCTTTCAGAAGAATGCCCGGATCGAGAGATATGAGATCTCCGATAAATTCTATGCTTGCAAGATGGAGGAGAACGGGTCTATCAGTGATCACGTGCTCAGAATGTCTGGGTACTCCACCCGTCTGGCTGAGTTAGGGATACCCCTTCCGCCAGAGGCTATCACTGACAGAGTTCTTCAATCATTGCCACCTAGCTACAAGAGCTTCGTGTTGAACTATAACATGCACGGGATGAACAAGTCAGTCGCCGAGCTATTTGCGATGCTGAAAGCCGCTGAGTCTGAAATTCAGAAGGAGCATCAAGTGTTGATGGTCAATAAAACCACTAGTTTCAAGAAAAATGGCAAGGGTAAGAAGGGTAACTCCAAGAAGAGTGGCAAAGCAGTTGCTCCTCTCGTGAAGAAACCCAAGGCTGGACCCAAACCAGAAACTGTGTGTTTTCATTGCAAGGGAACTGGACACTGGAAGCGGAATTGCCCCAAGTATTTGGCTGACAAGAAGGCGGCCAACAACAAACAAGGTATATATGATATACATGTTATTGATGTGTACCTTACCAACTCTCGTTGTAGTGCCTGGGTATTTGATACCGGTGCGGTTGCTCATATTTGCAACTCAAAACAGGAACTGCGGAATAAACGGAGGCTGGCAAAGGACGAAGTGACGATGCGCGTGGGAAATGGTTCCAAGGTTGATGTGATCGCCGTCGGCACGCTCGCTCTTCGATTACCATCGGGATTAGTGATGAACCTGAATAATTGTTATTTAGTGCCTGCGTTAAGCATGAACATTATATCTGGATCTTGTTTATTGCGAGACGGTTACTCATTTAAATCAGAGAATAATGGTTGTTCTATTTACATGAGTAATATCTTTTATGGTCATGCACCCAATGTGAAGGGTTTATTCTTATTGAATCTCGATAGTAATGATACACATGTTCATAACATTGATGCCAAAAGATGTAGAATTGATAATGATAATACCACTTTCTTGTGGCACTGCCGTTTAGGTCATACTGGCATAAAACGCATGAGGAAGCTCCATGCTGATGGACTTTTGGAGTCACTTGATTTTGAATCACTTGACACATGTGAGCCATGCCTCATGGGCAAGATGACTAAAACGCCGTTCTCTGGAACAATGGAACGGGCAAGTGACTTATTGGAAATCATACATACTGATGTGTGCGGTCCGATGAGTATTGAGGCCCGCGGTGGTTATCGTTACTTTCTCACCTTCACTGATGACTTAAGTAGATATGGGTATATTTACTTAATGAAACACAAGTCTGAAACATTTGAAAAGTTCAAACAATTTCAGAGTGAAGTTGAGAATCATCGTAATAAGAAGATTAAATTCCTACGATCTGATCGAGGAGGAGAATATCTGAGTTATGAGTTTGGCAGTCACTTAAGACAATGTGGAATTGTTTCACAACTAACACCGCCTGGAACACCACAGCGTAATGGTGTGTCCGAACGTCGTAATCGAACCTTATTAGATATGGTGCGATCTATGATGTCTCTTGCCGATTTGCCACTATCGTTTTGGGGTTATGCATTAGAGACAGCTGCATTCACTTTAAATAGGGCACCATCAAAATCCGTTGAGACGACGCCTTATGAACTTTGGTTTGACAAGAAGCCAAAGCTGTCGTTTCTTAAAGTTTGGGGATGTGATGCTTATGTCAAAAAGCTTCAGCCTGAAAAGCTGGAACCCAAAGCGGAGAAATGCGTCTTCATAGGATACCCAAAAGAGACAGTTGGGTATACCTTCTATCTCAGATCCGAAGGCAAAGTGTTTGTCGCTAAAAACGGAACATTTCTTGAGAAAGAGTTTCTCTCGAAAGAATTGAGTGGGAGGAAGATAGAACTTGATGAGGTTGTTGAACCTTTACTTCAACCTGAGAGTAGCGCAGCGCAGAAAGTTGTTTCTGTGGAGTCTACATTAGCTGAAGAGGAAGTTAATGATGATGATCATGAAGCTTTGGATCAAGTTGCTATCGAACCTCGTAGGTCGACAAGGACGCGTACTACTCCTGAGTGGTACGGCAACCCTGTCTTAGAGGTCATGTTGTTAGACAACGATGAACCTACGAGCTATGGAGAAGCGATGATGGGCCCGGATTCCGAGAAGTGGTTAGAGGCCATGAAATCCGAGATGGGATCCATGTATGAAAACAAAGTATGGACTTTGGAAGTATTACCTGAAGGGCGTAAGGCCATTCAGAACAAATGGATCTTTAAGAGGAAGACGGACGCGGACGGTAATGTAACCGTCTATAAAGCTCGACTTGTGGCAAAGGGTTTTTCACAAGTTCAAGGAGTTGACTACGATGAGACCTTCTCACCCGTAGCGATGCTTAAGTCCGTCAGAATCATGTTAGCAATAGCTGCCTTTTTCGATTATGAAATTTGGCAGATGGATGTCAAAACAGCGTTCCTTAACGGTTACCTTAAGGAAGAGTTGTATATGATGCAACCAGAAGGTTTTGTCGATCCAGAAAATGCTGACAAAGTTTGCAAACTCCAGCGATCCATTTATGGACTGGTGCAAGCATCTCGGAGTTGGAATCTTCGTTTTGATGAGGTGATCAAAGCGTTCGAGTTTATACAAGTTTACGGAGAAGCTTGTATTTACAAGAAAGTGAGTGGGAGCTCTATAGCGTTTCTAATATTATATGTGGATGACATATTACTGATTGGAAACAATATAGAAATGCTGGAAAGCGTGAAGGAATATTTGAACAAGAGTTTTTCAATGAAGGACCTAGCACTACACCACGACACTACAAAGACGACATGCAACTGTTGGTATAAGTGTGCATCGCCGACACTTTTTTTGTCCCAAACTATACCGACACACAGTATGTTAGTGCTATATAAGCTTCTGACACATTATCTGTCGCCAAAGCCCACAAAAACACCGATGAAATTTCTGTCGGCAGATAGAGCGATTACCGATTGTTTGTGTGTCGCCGATTCGTGGAGACAGAGAAAGTGTCGGCGTTGTTTGCTTCAGCCCATGTCCGAAAAATATGGCGCCGAAAGAGCGGCATGCGCGCGCCATGCGAAAACACCCGATTCGCACCAGAGACCAGACCAGCAAAATAAAAGAAAAAACACACCCGACCCCCACCTGCTCGATCCCCAATCTCACCTCTCTCTCTCTCTCTCTCTCTCTCGTCACCCACACTCCCTAAACCTAACCCGATTGCGCCGCCGCCCCCGACCTGCGCGCCGCCGCCCCAACCCAGCCGCCGGTCCCCTCGCGCCACCACATCTCGGACCCCGGCCTCCCTTCCCTTAGTCCGCAGTAGCAGCAGCGCTGTCTGCGACGGAGGAGCACCGTCTGCCGCCGAGGAACAGCTGCGCGGTCCGCCACCTAGGATCCGCCGCGCGCCGGGAACAGCAGCACCATTCGCCGGTGGAACCGCCGCAACGACTGCTGGTGAGGAGCAGCCCACCGTTCTTCTTCCTCCACTGGCGACCCCTGTCCCGGCCCTGCCTCCAGATCTCATCTCAACAAGTAAGATGCAGTTTTTTTTCCCTCACCCTCTTCTCGTATTTTGCTATATGGAGTTCACATTTTATTGTGAATGGTTTATAATCTGATGGCATGCCTTGTGTGATTATAGTCAGGTGGTTCCAGGTCTAGGTCATGGCATTACTGGTGTGGCGATGTTGCTGTGTTCTCAATGAATAGTAGTCGCTCGATGGATGGGAATTGCTACTGTAACTGTAAGTCATCTCAGAAAGTAGTATTGACCCCCTAAAAAAAGGAATATCCACACAATACGCAAAATTATTAGGCTGCAGTTAGTATGGGGTACATCAGTACATGGACATAAAAAAGTAAAGGATATACCTGATAGTGGATTCTTGTCTTTGTCAGGTTTTTGAATTTTCTTTTTGAGTGGCTTCACACACATGTTCTTTTCTGCCGTACTTGTATCGCCACAGAGACAATACTGCAGGGATTCTGAAAAATAACTTGAAGCATGCCCATTAGTTAGTAGAGCATATATTTGCATTGCGCCATGACTTTATTAGTGTGTGTGTTCACTTCTAGGTCACTGCATCATGTGAAAAAAACTGGCGCTGCTACAATTTCTCAAAGAAAAGGGAGTTCATCTGAAGAACCATGGCAACACATGCGAGAAAAATATATTTGAGTCAGTATATATACATATATAAATGGATGGAAGGAATGTTCATAAGGACAGTCTATTAGTTGTTAGTTAGAAAACTGTAAAGAAGATAGTCTGTAGTAAATGTGTATAAAAAATATAGGTCAATGGTATACTGTGATAACAGTTGATTAAATTTTTTGAGGGGATTCAAAAAAACACTTCATGAGCTTCTTTCTGAATTGCTGAATAGATTAGTTACGTTTTAACCTGAAGTCCGGCAAGTCTGCTTCACGTGCTAGATTTTCGTGCGATGCAAAATCCTGACCACCTATTCTGCACCCAAATCTGTATTATCCACATATCAAGCCTATGAAGGCCCAGTGGCTTTGATGCACGCCCATTACTCAATAAGAAAAGTAGAACAACCTATAAACATAGGAAAGATTAACGTGCGCGCGCTTTTCCCAAAGATCTTCCAGTAAGTTTGCCTTTTAATGTGTATACGTGACCTGGTTTTCTACTGTCAATTTTGACTCAGCTTGAACGTCTCAATGATGAACCCTTTTTGCACATGACATTTCTGAATTCTCTCCTCACAGCAGTAGGTGATATTCTCATGGATGTTCGCACAGGGGCTTGTTATTGCTTCCATACTGGTTTTGTTCAGTTGGTCAAGTTGGTGTTGGTCCCTCTGTAGTGCAGAACAATACCCCTGGAGATGTGCGGAGTAGGCTACGTCATCCTCTGACCACAACGATTGGCTGCTACTAACGACGCGAGGTGATCTTTTTATATGTTCAATTCTTCAATTGTCGTTTCAAATCCTTGGACTAGTGGCTGGGATTGTATTAGTTAGTCGGAGATACCTATTTGTACCGAAGTTCAATTAGTAAGTTGAATATAGCCCTCTTGTTCTAACCAGGTGCAGTTGAATTGAATATTTTCGATCCGCTGCTCACTCTTGCTTTTTGCCAAAGATCTAAAATCCTTGGCCAATGGAATGTTAATTCCACATTGGTCACTAGTTCTATGCACATACAATACTTGGTCGGGACTGAAAATTGTAGCACTTGAGCAAGAAAGGCTGATTAGCGATTCATTAGCATGTCAATAAGTCAATCTGGTATTTCTCTTTGTACTTGTCAGGGCTCATTAATAGCATGGTTCTGCTCACTGAAATAGGAGAGGCGCTGAACAAGACAGAAAAAGCACAAATGGCCAAGTACACTTGACGGAAGATTTTTTTTTTGAGGGTCGCTTGACGGAAGATTGATGAAACTGAGAGCAGGTACCAAAGGCACTAAGACTTGAGTAATAGTTCCAGTAAGCTCACAGTACTACTTCCACAACCGCGAATGATAAATTTTAAAAGTACGAATAAAGGCATAGAAATTAACACAAATTGCTAGTTTAGGTCTTCAATGATTTCCGAACAGATTGAAAGTGCAAGCCTTGATGAATTCACAGTCCACACATGTTTTGCGAAGTATTTGAAACGAAATTGCAATTGAAATCCAGATGCAGCTACGTGTAGATATATTTGCTACTAATAGTACACATTTTTTCCCCTATCGAAGGTCTTCTACTATTTCAATACCCATCGTATGTGAAAATCTGTGGTGATAAAAGAAACATATCTACAGTCTGATGTAATTTGTTCCTGAAAGTGAAACTTAACATTATCAGTGGTGAACTGTTCACTCTTGTTTGATCTAATTTCTGGATTCCATTTCCTTGTACTTCTAAGAAAATAATTAAGTCTTGCATTAGGTATAGAACACAAAGACAATGTTAGTTGCATATTTTATTGAGGAGAAATGCATGTCCTCCTTACAATAGTAATAGCACACTAGATATGATGACTCGATTATTTATAGAAGATATTCTCATGATTGCGTCTTGAGCTCAGTTCCAATTTGCAGTGTGAAATTTTGTAGCACTACTGCAGTAGCTGATCATGTCCAAGTTTTAAATGTGCACATGTTTTGAACTTTGTCTAGATGAATTGAGAGCATGTAGTAATTAAATGGATTATAGATGAACTGGGAGCACGTAGTAAATAGTAGCCATGATTTCATTTTTAAGTTTTCATAGATTTATCCCAGCAATTACTCATAGTAGACATCTGGTCTTTGAAATGGCTTTGTTTTCATCAAGTGCTCTTCCTGCTACTACATATATGATTGCTGGTACATTTTTTTAGAAAGGAGGCATCTGCCCGGCCTTAGACTGAGGCCCTTACAGGTTCACCGAAGTTCATACAAGGTAATATTTGACTGCTGCTATATGACTGCTGGTACATGCATATTTTCAAGTGCATATTTGATTGTTTGCTGATTGAGGAACTTCAAATGCAAATCTCTAAAATTACAATAAGAATGCATATTTTCAAGTGCATATCTGATTGTTTGCTGATTGAGGCACTTCAAATGCAAATCTCTAAAATTACAATAAGAACCTTATTCCTGATGCCTTAGAACAGATCTGATTGCTTATCAGTGAGTGCATATATTTTCAGAGTAAGCCATGTGATATGCTATATGTGCTAGCCCGACTTTAGTTGATGTTGTGATAAGGGTATCTTTTGTAACCTGTTTGCAGCGCATCTACTTTTAGATCTTTGGGATCAAGGGCCACTTCCAAATTTGAAGAAATTCTCATTTTCTAAGATTGCTCAAACATATGAGTTCTTTTGCAGGGACAAATGCAAAACGTAGCAAGGCCACAAGCTGAAGATGTTCTGGTGATTGCTTTGTTCATAATTTGGTTGACACATTTTCTTCATATCGAAGTTCATGTCGGCTTGGTGATCAAAGACTTGGGCTCTTTCATAATATTTTGTAGTAGTCAAGTGATTGAACAATTGGTCTCACAAGAACTTGGCCATCACATTTTGTAACAGACCACGGCTTGAATCTCAACTTATGTATGTCCTTAATCCATTGTAGCTAACTTGAGTAAAGAAGACAAATGAATCTTCTATATATGTTGAATGGTATCTTGTGCATTGATCAATGGTATATTGTGATGAATATAAAAGTGTAATTGTGATGAATACAACAATGTAATTGTTTGTATATGTGTTGGGTACTGAACATGAATTGAAATATTATGAATTTAATGTTGTATTAATATATGGTGCATTTGCATTTGTGCTAAAATGTAGACCCTGACAGCAAGTGTGTTGGCAGAAGTATTAATGTTGCATTATCTGTTGGTGTAGCCTGCTGTCGAATAAACTATCGGCATATCTATGGACGTTGCATAATCTGTCGGCATAGCACAATGTCAGATGAACTGTCGGCATAGCGCTGTCTGTCGGTGTAGAAATGTCTGTCGGCGAAGCTCTCACCAACAGTGTCATATTGTCTGTCGGAATAGATTTATCTGTCGGCAAAGACCTTTCCCGGCAGCACTATAGGCGACAGCTCCTTTCTGTCGGCGAAGGTCTTTGCCGACACTAAATGTGTCGCCTTAGGTGACCTATGCCGACAGATTGTTTGACGCTGCTTGTAGTGTCATGGTGTAGTGTAGGAGAAGCTGCTTTCATATTAGGCATCAAGATCTATAGAGATAGATCAAGACGCTTAATAGGACTTTCACAAAGCACATACCTTGATAAGATTTTGAAGAAGTTCAAAATGGATCAGTCCAAGAAGGGGTTCTTGCCTGTTTTGCAAGGTGTGAAGTTGAGTAAGACTCAATGCCCAGTGACTGCAGAAGATAGAGAAAAGATGAGTGTCATCCCCTATGCTTCGGCCATAGGCTCTATCATGTATGCAATGCTGTGCACAAGACCCGATGTCAGCCTTGCCATAAGTATGGTCGGAAGGTTTCAAAGTGATCCAGGAATGGAACACCGGACGGCGGTCAAGAATATCCTGAAGTACCTGAAAAGGACTAAGGACATGTTTCTCGTTTATGGAGGTGATCAAGAGCTCGTCGTAAAGGGTTACGTCGATGCAAGCTTTGACACTGATCCGGATGACTCTAAAGTCGCAAACCGGATACGTATTTATTCTTAATGGGGGTGCGGTTAGCTGGTGCAGTTCCAAGCAAAGCGTGGTAGCTGATTCTACATGCGAAGCGGAGTACATCGCTGCCTCGGAGGCGGCGAAGGAAGGTGTCTGGATGAAGGAGTTCATGACAGATCTTGGAGTAGTGCCTAGTGCACTTGACCCAATGACTCTGTTTTGTGATAATACTGGTGCCATTGCTCTAGCCAAGGAACCAAGATTTCACAAGAGGACCAGACACATAAAGCGACGTTTCAATTCCATCCGCGATTACATCAAGGAGGACGACATAAATATTTGCAAAGTACACACGGATCTAAATGTTGCAGATCCGATGACTAAACCTCTTCCAAGGGCTAAACATGAACAACACCAGAACTGCATGGGTGTTCGATTCATTACAATGTAAATCACATAGTGATGTGAACTAGATTATTGACTCTAGTGCAAGTGGGAGACTGTTGGAAATATGCCCTAGAGGCAATAATAAATTGGTTATTATTATATTTCCTTGTTCATGATAATCGTTTATTATCCATGCTATAATTGTATTGATTGGAAACTCAAATACATGTGTGGGTACATAGACAACACTGTGTCCCTAGTAAGCCTCTAGTTGACTAGCTCGTTGATCAAAGATGGTTAAGGTTTCCTAGCCATTGACATGAGATGTCATTTGATGACGGGATCACATCATTAGGAGAATGATGTGATGGACAAGACCCAAACTGTAAACGTAGCATTTGATCGTGTCAGTTTATTGCTATTGTTTTCTGCATGTCAAGTATCTATTCCTTTGACCATGAGATCATGCAACTCACTGACACCGGAGGAGTACCTTGTGTGTATCAAACGTCGCAACGTAACTGGGTGACTATAAAGGTGCTCTACAGGTATCTCCAAGGGTGTCTGTTGGGTTGGCATGGATCAAGACTGGGATTTGTTACTCCGTGTGACGGAGAGGTATCTCAGGGCCCACTCGGTAATACAACATCACATTGAGCCTTGCAAGCAAAGTGACTAAAGAGTTAGCCACAGGATCTTGTATTACGGAACGAGTAAAGAGACTTGCCGGTAACGAGATTGAACTAGGTATAGTGATACCGACGATCGAATCTCGGGCAAGTAACATACCGAAGAACAAAGGGAACAACATACGGGATTAACTGAATCCTTGACATAGAGGTTCGACCGATAAAAGATCTTCGTAGAATATGTAGGAGCCAATATGGGCATCCAGGTCCCGCTATTGGTTATTGGCCGTAGAGGTGTCTCGGTCATGTCTACATAGTTCTCGAACCCGCAGGGTCTACACACTTAACGTTTGGTGACGATTAGTATAGTTGAGTTATTATGTTGGTGACCGAAGGTTGTTCGGAGTCCCGGATAAGATCCCGGACATGACGAGGATCTCCGGAAGAGTCCGGAGGTAAAGATTGATATATGTGATAATAGTGTTTGATCTCCGGAAGAGTTCCGAAGTTCACCAGAATGGGTTCCGGATGTTTACCGAAGTGTTCGGGTGCAGCAACACTTTATATGGGCCAAAGGGATAAAGCCCACGAGGTATTGTAAAGTGCAAAAGTAGTTTTGCTGCCGCGTAAGCGGTACTACCGCTTGTATGAAGCGGTACTACCGCCCGAGCGGTACTACCGCTTGTGTGAAGCGGTACTACCGCCCGAGCGGTACTACCGCTTGTGTGAAGCGGTACTACCGCTTGTGCACGGTTCGGCAGGGATCCGAGTTGGACTCTTTTCCTGCGGGCCAAACCGACCTTGTGCGGGCAAAACCGACCTGGAGGAGGCTTTTACTCCAAGTTTAGACCCCCAAGGCTCAACATATAAATAGAGGGGCAGGGCTATCACACGGGATACATCAAGATTTCCCCAAGCCGTGTGCGGCAACCCTAACCCTCTAGTTCCTCCGTCATAATCTCCGTAGCGCTTGGCGAAGCCCTGCAGAGATTGTTCCTCACCACCATCACCACGCCGTCGTGCTGCTGGAACTCAACCACTACTTCATCATCGCTCGCTGGATCGAGGAGGTGAAGGCGTCATCAAGCCGTACGTGTGTTGAACGCGGAGGTGCCGTCCGTTCGGCGCTAGTTCGTGATCGGATCGAGGGACGACTTGCGATTTGGATCGCGGAGACGTTCGACTACATCAACCGCGTTTCTTAAACGCTTCCGCTTAGCGATCTACAAGGGTATGTAGATTCACTCTCCCTCTCGTAGATGCTCATCACCATGGATAGATCTTGTGTGTGCGTAGGAAAATTTTTGTTTCCCATGCAACGTTCCCCAACAGATGGTGTGGCGACCGATGACATGGTCTATTTCCTGAGAACGTCGACGGCATTATTCGAAGTAATTGCAAGAGACAAATGACAAGTACGGAGTAGTAGAATAGTTGTTCTCATTGATTGGATTTGTTACAATATATACATCCCGTAGGGATGCGGCGATACAAAGGGACGCGAAGGGAGAGGCGCGTCGGTTGCCTGATGGCAACCGCATGGCAGTTAACAAGGGGAGATTCCCTTCCAATTAAACATGTGCGTTTAAATGTAACACTCCCCATAATCTCCGCTTGTCCATGTAGTATCATCAACTCGAAAGAGTCTCCTCCAAAAACCCTGTGGGGAAAAATGTGAGGAGTAGAGTTTGATATGTTGCCAAAACTCCTGCAAACCCAGTGGGAAAATAAGGAGAAGAATGACGCAACAGTAATGGTTATTGCCTCTTCCAACTCGATACGAGAAAATCCATAGAATTAAGAGGACAATAATATGTCGTATATACTTTCCTAAAAACCCCGGTGGGGAAAACAAAAAGTATGACATATGGTCTTGTGTTGATATTACCTCATTAAAAACCTTTATGAGAACCTGTAGAAGTAAACTCATAAAGGGAAAAGAGTATAATATGATGCTTTGAACATGAGTAATTCAGGAAGATACTCCCCCTGATTCTTGCATATCTCGAAGCCGTCGAATACCAATCCCATGAACATATTTCTGGAGTGCTGAAGTTGGTAGAGACTTCGTGAACAAATCATCGAGGATGTCACATGATTTGACTTGCAAGATGAGCAATATAGTGATACTGCTTATTACGTAACATGTTTGCATCCGGGCAACACAAGCAACATTATCATTGAGATAATGGTTTGTGGATGTAGCCACGAGGTCTGTTTCGAAGACTTTCATGGAATGGCTACCACACCTAGCAGGAAACCAAAGCTTGTCTATGATCTGACATAGTAGGGATCTGATCGATGTATCCAATGATATTGGTGTCCAGATTTGTCTGAAACTGAAAAACTAGGACAAGATTTTTTTATGCCTTAGAGATATCAAAAGATATTCTTGAGCCTCAACCAATTATGTGTGGTGGGTCCAATGGCACTATGATATGGAACTTTGTGTCCCAATATCGCATTTCCGTCATCTCATGGTTTTAATGAATCTTTCTCTACTCGAGAGAATGAATTGCCATGAGAGTTATGAATGGATAAAAATTGTCCACAATGAATTTCTCCAATATATTCTGGATATAGACAACATGGTATACCATAATGCATGAGTGAAGATGCTCGAGGTTTCACCCTGATCCTTCAACTCAAATTCCGTCATTTAGATGATCACATGCTTAACATGCATGGGTAATCATCAATGTAGGAGTAATCCTTGTGAATAAGGAACTCACTACGTCGGTTGTACCAAAATATGCCGACATCAATAAGCTGTATAGTGACTTACTGATTTTACACAATGTATGTTACGTTTTGCATTTCGATTCTGAAGTGAGATTCCATCAGGAACCATCTAAATCTGAATCTAGTGATCCACATGGATATGTAATCACTACATCTATCAACTGCAGAGATAGATGGTTTTGTACTGCCAAGGATATAATTTATCAGAAAAATATTCCACCTCTGGAGAATAGTTGGGTATCTGCGTGAACCCTTGTGCTACAATACTTGCTCTATATTTTACCACCTCGTTGTTCTCAATTCTGTTTTCAGAAGAAAACTGGTATAGATATTGCTTATGAATACCTTCCCATTATTAAGCAAGATTATTTCTACCTAGATTATACCCTTTGCTTGAGTTCAGTCCGAGTGTTGTTCACACTTTGCCATGGCCATGGTCTTTGGACCTGAATCATGTGAAAGGTTTTTGCAATCTAGTTGAGAAATGTATGTCGACAATTGTAGACTTCCGGCTATATGTTTCTCCAGAATCTATATATCAATATATAGTTGATGGAAATATCGTTACCCATGGTGACTGCTCGCGATTTCCCAATGCGATTGAGTCGGGTTATCCTATGTCCCGGTCATTGTGTGCATGACCTGGGTTTGTGGAGGTTTCTCATCCACTGGGTGTATACTACCCATTAGGTGTCTGTCAACGTGAAGTTGACTTGTATTTACTGATTCAGAGGCCTCGATATCCTTGCTTGCGAGAAGCTGAATCCTGATGTACTTTTGCCATACATCTCCCCCTGTTGCTTCGAACGGGGAGTGGAGTGGATTTTGTTGGTACCCTCACTCTTTCAGACATTTTTTGTAGGATTGTAGGATTGTGTGACACCTTCATAGTCAGTAAATGAATCTGGCAGGTTATTTGCAATGGGTTGCAAATCTTCTGAACGCATGGTTCAGATCTTTGAGTACGTGGATTTGAGGCAGAAATGTGTTGAACACATTCCACTAATTTCCTGGCATTCTTTATGGTACTTGAACTCTCCCCCTAATGCCTGGAAATGTTCCTCATTGAATCAGCATACTGGCCTTGAATAACTCCCCATGTAAGGGGCTTGAGGTATTGACGGTAATACAGTTATTCCTCACATAGATCCCAACTATATGTTGAGGGGCCAATGATGTATGCCGGGGTGGTGATATCGGTATGCAACCGAATTACCGCAGATGGGAAATACTTGATAGATTTCCACGTATCAAAGCTAGAGGGGAATAATATTATGCAGTTTGGTCATGAGCGTGTAAAACTACATGACTCCAACGTAAAGTTGATAAGTTACAATTCCAAAGTAAAGATAATGCAATAAGCTTAACTCTTTGGATAAAGGATTCTACCAAACCATTTTGAGTCTAAACATATAGGACAAAGTGCTAAACTTCAATCCTAGGGCCATAGTGAAGGCACGCAAGGAGAATTCTGCAACGATGTCCATTCGATTTTGATTGAAATCGATATTCAGGATAACGAGCCAATGGTTTGGGTGGATAAAGCACACTTAAGACCATCATGTAGATGTGTCTTTCAATACCATGGATACCTGAATAGTCTAGTCAATGGATGGGAAGAGCCACTTACCTCGACTTGATGCATTCAAGGAGTCTGAGTGGTTCAGCGTAGACTTTAAGGTGTGCGATCCTTAAAATTAGCTTCCCTGCTTCACATGTAGTGCACATGAAATCCAAATATTGTTAGAATTTAGCATCATAATAGTCATAAACCAATGGAATTGCTGATAGTTTCTATTTTAACCCAATGTCACGATGACCAAGACGAGTATGCCAAGTTTGTCATGCAAAAGACATTCTGGAAAACTATCTTGTACGCAACATGTGCTACGGGTTTTGTAGTATGTGTAGTACAATCCATACGATAAGGAGATAATGTGTTTGCCATATCCGTATATGGTGAAGAGAAAATATTCCTCTTTGTTGTCATCATAAGTTTCGCTATGGAAACTATTTTGACGGATATTTCCATAGTTCAGTAGGGTACGAGTTAAACCAAGACACAATTAAGCATCCTTGATGGCACTCGAGTACCCATAGGGATAGTAATATGACCCGAGTTGAGTCAACAATTACCTCATCGCGTCTAGCGATTTTTAAAATACCCCCTTTCTCTTAGTAAGAGTGGAAACATTTCCCTAAGTATGGAGTTTGTGGTGCATATGTCAACAAGGCACATATCCTTTCATCCGATTGACCCCCGTAGAAATCTATATATAGACTTGAAGATTGTTAGTATGAAAATCTTTATCAAATATATAGAATACATACTAATGTATTTGTACCAAAGTGCTGATACAATATATTGTGATATACAATATATGATGACAACAATACTTATGTTCTTATTGCAACATCAGAAGTGGACATAAGGATGCTTTTCCATAACAGATCTAGATCACCCCCTCCCTCCCCGTCCCGCTCTCGCGCCGCCTCCCCGGGAGGCGGCCGGGGCGGCCCGACCTGCCCCTCCCCTCGCGCCCCCTCCTCCTCCCCTTCCCCCCGCCGCCGCCGGCGGGCACCCCCGGATCTGGCCGGGTGGTGTTGGCGGCGGCGGGATCTCCCTTCCCCCGCGCGCGCATCTCCTGACCCGGGGTCGGGGCTGGTGGCGGGTGCCCTTCGGCTGGCGGCGGCCGGCGGTGGCACGGTGCGGTGGTGGCGCCTCCCTTTGGCGGCGGGGCGGCCTGGTGGCGCGGGATGGCCGGCGGCGCGACCCCGACCCAGATTTGGGCCCTAAGGACCCCATCTGGGTCCTAGCGGGCCGGCCCCGGCGTGGCCTCATTGCTCTCTGCGTGGTGATGAGGAGGAGCGGCTCCGACGGGGGGCGGCGGCGTCGATGGCGTGCCTTCTGCAGCGCGACGGCGGGAGCTTTACGGGCATCTGAGGGCCCGGCCGGACCTGTGGGCCCATGGGTCTGGTTTGCTCCTGCTATTGCGTCCGGTCGGTTACCGTCGTTGACGGGGGAGGTTGGGCCCTCCCGCGTGCCGACGGTGCTGCTGCCCCTAGTCCCGGCTCTTCTTCTTCGTTGTGCAGACCCATCTTCGTGGTGCCGTGGTGAGACGGCGTGGAAGCTTCTAGTCCGTGTTGGCGCAGGGTGGTGGACGGTTTGGTGGCGTGCTCCGGAGCGCCCGAGGGGTAGGTTGGGATCGGGAGAAATCCCTGTTGGCCTGGCCGACACCGACGCGGCGGCGCCTGCGGGTGTCGCCGGACCTTCCTGGAGGGCGTCGGGGCGACCCTTCCTTTCTCCTCGCCGCGTACCGGGGGAAACCCTTGGCAGCAGCGTCGTCGTCGTCGCATCCCTTCTTGGAGGTGTTGCTTAGTGCCGGCGTTCTGGAGTCTTGGAGCTTGGTGGGAGTTCTCTGGTGGGCGCAGCGGTCGCGAGGCTTCTCCGTTTTCGTTGATCCGCCATTGTCGGCATTTGTTTCTTTTATGTTTTCTCTTTTGTTTCTTTTGGGCGTGACTGTGCTGCTTCCGCCCCAGCACCTATTGTTGGCTGTACCGTGTTGGTTGCTTTGTAATACAAAGCGGGGGGAAACCCTTTTTCGGAAAAAAAGTGGACATAAATTATATTGACCACTGAGGAGATTGAGAGACTAGATGAAGTCTTCAAACATGTTAGTTGAGTCATACTCAACCATCATGTTCTCCATACCCAAAGGGTCTCGTGACTACTGGATAGTCATGTTGTCGCTAGTTCATGGAAAAACACCATGCGGACAATTGACTTCCTGGTTGCTGTCAGGTTGGAGGTTGAAGTGAGATTCAAACCTTTGCCCTTGAGATTCTTTGCGTCCGAGGAATTGCTCATACAGAATAACCAGATGCTGAGATCTGAATCGATATAATGCCTTATGATTTATAAGGCAACATATTTTTCTGTTAGCGGTGTGACTCCAACCAGAGGTGAATCCCACGGGTCTTGGATTGCACACATTATCCCATGAGACACAAGAGCAGTCATGATGTCCATGGCCCAGGTAGGGCAGTGGTGGCCATTGAGGGCGAATGCCTCAAATTTTCTAGCCATCGGTTACCAGAGATAATTAATTTACGATCAGTAAATTAAAGACCATCATGGTTAGTGTTGTAATGAATTTTACAAAATTAATGAATATTTCAAGAAGTTAGCTTGAAACCATTAGTGTAAACTTCAAATTGTTAAGCATGACACCTTGTAGATACTACCCAAAATAAATTTCGGGGTCCATCTCTCAGCACTAGAGAGTATAATCTGATGAAATCAGTAGATACTCATATTTCTAGTAACTTATGTCATAACTTAATAAAATATATGGGAGAGCACATTGTTGAGCAATCATAATGTCAAATATGACATAGGATTAAACAACAGTGGTGATAATCTGCAAAGCAGTAGATCTACACACTACCTTGCGATCCCAATACATCAATTCGAAGAAATCACTTTGAATTTTGCATCCATAATTGCAAGAAATTAAAAATCTCAATTGCAAATAGACGTAATTAATCTCGACACGTGACAAACGTGGAAATATATTACATCAACTTAGGATCTGGAATATATCTCGGTACTCAACAGAAAACAATACTGAAATATATGTACTGAATTGAACAGTCTAAAACAGGAATAAAATCACTGCTAGAAGTGATGTTAGAACACTAATCTGAAATATATTAAGCAATTAAGCAGGGCCTGGCGGTGGCCCAATAAGCATGCAAATGGGCAACTAAGGCAGCCATCGCTAAAAAAACCCAGCTTGGTCAACCCGGTCGGATAAGGGAGAGAACGACCAGGAGCAAATCCAGCCACGTCTCAATCCCCAATCTTGTAACCGACACAGGCGGAGACGCCCACGGCTTGTCGGCCGCATCACCGGCGGCGAGATGAGCTCCTGCCGCGCTCGTTCTTGTCGGAAGAATCTCCAGGAAGGAGGGTACCGGGCGCAACGCCATTGGGGGCGCCGTTCGCGAGCCCGAGCGCCGCCAGGCTCCATGTGCCAGCGCGGGCGGAGCAGGTGCTCGAGGACGCCGCGCACCGGCCGTATCTCCCTAGCGCCAGAGGGCGTCGGTGCCGACCGTCGCAGTGGGGCGTGGCAACAGGCTGGGCGCTGCCGCGACGTGAGCGTCCATGGCCATTGGCCGCCGCTTCCGTCGGCCGTCGGGAGCGCGGACACGCAAGGGCCGAACCGGGCGCAGCCGCCGCGGAGAAACATATAACCGGAAGTCTACGATTGTCGACACGCAAGGGCCGAACCGTTTAATAGTGATATTGCTTATTATGTAACCTGTTTGCATCAGTGCAACACAAGCAACATTATCTTTAAGATAATGGTTGGTGGATGTAGCCACGAAGGCCTGCTTCGAAGACTTTCATGAAATGGCTACCACACCTAGTTGGAACACAAAGCTTGTCTATGATCTGACATAGTAGGGATCTGATCGATTTATCCAATAATATTGGTGTCTAGATTTCTCTGAAACTGAAAAACTAGGACAAGATATTTAATGCCTTGGAGATATCGAAAGATATTCTTGAGCCCCAACCAATTATGTGTGGTGGGTCCAATGGCAGTAGGAACTTTATGTCCCAATATCGCATTCCCATCAACTCATGGTTTTAATGAATCTTTCTCTACGTCTAGATAACAAAACCATGCGAGTTATGGATGCATAAGATTTGTCCACAATGAATTTCTCCAATATATTTTGGATATAGACAAAATAGTGTATTGTAATGTATGAGTGAAGGTGATCGAGGTTTTACCCAATTCTTCATCTCAAAATCCGTCATTAAGATGATCATGTGCTTCGTTAACGAACACACATGGGTAATCATCATTGTAGGAGTAATCCTTGTGTATAAGGAACTCACTATATGTCGGTTGTACCAAATGTACCGACAACAATAAGCCATATGGTGACTTACTGATTTTACACAATGTATGTTGCGCTTTGCATTTCGATTCAGAGAGATTCCATCGGGAACCATCTATATCTGAATCTAGTGATCCACATGGATATGTAATCACTACATCTATCAACTGCAGAGATAGATGATTTTGTACTGCCAATGATAAAGTTATCGGAAAGAGATTCCACCTCTGGAGAATAGTTGGGTATCTGCGTGAACCCTTGTGCTACAATACTTGCTCTATGTTTCACCACCTCGTTGTTCTCAATTCTGCTTCCAGAAGAAAAACGGGTGTAGGTATTGCTTATGTGAATACCTTCCCTTTAATGAGCAAGATTATTTCTACCTAGATTATAACCTTTACTTGAGTTCAGTCCGAGTGTTGTTCACACTTTGCCATGGCCATGGTCTTTGGATCTGAATCACTTGAAAGGTTTTTGCAATCTAGTTGAGAAATGTATGTCGACAATCGTAGACTTCCGGTTATATGTTTCTCCAGAATCTATATATCAATATATAGTTGATGGAAATATCATTACCCATGATGACTGCTCGCGATTTCCTAATGCGATTGAGTCGGGTATTCCGATGTCCCGGTCATTGTGTGCACTATGACCTGGGTTGGTGGAGGTTTCCCATCCACTAGGTGTATACTACCCATTAGGTGTCTGTCAACGTGAAGTTGACTTGCATTTGCTGATTCAGAGGCCTCGATATCCTTGCTTGCGAGAAGCTGAATCCTGATGTACTTTTGCCATACATCTCCCCCTGTTGCTTCGAACGGGGAGTGGAGTGGATTTTGTTGGTACCTTCACTCTTTCAGGCATTGTTTTTGCAGGATTGTAGGATTGTGTGACACCTTTACAGTCAGTAAATGAATCTTGCAGGTTATTTGCAATGTGTTGCAAATCTTCTGAACGCATGGTTCAGTTCTTTGAGTACATGGATTTGAGGCAGAAATGTGTTGAACATTCCACTAATTTCCTGGCATTCTTTATGGTACTTGAAATCTCCCCCTAATGCCTGGAAATGTTCCTCAGTGAATCAGCATACTGGCCATGAATAACTCCTCATGTGAGGGGCTTGAGGTATTGACGGTAATACAGTTATTCCTCACATAGATCCCAAATATATATTGAGGGGCCAATGTTGTATGCCGGGGTGGTGATATCGGTGTGTAACCGAATTACCGCAGATGGGAAATACTTGATAGATTTCCACGTACCAAAGATAGAGGGGAATAATATTATGCAGTTTGGTCATTAGCGTGTAAAACTACATGACTCCAACGTAAAGTTGGTAAGTTGCAATTCCAAAGTAAAAACGATGCAATGAGCTTAATTCTTTGGATAAAGGATTCCACCAAACCATTTTGAGTCTAGACATTAGGACAAAGTGCTAAACTTCTATCCTAGGGCCATAGTGAAGGCACGCAAGGAGAATTCTGCAATGTTGTCCATTCGATTTGCTTGAAATCAATGGTCAGGATAATCTGCCAATGGTTTTCGTGTGGATAATGGGACACTAGAGACCATCGTCTAGATGTGTCTTTCAAAAACCATAGATATCTGAATAGTCTAGTCAATGGTTGGGAAGAGCCACTTACCTCGACTTGATGCATTCAAGGAGTTCGAGTGGTTCAGCGTAAACTTTAAGGTGCGCGAGCCTTAAAATTAGCTTTCCTGTGTCACATGCAGTACACATAAAATCCAAATATTGTTAGAGTTTAGCATCATAATAGTCATAAACCGATGGAATTGCTGATAGTTTCTGTTTCAACCCAATGTCACGATGACTAAGGCGAGTATGCTAAGTTTGTCATGCAAAAGACATTCTGGAAAACGATATTGTACGCAACATGTGCTACGGGTTTTGTAGTATGTGTAGTACAATCCATACGATAAGGAGATAATGTGGTTGCCATATCCGTATATGGTGAAGAGAAAATATTCCTCTTTGTTGTCATCATAAGTTTCGCTATGGAAACTATTTTGACGGATATCTCCAAAGTTTAGTAGGGTACGAGTTGAGCCAAGGCACAATTAAGCATCCTTGATGGCACTCGAGTACCCACAGGGATAGTAATATGACCCGAGTTGAGTCAACAATTACCTCATCGCGTCTAGCGATTTTTAAAATATCACCTTCCTCTTAGTAAGAGTGGAAACATTTCCCTAAGTATGGAGTTTGTGGTGCATATGTCCACAAGGCACATATCCTTTCATCAGATTGACCCCCGTAGAAATCTATATATAGACTTGAAGATTGTCAGTATGAAAATCTTTATCAAATATATAGAATACATACTAATGTATTTGTACCAAAGTGCTGATACAATATATTGTGATATACAATATATGATGACAACAGTACTTATGTTGTTAATACAACATCATAAATGGACATAAATAAATAGATCACTACGGAGATTGAGAGACTAGCCAAAGTCTCCAAACACGTCGATTAGGCATACTCAACCAACATGTTCTCCGTGTCAGCAAGGTCCTCTGGCTGATGGAAAGTCATGGTGTTGCTCGCTTCGAGAGGAACATCGTGCGAACAACCCCTTCCATTTGCACTGTGTGGGTGAAGGTTGAACTTGGAGTCAAACCTTTTCCCTTGAGGTCCTTTGCATCCTGGAATTGCTCGTGCTATCCCATGGGACAAATAAAATGATCTTGATGTCCATGACTCATGTAAGGTAGTTGTGGCCATTAAGGGCGAGTGCCTTAAAAAAAAATTTAGCCATTGGTTACTTACATGGTAAACCAGAGATAATTAATTTACGGACGGTAAATTAAAGACCCTCATGGTTATGTTATAATAAGAATGCAAAAGTTTGATACTCAAGTGAATAACTTGAAAAATTCTCAACCTCAATTGGGTGAACATAACACGTTCAAGATCACATAGATCTCACAGTAATAGGCTGCATAATCTGACAATGTCAGTAGATGCGCATGTTTCTATTACCTTGTGTATGTTACCAATTTAAATATAAGGAAAATCACGTTGGAGGTAATTGTTTGTCAAGATTGACAAAACATAGACCTCACAGTAAGAGAGAATAGTCTGCCAATGAGCAGTAGATCCAACTCATTACCTTGTGATTCCAAATATAATAAGGGAGATATAACTCAAAAATTTGCAAGTTTGATCTGCGAGAGAAAATGATCTCAACCGCGAAAAACATGTTCTAGAGAATTTGAAATGTGGTAAACACATTGAACATGTCAAGTATCAACATACACATATTTCTGGAATTTTAAAAACTCAACAGAAAATGGGTTAAATGCATATCAATTCTTGCTCGTATTAAGCCAAAAAGGCTCAATTAAGATGAATTGATTTTTATTTGCAAGAAATTAAAAATCTCAATTGCAAATAGACGTAATTAATCTCGACATGTGACAAACATGGAAATATATTACATCATAGATACTCCCTCAGTTCCATAATGTAGTGCATATAGATTTTTTGAAAAGTCAAAAATTGCAAACTTTGACCAAGTTTATAGAAAAAATTATTTATACCTACAATATCTAATATATAAAATATGAAACTACATCTTATGATAAATCTAATGATATACGTTTGGCATTCCAGATGAAAATGTTTTTCTTCACAAACTTGGTTAAAGTGTGTGAGGTTTGACTTTTCCAAAAAATTATACGCACTACATTATGGAACAGAGGGAGTAGATTCTGGAATACATAGTACTCAACAGAAAAACAGTACTGAAATAGATGTACTGAATTTAACAGAGTCTAAAACAGGGATAAAATCACTGCTAGAAGTGCCGTTAGAACACTAATCTGCTAAAAAGCTGAAATTTTCAAGCAATTAAGCAAATAAGCAAGGGCTGCTACTGGCCCGGTACGCAAATGGGCCAGATTGGCAGCCATCGCAAGGACCAGTATGGTCAACTGAATGGATAAGGAGAGCGACCAGGAATTGGAAATCCCCAGTAGCTTCGATCCCTTTCACACACGACCGACACCGGTGGATACCACCATGGCGCCGCTGCTTCCGCCGCGGGAGGAGCCGCTGCCACAGGCAGCCATGCCGGAGGCCGAGAGCAGCGGTCGCCGGCGACGCCGGTCCGCGCTCCGGTCTGAGAGCCGGCAAGGCCGCGCTGGGAGGAGAAGCGTCGCGTCGGGCCGGGTACCGCGCCGTCGGATGAGGTCCGCCACTCGCCTGGCCGCGTTGGCCTCCGCGCCGGGAGGTGCGGGACAGGCCGTTCCGGCTGCCGCTACCGCTCACCGACTACGACGCCGGCAGATCCAGCCCGTCGCCGTGCACTCTCTAGCCGTTGCGTCCCATGGAGAAGTAGCCGAGGCGCATGGACGTGGGCGCAGCTAGCGATGTTGATGAAAAGCAGCAGCAGTTGCCGCCCGAACCAGGTGCAAGAGAAATTGAACACATGGTACCTTTCTCCTTTATTTGCATATATCTCAATCGATGGGGTTGAAGACCGCCATGGCATTTTGCCCAGAGCACCATCGCGGGGCATCTTCTGATTAATTCCTTTCTGTACGCCATCTTGCCGTGGACTTGGCAGTTGCGGTTCAGATCGCCATGGATTTGCACCGCGCTCCGAAAGGTTTCGCTGGCCGCCGGTTTCTGATGTCAATTCCGCCGAAGGCAGAGACAGGGCCGAGGGCCGCCGGTGGCTCCGCGCTGGGAGTCATTCCGCCTTGGGCGGATGCGACGCCGGGTCGCTCCGGATTCCATCATCAGCGATCGATTTGGATCGATGTCTTCGATTCCTTTTTCGTCTGATTGCAAGACCTCAGGGAAAGCGTGCTGATAACGTGTTAAATGTAAAATCGAGAGACAAAGCAAAATGATTCAAGTGTCCTCTTTATTGATCATGTTCACGTATATATACAATCGGGAAGAAGCGGCCGTTGGTGAAGGCGTCGATCGGGAGGAGCAACCGTCGGGCGGTTGCCAAAGTGGCAACCGCACGCATGGTGCGGGAATGCGGGGATTCCCCTAACTAACCACTGAGGTTAATTAGTTTTAATTAACACTCCCCCTAATCTACACTTGTCTATGTAATATCATCATCTTGAAAAAGTCTCCTCCAAAAACCCCGTGGGAAAAATGTGAGGAGTATAGTGTTTGATATGTTGCTAAAACTCCTTCACAACCGGTGGGAAAAATAAGGAGAAAACAATGCAACATCCAATTGTTATTGTCTCTTTTAACTCAATATGAGAAACTCATAGAATTTTAGAGGACAATAAATATGTCGTATATACTTTCCTAAAAAAACCCATTGGGGAAAACAGAAAGTATGACATATGATCTTGTGTTGATATTACCTCATTAAAAACCTTGATGAGAACCTGTAAAAGTAAACTCATGAAGGGAAAAAGAGTATAATATGATGCTTTGAACAAGAACAATTCAGGAAGATACTCCCCCTGATTCTTGCCAATTCCTAAGCCGTCACATACCAATTCCATGAACATATTTCTGGAATGTAGAAGTTGGTAGAGGCTTGGTAAACAAATCAATCACATGATTTGACTTGCAAGATATGCAATATAGTGATATTGCTTATTACGTAACCTGTTTGCATCTGGGCAACACAAGCAACATTATCTTAGAGATAATGGTTGTGGATGTAGCCACTAAGGTCTGTTTTAAAGACTTTCATGGGATGGCTACCACATCTAGCAGGAACACAAATCTTGTCTACGATCTGACATAGTAGGGATCTGATCGATCTATCCAATGATATTGGTATCCAGATTTCTCTGAAAATGAAAACTAGGACAAAATGTTTGATGCCTTGGAGATATCGAAAAATATTCTTGAGCCCCAACCAATTATGTGTGGTGGGTCCAATGGCACTAGGACATGGAACTCTATGTCCCAATATCGCATTCCCATCAACTCATTGTTTTAATGGATCTTTCTCTACGTCTAGAGAACGAAGTCATGCGAGTTATGGATGCATAAGATTTGTCCACAATGAATTTCTCCAATATATTTTGGATCTAGACAACATAGTGTACCGTAATGTATGAGTGAAGGTGCTCGAGGTTTTACCCAAATCCTTCATCTCAAATTCCATCATTTAGATGATCACATGCTTAACATGCATGGGTAATCATCAATGTAGGAGTAATCCTTGTGAATAAGGAACTCACTACGTCGGTTGTACCAAATGTAGCGACAATAATAAGCCATATGGTGACTTATTGATTTTACACAATGTATGTTGCGTTTTGCATTTCGATTCAGAAGTGAGATTCCATCGGGAACCATCTAAATCTGAATCTAGTGATCCACATGGATATGTAATCACTACATCTATCAACTGCATAGATAGATGATTTTGTATTGCCAATTATATAAGTTATCGGAAAGAGATTCCACCTCTGGAGAATACTTGGGTATCTGCGTGAACCCTTGTGCTACAATACTTGCTTTATGTTTCACCACCTTGTTGTTCTCAATTCTGTTTCCAGAAGAAAACGGGTGTAGGTATTGCTTATGTGAATACCTTCCCTTTATTGAGCAAGATTATTTCTACCTAGATTATACCCTTTGCTTGAGTTTAGTCCGAGTGTTGTTCACACTTTGCCATGGCCATGGTCTTTGGATCTGAATCACTTGAAAGGTTTTTGCAATCTAGTTGAGAAATGTATGGTGATTCCATGGCCACACGCACAGGATAAGGAATTGGGGATTACCTTATCTCTTCGGCCATTTGCATTTCTACCCTTTCTTTTTTGTATATTAATGGAAAGGACTATTGTTCACTTTTATGCCCTCATGCTTATTTAAGTATGCAAGATAGTCCTCAGATGCTGTGATAATCCCGAGCAAGCCTCTGCAAGTTGCAATTCATCCCTGGAGTCTGAATGTTTTTACAGATAAGCTCTCAAGCTTATTGTTTTCAGCATGTTAAATGTCTGGTTACTATTATTACAGCAAGGGAAATAAAAAAAATGATGAAAATGAAAGAAAAATGGCATGAGTGCCATTGGTGTGGGTTGTTCTGTATTCGGCCCTAAACCATCTTTTTATTTCTTTTCTGTTTTAGCTTTCAGCTATGCAGTTTTTGAATGAATGTGTATTTGCAGTAATTTATCATATATTACTGTATTGTAAAGCACATTAGAATATCAACGTATATGTTCCGGCAATGTGTAAATTGCTATATGTTGATCGATGAGAAGCATTTTACAACATAATTAATTTATATGAGAGTAAATTAATATGCATGATGATTTCATGCAGGATATGTTGGACATATCCAAGTGGAAATTTGTTGAGCTCGCCATTGATGACAACAACTATCTGACTTGCATAGTGGATGCCAAGGTTAACTTGGAAGTTCGAGGTCTCAGTTCCTCATAACCACACGCGCTCAAGACTCCTGTTGTATCTGCTATTATTAAATTTTGCCGCTCTCATCAAGAAGACGCTCTCCACTTTCAATCCTTTTATGAGGATGTTGACTGAACAATTTCATCAATGGTGAAGGAAAATGGAGGCATGATGAGAAACAGATATGAATGGAGCACAAAGGGCAAAAGTCATTTCTTGGAGAATGGCGAGGCCAATAGCATTGGTTGCTATACATGTGGTTATACGACTCACGATGCAAGGAAATGTGATACTTCCATGCATTTGGTGGATCTGGACATGCATCAATTGGCTAAGGGCAAGAGGCCCATGGGAACAAGTGTGAAGCTTACTTCACTGGACTTGGCAATGAATTCCTGATGGTTAAAATTTCCTAGATGTTCCTCGGAACGTGGGAAACCAGGAACATGCTCAGAAAAAGGGAGATCCACTTCTTAGTGTTGATGACATGCTAGTGAAATCTTTCTAGTGAAATATAATGTATGTATTTCTATATGAGTTTATATGTATGATATACTCTATAGATAACTTCTATAAATAATCCAACTGAGAAGAAAATGTGTTAAGTGGAAACTGGGTCTACTAACATGATGTTAAGGGAGATTAATCATTTCCATACTCCTGAGAAGAGTAGTGGAAGTGTCATGACAATTGTTGGTCGTGATGTGGTAATTGTTGGTTCTGGTCAAGCCACAATTGCACTCCCTATGGGTACTACATGGTAATCTTGGATGCATTTATGTATCTAGATTATACTCGTACCTTGCTGAGTTTAAGGATATCCATAATGGTTTCTATGTTGAAACTCATAAACTGAGTGAGGTTGAAACCTACTTGTAACTCAGCAAAAGTGATTTGAAGGAAATCCTAGAGTATATGAGTTCTCAATCACCTGGATTATATTATACATACATTAAATGTGATATGCATTTGGCGTACAAAATAATTTTCTAGAATCTTGATAAGTTCAAGATATGGCATGGTTGCCTGAGTCTCCCTGGTATTGCGATGATAAGAAAATTATTGATGATTCTACTACACACAATTTAATGGTGTGAATTTTCCAAATTCATTGGATTGTGTATGCACAATATGTGCAGACTGGAAAATTGATCACAAGGCCATCATATCTAAAGATAAATGATGAGCCAAAAGATTTCCTTGTACAGGAGATGCACGTGATCCAATTCAACCATTATATGGAATATTTGGATATTTCATAGTGTTTTTGGGTGCATCGGTGAGATGGTCCAATGTGTGTCTTACTTCTATAAGGAACCATGCTTTTACAAAGCTGATTGCTTAGATAATTAATTTGAGAGCAAATCATCTCGAGCAAGGGATAAAGTCCATCAGAATGGATAATGTTGTGGAATTTGTTTTTCACAAGCATTTGATGATTACCGCCTAGATTTAGGCATAATTGTGGAGCATATTGGTACTTTGTGTATATACCCAGAATGGTCTTGCGGAATCACTTGTCAAGAGGATAAGTTGATAGCAAGATTGCTCCTACAGAATTGTAATCTTCTCAACATCTTGTTGGGGACATGCAGTTTTACATACTGCATAGTTGATACAAATTCGACCAACTGCATATTATACGGTCCCCCCGTTGCAGTTACTACGTGGAAATCAGCAAGTATTTCCCATCTGCGCTAATTCGGTTGCGTTGGATACGTACCGATTTCACCACCGCAGCGTACATTTATGGGCTCTCATAGAGAAATGGGGATCTATGTGAGGTACAATTCTCCGTTAAAACATAAAGTACCTGAAGTCTCTAGAAGGAGACTTATTTATGGCCTGGTACGCTGGTTATATTTTTATGAGGACATTTTTCCGGCATTAGGGGGAGATAAGAACCACATTGAATGCCAGGAAATAGAATGAGATGTGAAAAGACATCTAGTCCTTAGATCCACGTACGAATGTATCTGAACTGGAGGTTCATGAGATTATAAATTTGCAAAGTATCGCAAATAATCTGCCAGTTGCATTTACTGAGAATAAAGGTGTCACAAAGTAAAATATTCCCATAGTGAATGTGCCAGAGAGAGTGGATGTGACCCATAGGTCCACTCAGCCACCGAAGAGGGGGAGGAATCTGAACACAAGAGGACAAGGCTTCATGGAAGTGTCCGAGGGGAATGAGGAATCCTCAAACAGTAAATGCAGGTCAACTTCATGTTGGCATTCAACCTAGGGTTGAAGGACACCTGGAGGATGTTGGACACATCCAGGACCCAGCACGAGTGTGCACACAAATATTAGTGCTGGGAAATCGGAATACCTTGACTCAATTGTTGAGGGAAATCACGAAGAGTTAAAAGGTAATGATGAAATATCCACTATGTATATGGATTCGGGAGAATCATATAATAAGGACTACATTATGTCGACATTTATTTCTCCTCGAGAATTGCAGAAGACCTTGGATTGGATCTATAACCTAAGTCCATGCATGGCTAAGTGTCTTAAATACTCTAGTTGATCCAAAGGAAGGCAACAATTGAGGATGCGCTCACTCTCAAGAAGAGGGGGTATTGACCTAATCAGTAATACCCACTCCTCTGAATTTGTTCCCTGGGGGAGCAAATGAGTTTTTGTTCATGTGAGGAACGAAAACAATGAGGTGGTGAGACATGAAGCGAGGCTTGTAGCACAGGGGTTCACGCAGAGACCCGTCATCATTTAAGATGACACATAATCTCCTATTATGAGTGGAATAACGTTCCGATATTTGTTATCACTGGCAGTGAATAATGAATTTGTATATCCAACTGATGGATGTTGTGACTGCATAGTTGTATGAGTCACTTGATTCAGATATCTCTATGATATTTCTCGAGGGAACGAAGATTCCGAGTTTAATCGCGACATGTGTCGCGTAAAGCTTCAAAAGTCATTAAGGCTTGAAGTAGTCGGCAATGATGTGGTAGAACCGACTGAGTGAGTTCCTTTATTAGAAGGTTACTCAAACATTGATGATTGTTCATGTATGTTCATCAAGAAATCCAAAGAGGGATTTTGTACAATTTCTGTGTATGTTGATGATCTGAGTATCATTGGAGCTACACAAGAGATACATGATACAATCATATCATCTTAAGACGGAGTGTAAGATGTAAGATTTGGTTGAGACCAAACTTTGCTTGAGTTTGGAACTTGAGCGTATTCCTTCGGGAATACTTGTTCATCAGTCTACATTTATCCAAAAGATTGTTGAAAGTTCAACATGGATAAGTCATATCCATTAAAAAACTATGGTTTTGAGATCTCTGGATTACTAGAGATAAGGACCCATTAAGGCCTAATGGCAGTAATGAAGAGATATTTGGACTTGAGTTTCCATATCGTGGTGCAATGAGAGCACGGGTGTATCTAGCAAACTGCACCAGGCCTGGTATGTCATTAGCAGTAAATTTATTGGCTAGATACAATGCATCACTGATTAAAAGGCGTTGGGTTGGTGTGAAAAAATATTTTTAGATATCTTCTGGACACCATAGATCTTGGTTTGTTCTATGAAAAAAAAATCAAGATATGATCATGGTTGGATATTGTGATGCTGGGTATATATTAGATCCCCATAATCCTAGATCACAGACTGGTTTTTGTCTCCTCGAATGAAGGTGTGACCTTCTCTGGGAAGTCGAGAAGACATATTTTAGTAGCTGCATCCACTAATCATTCTGTAATCGTTGATTTGTATGAAGCATCACATGAATGTATGTGACTTCACAGAATGATGAACTTTGTTGAAAGTTCAAGTGGGATTGGTTGGTAGGAACCACCCACCATTATCTATGAAGATAATATTTGTTTGTATTACGCAGATGCAGACAAGTTATAAAGAGCAATACTAGAATCTGTATGGCTCTAAAAGTATTTTATTCCCCATGAGTTGAAGAAAGGTGGAAGATAAATATCTTGCAAATGAAGTCATGCGATAATTTTGGTGATTTATTCACAAAGTCTTTGCCAAGTTCTTCATTCCAGAAATAAGTTAATGGAATTGGTATGAGATGACTTTGTTATTTGCAAGGTTCAGGGGGGAGTGCACTCCTGAACGATAACCCGTTTGAGATCTTCGGATCTTTTGTATTGCACTCTTTTCCTTTATGAGTTTTTGCTATATGGTTTCTCAATAACGTGTTCGAAGTAATTGCAAGAGACAAATGACAAGTACGGAGTAGTAGAATAGTTGTTCTCATTGATTGGATTTGTTACAATATATACATCCCGTAGGGATGCGGTGATACAAAGGGACGCGAAGGGAGAGGCGTGTCGGTTGCCTGATGGCAACCACATGGCAGTTAACAAGGGGAGATTCCCTTCCAATTAAACATGTGTGTTTAATGGTAACAGGCATGATGATGGTACGCGAGGCTGTGAGGATGTGGCAGCCACGTGTGCACTTTTTATGCTCCGAGTTGTTTTTTGGCCAAAATGTGATCTCTTGAACAAGATTACGAACTAAATTGATTAATTTTTGAGTACGTGACTTAAAGCGTGCAGTCATTTTTTTCGATAAAAGGTGGATTTTATTGGTTTAAAATAGAGCATCAAGAGGATACAAACACTATGACACACACTCAGCATCTGCATAGTTAGGATGCACACAACTAACACCAACACACACAAAAGATGTCGGCAATTAGCAAAGTCATATAAGACCAAAACTATGCGTAGGCGAGAAAAAAAAACAAAGCGATCATATCCACGGTCGGCAAACTATAGCAATAACCATATCCGCACCAACCATCTCATGACTCAACACGGACGACGAAGTTCTTCAACAACAACACCTTCAGGAAGGGAGCAACGCTGACGTAGTTGCCGTCACCGGATCCAACCATCAAGACCAGAATCTAGGTTTTCACACTGAAGAATCCGTCCGAGCATATCCGAGCATATCCGAGCAATGCCTTTAAGAAGGTAACGACGCAAAAAAAAAAAAGAAGAAAAAAAAAGCGTTGGCATTGCCAGTTATAACCAGCTCGGGTCAGACCTAGGCTTTCACCCCGGAGCTCGAGACCGAGTGCATGTAGCACCACCATCGAAGTCACTTTGAGTTCCTAGACTAATGTCGCATTTCACTCGAGTTTGTAGAAGAAGCAAGCAAGAAGTCACCGAGCCGGAGGACAAAGATGAACAACTAAGTTGTCTAAAGTTCTACACGGCGGGTAAACAAATTTTGTTGTCCTCAGCGTTGCTTGCTTGGACCACAATCAATGATGGATGGGGGTTTATTCCCAGAATTGCTCACCCCAATGGATCTGGGTTTAGGATTGGGACTACGAACAAAACCGTATAAATTACAGTGATTTTAGTTGTCAAATTAGCAACACATCCAAAAAAAATGTTTAAACAAAATAGGGAACCGTGAGAAGAAGATAGATGAAAAATGAATCCACAACAAGTCCTTTTGCCTTGTCCGCAACAACCGTCCTTTGAAGGAACATAGAAGAGAAGATTGGTCATGATGATGGAGGTTTAGCCAAAGTTTGATATTTGTTTTATTGTTTAAAAAGCTTTGGGCATATCAGGGAACTATAATAGAAAGCAAAATATGTAGAAATTTGCGTCGTGGAATGCTTCATCAAAACAAGTCGGGCATTTCGTGAGATTCATTTGCTCCGAGATATTTTGTATTCGCACTGCAGTGAATACCGAAAATGACTATGGATTTGCTAATTCTCAATGAATTTTAGAATTAATTAAATCTGAATCAACTCTATAGCCGTTTGATTTTACGCTGAGATTCTTGCTGTTTTTTTCATTTTGAGTTATTTATACCGAAAAAGGCTTCCGCCCCGCTTTATATATAAAGCAACGACCAAGGATACAACACGAGGATACAACACGCCACCACTACACACGACACACACACCCAAGACAAGATACAAGGGTGCCGATGCACCGCAACACTACTCAATCAACCACCAAGCATACTACAGATGAGCCAAAAAGAACCACTTGGGGCCAATGAGGACCTCCCGAGAACTAGTCACCGAGAAGTGAAGCGGGACAATGACGAAGCATGGACTCCAAGGCGGTGCCTTTAAGAAGGGCACGACACCAGATTGTCGCCACCACCCAATCCCGTAGATCAAGTTTTCACCCGGAGCTACACGAAGGGAAAGGAACACCACGACGGAGCCTTCATGAAGGAAGTGACGCCCGCGGCCGCCGCCACCGTCGGCCGGAGAAAAAACCAGGCAAGTAATGTACCCCGGTGCTCCCCCCTTCGCCAAACCTCCACGCTACGCCGAACATCACCAACCATGCCACCCGTGTGACCATGGCTGCCCGACCACACCCAAGGCGCGTGCTCCGCCCGCGAACACCACATCTCCTGCCGCTAGGGCCGCCGCCCTGCATCCAAGCAACCCTGTGAACACCCAAAGGCCTTGGCTCTGGCCTGACCGGCAGCCCCCGGCCGATGAAGCAGCCAGCAACCACCCTGCCTCGAACATCGTCAGAGCTTCACCAGAAGGCACCCGGCCGAGGAAACAGGGGAGGAGGAGCGGACGCATCTAGACCGGTGCACCCTTGCAGTGGCAACGGGTGGCCCGACCACATCGGGGCCTGGCCTTCCATCCCTCCTGGCACCCGTGCGACCGTGGCAGCCGACGCAGCTCGACGCAAGGCCACCAACGACTGCCCGCCCATCGACAAAGACAACCAAACCAACCCTCACATGCAGCCAAGAGAGCTCACCGGAGGGCCATCCCGCGTCGCCCGCCGTCGTCCAGGATACGAACCAGGGAGGTCCCAACGCGAACTCGGCCAGCACGCACCACCCTCAGCCCCTGCCGCCGGGAAGCGGAGCAGCCGCCTCCGGCCCGTACCGTCGCGGCCGGTGCCACCAGCCACGCCCGTGCCACGCCTGTGCGTCGAGCTGCGTCCCGTGCCGAAGCAGCACACCGGCGCGCCACCGCGCCGCGGTACCCCGCGCCCGCACCATGCCCTGGCCCGAAGAAGGCGGCCTGCGCCACCCTACCGCACGAGAGGAAGACCGAGCCCCGCCCCCGCCGCCGCCGGTCGGGCTTCGCCCGGCCGTGCCCTCTGGCGGCGGCGAGGGCGGAGGAGGGAGGAGGAGGGGGGCTAGCGGAGGGGATCGAGGAGCCCTCCCCGACCGCCTCGCGGGTGGCGGCGCGGGAGTGATAGGGTTTCCTCCTTATTTTTTTCGAAAAGGAGGTTAACTAGCAGTTTCCTTGAGTTATTTATTTGTTCTCTTATATTTCTTGGTGTTCTTTGATTGAGCCACAACAATGGATGGGGTTCATTCCCACAGTGGTCATGGATTTAGGATTGGGATTGTGATAATATCTCGTCGAAATTACCGTGATTCCAGTTCTCAAATTCAGTTCCAACTTTATTGTTTGAACCTGAAGGAGTTTTCTTTTTTTGAATTTTTTTTGAGCCGAAACCATAGAACAATTGTTCTACGGTAATTTTATTAAAAAATATGTACAAATACAAAAAGTTTGATACAATGAAAATCAACCGACCCCAGTTCTAGGAAACATTGAAGTTTAAAGGTGTTGTTCAGACCAGTTCCTTATACTCTCTGCCTTTTGTGGTTTAGCTTTGATCTGTGCTGCCCAAAGTCCCTCTTTCACATAGTTTTTCCAACACATAATGTGAGGTGTGGCCGAACGGAAGATCTTGTCATTTCTACATGACCATATACCCCAGCAGCTAGCAATGATGATCTCCAATGCAATGTCTCTGGGAAGATGCCTCATAGAGAGAGTTATCTCATCAAATGTTGAAATGCCCCTGGATCGATTCAGAATGATTTGATCCCAACATTGGAGAGCAAATGGGCAGTTCCAGAACAGATGTGTGCAGGTTTCCTCAGTGTCATCCCTACAAAGAGCACATATGTATGTCTGCAGATGCATGCTTCTTCTCTGCAGCATGTTCCTGGTGTTAATTCTATCATGTAGCATGAGCCAGAAGAAAATAATGTGCCTCAGCCTACATGAAGTAGTCCAAATGTCTTTGAATATATGATGGACCATGCTCATTCCAGTCAACTGCTTATACATCTTAATGGAGGAGTACCTTTGTGATGTCCATGGATAGTACCATTGGTCAAGGCCCCAGAAAGTGCTCTACTATTAATGCTCTCTTGTAGAGTGTTAAATTGTTGGTATGCAATCTGTGACAGAGATCTCTGAAATATTATGCTCATATCCTGGTGATCAAGTGCCTGTTGAACTGATATGTCTTTCATCATTGAGAATGAATATAATTCTGGGTATTGAGTGATGAGTGGCTGGCCATGCCATTTATCTGACCAGAACAAAGCAGTATCTCCCTGACCTATCTTACATATAGCAAATTCCTTAAAGGTGGGCAATAATTTGAGAATAGCCTTCCACCAAAAAGATCCCACAACCCTTTCACCAGGTAGGCTGTTAGCATAATATGTTTCCCAAACAATCTGAACCCATGGGATATCTTCTCTGTTGAAGAATTTATGTAGGTATTTCATGAGTAAAGTTTGATTGTGCACATTGATGTTCAGAATACCCAATCCCCCATGTTTTTGGGAGACAAACCTTCTCCCAGGCAATCATGGCCATGCCTCTTTCCATAGTGCCATATTTTCTCCAGAGACAATTTTTCAGGTATGAATTGATCTGACTGACCACAGTTTTAGGGATCATTAAGGTGCACATAAAAAAGATAGGCATGCCATACAAAACAGATTTGACCAGAGTTAACTTGTCACCAGATGAAAGGAGTGTGGAACAACATAGTAATCTGCTCTCAATCCTCTTTAGCAGGGGGATATAATCTTCAAGTCTTGGTTTGTTCAAACATAATGGAAGACCATGATATTTCTGTGGGAGAGCACCCACCTTACAACCCATCATGGTGGATAGTTGGTTCACTTTATCTGCTGCAGTATTGATTGGGATAAGTGTAGACTTTGAGTAGTTTACTTTAAGATCAGTGTAAGCAACAAAATGAAGGAGTAGATTTTTGACGTGGCTCAACTGAGTAGCATCTGCATTAGCAACCAGTATAGTGTCATCAACATATTGGATTATAGGGTATTCAAGGCAAGATGTGTGCATCAGTGGTGATTCCACCAATGATTGTTGCATGGCTTCATTCATCGTAGTTTGGAGAAGATCTGCAGCAATAACAAATATTAAAGGGGAAAGGGGGTCTCCTTGTCTGACTCCTTTTTTGCAGAGAAATTGCTTGCCAGGTACACCATTAAGTAGTACTGCTGAGTGTCCAGTACTATAAATCAGTTTAATCCAGTTTAACCATCTGCTTCCAAATCCCTTAGCCTTCAAAATTTCTAAAAGAGTATCATGGCTAAGCATATCAAATGCCTTCTCAAAATCAAGTTTGAGCAGTACTATTTCCTTCTTTGACTGATGGCATTGGTGCAAGTATTCATAAGTCCATGCTAGACAGTCCTGAATGCATCTTTTATTGAGAAATCCATATTGATTTCTGTGTACCAGCTGAAGAATAACTCTTTTTAATCTGTTGGCCAGCAATTTTGTGATGATTTTCAGAGTACAATTGAGTAGTGAGATAGGCCTGAATTCATTAGGGGTAGCTGCTCCATCAGATTTGGGTATCAGAGTGATGAAAGAGTAGTTGATACTCAAAATGTTAACTGCACCATGATAGAAGTCCTCAATTAACTTATAGAAGTCTGGTGCAATGATATCCCAGCAATTCTTCAAGAAGGCAACATTAAAACCATCTGGGCCAGGTGACTTGTCTGCAGGCATATTGTTTATAACATGATCAATTTCCTCTTTAGTGCCCCCTGCCCCAACTTTATTAAGTCAAGGCAAAAACCAACGACATAAACGTTTCCAGCTCTCGGCCACATCCATCAGCTGCAACAGATTATTACTCCCTTCGTAAAGAAATATAAGAGCGTTTAAATCACTAAAATGGTGATCTAAACGCTCTTATATTTCTTTCCAGAGGGAGAGTACAACACAAGTTCCTAAAACAGTTTGAAGTTTGGACATGTCACGGATTACGGAAAGCAAAATCTGTAAAATGTTGTGTCGTGGAATTCATCAGAACACAGTAGACATTTCATCAGGCCCATTTGCTCCGAGATATTATGCATCGCACTGTGATGGATTCTGAAAATGACTAACGCTTGTGGCCCTTCACAGTGGGACGCTTGTAAGTTAAGCGAACGGCTTAGCTGGCAGCTCACCCTAGTCTTTTCACATTAACTAGCTTTTTTTTAATAGAACATCGCGCTTTATTTCAAACAATAATGTTTAAAGGAATACATAGATGATCTGGAGGACCATTGAGCCACACGTGGCGGCCAGCACTAAGGGTAGTGGCCGATCTAGCTAATCTGTGTGCCTCTCCATTACTTGCGCGATGCTCATGGACAAACTCGCAACTACCAAGCTTCTTCTTTCTGTCCCTGATATCCTGTAGAATCATGCAATATTCACCAAGGTGTGTAGTGCTCTTGAGATCATTAATAACTCTCAGACAGTCAGATGCTATACGTGCTTTTGTGATGATCAAATATTCCGCTAATGCGAGCTCTTCCCTGCAGGCCAAAGCCTCCAGAGTGGCCGGCTCCCGGCTCTGTCACACCCTGAAATACCACGACAGATGCTCTGAGAAAGTTTCTTTCAGCAGTGCGGCATACCACACCAACAGCACCGGTGTTTGAATTTAGCTACCGCTGCATCCATGTTTAACTTTGCCTTCCCTGCAGCCGGTGGTATCCATGGTGTTACACGGCCACGAGATGTCCTGATTACCTGCTTTCCCTCATATCGTTTGGGTAACTCCTGCTGCTCCTGTATAAACCTCTCGATAAACAGGTGTGTCGTCAAAGGACTCTGGTATTCATGCTCGTGAATGGCTTTCCTCCGTGCCCACCAGATAGCCCATAGAGTTGTTAGCACTGAAAAAAGCTGCTATCTATTCAAAGTATTACATAGACCGAACAGCCAAAGCTTGGGGTCCGTGGTCTCATCTCCATACACCGGTAAGAGAGGATTATCATCTCGAAGCACCCAAACACTCTACGACATATTACAGTCTAGGAGGGCATGCCTCCACGAGTCCACAACTGCCTGACATATAGGGCAAACAGCATCAGTCGTCATGTTTCTCCTGTGGCGTTCCTGTCCAGTAGGTAGCGACGCCCTAGCTAACCTGCATGCAAAATTACGGAGCTAAAGGCGCAGTCGTCACATTAACTATCTTTTTTTTTTGCGGGGTGTCACATTAACTATCTGATTGGCTTATTTTTGTGTGCACAATATTTTTGGACCTAAAGGCTCCCAAATTAGCCATGCCATGGCATGCCACATGTGCGCGCATGTGTCAGCTAACTGAAAAACGGTCCCCCGCAAAAAAAGAAAAAAAAACTGAAAAGTTGTCGTGCAGTAATCATGTATGGTGTACGTGTCCGTCTGCACGTTGTTATCCAACTGAACTCAGGAGTCGGTGACACCAAGAAGGACTCAAAAGGTCACCTCCTCTCCCATCCCCCACCCCCGCCGCCCCTCCCGCGAGCGGGCCGGGGGAACCCTAGCCCCGCCCCCAGCGTCCTCTCCTCCGACCTCCTCCTCCCTCGCCGCCGCCTAGGGGTGCCGCCGGGCGAAGCCAGGTCGGCGTGGACGGCGGCGGGGTCGCATCCTCTCCTCCTCGCGGAGCTCCTGGCCGGCGCGGGACGGCGGGCTGCAGGAGGCGTCGGGCTGTGGCGGGGCTCGGCGGCGCGGATCCGGGAGCTCCTGGTGGTGGCGGCGTGTCGTCCCCGCTGGTGCTTCGTGGTGGCGCGGCGGCTACCTGGTGGGGCGTGCGTGGGCGCGATTCGGCGGCGGTGGCGGCGGATCTGGCCAGGCGACGCGGGCCGCGGGCGGCGTGGGCGGCGGCTGGGGACCGGCTTCGGGCTCCCGGCGGCTGCGAGGGTTCCTCTCCGTCGCGGGCGTGCGGCGGTGGTGCGGCTCGGCCGGTGGCGGTCCGGCGACCTGGTGGAGGTGGCCGGCGGTGCGCGTGATGGTGGTGCTTCCACTTGGCGGCAGGGCGGGCTGGTGGTGTTGGGTGGCCGGCGGCGCGCCCCCGGCCCAGATCTGGGCCCTTAGGGCCCCATCTGGGTCCTAGCGGGCCGGCTCCGACGCGGCCACGATGCCTTCTGTGCGGGGATGCGGAGGAGCGGCTTGGACCGGGGGCGGTGACGCCGACGGCGTGCCTTCTGCAGCGCGAAAGCAGGTGCTTTACGGGCATCTGAGGGCCTGGCCGGGCCTGTGGGCCCGCGGGCCTGGTTTGTGCCTGCTATTGCGTTCGGTCGGTTACCGTCGTTGACGGTGGAGGTTGGGACCTCCAGCGTGCCGACGGTGTTTCTGCCCCTAGTCCCGGCTCCTCTTGTTCGTTGTGCAGGCCCCCTTCGCGTTGCCGTGGTGAGACGACGTGGGATGCTTCAAGTCCGTGTTGGCGCAGGGCGGTGGACGGTTTGGTGGCGGACTCCGGAGCGCCAAAGGTGAAGATTGGGATCGGGAGAAATCCCTGTCGGCCTGGCCGACACCGACGCGGTGGCGCCTGCGGGTGCCGCCGGACCTTCCTGGGGGGCGTCGGGGCTACCCTTCCGTTCTCCTCGCCGAGTACCGGGGGAAACCCTTTGCAGCAGCGTCGTCATCGTCGCGTTCCTTCTTGGAGGTGTTGATTGGTACCGGCGTTTCGGAGTCTAGGAGCCTGGTGGGAGGTCTTCGGTGGGCGCAGCGGTCGCGAGGCTTCTCCGTTTTTGTTGAGCCGCCGTTGTCGGCATTTGTTTTTTTTATGCTTTCTCTCTCGTTTCTTTTGGGCGTGCCTGTGCTGTTTCCGCCCGAGCACCTATACATCGTTGTATCGGAGTTGGTTGCTTTGTAATAAAAAGCGGGGAACCCTTTTTCGTTAACTGAGGAGTCGGTTATCTCTTTCATACATCAATGCATCCACGTGTTGGGTCCGTAGACCGGCCTTTCGTGTATGTCTTATCATGGCCGGTGTCGGTACTAAGCTCCAGAGCAGACACTCTCGCACACTCAAGTTGCTCGCCGTCCAAACGAACGAACCCATACTGCGCTGGATGTACTTACTACTTGTAACCTCGGGCTCTATATCATTGTAATAAGTACGTTCATTTTTGCTGAAATTGATATAAGACAACGAGGCAAAGTCTCATCAACAAATGGTGGCGAGTTCAATCAATTATGACGCACTCAGTTATAGAAGGTCGCAGGTTCCATTCCCGCACCAGAAAGGCAGGATCTCGCAACTTGCAAGGGCATAAAGCTCAGAGAAGCAAGCAGATAAGCTCGATGGCACTCTCGCACAAAGGAGCAAACCGGCCGGCCGGGGGCCATAAGCGGCGAAGTGGACGTGCCGGGCCGGTGGGTCAACGTGTCCATCTCGAGCTGATTGCTTGTTAAACGCCCTGCAGTGTCGGTCGCTCGATCGCGGCGTCGATGTGGGCGGGAGTGTCGGCAAGCAATCAAGCAAGCGCGCGGGGAAGGAAGGAACCAAGGCATATCCCGCGCGATATCCGTCGGTGCGTAGTACCGCGCGCGGCTGACCGGCCGTGTGGGTGGATGGCCTTCGCTGTAGCTAGCGGAAGCGGACGACGGCGACGGCGACGGCGAGCGCGCGGCACGGATGGGCCAAGTGGGTGGCTCGGGGCAGTGACGCGGCGCCTGCGTGGTGCGTGCGTCCAAATTTGGCGATGGGAAGACCGACAGTTGCATGTGTAGTCGTACGTAGTGGGCGGTGGGCCTGCCAGTACGATCGACGTCTACTTGCAGCGAATGCTGCACGGCTTCGTGGAGCATTATGCGTAAGGGCAGCATATATGCTTTTTAAATATGCCGTTTCATGTGACTCTGTGTGCATTCATATTTTATTTTATTGTTGCATCAACTTAATAATCATACACTCAATTTGAGAGATTAAAACAGTAATTTGAGATAACATTGCAGTACAAAGTTATTACATAGGGATATAAAAGTCGATTGGCGACATTTTCGTACTAAACAGATGATATTTTACGTCTTGAAAGAAGCACTAGTTGCTCCCCACCACGACGATGGGGTGACGGTCCGGCAACCTCATATATGTGATAAGTCCACTCATCCTCTATGCACAACGGGGTGACGATCCGGCAACCTTGTATTTGTCCCATTTCCGCTGCCGGTTGTCGAGGAGGGAAAGACCCAATATGTCGCGATTTGTCTAGGTCCATGACACCATCTCTATGTAAAATTTGTGTCATCTGATGCGCTTCCTCTCCTGCACCAAGTCCGCATGTTTCTCCTTGTAATGGTGTAGGAGATATGCCCTAGAGGCAATAATAAAAGTTATTATTTATCCACATGTTCGTAATTAAGTTTGTATTCCGTGCTATAACTGCTATGGTTCTCGAGTCTGCAATAACACGAGGCTCGGAGGAAGACTCATATGCACGTGTGGAATAATAAACGGTAAAATGTATTCCTAGTTTGGCCTCTAAGGCTAGCTCAAGTGTTGCATGATGGTTCTATTTTCCTGATCATGGGCATGACTATGCCGGCAACTTTGGGGACACAATGTTAGTAGAACACTTGTGGTTGAATCGACCCGATTGATGTTATTCTATGAGATACCTTCGTCACGAGTTAATGGTTAATAACACAGAGAAAGTTTACGTTTGCATAATTCCTTAGACCATGAGAGTATCAAGTTTCTTCATGCTTGCTTCATGAACTTTGGGGTTTGTTAAATGTCATCCGTAACTGGGTGGCTATTACGGCGGCTTACGGATTCATGGGAAAGTATGTCAAGTAACTTGATAGCTCAAGATTGGGATTTGCTCCTCCGACGATGGAGAGATATCTCTGGGCCCTCTCGGTGTTACGGTATCCACCATCGTCTGGCCAGACACAATGTGATTTGATCACAGGGATGCCACAACACGGGAACGAGAAAAGAGAACAAAACCGGTAACGAGGTAACTGGCATAGTGGACAAGTTGTTGATCCACGGGGATGCCGATAAATCTCACCTCGGGTATTTGTAACATATCGCGAAGCAACAGGAATAGCACACGGTAACAGGAGGTTCACTCGAATATTTATTCGTGTGGGTATAGGGGTCAATATGGGTGTCCACGGCTCCGATGTTGATCATTGATCGGAAAGAGTTCCGGCCATGTCTATACTTCACCGAACCTATAGGGTCACATGCTTAAGGGTCATCCATCTGCTGAATACTAGACATGGAGTCTGAGAGAAAGTCACCGGAAAAGTTTCGGAGACAACGGAAAAGTTTCGGAGAGAGAACACCGAAATAGTTTCGGTAAAACCGAAAAGTTGTTTCGGAGTATACCATTAAGTAAAATTGATTTTGGCACATGCCTGGAAATTCTTGAAGGGTGCCAGAATTGTTCTGAAAACTTCTGGGATTTTTCCGGGATAAAAACCGGAAATGTTTCGGAGCTGCCGGAACCGGTTTGGTTGCTTTTCGCAGATGAAAATCACTAATCCGGAATTGTTTCGGAACGCGTCCAAAATCATTTTAGTGGGTACTGGAATTGTTCTAAGACCCACAGAAATATTTTCGGATTTAACGGTCGTGGAAAAATGTTTCCGTGAATAGTGAAAGTGCTTTTTGGGCTACTTTATGGAAAGCCACCTTTTAGGGCTTTTACCAAAAGGCTTCTAGAAGGACTTGGGGGCTAAGGAAACCCCTTTGGGGGGGCCCACAATGGGGGTGGCCGGCCACATGGGTGGAGCTCCATGGAGCTCCACTTCCCTCCCCATTATGCCCTTTATGTGATTCATTTTACATGGGCATTTTGGGTTTTTGTGAGCCACCCTACCCCTTGCATTTCCCTATAAATAGAGGTGGAGAGGGGCTCTCCACACTCACTCTAACTCTCTCACACAATGCCATGCAATGATCTGGCTTCTTCTCTCCCTCCCACGAAAAGAGTTTTGTAGAGCCGAAAGGCTGTCTGGGTTCCGGTGGGAACTAGTTCTGGACGGCGAAGCCCTGCCGGATAGATGACACCGTATGTGTGCAACCCCGTAGAGAGGTCGTAGGTTCGATCTTTTGCCCGAGGGGCTGTTCGAGGGTCATCCCGAAGGGCTGTCCGAGTTACTGTCCGAGTTCGAGAGTGCCTCCCGAAGGGCTGTCCGTGACACCGTCCGGGGGACTGTCCGACCGCCTCCCGGAGGGCTGTCCGAGGGGCAGATGAGGGAGTACATCCTCGCGGTTGGGAGGTTGTAAATCCTAGCTGCGGGGATCTGCACCGACGATCTACATCGACTCTACTTCCGCTGCGCTACGAGTCGGTAATGATCGGATCGAAACCTTGTATGCAGTCTTTATAGTGGTCCTGGGCTGGTGCGTAGGTCGGAAATTTTTTGTTTTTTGCTGCATTCCCTACAAATGGAGTCAGATGGCTCGGTCCCTCCCCGCCCACAACGCCTTTCAGACGGCAGAATGCTTGAAGATTTCACCGGGGCGGTCTGCCAAGGCGTAGGCCTCGTAGAGCTCTTCTCATGCCTCCTTAATAGTGAGGCGAAGGGGACCACGTGGTGGCTGATATGAGCTGCGTGGGCGAGCTCTCTCCTGCTGACGCGGAATCAACTTGTACCAACCATGCGAATCAAACCCGATGGAATGTGTTTTGGGATTCCAATCTGGCAACTCATCGAGGGCGGGATACTCCTTCGCGGCCTCCATCACCTATAGGCGATCCTCCTCCTCATCGGTGATGAGGTGGACCTCCTCCTTTTGCTGCCTTCTCGTCCAGGATCCGCTCCTCCTCCTCTGAGAGCGGCACCTAGTCCGACCGCGGGGGAAGCGGCATGGCGATGGTGATGGAAGTGGAGGTTGTGGGGGACGGTAAGAGTTATTTGAATGTGGCAATGGGGAGGGAGGTGGAGGCTGTGGGCTGAGGTGTTCTACCTAGAGCATGTGAGCTATTCGGCCACGACGATAGCCTTTTTATAGTCGCGGGTGGTGGGCGGCGGGAAACGTGGCGGGTGGCAGGAAAAATGTGATGTTAATGGCCACAAACAGTTGGCACGCGGCCAACCGCCATCAATTGGCATGCTTCCCCATGCCATGGCGTTGTCGTCTACGCCATTGACATGCCAAGGAGATGCGCCGCGTGGGAGGACGTGGAGGGAGGTGAAACTTACCTCCCACGTGAGTGGTTGGCGAATGTCACGCGCTCGAAACCAACACCCACGTCCTTCAAATATAGAAGCTCGCGGGATCATTGTGGATCACCTTCCATAAATTATGCCAAGTATCGTGCCATTTTGACCCAAAATCACTATATGCATTGTTATTATGATGACTGCTAGAATGACTCTTACTTGCTTTGAGAACTAGCGTGGATGAAACACATGAAGATTCATGATTCCGCATACATGCCATGGATACCATGTGTGTGGTTTTATGGTACACATTTGCATGATAATTCAATTTGGTACCCGGGTTAATCTACACCCGGTGAACAGTTAAATCCAAAAAAATAGCAGAAACATTAAAAAAAATCTGAATTTTTGTGGTGCAAGATGCTCAAATGGGTGATGCCCGTGCAAAATTTGGTGAAGTTTGAATATTCTTGGAGCTCGTGGCAAAAAAGGTAAAATCAGGTGTGAACAGTGTTGTTTTCAAAAGTTTCTCGGACATCCGAAATTTGACTTTTTTGCCATGAGCTCCTCTAATGTCTAAACTTCACCAGATTTTGCACGGGCATCACACACATGAGCATAACTATTTTTATAAAGGGTGTTTTTATTAACTCATCAAGTAGCATCAAGCGATCTCATTCAAAATGAGCATACATCCGGCCTCTACACAACAAAGATGCACATAGTCAACACGAATAGTCGAACAAAATATCAAAGAGACATACTTAGGATCAGACCCTCCCACGTCGCTCCCGTGGGCGACGGGGAGGGCGTTCCTGCTACTTGTGAGCTGCGTTGGGATTTCCTCGAAGAGGAGAGGATGATGCAGTACAATAGAGATAAGTATTTCCCTTAGTTAAGAACCAAGGTTATCAATCCAGTAGGAGAACCACACGGAACCTCGTTAGCAGCACCTACACACACAAAAGCAAATACTTGCACCCAACGCGAACAAGAGGGTTGTCAATCCCCTTGGCGGTTACTTGCAAGGATTAATTCTGATAGTGATAGATAAATAAAATAAATTACAAAATAAAATAAAGGAAATAAAATTGCAGCAAGGTATTCTTGGATTTTATCTATGATAAAAGTAGACCCAGGGGCCATAGTTTTCACTAGAGGCTTCTCTCTCGAACACATAGCATATGGTGGATAAACAAATTACTGTTGGGCAATTGATAGAAAAGCGCATAGTTATGATGGATTCATGGCTGATCATGTATATAGGCATCACGTCCGAGACAAGTAGATCGACTCCTGCCTGCATCTACTACTATTACTCCACCCATCGACCGCTATCCAGCATGCATCTAGGGTATTAAGTTAATGAAAACAGAGTAACGCCTTAAGCAAGATGACATGATGTATACAAAGTAAACTCAAACAATATGAATAAACCCCATCATTTTATCCTTAATGGCAACAATACAAATACGTGTCTTGTCCCCTACTTTGTCACTGGGATATAGAACACCACAAAATTGAACCCATTACAAAGCACCTCTCCCATTGCAAGATAAATCAATCTAGTTGGCCAAACTAAACGGATAGATCGGAGAGAAATACAAAGCTATAACAATCATGCATAAATAAGTTCAAAAAATACTCAAATATTTCTCATGAATAATCTGATCATAAACCCACAATTCATCGGATCCCAACAAACACACCGCAAAAGAAGATTACATCGATAGAACTCCAAGAAGATCGAGGAGAACATTGTATTGAAGATCAAAGAGAGAGAAGAAGCCATCTAGCTACTAGCTATGGACCCGTAGGTCTGTGGTAAACTACTCACACATCACCGAAAGGGCAACAAGGTTGATGTAGAAGCCCTCCGTGATCGATTCCCCCTCCGACAGAGTGCCGGAAAAGGCCTCTAGATGGGATCGCGGAAGAACAGAAGCTTGCGGCGGCGAAAAGGTTTTCTCTTCTGTCTCTGTTGGTTTGGGAATATTTGTGAATTTATAGCGAAGGAATTAGGTCAAGATGTGCCATGAGGGGCCCACAAGCCTGGGAGGCGCGCCCTCCAGGCTTGCCGCCTCCTCGTGGCTCTTCTGGTTTTCTCCCGAAGCTTCCTGGGTCTCTTTGATCTTCAATCCATCTGGAGGCCTTTTTCGGTACTCTGCCGGAGGGGGAATCGATCATGGAGGGCTTCTTCATCAACCTTGCTGCCCTTCCGATGATGTGTGAGTAGTTTACCACAGACCTACGGGTCCATAGCTAGTAGCTAGATGGCTTCTTCTCTCTCTTTGATCTTCAATACCATGTTCTCCTCGATGTTCTTGGAGTTCTAACCGATGTAATCTTCTTTTGGGGTGTGTTTGTTGGGATCCGATGAATTGTGAGTTTATGATCAGATTCTTCATGAGAAATATTTGAGTCTTCTCTGAATTCTTTTATGCATGATTATTATATCTTTGTATTTCTCTCCGATCTATCGATTTGGTTTGGCCAACTAGATTGGTTTATCTTGCAATGGGAGAGGTGCTTTGTGATGGGTTCAATCTTGCGGTGCTCAATCCCAGTGACAGAAGTGGGCATGACATGTATTTGTATTGTTGCCATTAAGGATAAAAAGATGGGGTTTAATCATATTGCTTGAGTTTACTTTGTCTACATCATGTCATCTTGCTTAAGGCGTTACTCTGTTTTATACTTAATACCCTAGATGCATGCTGGATAGCGGTCGATGGGTGGAGTAATAGTAGTAGATGCAGGCAGGAGTCGGTCTACTTGTCTCGGACGTGATGCCTATATACATGATCATTGCCATGAATCCGTCATAATTATTTGCTTTTCTATCAATTGCCCAACAGTAATTTGTTTACCCACCGTATATTTTGTGTTCGAGAGAGAAGCCTCTAGTGAAAACTATAGCCCCCGGGTCTACTTTTATCATATATTAAAATCAAAAATACCTTGCTGCAATTTATTTAATTTTATTTTATTTAGTATTTTAGTTTATCTATCTACCACTATCAGAATTAATCCTTGCAAATAACCGTTAAGAGGATTGACAACCCTCTTATTTGTGTTGGGTGCAAGTGTTTGCTTTTGTGTGTGCAGGTGCGCTTAACGGGATTTTGCTTGGTTCTCCTATTGGATTGATAACCTTGGTTCTTAACTAAGGGAAATACTTATCTCTACTATACTGCATCATCCTCTCCTCTTCGGGGAAATACCAACGTAGTCTACAAGTAGCAGGAAGAATTTCTGGCGCCGTTGCCGGGGAGACATCATCAAAATTACGAAGTACCTTCGCACAAACTATCATCCACTTGAATTTATTTTATTTGCCTTTTTATTTGCATTTACCTCTCGTTTTCATCTCCCCCACTTCTATTTTTTTTTTACAAAAACACAAAAATATTTTTTATTTGCTTGTTTGCTAGTTTGCTTGCTTCGTCGCGATGTCTCAAGAAAATACAAAATTGGGTGGCTTTTCCAATACTAATAATAATGATTTTATTAGTACCCCTATTGCTCCTCCCACCACTAGTGCGGAGTCTTGTGACATTAATGCTGCTTTGCTTAATCTTGTTATGAAAGAACAATTTTCTGGTAGTCCTAATGAAGATGCTGCATCCCATCTAAATACTTTCATTGAGCTTTGTGATATGCAAAAGAAAAAAGATGTGGATAATGATATTGTCAAATTAAAATTATTTCCGTTCTCACTACGAGATCGCGCTAAAACTTGGTTTTCATCCTTGCCTAGAAATAGTATTGATTCTTGGGATAAGTGTAAGGATGCTTTTATTACCAAGTATTTTCCTCCCGCTAAGATTATTTCTTTAAGAAATCAAATTATGAATTTTAAGCAACTTGAGCATGAACATGTTGCACAATCTTGGGAGAGAATGAAATTAATGATAAGAAATTGCCCAACACATGGCTTAAATTTATGGATGATCATACAAAAAAAATATGCGGGGCTAAACTTTGTTTCTAGAAATTTGCTAGACTCTGCCGCAGGTGGTACTTTTATGGAAATTACATTGGGAGAAGCTACAAAACTTCTCGATAATATCATGACAAATTATTCTCAATGGCACACTGAACGAACTCCAACTAGTAAGTAGGTAAATTCTGTTGAAGAAATTAATACTTTGAGTGATAAGATGGATGCTCTTATGAAATTGGTTGCTAGTAAAAGTGCTCATATTGACCCTAATGATGTGCCATTTTCTACTTTGATTGAGCAAAATAATGATGCTATTGATGTGAATTTTGTCTCTAGAAATAATTTCAACAACAATGCTTATAAGGGTAATTTCAATCCTAGACCGTTTCCTGGAAATTTCTCTAATAATTATGGTAATTCCTATGGCAACCCATATAATAATAATAATAATAGGATGCCCTCTAATCTTGAAAGTAATATTAAAGAATTTATTAATTCGCAAAAGAATTTCAATGCTATGATAGAAGAAAAATTGAATAGAGTTGATGAATTGGCTAGGAACATGGATAGAGTTGCTCATGATGTGGAAAATCTCAAAACTAAAATTTTGCCACCCAAGCATGATATAAATGAGTCTATTAAAGCTATCTATGTTTTCATTAATGAAAGTAAAGAAAGGACCGCTAGGTTGAGAGCTAAGCGAGAATTCCTAGAAAAAGCTATTCCACCCGGTTTCTACCGTAGTAATGATGAAGATATTAAAATGATTGGTGTCACTCCTATTGAATCATTATTTAGTAACATAAAACTTGATGAAAAAGGGACTGAAGAAGATTCAACTTTAGATAGAAGGATTCCCAATTGCTTGGAGGGTGATAATCTTAATGATAAAAATGAAAAAAGTGGGTTTCGAGAGGTCAAAACTTTAAATAGTAATGCACCCACTACTTTGGATTACAAGGACTTTAATTATGATAGTTGTTCTTTAATTGAGTTTATTTCCTTGTTGCAATCCATGATTAATTCACCAAATGCATATGAACAAAATAAAGCTTTCACTAAACATATTGTAGAAGCCATGATGAAAGCGCATGAAGAAAAACTTGAGTTGGAAGTTTCAATTCCTAGAAAATTACAATATGAATGGGAACCTACTATTAAAGTAAAAATTAAAGATTATGACTATAATGCTCTATGTGATCTTGGTGCTAGCGTTTTCACTATACCAAAGTCTTTGTGTGATGTGCTAGGTCTCACCGATATGGATCCTTGTTCCCTTAATTTGCATCTTGCGGATTCTATCATTAAAAAACCATTGGGTAGAATAAATGATGTGCATATTCTTGCAAATAGAAACTATGTGCCCGTGGATTTTATTGTTCTTGATATTGAATGCAATCCTTCTTGCCCTATAATACTTGGTAGGCCTTTCCTACGAACAATAGGTGCTATTATTGATATGAAAGAAGGTAATATAAGATTTCAATTTCCATTAAAGAAAGGGATGGAACACTTCCTAGAAAGAGAATTAAGGCACCTTATGAATCTATTATGAGGGCCACCTATGGAATTAACTTGAAGGATGACAACATTTGAAACTATGCATTATGCCTAGCTAGGGGCATAAAACAATAGCGCTTGTTGGGAGGCAACCCAATGAATAAAATAAATTTTTGTTTTTACTTTCTGTTTTTGTGTGTTTACACAATTATAGCCTATGTTATGATTGTGTTTTTATCTTTTAATTAGCGTTTGTGCCAAGTAATGTCTTTGGGATGATTTGGATGATAGTATAATTGATGCTGTTTGAAAACAGAAACTTTTGCATCCAGTGCTGGAGTTTTGATTTTTCTCTGGAGTGTCAGAACCTTCTGAATTTTTTACACAATATTGATATATGAATTTCCCACGTTGTCCTAATTTTTCAGAAGTTTTGGAGTTACAGAAGTATGACGTTAATTCAGGTCTTTACAGACTGTTCTGTTTTTGACAGATTCTGTTTTTGTTGCATAGTTTGCTTATTTTGATGAATCTAGGGATCGTATCGGGGGGTATGAGTCATGGAGAAGTTGGAGTACAGTAGCATTATGCCAATATTAAATATGAATCAATTTACAACAGTACCTAAATTTAAGATTTTTTTGTTATACTAACGGATCTCACGAGGTTTCTGTTGAGTTTTGTGTGCTGAAGTTTTCAAGTTTTGGGTGAGACTACGATAGATAAAGGAATAAGGAGCGGCAAGAGCCTAAGCTTGGGGATGCCCAAGGCACCCCAAGGTAATATTCAGGGAAGACTCAAGCGTCTAAGCTTGGGGATGCCCCGGAAGGCATCCCCTCTTTCGTCTACAATCTATCGGTAACTCACTTGGAGCTATATTTTTATTCATCACATGATATGTGTTTTACTTGGAGCGTCTTGTGATATAGTTTGTTTGCTTTTTAGTTTGTCACAATCATCTTTGCTGAACACACCTTTTTGAGAGGGACACACATTATTCGTGATTTGTTAGAATACTCTATGTGCTTCACTTATATCTTTTGAGCTAGGCAGTTGCTCTAGTGCTTCACTTATATCTTTTAGAGCACGGCGGTGGTTATATTTTAAAGAAATAGTTGCACTCTCATGCTTCACTTATATATTTTTGAGAGTCTAATGATTGGCAATGGTAATATGCATGGGTTATGAATTTGGTCCTAATATGATAGGTATTCAAGAAGGATATAATAAAAACTTTCATGTAGATCACTGAATATGATAAGTTTGATTCCTTGCAATTGTTTTGCGATATTAAGATGGTAATATGTGGGAGGTGCTAGTAGATAATTGTGGTTTAGTAAGAATATTGGTGTTAAGGTTTGTGATTCCCGAAGCATGCACGTATGATCTGTCGTTATGCTAAGAAGTTGGAGCACGATTTATTCTTGATTGTCTACCTTATGAGTGGCGGTCGGGGATGAGCGATGGTCTTTTCCTACCAATCTATCCCCCTAGGGGCAAGCGTAGTAGTACTTTGCTTCAAGGGCTAATAAACTTTCGCAATAAGTATATGAGTTCTTTATGACTAATGTGAGTCCATGGATTATACGCACTCTCACCTTTCCGCAATTTGCTAGCCTCTTCAATACCGTGCATTGCCCTTTCTCACATCGAGAGTTGGTGCAAGCTTCGCCGGTGCATCCAAACCTCGTGATATGATACGCTCTATCACACATAAGCCTCTTTATATCTTCCTCAAAACAGCCACCATACCTACCTATCATGGCATTTCCATAGCCATTCCGAGATATATTGCCATGCAACTTCCACCGTTCCGTTTTTATGACACACATCGTCATTGTCATATTGCTTTGCATGATCATATAGCTGACATAGTATTTGTGGCTCAGCCACCGTTCATCATTTTTTATACATGTTAGGTTAGTATCATTGCACATCCTGATACACCGCTAGAGGCATTTATGTAGAGTCATATTTTTGTTCTAGTTTTGAGTTGTAATTTTTTTGAGTTGTAAGTAAATAGAAGTATGATGATCATCATTATTAGAGCATTGTCCCAGTGAGGAAAAAAGAGAGGCCAAAAAGAGCCCACAAAAAAAATGAGAGAAAAAGAGAGAAGGGGCAATGTTACTATCCTTTTCCATACTTGTGCTTCAAAGTAGCACCATGCTTTTCATATAGAGAGTCTCCTATTTTGTCACTTTCACATACTAGTGGGAATTTTTCATTATAGAACTTGGCTTGTATATTCCGATGATGGGCTTCCTCAAATGCCCGAGGTCTTCATGAGCAAGCAAGTTGGATGCACACCCACTTAGTTTTCATGTTGAGCTTTCATACACTTATAGCTCTTAGTGCATTCGTTGCATGGCAATCCCTACTCCTCGCATTGACATCAATTGATGGGCATCTCCATAGCCCATTGATTAGCCTCGTCGATCTGAGATTATCTTCTTATTTTTGACTTCCCCTTATTAATCTCTACCACCACACTCTATTCCACCCATAGTGCTATATCCACGGCTTGCGCTCATGTATTGCGTGGGGGTTGAAAAAGCTGAAGTGCGTTAAAAAGTATGAACCAATTGCTCGGCTTGTCATCGGGGTAGTGCATTATAAATATTTTGTGTTAAGAAGATGGAGCATGACAGGATTATATGATTTTGTAGGGATAACGTTCTTTAGCATTTTTATTTTGAAAGACATGATTGTTTATTAGTATGCCTGAGTATTGATGTCTTTATAGACTATTGCCTTGAATCATTCGGATCTTATTATTCATACCGTAAGAGAGAGATTATATGATGAAACATGTTAGGTAGCATTCCACATCAAAAATTCTGTTTTTATCATTTACCTACACGAGGACGAGCAGGAATTAAGCTTGGGGATGCTTGATACGTCTCCAACGTATCTATAATTTTTGATTGTTCCACGATATTATAGTATCAATCATGGATGTTTTATATGCAATTATATGCCACTATATATTGTTTTTTGGGACTAACGTATTAACCCAGTGCCCAGTGCCAGTTGCTGTTTTTTTGCTTGTTTTTGACTTTTCAGAAAATCATTATAAAAAAGAGTCCAAACGAGAAAAAAACTTTGGATTAATTTTTTCTGGACCAGAAGGGACCCACGAAGCTTTGGGAGAAGACCAGAAGAGCCACGAGGAGGCGACAAGCCTGGAGGGCGCGCCCAGGGGGGTAGGCGCGCCCCCCAGGCTTGTGGGCCCCTCATAGCCCCTCATAGCCGCCGCAAGCCTCTGTTCTTCCGTGATCCCATCTGGAGGCCTTTTTCGGTACTCTGCCGGAGGGGGAATCGATCACGGAGGGCTTCTTCATCAACCTTGCTGCCCTTCCGATGATGTGTGAGTAGTTTACCACAGACCTACGGGTCCATAGCTAGTAGTTAGATGGCTTCTTCTCTCTCTTTGATCTTCAATACCATGTTCTCCTCGATGTTCCTGGAGTTCTATCCGATGTAATCTTCTTTTGCGGTGTGTTTGTTGGGATCGATAAATTGTGAGTTTATGATCAGATTATTCCTGAGAAATATTTGAGTCTTCTCCGAACTCTTTTATGCATGATTATTATAGCTTTGTATTTCTCTCCAATCTATCGATTTGGTTTGGCCAACTAGATTGGTTTATCTTGCAATGGGAGAGGTGCTTTGTGATGGGTTCAATCTTGCAGTGCTCAATGATACGTCCAATTTGCATCATGATTTCCTACTAATAATTATTATGTTTTTGATCATTATTTCACTTTATGCTACAATTCTTATGCCTTTTCTCTCTTATTTTGCAAGATTCATATGAACAGGGAGAATGCCGGCAGCTGGAATTCTGGACCTGAAAGGGGTGGAACAGAGATAGCTATTCTGCACAACTCCAAATAACCTGAAAATTTACGGAGAATTATTTTGGAATATATAAAAAATACTGGCGAAAGAATCAACATAAGAGGGCCCACCAGGAAACCACAAGCCTGGGGGGCGCGCCCTACCCCCCTGGGCGCGACCCCTAGCTTGTGGGGCCCCTGGCAGGCCTCTGCCCCCCTCCTTCTACTATATAAAGCCATTTGCCCTAGAAAAAATCAGAAGAATACTTTCGAGATGAAGCGCCGCCGTCTCGAGGCGGAACCTGGGCTGGAGCTATTTTGCTCTCCGGCGGAGCGATTCCGCCGGGGATACTTCCCTCCGGGAGGGGGAAATCGAAGCCATCGACATCACCAACGATCCTCTCATCGTGGGAGGACCAATCTTCATCAACATCTTCACCAGCACCATCTCATCTCAAACCCTAGTTCATCTCTTGTATTCAATCTTTGTCTCAAAACCTCAGATTGGTACCTGTGGGTTGCTAGTAGTGTTGATTACATCTTGTAGTTGATGCTAGTTGGTTTATTTGGTGGAAGATTATATGTTCAGATCCTTAATGCTATTCAATACCCCTCTGATCTTGAACATGAATATGATTTGTGAGTAGTTACTTTTGTTCTTGAGGACATGGGAGAAGTCTTGTCATAAGTAATCATGTGAATTTGGTATTCATTCGATATTTTGATGATATGTATGTTGTGCTTCCTTTAGTGGTGTCGTGTGAACGTCGACTACATGACACTTCACCATCTTTGGACCTAAGGGAAGGCATTGTGGAGTAGTAATTAGATGATGGGTTGCTAGAGTGACATAAGCTTAAACCCTAGTTTATGCGCTGTTCCATAAGGGGCTGATTTGGATCCATATGTTTCATGTTATGGTTAGAGTTATCTTAATTCTTCTTTCGTAGTTGTGGATGCTTGCGAGAGGGGGTAATCATAAGTGGGAGGCTTGTTTAAGTAAGAATAAGACCCAAGCACTGGTCCACCCACATATCAAATCATCAAAGTAGCGAACGTGAATCAAACAAACATGATGAAAGTGACTAGATGAAATTCCCATGTGTCCTCGAGAACGCTTTGCTTATTATACGAGTTCGTTCCGTCTTGTCCTTTGGTACAAAAAGGATTGGGCCACCTTGCTGCCCTTTATTATACTTGTTACTTGTTACTTGTTATGAATTATCTTGCTATCAAAACTATCTGTTACTGCTACTTTCAGTACTTGCAGAGAGTACCTTGTTGAAAACCGCTTGTCATTTCCTTCTGCTCCTCGTTGGGTTCGACACTCTTACTTATCGAAAGGACTATGATTGATCCCCTATACTTGTGGGTCATCAAGACTCTTTTCTGGCGCAGTTGCCGGGGAGTGAAGCGCCTTTGGTGAGTGGAATTTGGTAAGGAAACATTTATATTACGTGCTGAAATTTACTGTCACTTGTCACTATGGAAAGTAATCCTTTGAGGGGCTTGTTCGGGGTATCTTCACCTCGACCGGAAGCATTGAGAGTTGCTCCTCAACCTATTGAACCTACTGAAAATATTTATTATGAAATTCCTTCAGGTATGGTAGAGAAACTGCTAGCTAATCCTTATGCAGGAGATGGAACGGTACATCCTGATATGCACTTGATATATGTAGATGAAATTTGTGGATTGTTTAAGCTTGCAGGTCTATCCGGAGATGGAGTTAAGAAGAAAGTATTCCCTTTATCTTTGGAGGGAAAGGCATTGACATGGTATAGGCTATGTGATGATACTGAAACATGGGACTGGAACCGCTTGAAGCTGGAATCCACCAGAAATTTTATCCTATGCATTTGGTTCATCGTGATCGGAATTATATATATAATTTTTGGCCTCGTGAGGGAGAAAGTATCGCTCAAGCTTGGGGGAGGCTTAAGTATATGTTGCACACATGGCCCAATCATGAGTTCTCAAGAGAAATAATTCTTCAAAACTTTTATGCTCGGCTTTCTCATAATGATCAATCCATGCTCGATACTTCTTCTGCTGGTTCCTTTATGAAGAGAACTATTGAATTCAGATGGGATCTTCTGGAAAGAATTAAACGTAACTCTGAAGATTGGGAAATCGACAAAGGTAATGAGTCAGGTATAAATCTTGAGTTTGATTGTGTTAAATCTTTTATGGAAACATATGTTTTTCATAAGTTTAGTACTAAATATGGACTTGACTCTGAGATAGTAGCTACCTTTTGTGAATCTTTTGCTGCTCATGTTGATCTCCCTAAGGAGAAATGGTTTAAATATCATCCAGCTATTGAATTGAATGAAGAACCTGTTAGTGTTAAAGAAGAAACAATTGTTTACCATGTTGATCCAGTTGTGCCTACTTCTTATATTGAGAAACCTCCTTTCCCTGTTAGGATTAAGGAACATGCTAAAGGATCAACTGTGGTTAATAAGAGTAATATTAGAGCACCTAGACCCTATGAACAAATTAAAGTTGAACCTAATATTGCAATGGTTAAAGATCTTTTGGTTGATAATATTGATGGACATGTCATATATTTCTGTGATGAAGCAACTAGAATTGCTAAGCCAGACACTAAAGATAAAAACAAACCTGTAATTGGCATGCCTGTTATTTCTGTTAAAATTGGAGATCATTGCTATCATGGTTTGTGTGATATTGGTGCTAGTGTGAGTGCTATTCCGTTTACTCTCTATCAAGAAGTCATGAATGATATTGCACCTGTTGAGATTGAAGATATTGATGTTACTATTAAGCTTGCAAATAGAGATACTATTTCACCACTTGGAATTGTTAGAGATGTTGAAGTCTTGTGTGGTAAGATCAAATATCCTACTGATTTTCTTGTTCTTGGATCACCACAAGATGATTTTTGTCCCATTATATTTGGTAGACCTTTCTTGAATACAGTTAATGCCAAGATTGATTGCACTAAAGAAATTGTCAGTGTTAATTTTGGTGAGATGTCTCATGAGTTTAATTTCTCTAAGTTTCGTAGACAACCTCATGATAAAGAATTACCTAGTAAGGATGAAATTATTAGTCTTGCCTCTATTGTTGTGCCTCCTCCTGATCCTTTAGAACAATATTTGCTAGACCATGAGAATGATATGAATATGAATGAAAGAAATGAAATAGATGAGCTGTTCTTTAAACAAGCACCTATCCTTAAATATAATTTGCCTGTTAAAACCTTGGGAGATCCACCTCCACCCAAGGGTCATCCTGTGTTTGAATTAAAGCAATTACCTGATACACTTAAATGTGCTTATCTTGATGAAAAGAAGATATATCCTGTTATTATTAGTGCTAACCTTTCAGAGCATGAAGAAAAGATATTACTTAAAACTCTGAAGAAGCACCGTGCTGCTATTGGATATACTCTCGATGATCTTAAGGGCATTAGTCCCACTTTATGTCAGCATAAAATTCATATGGAGCCAGACGCTAAAACCGTTGTTGATCATCAAAGAAGGCTGAATCCTAGAATGAAGGATGTGGTAAGAACTGAAATATTAAAGCTTCTGGAGGCAGGTATAATTTATCCTATAGCTGATAGTAGATGGGTAAGTCATGTTCATTGTGTTCCTAAGAAAGGAGGTATTACCGTTGTTCCTAATGATAAAAATGAACTTATTCCACAAAGAATTGTAACTGGTTATAGGATGGTAATTGATTTCAAGAAATTAAATAAAGCTACTAGGAAAGATCATTACCCCTTGCCTTTTATTGATCAAATATTAGAAAGATTATCTAAACATACACACTTTTGCTTCCTAGATGGTTATTCTGGTTTTTCTCAAATACCTGTTTCACCTGAAGATCAAGAGAAAACCACCTTTACTTGTCCTTTTGGAACTCATGCTTATCGTCGTATGCCTTTTGGTTTATGTCATGCACCTGCTACCTTTCAAAGATGTATGACTGTTATATTCTCTGACTTTTGTGAAAAGATTGTTGAGGTTTTCATGGATGATTTCTCCGTTTACGGAACTTCTTTTGATGATTGCTTGAGCAACCTTGATCTAGTTTTGCAGAGATGTGAAGAAACTAATCTTGTCTTAAATTGGGAGAAGTGCCACTTTATGGTGAACGAAGGTATAGTTCTTGGGCATAAAATTTCTGAAAGAGGTATTGAAGTTGATAAAGCTAAAGTTGATGCTATTAAGAAAATGCCATGTCCTAAAGACATCAAAGGTATAAGAAGTTTTCTCGGTCATGCTTGAAAAAGGTTTATAAAAGACTTCTCTAAAATTTCTAGGCCTCTTACTAATCTCTTGCAAAAAGATGTTCCATTTGTTTTTGATGATGATTGCGTAGAAGCCTTTGAAGTACTTAAGAAAGCCTTAATTTCTGCACCTATTGTTCAACCACCTGATTGGAACCTACCCTTTGAAATTATGTGTGATGCTAGTGATTATGCTATTGGTGCTGTTCTAGGACAAAGAGTTGATAAGAAATTAAATGTTATCCATTATGCTAGTAAAACTCTAGACAGTGCTTAAAGAAATTATGCTACTACTGAGAAAGAATTTTTAGCAGTTGTGTATGCATGTGATAAATTCAGATCTTACATTGTTGATTCCAAAGTTACTATTCACACTGATCATGCTGCTATTAAATATCTTATGGAAAAGAAAGATGCTAAACCTAGACTTATTAGGTGGATTCTTTTGCTATAAGAATTTGATTTGCATATTGTTGATACAAAGGGAGCTGAGAATCCCGTAGCTAATAATTTGTCTAGAATGGAAAATGTTCTTGATGACCCACTTCCTATTAATGATGATTTTCCTGATGAACAATTAGCTGTGATAAATGCTTCTCATAATACTCCTTGGTATGCAGACTATGCTAATTACATTGTCGCTAAATATATACCACCTAGTTTCATATACCAACAAAAGAAAAAGTTTTTCTTTGATTTAAGACATTACTTTCGGGATGACCCACACTTATATAAAGAAGGATTAGATGGTATTATTAGACGTTGTGTACCCGAGCATGAACAGGAACAAATTCTACGTAAGTGTCACTCCGAGGCATACGGAGGACACCATGTGGGAGACAGAACTGCACACAAGGTATTACAATCTGGTTTTTATTGGCCTACTCTTTTCAAAGATGCACGTAAGTTTGTCCTCTCTTGTGATGAATGTCAAAGAATTGGTAATGTTGGTAGACGTCAGGAAATGCCTATGAATTATTAACTTGTTATTGAACCATTTGATGTTTGGGGTTTTGATTATATGGGACCTTTTCCTAAATCCAATGGGTATACTCATATTTTAGTTGCTGTTGATTACGTTACTAAGTGGGTAGAAGCTATTCCAACTAGTAGTGCTGATCATAACACTTCCTTTAAAATGCTTAAAGAAGTTATATTCCCGAGGTTTGGAGTCCCTAGATATTTAATGACTGATGGTGGTTCACATTTTATTCATGGTGCTTTCCGTAAATTGCTTGCTAAATATGATGTTAACCATAGAATTGCATCTCCTTATCATCCTCAGTCTTGTGGTCAAGTTGAATTAACTAATAGAGAAATAAAATTGATTTTGCAAAAGACCGTTAATAGATCCAGAAAGAATTGGTCTAAGAAACTTGATGATGCACTATGGACTTACAGAACTGCTTATAACAATCCTATGGGTATGTCTCCATATAAAATGGTTTATGGAAAAGCATGTCATTTACCTCTTGAGTTAGAACATAAAGCATATTGGGCAATTAAAGAACTCAACTATGATTTTAAACTTGCCGGTGAAAAGAGGTTATTTGATATTAGTTCTTTAGATGAATGGAGAACCCAAGCTTATGAAAATGCCAAGTTGTTTAAAGAAAAAGTTAAAAGATGGCATGATAAGAGAAATCAAAAAGGGGAATTCAAAGTAGGTGATCATGTTCTATTATACAATTCTCGTTTAAGATTTTTTGTAGGAAAACTTCTCTCTAAATGGGAAGGACCGTATATCATCGAAGAAGTTTATCGCTCCAGAGCCATTAAAATAAACAACTCCGAAGGCAATAATCCTAGAGTGGTTAATGGGCAAAGAATTAAACATTATATCTCAGGTACGCCCATTAATGTTGAAACTAATATTATTCAAACAATTACACCGGAAGAGCACATAGAGGAAACCTTCCAAAACGCTCCAGAATCCTGAAAAGGAGTAGGTATGTGGTACGGTAAGTAAACCGACTCCAAAACTTCCATAAAAGTACTTTCTGTCCGTTTTGGAATATATAAAAAATTAGGAAAATAATAAACAATCCAAAAAGTGCACGAGGAGGCGACAAGCCTAGGGGGGGCACGCCCTACCCCCCAGGGCGCGCCTACCAGGCTTGTGGCTCCCTCGTGGACTTTTTCGACTCTGTTTTTCTTCCATATTACTTGTTTTGCACGGGAAAATTTCATTATATATACTCACGGGTGTTTTGACCACCGTATCGCAAGTTTCTCCTTTGTTCTTGTTTCCTGTCAGATTTTCGAGGCCAGGCATCATGTCTTCCACTTCCTCCAACAACGTGGGAAACAATGCTTGGTTGCTACATATGGAACTCGGGATAGAGGAGGAGGAGGAGGTGACCATGGAAGAAGATGATGGAGATTCGCTGGAGGTCCACCCCCTGGCTTCCGAGAGGGGTACTCTTGCCGGCATCTCCACAACTCCAAATCCTCATCAAGCTATTAGAAGCACGACAAACCATGGGAGTCCAGAGGTGCAAGAAGGGCTTCCTTCTAGGAGACCCTTACATAGGTTACATCGGAACAATTTTCATAATTTGGTTCACAATTATGGGGTTGAAAATACTCCTCGTATGCACATACCTTCCAATTGGGACATCTCCCGTCCAAGTGAAAGTGATGCAGGAAAGAATGCTTGGGGGCCAGAGAATAAGCATATTATAGCCAAAGTCCAAAAGAACACCGAGATGATACAGCATGTGCTCCGGGAAATTCAGAGCCTAAAGGAGATCCTAATTAATGTCATGAAGGACAAGCCTACCTCACCATCACCACCATCACCCAAGAAGGAGATTTGAGTACATGGGTATGGGCACCACCTTTGGCTTGTGCCAAGCTTGGGGGAGGTGCCCCGGTATCGTATCATCATCACTTTTTCATCATCATTATCTATCTTAGTTCGATCCTTAGTTATTTCGTGATTTAGAAGAATAAAGTTTTAGTATGATTTAGTTTCGAGTGCTTGCTTTGTGATCTATCTATCTATGTAATCGTGTGTGAAAGTTATATAATAAAGAGTAGTTTGAGTTGAGTGTTTTGCTTTTGATGATCCAATCTTAGAAATAAAGAATAAAAAGTAAGACCATATGCTAATCCCGTGGGGAGTGATGACTTCACATAAAAGAAGTATAATTGATAAAACTTGTTGGAATTTGACAAACATAGCATTGGTCGTTGTTGCAATTCATGAAAAAGTAATAAAGGAAGAGAGGTCTCATATATAAATACACTATCTTGGACATCTTTTATGATTGTGAGCCCCCATTAAATATTCTATGTCAATTAGTTGACGTTGGACAAGGAAGACAACGTAATGGGTTATGTTTGCTTATATTCTCATAGAAGCTATATTGTTTTGGATCCTCTAACATGTGGTGCTTGCCCCCTATCTTTTGCTAGCCAAAATTCTGTACTAAGTAGAGATACTACTTGTGCATCCAAAAACCCTTAAACCCAGTTTCATGCCATGAGAGTCCACCATATCTACCTATGGATTGAATAAGATCCTTCAAGTAAGTTGTCATCGGTGCAAAGCAATAAAAATTGCTCCTAAACATGTATGAACTTTTATTGTAAGGGAAAATAAGCTTTGTACGATCTTGTGATGGTGGAGCAATAAAAGCGACAGACTGCATAATAAAGGTCGCTATCACAAGGGGCAATATAAAGTGACGTTCCTTTACATTAAGAGCTTGCACATCCAAAAACAGAAAGCGCATCACAACCTCTGCTTCCCTCTGCGAAGGGTCTATCTTTTACTTTATGTATTTACTTCCATGCAAGAGTCAATAGTATTCTCCTCTATTCCCATTTTTATTTTCTATCTTGGCAAGCATCATGTTGTGGGGATTGATCCATGCATATATATCCAATTGGATGTAGGTGATCATGAGTTATTATTGTTGACATTACCCTTGAGGTAAATACGTTGGGAGGCGAAATTATAAGCCCCTATCTTTCTATGTGTTCAACTGAAACTTTTGCTCCATAAGTATGCCGTGAGTGTCAGCAATCATAGAAGACTAAATGATAGTTGAGTATGTGAACTTGCTAAACAAAGCTCTTACATAGACTCTTTCTGATAATATGATGAATTGCAATTGCTTCAGTGACTGAGATCATAGTTTGTTAGTTTTCAATTTGGTTTATGGTTCATACTTTAACTTGTGGATGAATTGTCACTTTTTCATGAGAATTTTTATGATGATATATTGATGTTATAATAAAGATCATGATGCTCCATTTCCGTATTTTATTTTTATCGACGCCTCTCTCTCTAAACATGTGGTCATGATTATCGATTTTGGCTTTCGCTTGAGGACAAGCGAGGTCTAAGCTTGGGGGAGTTGATACGTCCAATTTGCATCATGATTTCCTACTACTAATTATTATGTTTTTGATCATTATTTCACTTTATGGTACAATTCTTATGCCTTTTCTCTCTTATTTTGCAAGATTCACATGAAGAGGGAGAATGCCGGCAGCTGGAATTCAGGACCTGAAAGGGGTGGAACAGAGATAGCTATTCTGCACAACTCCAAATGACCTGAAAATTTACGAAGAATTATTTTGGAATATATAAAAAATACTGGCGAAAGAATCAACAGAAGGGGGCCCACCAGGAAGCCACAAGCCAGGGGGCGCAGCCTACCCCCCTGGGCGAGCCCCCGTAGCTTGTGGGGCCCCTGGCAGGCCTCTGGCCCCCTCCTTCTACTATATAAAGCCATTTGCCATAGAAAAAATCAGAAGAAGACTTTCGGGACGAAGCGCCGCCGTCTCGAGGCGGAACCTGGGCTGGAGCTATTTTGCTCTCCGGCGGAGCGATTCCGCCGGGGATACTTCCCTCCGGGAGGGGGAAATCGAAGCCATCGACATCACCAACGATCCTCTCGTCATGGGAGGACCAATCTTCATCAACATATTCACCAGCACCATCTCATCTCAAACCCTAGTTCATCTCTTGTATTCAATCTTTGTCTCAAAACCTCAGATTGGTACCTGTGGGTTGCTAGTAGTGTTGATTACATCTTGTAGTTGATGCTAGTTGGTTTATTTGGTGGAAGATTATATGTTCAGATCCTTAATGCTATTCAATACCCCTCTGATCTTGAACATGAATATGATTTGTGAGTAGTTACTTTTGTTCTTGAGGACATGGGAGAAGTCTTGTCATAAGTAATCATGTGAATTTGGTATTCATTCGATATTTTGATGATATGTATGTTGTGCTTCCTTTAGTGGTGTCGTGTGAACGTCGACTACATGACACTTCACCATCTTTGGGCCTAAGGGAAGGCATTGTGGAGTAGTAATTAGATGATGGGTTGCTAGAGTGACAGAAGCTTAAACCCTAGTTTATGCGCTATTCCATAAGGGGTTGATTTGGATCCATATGGTTAGAGTTATCTTAATTCTTCTTTCGTAGTTGCGGATGCTTGCGAGAGGGGGTAATCATAAGTGGGAGGCTTGTTCAAGTAAGAACAGCACCCAAGCACCGGTCCACCCACATATCAAATTATCAAAGTAGCGAACGCGAATCAAACAAACATGATGAAAGTGACTAGATGAAATTCCCATGTGTCCTCGAGAACGCTTTGCTTATTATACGAGTTCGTTCCGGCTTGTCCTTTGCTACAAAAAGGATTGGGCCACCTTGCTGCACTTTATTATACTTGTTACTTGTTACTTGTTATGAATTATCTTGCTATCAAAACTATCTGTTACCGCTACTTTCAGTACTTGCAGAGAATACCTTGCTGAAAACCGCTTGTCATTTCCTTCTGCTCCTCGTTGGGTTCGACACTCTTACTTATCGAAAGGACTACGATTGATCCCCTATACTTGTGGGTCATCACTCAATCCCATTGACAGAAGGGGACATGACACGTATTTGTATTGTTGCCATTAAGGATAAAAAGATGGGGTTTAATCATATTGCTTGAGTTTACTTTGTCTACATCATGTCATCTTGCTTAAGTCGTTACTCTGTTTTATACTTAATACCCTAGATGCATGCTGGATAGCGGTCGATGGGTGGAGTAATAGTAGTAGATGCAGGCAGAGAAAACTTAGCCGTCGCTCCTCGCGCACTCGCGCCGCCCTCCTCCTCCTGTTCCTCCCGCCTCGCCTCTCTCTCCCTCCAAACCCTAGACCCGCGCCCGCCTCCTTGCCCCGCCGCCGTCATCTCCTTCGCCCGGCCGGCGACCCATGCCTCGCGCCCATCTGCTCCGCCCGCGCTCGCGCCGCCCCCTCTCCTCTTCCTCCCACCTCACCTCTCTCTCTCTCCCTCCAAACCCTAACCCACGCCCGCCTCCCTGCCCTGCCGCCGGCCGCCGCCGCCGCTGCTCGCCTGGGTACCCATCCTCGACCTCACGCCGCCCATCTAGAGAGAAGAAGATGGGGGCTGCGGGCGACGAGGCCGATGCGCCGTCGTCCCGTCTTCTGCGAGGGGATCCATCGTGAGGCGGGGACGGATCCATCGTGAGAGAGAAGAAGATGGGGGCTGCAGTGACGACAACGATTACTCCAACGTCAGTCGAGTTATTGTGCTCGCCCGGTTTCTCATGCCCTGCAGTGCGGTTTCAGGCTAAGCCAGACACTAAAGATAAAAACAAACCTGTAATTGGCATGCCTGTTATTTCTGTTAAAATTGGAGATCATTGCTATCATGGTTTGTGTGATATTGGTGCTAGTGTGAGTGTTATTCCATTTTCTCTTTATCAAGAAGTCATGAATGATATTGCACCTGTTGAGATCGAAGATATTGATGTTACTATTAAGCTTGCAAACAGAGATACTATTACACCACTTGGGATTGTTAGAGATGTTGAAGTCTTGTGTGGTAAGATCAAATACCCTACTGATTTTCTAGTTCTATCACCACAAGATGATTTTTGTCCCATTATATTTGGTAGACCTTTCTTGAACATGGTTAATGCTAGATTGATTGTAATAAAGAAACGGTCAGTGTTAATTTTGGTGATGTATCTCATGAGTTTAATTTCTCTAAGTTTCATAGACAACCTCATGATAAAGAATTGCCTAATAAAGATGAAATTATTGGTCTTGCTTCTATTGTTGTTCCTCCTACAGATCCTTTAGAACAATATCTGCTAGACCATGAAAATGATATGCATATGAACCAAAGAAATGAAATAGATGACATATTATTTAGACAAGCACCTATCCCTAAACATAATTTGCCTGTTGAAACTCTTGGAGACCCTCTCCCACCTAAGAGTGACCCTGTGTTTGAATTAAAGAAATTACTGGATACATTGAAATATGCTTATCTTGATGAAAAGAAGATATACCCTGTTATTATCAGTGCTAACCTTTCAGAGCATGAAGAAAAGAGATTACTTAAAACTTTGATGAAGCATCATGCTGCTATTGGATATACTCTTGATGATCTTAAGGGCATTAGTCACATTTATGTCAACACAAGATTAATATGGAGCCAGATGCTAAACCCGTTGTTGATCATCAACGACGTCTGAATCCTAAAATGAAGGATGTGGTAAGAACTGAAATATTAAACCTTCTGGAGGCAGTAATAATTTATCCTATAGCTGATAGTAGATGGGTAAGTCCTGTTCATTGTGTTCCTAAGAAAGGAGGCATTACTGTTGTTCCTAATGATAAAAATGAACTTATCCCACAAAGAATTGTAACTGGGTATAGGATGGTAATTGATTTCAGGAAATTAAATAAAGCTACTACGAAAGATCATTACCCTTTGCCTTTTATTGATCAAATGCTAGAAAGATTATCTAAACATACACACTTTTGCTTCCTAGATGGATATTCTGGTTTTTCTCAAATATCTGTATCAAAAGAAGATCAAGAGAAAACCACTTTTACTTGTCCTTTTGGAACTTATGCTTATAGACGTATGCCCTTTGGTTTATGCAATGCACCTGCTACTTTTCAAAGATGTATGACTGCTATATTCTCTGACTTTTGTGAAAAGATTGTTGAGGTATTCATGGATGATTTTTCCGTTTATGAAACTTCTTTTGATGATTGTTTAAGCAATCTTTATCGAGTTTTGCAGAGATGTGAAGAAACTAATCTTGTCTTGAATTGGGAGAAGTGTCACTTTATGGTGAATGAAGGTATAGTCCTTGGGCATAAAATTTCGGAAAGAGGTATTGAAGTAGACAAATCCAAAGTTGATGCAATTGAGAAAATGCCATGTCCTAAAGATATCAAAGGTATAAGAAGTTTCCTTGGTCATGCTGGTTTTTATAGGAGGTTCATAAAAAACTTCTCTAAAATTTCTAGGCCTCTTACTAATCTGTTACAAAAATATGTTCCATTTATTTTTTATGATGATTGTGTAGAAGCCTTTGAAACACTTAAGAAAGCCTTAATTTCTGCACCCATCGTTCAATCACCTGATTGGAACTTGCCTTTTGAAATAATGTGTGATGCTAGCGACTATGCTGTTGGTGCTGTTCTAGGTCAAAGAGTTGATAAGAAATTGAATGCTATTCATTATGCTAGTAAGACTCTAGACAATGCTCAAAGAAATTATGCTACTACCGAGAAAGATTTTTTAGCAACTGTGTTTGCATGTGATAAATTCAGATCTTATATTGTTGATTCTAAAGTAACTATTCACACCGATCATGCTGCCATTAAATACCTTATGGAAAAGAAAGATGCTAAACCTAGATTGATTAGGTGGGTTCTTCTACTACAAGAATTTGATTTGCATATTATTGATAGAAAGGGAGTTGAGAACCCTGTAGCAGATAACTTGTCTAGGATGGAAAAATGTTCTTGATGACCCACTTCCTACTAATGATAGTTTTCCTGATGAGCAGTTAGCTGTTATAAATGCTTCTACTTCTCGTAATAGTCCTTGGTATGCCTACTATGCTAATACATTGTTGCTAAATATATCCCACCTAGCTATACATACCAACAAAAGAAAAAGTTCTTCTTTGATTTAAGACATTACTTTTGGGATGGCCCACATTTGTATAAAGAAGGACTAGATGGTGTTATTAGACGTTGTGTACCTGAGCATGAACAGGAACAAATCCTACGAAAGTGTCACTCCAAGGCATACGGAGGACACCATGCGGGAGACAGAATTGCACATAAGGTATTACAGTCTGGTTTTTATTGGCCTAATCTTTTAAAAGATGCACGTAAGTTTGTCCTTTCTTGTGATGAATGTCAAAGAATTGGTAATGTTGGTAGACGCCAGGAAATGCCTATGAATTATTCACTTGTTATTGAACCATTTGATGTTTGGGGCTTTGATTATATGGGACCTTTTTCTAAATCCAATGGGTATACACATATTCTAGTTGCTATTGATTATGTTACTAAGTGGGTAGAAGCTATTCTAACTAGTAGTGCTGATCACAACACCTCTATTAAAATGCTTAAGTTATATTTTCGAGGTTTGGAGTCCCTAGATACTTGATGACCGATGGCGGTTCACATTTTATTCATGCTGATTTTCGTAAACTCCTAGCTAAATATGATGTTAATCATAGAATTGCATCGCCTTATCATCCTCAGTCTAGTGGTCAAGTTGAATTGAGTAATAGAGAAATAAAGTTAATTTTGCAAAAGACCGTTAATAGATCCAGGAAAAATTGGTCTAAGAAACTTCATGATGCATTGTGGGCTTACAGAACTGCTTATAAAAATCCTATGGGTATGTCTCCGTATAAAATGGTTTATGGAAAAGCAAGTCATTTACCTCTCGAATTAGAACATGAAGCTTATTGGGCAATTAAGGAACTTAACTATGATTTCAAACTTTTCGGTGAGAAGAGGTTATTTGATATTAGCTCCCTAGATGAATGGAGAACTCAAGCCTATGAAAATGCCAAGTTGTTTAAAGAAAAGGTTAAAAGATGGCATGATAAAAGAATTCAAAAACGGGAATTCAAAGTTGGTGAGCATGTCCTGTTGTACAATTCTCGTCTCAGATTTTTTGCAGGAAAACTTCTCTCTAAATGGGAAGGGCCATATATCATCGAAGAAGTTTATCGCTCCGGAGCTATCAAGATCAACAACTCCGAAGGCACTAATCCGAGAGTGGTTAATGGGCAAAGAATTAAACACTATATCTCAGGTACGCCCATTAATGTTGAAACTAATATTATTCAAACAATGACACTGGAGGAACACATAAAAAGACCTTCCGGAACGCTCCAGAACCCTGAAAAGGAGTAGGTATGTAATACAATAAGTAAACCGATCTAAAAAATTCCATAAAAATATTTTTGTCCATTTTGGAATATTAGAAAAATACAAAAATAAGAAACAGCCGAGGGGACCCACGAGGAGGTCATAAGGCAACAGGGCGCGCCCTACCCCCCTGGGCGCGCCGGATTGCCTTGTGGGCCCCTCGTGTGCCTTCCTGACTCCGTTTTCTTTTGTATACTTGTTGCAAGATAAAAATTCTTTATATATACTCCCAGATGTTTTGACCACCGTATCGCATGTTTCTCCTCTGTTCTTGTTTCGTGCTGTTTTCTGTCAGATCTTCAAGGCCAGGCACCATGTCATCTCAAGATTCGGACGGGGAAAGCTATGTCTCGCACCTTATCGCAAACCCTAGAGTCTATGGGGATATTGATCCCTATGGATGGACAACCGATGAGGAGGAGGATGCTGATCTAAAGGGGATGAAATCATCGAGTGAAGAAGAAGAAGAGGATCCTTTGTCCTAGCAAGGAGATATGCATGTGGAGTTCAAAAAGTCGAGTCTACCGAATAAGGTTAAACCCTCCAATAATCCCCTTATCGCCATGTGCAGGTGGATGTTTCCTTTTCCTCCACCAAAACCCATCCCCTGGAGGATGGTGTATCCAATGTTACAAGCAAGCTCCGCAAGGAGAATGCGGATCTTAAAAAGGAGGTCATTGAGCTTAAGGAGGAAATTAGTACCCTTAGGGGAATCATCGCTAAGAGAATCACTTCATCACCACCATCACCGAAGACAGACACTTGAGTACACGGGTATGGGCACCACCCTTGGCTTGTTCCAAGCTTGGGGGAGGTGCCCCGGTATCGTATCACCATCATCCTTTATCATCATTATCTATCTTAGTTCGATCCTTAGTTATTTCGTGATTTAGAGGAATAAAAAGTTTAGTATGGTCTAGTTTCGAGTGCTTGTTTCGTGATCTATCTATCTATGTGATCGGGTGTGAGAGTTATATAATAAAGAGTAGTTTGAGTTTTGCTTATTTACTTTTATGTTTCAATCTTAGCAATAAAAGAATGAAAAGATCATATGCTAATCCCTTGGGGAAGTAATGACTTTACATAAGAAAAGTATAGTTGATAAAATTTATTGGAAATTAACAAACATAGCATTGGTCATTGATGCAATTCATGAAAGATTAATAAAGGAAGAGAGGATTCACATATAAATATACTATCTTGGACATCTTTTATGATTGTGAGCCCCCATTAAATATTCTATGTCAAAGAGTTGACGTTGGACAAGGAAGACAACCTAATGGTTATGTTTGCTTATATTCACATAGAAGTTATATTGTCATGGATCCTCTAACATGTGGTGCTTGCTCACTATCTTTTGCTAGCCAAAAAATCCGTACTAAGTAGAGATACTACTTGTGCATCCAAAACCCTTGAACCCAGTTTCATGTCATGAGAGTCCACTATATCTACCTATGGATTGAATAATATCCTTTAAGTAAGTTGTCATCAGTGCAAAAAGCAATAAAAATTTCCCCCTAAATATGTATGAACTTTTATTGTAAGGGAAAATAAGCTTTGTACGAACTTGTGATGGTGAAGAAATAAAAGCGACAGACTGCATAATAAAGGTTGCTATCACAAGGGGCAATATAAAGTGACGTTCCTTTACATTAAGAGTTTGCACATCCAAAAATAAAAAGCGCATGACAACCTCTGCTTCCCTCTGCGAAGGGCCTATCTTTTACTTTTCTGTATTTACTTTTATGCAAGAGTCAATAGTGTTCCTCTCTATTCTGTTTTTATTTTTCTCTTGACAAGCATCATGTGGTGGGGAAAGATCTAGGCACATATATCCAGTTGGATGTAAGTAATCATGAGTTATTATTGTTGACATTGCCCTTGAGGTAAATTGGTTGGGAGGTGAAACTATAAACCCCCCATCTTCCTATGTGTCTGATTGAAGCTTTTACTCCATAAATATGCCTTGAGTGTCAGCAATCATAGAAGACTAAATGATAGTTGAGTATGTGAACTTGCTAAACAAAAGCTCTTATATAGACTCTTCCTGAAAATATGATGAATTGTAATTGTTTCATTGACTAAGGACATAGTTTGTTAGTTTTCAAGAAAGTTTATGCTTTATACTTCGATATTGTGATGCATTATTACTTGTTTATGGGAAGTTTTATGATAATATATTGCCGCCATAGTATTGATCATGATGCTTTCATGTCTGTATTTTGTTTGATCGACACCTCTCTCTCTCTCTCTAAACATGTGGTCATGATTATCGATTTCGGCTTTCGCTTGAGGACAAGCGAGGTCTAAGCTTGGGGGAGTTGATACATCCATTTTGCATCATGTTTTCCTACTGATATTTATAATGTTTTTGGTCATTATTTCACTTTATGATGCAATCCTAATGCCTTTTCTCTCTTAATTTGTAAGATTTATCTGGAGAGGGAGATTACCGGCAGTTGGAATTCTGGACCTAAAAAGCTACATCAGAGATACCTATTCTACGGAGCTCCAAATGACCTGAAACTTCACGAGGATTTTTTTATTGAATATATGAAAAATACTGGAACAAAGAGATACCAGAGGAGGGCCACCTGCTGCTCACAAGGCAACATGGTGCGCCTACCCCCCCAGGGCGCGCCCTGATGCCTTGTGGGGCCCACAGGTGGCCTCTGGCTCCTTTCTTCTGCTATATGAAGCCATTTACCCTAGGAAAAATACGAGGAGGACTTTCGGGACGAAGCGCCGCCGTCTCGAGGCGGAACTTGGGCAGGAGCACTTTTGCCCTCCGGGAGGGGGAAATCGATGCCATCGACATCACCAACTTTCCTCTCATCGTGGGAGGACCAATCTTCATCAACATCTTCACCAGCACCATCTCATCTCAAACCCTAGTTCATCTCTTGTATTCAATCTTTGTCTCAAAACCTTAGATTGGTACATGTGGGTTGCTAGTAGTGTTGATTACATCTTGTAGTTGATGCTAGTTGGTTTATTTGGTGGAAGATTATATGTTCAGATCCTTAATGATATTCAATACTCCTCTGATCTTGAACATGAATATGATTTGTGAGTAGTTACGTTTGTTCTTGAGGACATGGGAGAAGTCTTGTCATAAGTAATCATGTGAATTTGGTATTCGTTCGATATTTTGATGATATGTATGTTGTTGCTTCCTTTAGTGGTGTCATGTGAACGTCGACTACATGACACTTCACCATACTTGGGCCTAAGGGAAGGCATTGTGGAGTAATAAGTAGATGATGGGTTGCTAGAGTGACAGAAGCTTAAACCCTAGTTTATGTGTTATTCCGTAAGGGGCTGATTTAGATCCATACGTTTCATGCTATGGTTAGATTTATCTTAATTCTTCTTTCGTAGTTGCGGATGCTTGCGAGAGGGGGTAATCATAAGTGGGATGCTTGTTCAAGTAAGGACAGCACCCTAGCACCGGTCCACCCACATATCAAATTATCAAAGTAGTGAACGCGAATCAAATAAACATGATGAAAGTGACTAGATGATGATTCCCATGTGTCCTCGAGAGCGCTTTGCTTTATATAAGAGACCGTTCCGGCTTGTCCTTTGCTATAAAAAGGATTGGGCCACCTTGCTGCACTCTTGTTACTATTGTTACTTGTTACTTGTTACGAATCACCTTGCTATAAAACTATCTGTTACCGCTACTTTCAGTACTTGTAGAGAATACTTTGTTGAAAACCGCTTATCATTTCCTTCTGCTCCTCGTTGGGTTCGACACTCTTACTTATCGAAAGGATTACGATTGATCCCCTATACTTGTGGGTCATCAAGGGTCGCGGTGGTGCGGCGGCGTATCCCCATGGCGACAGTGCTCGGGACCGGCGGCACACAGCGGGCTTAGAGGTGGCGGATCGTGCAGGCAAGAGGGTGGTGGCGGATCGAGATCCGCCCCGATCTGGCGTCCATCTTCAGCCGGCGATGCGGGCTGTGGGCAGCGTGGGCCGGTGTCCTCCGCCGTGGCGGCGATGGCGTCGACGTGGTGGAGGCAACGGTGTGGTGGCGGTCCTAGTGCTCTTATCACACCACGGCAACGATCTGCATGATCGGTCCTCCTCGATCTGGCCGTCGACGTGTTCCGGAACTGCCGCCGGAGATCTTGCCCAAGGATATTTGGATCGGACCAAATCCGGTCGTGCGCGTCCATATCAGCCTACGCGGCTACATGAGGGCGCGGCGCGAAGCTCTGTTGTTTGTTGACACCATGGGACATGTTGGTATCTCAATTTTCATGGCGTAGACAGCAGTGGAGAAAGTCATGGTGGCTGAGATCGGAGGATCGGTAAGGCAGAGGGGGCCTTGGAGGTGATGGAGTCAGCCAGGTGTTTGATAACTTTCAGAAGCAGCAGTGACAAGTGGGGGCAGCAGCACTGGAGGATTTCATTTTTGGTGGTGCTCCTCGGGTGCCGAGTCATGACTTTCAGGGTGAAAACCTAAGGTCTGACCTTCATTGGTTGTGCCTGGCAATTGCCTTGCTGAAGGTATTGTTTTGAGAGCTCGGACTTTCTCTAGGGTAAAAACCTAAGATCTTGGATCGGGTGACGACGACGCTTGTGCACTGTTTTCTTCATGAAGGCGTCGCTTTTGGAGACCTTTTATGTTTTCCGGGTGTTGTCTTTGGTGGTGGTTTGTGTGCTGCTGCTGAGAGGAGTTGATCACTGTGGCGAGGCCTTTGTTTTTTTCCTTCCTTTTTTATTTTCTTTTCGGGCTGTGTGCATCCTGGATGTCTTTGAGACATCTTGTTGGTGCAGAGGCTGGGTGTAATTGGTATATTAATATATTCCTTTTTTCAAAAAAAAATTGTCACCAGTAAAGTCTAATACGACCAAAACTATGCCTACGTCGTCGGGGTGGAGGTCCTATCAGAAGAATATGCTGCCATCCATGTTGGATGAAAACCTCCCTGACTACTTCAACCGCGTATATATATACCGTGATGATAGCGGTTGGTACTTCATTCGTGTAGCGTAGACCACGTACGAAGCTAATGTGTACAGTGGTGTATAACCTGTAAGGGAGAGGGGGATTTGCCATTAAACACAAAATTGTTTTTACTCGGCCAAAGTGACTATAATAAGGCAGACGCTCCCACTCCTACTAGCGCACAAAACTTATTAGGTATGTTGTCGAGCCAATGACCATATATTTTGGCAACACTTCTTGTCAGATACAAATTGGACGCTATTTAGATGATTGATCACGTAGAACGCACGAATATGCACTGGAAGAAGAGATGTTTAATTGCGTCACCATGAGCATAAAAACAACACTTCTTGCTTCCCTGCCAATTCCAGACAGCGAGATTGTCCTTTGTCAATACACCACCTTGGCCAAGGTATCACATAAAAATCTTAATTTTCAGTGGTATCTTCGACTTTCAAATTTTATTATTATTGTCCACTGAAACCTCTGAATGCAAAAGTGTACATAGAGTCGACCATGAAGACCCATTCTGAGTTAGGTTTGAGTGAAATTCGTCTCATCCTTGTGTCAGGGATCGAATTCAAACAGATTAGATGGCACCATGACACAAGACAAGGGTCAAGCAAATCTCGTCTAGAAGATATTTCAGGTGAGGAGGAGCTTAGGACTTGCGCAAGGGTATCATTCTTATCGATAGCAATGCGGTACAAGGCTCGATATTGTTCCCCGGAAGTAACGTTTCCCAGACACTTGTACTCCCAAAAGCGATTCTCAGAGGCGTCCTTGATCGCGAGGGAACCGAAGCAGAAAAGAAGTTTCTTTGTCACCATCAGTTCAACCCAAAAATTTGAGTCCCCAGGCACCCAGCTAGCCTGAGACACTGCTTTTGAGCCCAAATATTTTTTACGCAAGAGGGTTTACCAAACACCATTCTCGGTAAGAAGTTTATACAACCATTTACCGAGTAAGGCATCATTTTTGACATGTAGACCATGTATACCAAGTCCTTTCTGGTATTTTGTCGGCAAACAACACTTTGTTTGGTAAGCCTATTTTTTTTCTTTTCGCTCCACATTTGCATAACTATAAGTGACATCATCGACAAGATCAGGCCGGCTCCGGTATGGGAACGGCGACAGAGGCGTGTCGAAAGCTCGCTCTGGCGGCGAAAATGATCGTTCGATGATCCATAGATCTTGATGTAATTTTTTATTATGTTTGAGGTGTTTTGTACCTCCTGTGATCATTTTCAAGGTTTTTTTTATATAATCAACTATTCATACAGTACACATTTGCGGCTAGTTTGCCATGGAGACCGCGTGTGTGTGGTTGCACATCAAGCTAGTTTCCTGCTGCTCAGCTATGAATAATCGACTGCGAAAAAATAGCACGAAAGTTAAAAATTGGTATAGTAGTATAGTACACATTTGCATAACTATAATCTACTATTCATACATATGCAGGACTACAGTGCCCACAATACATCTACTGCTAATAACATAACAGATAGAATATGACCAAGGATTATACTATGTATCTAGACAACTCTAAGACAACCTTTTCGGGACGGAGGGCATACATTATATCCAGCTTCAGACATGATAAAGTGTATTACGCATTCGTACAGGCGCATACATGGACAGCAAGACTGCTACATACACACGGGTACATATACAACACTCCTCTCAACAGCCGCGGCTCTATGATGGGATCACATCAGTATACATATAACGAACCCCACCATAAAGAAAGGAAAAGAGTAAGGATACAAATGCTAAATCATTTAGCAAGGACCAGTAGCAGTAGAAACCACACATACATACGTATTTAGCATCGCAAACACACTCACTTTCATGACGATTTTGTCTAGTAATCATCAGAGCCGATCTTGCCTGCACCAGTGGCATACCCATCGGCGCCGGACTTGCTGTAGCCACCACTGTACTCGTCGGCACCGGGCTTCTTGTAGCCATCATGGTCGTCATCAGTGCTGGACTTGTTGTAGCCACTGCCGTCGTAGTCATCAGTGTTGGGGGTGTTCTTGCCGCTGCTGTAGTCCTCCTCGATGCTTGATTTGTTGTACGCGGAGGAGTCCTCGGTGCTTGGTTTCTTGTAACCGCCTTCACCATAGCCGGTATCAGCGCTGGAGTTCTTGTAGCCACCATCATAGTCGTCGGAGCTCGACTTCTTGTGGTCGTCAGTACTGGAGTCCTTGTATCCGCTGCCATAGCCACCAGCGCTGGACTTGTAGCCTCCACCGCTAGTGTAGTCATCGGTGCTAGACTTGTTCTGGCCGCCACTGAAATCGTCGGTGCTGGACTTCTTGTAGTCGCCACTGGCACTGTAGTCGTCGGCACCAGTTTTGTTGTAGCTGCCACTGTCAGTGTAGTCATCAGTGCTAGATTTGTTCAAGCCGCCAGTGAAATTGTCCGTGCTGGACTTGTTGTAGCCGCCACTGCTACTGTAGTCGTCCGTGTTGGTGTTCTTGTACCCACCATCATTGTTGTCGTTGCTGGATTTGTTGAAGCCGCCGGCACCATGGCCGTATTCATCGCTGCTACGGCCATAGTCTTCCTTGCTGGTCTTGTTGTACCTGCCTTCATCACTGTCTGTGCCTGACCTTCCGTAGCTGCTGCGATCATACTCACCTGCCATCTCAAAATATAAAGAGAAATGTATCACACAGAACACAAGTAGCTACTTGGTTGCACTGTGGTACTAAGAAGCAATACGGTAGGAGGTATTTATAGCAGTAACTAGCTACATCGAAGCAGTTTGAAAAATAAATTATTGCATCAGAACAAGGCTCCATCAATCGAAAATATGTGTGGCTAATATCATGCACAATGAATGACTGAAAGCACTTCTTCTGTTCTCTGGTGGAGATCTTTTTGCATTCTTGGAACCAAGGGACAAGTGGAACCGCAGCGACATGTACCAACAAAAACAAAAAACAATCCACAAATATATCCTTCAATCATTCAAATTTCCAATGCACACCATATTATTTCAGTTAATGTAAACATACATGGAAAATATCGTTTCCCTTATTGAAAGGATGGTCCTAGATCAAGTTCATTCATATATATAGTTTTTCAGCAAAACTAAAGCAGGTTTATGCACTACAACTGTTAACTGTGAAATTTTAACTGTTCTAAAAGGGAAAACAAACCATACATAGCACATCTATATTGTGAGAAGAGAACACCGTGAAAATAAAAGCTCATTCCCAACACATGGTTTGCAGCATCAGCACTACATCTACAGAAAACTCGTATAAAATTAAGATGCAGGTATAGACCATTAGTTCGGCATCAAATAAGTGCCTACAATCAATCATGAATTCACTATACATGCAGCACATAGTGAATACCATGCAACACAGAATATCCTTCAACTAGAGAAATGTTGACACATAAGATCTTTCTTTGGGAGAGAGAGATACGATAGAGGAGAAATTCCTGAATTATTAGCAACACCCGCTTTAAGCAGAAAGGTGCCTGATAGGAATAGACACACCGGCTCATTAATGGAGGACAGTTTAACTTCCCACTGGTTAGATCAGTGGAAGCAATGCTGCAGGCAATGGAAGATGCCAAAGCATATTCCGACAATTATTCTGATGGGCATCCATTAAACCTGCTACGGCAGAGCCATCTGTTTCTCAGTAATCAAATTTCTGTGTTTGTGGTTGGGGTTGAATCTAAATTTCTGATCATTTATGCCGTTCAGTTTATCACTAAAACATATGTCTAAGCTAAACCTGTTACTTGAAACAATGAAGCTAACTAATTGGTACTGAAACATATAGAAGCTTGAAGTTCTAGAGATAAGCCACAAGTTACTGTCACCTGCTACGAAGAAATTAGTTGGCATGATAATGAGCAGGCATAAAGAGAAAGCAGCAGTTGCAGACTTGCAATTGCAGTGAACTATGCTGGCTGGTATCAGAATGACCAGCCACTCATGTGCTTACACATTTCTCCAGTGTGCTTAGGAAAAGGGACATCCCTGCAGGAAAGATTAAAGTAGGCTTAAAAGTAACCAACCAAGAATACAGAAGTAGGGACAAAATCACTGATCATACTGAGATTGAAAAAAAATGAGAAAAGGAACATATTTGATTTACTGGACAAACAATCCACAATTTCTGTCCATCTGCAAGGATGCAGGTGGCACAAGGCAACTTTGCAGGGTGAACTCGTTTCATCCAATTGTGTAGAGTGAAATATCTCTGTTCAAACATAGCAATAAACTGTCACCATGTCATTCATGTCTAAAACAATTTTCTTTTCATCTGAGGAATATATTTACAAGGAGCATCCTCCATTTAATAGTTTTGCTCCCAAAAAGACTGAAATAATTATATTCTTGATCAAAGAGGCAAACATGTCGTTTTCAGTTCATTGAACCAAGACATACTTGAACTTGTGACAAAAAATAAGGTAAATTGTTTCTCACAAAAATTATTGTAGAAAATATCTTCAATTATTGCTAGATGACACGACTCTGCACTGCGCTGCCAACAACATGCAACTTGTGTGATCTATGAAATGAGAGTATCCCCTCCCTGCCCTTCCCCCAGCCACCAATAACTGACACCAACTAAAGAGTAGAAATATAATAGCTTTGTTTGCACCTTTACTTGAGATGAAGATCTTCATGGCCCAGTTTGATGATGATTCTTCCATGGCCGATAAACAAAATGAATTTGCATCTAAACCAGAAAGCATGTGAATACTTTTGCATAATGGGAGAGGTTACCAATAGAATGGTCCAGGGATCAACCATAGAATGTAAGCGTGACAGAGTGCTAGAACAGACTTCGAGACAACACTGCTACATTATACAGAAGCATGAATCGTAAGTGAAACCACTGCCACGGAAGCATGTCAGAGACTTTTCCAATAAATATCATTGTCATTAACTTTGTTCATCAGAATAAACAGAATTGACAAACTGTGCTTACATACAAAGAAAATATTCATTTAATCCTGCGACCATCTTGAAAGTAAGCTCCACAACCATCGATAATGACGATGGAGCACATCAAACGTCAACTTCATTGTGCAAGATTGATACCTTCAAGCAGATCTTTAGCATGATTTGCCAAATAATGATGTGGACCATAGCATATATTTGCAAGATATTTGCAAAAGGTGATGCAGCAAATAGCTAAGCTGAGAATACACCCCTTCTGGTCTACAGTGAAAATTTCTAGACCATCTGTACAAGAAAGGTTGGCAGAATCTACCTTAGAAAGATGGAGAGACTGAAATATTGCTGTCCCAAGCCAACTGAAGTCTATAGGGTTTTTTATCTTTTCCAGGCAGGGTGAGCTTTGCACAAGAAATGGCCAGCACTGCAATGATAGTGATAACATGCGCTTGCCAAATTCCTCACAAGTTGATCTGAATTGATGGTACTGCATGGAATCACGTGTTCCTGAACTTGCTGAACATGAAGCAAAGCTAAACTTAGTTTGGGATACATTTTTCCTTCTCTCTCCCTTTACACATTCAACAAAATCTAACATGGACCGTCCAGCGCTTAACAAAAAATGCGCCAGTGGGGTCATAAAGGAACGTTCAGATAAGAACAGATGGTGCGTAGCTCCTGCAAGAAGAAATGAATAAGCTACTGCAGCTTTGGTCATTTTGAAAGAAACGGCACTGTTTTCTCCCTTAAAGCCATCAGTATTGGATTCTAGGGCACGAAAGCGGTAAGCAGAGGCAAGCGTCATATAAGCTCTAAGACATATATGATGAAGAGGATGTAGTATATGTCTTTTCCGTGAAAGTTCCACTTGCTGCAAATCACCCATCAAGTTTTCAGACAGCAAACTTTCAATCATAGCACAGCAGGCTTTGGGATCATCACCCAATGAATATTCCGAGATTGCTTGTTGTAAGATATCATCAAAATCCTCAATTGCTCGAGATATAAAAGCATTCTCTGGTGAATTCAAGTTCCTGAAGTCATACTGATAAGGGTACCATGTCAGCTCGCACAAGATATAAGTTAAGCATAAACTGTCAGGAACCTGCAACATACGCAACTATCTAAAAAGGGTTGCTAGTTAATGTATATGCCACTGATACTAGTTACTGGTCAATTTATAATTTTTTGTAAGTTGTGCTGGGATGAGAGATATCTGAGAGAAGTTCAAAGATGTAAGTTGGGTCACACTGATAGAGATAACACACCAAGGTTTACAAACATACAAGCCACTGGAATTTAAAAGAGTCTGAAAATATGAGTGGCTACAAAGAACTTCATAGCAGAGTAGAAAATCAAATTTATTTGACTGAAAGGAATATGGCACAACACTAGAAGTGCATAAAGATAGTACATGGTAAATTGCAAGCAAATGATGACAATATTTTCTCCGGGGTTTGGCTCTTACATTTAGAATAAAATCCACATATGATTCTGGTGATACAGTACAGCGCTCACAAGAACAAATAAACTTATACTTTGACCAAAGATCTGAATGCCTTGCTTCCTGTAAAGGGAAGTTCTAACTTATGAGTGTGACAAAGAAGGGAAATAAAAGTAACTCCTACTTTATTTGATGTGCAAACAGTTAGAAAACCAAAAAAGAAACAACACACCTGAACTCCCGCAGTTCTTGAATGCATGTTATTCTAGTTCGAAATTTTGTTTCCTAAATATGTCATTTTACCATTTCGGGATAACTTTACACCAGATTTTCCCTTGCATACCCTCCCCTTTGGCTATTTCAAATGCCATTTATTAGTTTAGACTAGAGTAACAGACAACTTCGAAAGGTAATAACCAGCCTAATAAAGAGGGGTCATGCAGTCTTTGACTCTTTTCCACATGCAACTTGTTAGAAGTGCAAACTCCTAAGTCGTCATGCATTCAAGAATGGGGGGACTATAATATCCTAAAGCATATTGACCTACTATATGGATGGCACGGAAAATATTGTCTACCACAACAACTTAACCAAGACAGTCAGTGTGCAGAAAAAAAAGATCTAAGATATAACACAGCTACACCAATACATCTAAATGGAAACATATAATATGCAAATCCATCCTGAAGTAGGTGTGCATTCAGATGAAAGACATATCTGGTGCTCCCAAGGCTTATGGGGCTAGCATGATCCCAAGCCATGGGAGCACAACCAAACTTTCTTAGAAAGTTCTGAAACATCGGATGGATTGATATAATGTGTATTTAGTATGTCATGAAATTTCAAAATGCAAATTCCACACCGCCACTAAGAAAAGCAGAAGAGAAATGCTATTCACAGGAGATGGTACTATTCATGGCAGAATTTGTCTTTTTTCTTCTTTCTTGATGTGTAGATTGGGTTTGAACATGCAATTGTGTAGCATGACAGGTGTATATTGTATTGATCGACTTAATTAGTTTTAGAACTTTGGGAGCTTTTTGGTTGTGCTCCTGTGGCTTAGGAGCACTGGACATGTTCTTCATTCAGATATAGCTTTTGCATATGGTAGGACTAAATAGTGATCAGAACATCTACCGACAGCAGCAGCTCAACAGAAAGTTAGAAGCTATAATACTAAACTGCATTACAATATCTATGTACTTCTGTTTTGGATGAAAATGGACAAAGGGTGGCCCTGTTTTTCGACAAGAAACAGAGTTTCGCCAAGTGCATAAAGAGTTATATTAAGCATGGTTATCTAAACTTAAGGGAAATTTTGATGTAAATACTAATACTAAGGGAACCACTATAGCCCATTATTACAGTTCATGGAACAATTGAGCCTTCGTGTGATTCTGCACAACTAATAGTATATTAAGATAACTGACCTCCTTGCATTGGAAACTCGTGCAAACTAGGATTTAGCAAGAAAACAGTACCCTGGTCTGGAGAAGATCAATGTATGTTATGCAAACTTCATCCCCCTTGTTGATTGGCTTTATGCAACGGACAACAACTCTTGGGCCATATTTGCCAAGTGCTGAAGAGAGTCAGGGTAAAGGTTCAGAATGTTGCCTCACGTTGCAGAATAAATGAACATGAAAGAAGTACCATGAGTAGAACCCTCTTCAAATTGCCAAGCATGCCACTGCAACCAATGAAAAGCCAAATAACTTACTCTAAATTCAGAAATATTTGATATTCAAAGTAGTTGATTGACTGTAAGAATAGTGGATGCAAAAGTTCAGAATACACCAAACAAAACAATAATTTGATTTCCTTTACCGCATCTGGAGCAACCCCTTTGCTAGCAGGGACTGCACGGTATTCTGATTTGTCTGAAACAGAATCTTCATTGGGTGGAGCCAACACAAAACGATAAGAAGCGTTCGGAAAGCAACTATGATTGAACCATGAGAAACTAGGCCCATAAACTGCAATCCCCAGATCCCACTCGTCACTAATCTGCACCTCAACGCTGTTGATCGTCACTGCCCATAATGCCACTATCTCTACTGTCAGGCCATTGGAGAAAACAACAGAAGTTTGCGTCCTCATTTTTCTGGCAGACGACATCAGCCTGCTTCCCTTCAGTATCCTCTCGGCAACCTCCCCACCTTCCTCCAGAACTTCCCGAATACCAATTGTTGAAAGCCCACCAATTCTGCTGGACCGGTTGATTGAATCTGATGAGACAAGACCATGCATCTCGAGAAAATAAAGAAGTCGAAGAGAAGCACGGACATCGCTTGTGCCTTCAGTAATGTAGGATGGAGATGCTTTCTTGAGGTGGTCGGCGAAGAAACAACATTCACCAGAAGACAAATGCACTTCACGATCCGAGCTTAAGCAGTCTGAGCAGCAGTACTGAACGGAGCAGCAGAGCATACAAGACATGGCACATGGAGGTTGCGATGGCAACTTCCTGAAACATGAGGAGCAATGGGAGTGGAGGAACGCGTCGTGCAGGGCGGTGGCATAAGGTGCGATCGCCAGTGTCAGGTCCTCCGACATGCCTACGGATTCCCGGGCTCTCATCTCCATCGCCATGGGTCCTGTCCTCCTGTTGCAAGGATCAGTTTCGCACAAAACGGAAAACATGAGTTAGACTAGATTATCCAATGCTCAGCAGAACTGAACGAAGCTTTCGCCGCAAAATGATCTATCAGCTCTCGGCCCTTTATGCTCTTTGGCTCGGGTTGGTCTTAGAAACTACACCAAAACTTATTAACAAACAAACCTATTTTTCCCACTATAGTATCCTCTGCCTAACCAGTTCATTTGGGGGCAAAGCAAAATAGAAGAGCAGGAACACTGAATCCGCATATAACTCGGCATTCCCAAGACCACTGAAATCAGGACCTGGAAAATCTAGCGGCTGAAGAGATGCATAGCTACTTTACGCCCAGTTGCGAAGCAATGCGTAGGGCACCAAACCCTCGCTAAAAAAACGCGCCGGGGGGAGGGGGGCGGGGACAGCTGGGAAGGTGAGGCTTACTCAGTTTGGAATCTAGATAGCCGCCGAACAAAGAAGTCGCAAGCCTGCGGGTGAGCTAGGAAAGCGTGGTGACGAGGGGGCGGCACGGCGGCGTGTTGCCCCGGCGACGGAGAAGACGAGAGTGCGCTGTTTGTTGGTGCTGTTGTTGGGCTGATGGCTTATTGGAACTTATTTTTGAGGCTTTGGGCCCTTCTAAACTGGGCCTGACGTACTGAGCCCTTCTAAACTGGGCTTGATGTACTATGCGCGATCTTAGGCCCATTTTGGAGTGGGCTGAGAGCGCGCCACTCTGCGCGCTCTCAGCCGCCGCTACGTTCTTCTAAAAAAAAAAACGCCGCTACGTGTCGCGTTCCCTCCAATTTTTGTTTTTTTTATTTTTCCGCACGCATTTTTTGCTTTTTAGTGGGTTTTTTCCGGGTTTTTTTGGCTTTTCGGTTTTCACCGGTCTTTCTTAGCTTTTGGACCAAAAAAATCAAAAAAAAATGTTGCGCGAAAAAAACGTATTTTTTTTCTTCCGCGAGAGGCATAGCTGTGCCTCTCGGAAACGAAAAAAACACGTTTTCTTTTCTTTTCCTTCCGCAAGAGCACGGTTTTGCTTCCGCGAGAGGCACGAATTTGCTTCCGCGAGAGGCACGGCCGTGCTTCTCGAAAACGGTAAAAAAATACGCGTTTTCTTTTTCTTTCTTTCGCGAGAGGCACGGTTTTGTTTTCACGAAAGGCACGGCCGTGCCTCTCGGAAACGAAAAAAAATGTGTTTTTTTTTTCCTTCCGCGAGAGGCACGGTTCAGCTGGGAAGGTGAGGCTTACTCAGGTTGGAATCTAGATAGCCGTCGAACAAAGAAGTCGCAAGCCTGCAGGTGAGGTAGGAAAGCGTGGTGACGAGGGGGCGGCACGACGACGTGTTGCCCCGGCGACGTTGTGCTGTTGTTGGGATGATGGCTTATTGAAACTTATTTTGGAGGCTTTGGGCCCTTCTAAACTGGACTTGATGTACTGTACGCGATCTTAGGCCCATTTTGGAGTGGGCTGAGAGCGCGCCACTTTGCGCGCTCTCAGCCGCCGCTACGTATCGCGCTCTGAGCGCTCCCTTCGATTTTTGTTTTTTTGTTTTTTTCGTAGGCGTTTTCGGCTTTTTAGTGGGTTTTTTTTTCCTTTTTTTGGCTTTTCGGTTTTCACCGATTTTTCTTAGCTTTTGGACAAAAAAATCGAGAAAAAATGTTGCGTGAAAAAACACGTTTTTTTTCTTTCACGAGAGCCACGGATTTGCTTCCGCAAGAGGCACGGCCGTGCCTCTCGGAAACGGAAAAAAAATGTATTTTCTTTTTTTTTTCTTCCGCGAGAGCCACGGTTTTGCTTCCACGAGAGGCACGCTCGGAAACGAAAAAAAATGTGTTTTTTTTTTATTTCCTTTCGTGAGAGGCACGGTTTTGCTTCTGCGAGAGGCACGGATTTGCTTCTGCGAGAGGCACGGTCGTGCCTCTCAGAAACGGGAAAAAACGAGAGGCACGGTTTTTTCGTCCGGTTTTTTTCGTGCAAAAAAAACTCATCAAAACCTATCAACATGGGATCTCAACACGAGGAATCCAACGATGAAAACGGTTCGAGATTTGGACGCACGGTTAAAGAGATAAAATGTTTTGAATAAACGGATCTACGAAAAAAGTGGAAAACTCCCAAGTTACGACAAGTGGCGCACATGCAGAACGCCACTTGTCGCAACCTGGGAGGTGGAAGTGATCTTTGGAAGGAATACTACTCAATTAGTGATTTCGGGCTTTTCATGCGTCCCTGCTTGCAGTTTGCCTCTCTCAAACGTTAGATAAAAAAACATTTATACAAAATAAGGAGCTTATCTACATTTTATAATGTTTAAGGGCTCCTTTGATTCAAAATAAATATCCTAGATTTTTTTGGAGGATTTAAATCCTTAGGATTTTTTTCTATGGTTATTGTTTGATTCACATGATTTGAATCATTAGGATTTTTTTTCCGCAAAACAGAAAATCATTAGGATTTTTTTTCATAGGATTCGTTTCTACTCAATTTTTGGACGATTTAAACTTCTTGGAAGAATTATTTTGCTTTTTATGTTCTATCAAACACATTTCATCCAGATTTTTATAGTTTTGTAATCCTATAGAGTACAAGTGGACATGACACTATATTCCCGCGCTTTGAGAATCCTACAAATCAAAGAGGCCCTAGGCATACAAAGAAAAAGTAAACCTGTAACAATATAAAATGAACTTGAAATTGTCCCTCTAGAGATGAAAAAATGTTTTTTCCTCAGATAAACAAAGAACCATCATTAGATTGTATTTCTCTCTAATTCACGTATCGTGTACTCTCAAAAAAAATATGTATCACCAACATAAACTTTTAGTAATGATATACTCCCTCTATCCATATATATAAGGCCTAATGCGTTTTTTAAGGCTAACTTTAACCATATTTTAGAGCAATAATATATGACATGCAAGTTAAACAAAGCATGCCGTCAAATTCATACATAAAAGGAGCTTCCAATTATATAATTTCACATTATACATCTCACATACTATTAATCTTATCAATAGTCAAAGGCGGTCTCGAAAAATACATTAGACCCTATGTATATGGATGGAGGGAGTATATTGAATGACTATTTCTCAATTGACTTGCAAATAGTTATTTCTACTACAGCTGGGACAAGTAAATATGGATCGGAGGGAGTAATAATAAATGGCTCTTAGCGTCGCCTTTGAAATTGACACATAGAAAAACTGACAATATATTTATAAGAACTCACCAGAATTACAATATTATGAAATACATTCTGATACACAACACATCTACAAATATGATATTTTAAGTATCTAACATAACTAGTTAAAGAGAGAGATGCAATCGGAGCTTGGGGAGTTCAACTGCCATGTTCAAATCATCAGTTTTTGTTCTCTAATATCATCAGTCGGTGCAGAAGAAAGAACACAGCGGGACTATTTCAGTTCGCAACGACACAAGCTCAAAACATGACTGACGGCAACATTTTGCAAACTTGTCAACTTATATCAAATTTGACGCTGCTAAACTGAACTTGCATTTTTGCTCAAACATGTTTCCTGCAAGAAATGACACTCGATGGTCTCAACCTGCAGAGAACAATAGTGTAACCCAAGAACTGGGGTAAAATCTAGGGGATTCTAGGACCTGAAATCACCCGTCACTGGTTAAAGTAAGGGCAAGGACAACACAGGTCAGCGTGAAAATAATTGTAGCTGCAGCAAAGGCCAGGATGGCTCTCTGTGAAAAGCCAGGCTTGTCATGGCCTGCTAGCTCAACCTCCTTCAGCAGATCCCGGATCGCATTGACGTCTGCGTCCTTTGCTGCATGAATTAGCCTGCTCTGAACCTCTTCAAGCTTGGCAAGCCTTCTAGCTCGGCTGGCATCTCTAGCAGACCAGATGAACCGTGTCATCCTCCACAAGAGGATTCCGACGTAGATTGCCACCACGCAGTCCACGGTGTAATGATGCCGTTCACGTATCTCCCTTTGTGCACTGTGCAGGACGAGAAACCATATTGCAACAGAAATCCAGCCTCCATAAGCTTCCTATATGCGTGTGAAACAGATTGAAAATGAGTTAAGATGTCATCAATCACATCTGACTGGTTAAACAATATCCAAGAAAATGGAATATAGATCCTAGATTGGAAGTGGTGGCTCCAGATAATGGAAATTCAGTTTCAGTACAGCGGGGCATATTCAGACTATGGTGCTGTAACACAGAAAAGTAAAATGAATTACATACCGTCCACGCCATGGCAGTAAGAACAGCAACAAGCATGTGCCCACTATACAGAAGATCATTGCAACCTCCACTGGCTTTTTTCAACAGATGGTACCATGCAGGCCCCTCTCCAGGGGTTGGCCTCAAGATGTCTACTAAGAAACTCATCCGACCCCAGTCAGGACTGTACTCATCAGGGTAAGCTTGAACATCAGCTGTATTTTTTAAAGGACAATTCAGTTTTCAAATCCCAGAAAAATACAAACTTCAATTGGGTGATATAAGACAAATACACTAACCATAAGCCATATCATTGTCTATGACCGCACGAATAGCATGTGAATCAGAAGCATATGGAACATAATATTTTTGCGCCCAGGGATGAGGGTGCCCAGGTATTTGATAACGACCTGCAGCGCACCAAGGTCTCGCAGATGGAAGAATTGTACCAACAAAAGTTGCCGTCCGAAGCAACCTTCCGACTGCCATGGTGAACATATATCTTGTCGCTATTCCAAGACCAGGAGCCTTGATGCAATCAAACAGCACTGAGAACCCCAACATCATAAATAACATCAAATAATGGTGAAGAGTAATAACATGAGCTCTCAATAGATCAACAACACTTCCAGGAAGCTTCTCATTCAAAGCTAGAAGCAGCCATTGGCCAGTGTCAGGAAGTGGAGCAGCAGATCTGTTAAAACAATAAAAAAGGGTTTAGTTTACAGGTAACTGTGAGAATTCAGGATTCATGCATGTATTTATCTGGGCAAGGAAATGAGTGCACGCAAATAAATAACTATAAAAAGTTAAAGTTCGTAAGTACTGCAACTCTCTTCTTGACAATGAGAGCCAAAGTATGACCGAACCATGATCTTTTTACAGAGGTCAAGTTGACAAAATATCACAAAGGCAGTTACAATTAGCTGAAAGCCATGACCAAATAAACCTAGTGCAGTCCCATCTTGCCATCTAATGAGGCATGATATGAACTTCTCGATGTTTTGTCAATGGGCACAATGGGAGCATATTTAGGGAAGGTTAGCTCATTTATTTAAATCAGATTGAGAGAGGAAACACCAATGCTCAATAATCAAACAGGAATACACTTGCCCAAGGATGAAGCAATGCTTATGCCTTTCTTAGCCGCTTAACTTCTAGATGCCCCTTTGTTCAGATCATTGATACCTTGCTTAAGCTGAACTCTTTGAAACACTAATCACCATAAAAACTTTTGCTTATTTTGAACAAGAAATAATGTGGACTTCTTTCTTCATTACAAGGCTGCAAAGGAATATTTTAAAACTCCAAAAATAGCATGGAGTAACAACAGTCAAACAAGGTATGTACCTCTAGCAATGACCAATAACCCACAGAAATATGACTGAAATAAAACTTGACAGACGGAGAGGCTACACGAAGATGCATTTGCCACGCAACATTCACCAAAATTATATACAGCAACAAGAAGCCATAGCAACAATTAATCGACAAGGTTCACTTTACGCACTTGTCATGACAAATACTGTCCTCTCCCTGAATCTCTCTACTACACCACTGGTTTTGAGCACCATAATGAACATGATAAATATGCAACACTTTCTAGGTTTGGTCTACCTACAAACTAAATTTCTTCAAGATCCCCCAAACTGCAGTCTCTGAAATGTTTCACAGCACTCTCCAAGATAACAATTATATGTCATCACAAGTCTAATTCTCCGCCTGTCAAGCTTAGCCATTCTCCACACTCAACAATTAAACCCCTACTCCAAGACACACGCCTTTCTGATACAAACTACTCGATTGTTTCACAGTTCAAAAGGTAATACTCCAAGATCATACCATCCTGGCACGAACCGCACACTAGAAACATCTGAAAAGCATATCATTAAGCATCATAAACCAAAACAAGCACCAAAAATAGCAACACAAACCAAATCTCTCCGAGATCCATGGCAATTCGCGTCCAAACAGCTGAAAAAGCTAAAGCATGTGCCAGCGAGGAAGCTCCCTCCTCAGTTCCCAAAGATACTAACCCGTGCCACTGGAGCCCCATCAGGACGGAGACGAAGCGGACGGAGATCATCTCGATTAGGAAGGCGCCGAGCATGAAGATGATGGAACCGAGGAAGGGAAGCACCGCCCGGAGCTCCACATCCCAGTGGCGGTAGAACGGTGCGCGCGCGGCGGCGGCGAGCGCCAGCGCCGCCCAGAGCACCGGCTGCAGCCGGTCGTGCCATGTCGGCGAGAGGTACCGCAGGTAGTCAATCCCCACGTACAACGCCGCCGCGAAGCTCAGCCCGCAAAATCCGAGGAGTCGTCGGGAGACCGCCTGCGGCGGCTTCCGCCTCGGTGCCTTCGCCCTCGCCATGGCCGTGAGAGCTTAGGTTTAGTCACCTGGTCATGGGCTGATGTCAGCGAGGGCCGTCGAGATCGGGACACACTTGTGGGCACAGTCTTGCAGAGCAGCAGAACGGTTCAGATGAGAGATGAGAAGATGTATCACCTGGAGGATACCTGGCCATGGGCCGGGCCGGGCCGGGCTTGGGCCTGGCCCTAAAAAGCCCACGGCAGAAAACTGAGGCCCAGGCCCTGCCATAAAGCCTACTTCGAAGCCCAAGCCCGGCCCAAGCCCTGAAAAGCCCGTCGGGCCTGGGGCCGTGGGCCGGGCCTCTTCCTTAAATTTCCAATTAGCCAAGCCCAAGCCCGGCCCGGCCCTGCTAGTGGGCTCAAAACTCAGGCCCAAGCCCGGCCCACGGGCAAGCCCGTCAGGCCTAGGCCCTGGATTTTAGGGCCGGGCCTGGGAGGGCCAGCCGGGCCGGGCCTGAGATGGCCACATATACCTGGAGCCCTCGCGGCATCTCGAGCAGATCCCCTAAAATTTAGACCTCAAATGCCCTCAAATCTTAACTCCTCAGTTTCTCTGTCAAATTTTCTAAGTTTTGATTTACATACTCCATTTCAACTACATATTTGTCAATGGTGATATTGTGGATAGAGAAAAATTCACTTGCGGTTACTAAATTTGTAACGCAAGCCACTTAAGCCACTTCAGAGACCATATTTTGGATACTGCAAAGTACGTGACTAAAGTGAATTCTGCAACAAGTTAGTGACCGCAAATGGATTTTTCTCTTGTGGATATCAAGGATAAAAAATAACCCCATTTTTTCGGCTAGGTGCTAAAACGTTGTCGAGTTCTTCCTTCTAATGAGTTACTAGAGATGATGATTTTATCCGGATTTAGGCCACCACGGAGGTGTAATACCCTACTTCTTGCTTTGTGGTTGATGTATTGATGTGCGTGGTTGGTTACAAGATGATCCTATCAGTTCTCTCTCTGTTTCTTGTTTCAAGTGGTCTATCTCTTGGGATCGAAAATCAGATGATCTATGCATGGACTCGGTCCTTCCCTTATATGGTACTTGGTGGTAACACAGTGGTGTTACACTGCACGGGGTACACTATGTCGAAGGCGCAACTTGCGCAGCCCACGCAAGTCCGTCAGAATGACGTGGGGATAGTGGATGACAGGTGAGGGAAGTTTCCTGGAAAAATGAGTTGCCTTACTGCCATATGTTCATCGGGCCCCACTGACCCAGGGCAGGGAGTTGGTGTGGATGCATCGGCCTTGGTGCGTCCAAAGTAAAAAACCAGCGGACACCCCGATCACGTCGTGGAGGGCGAAATGCCTTACCATGTCGGATGATGTGACCCGTCATGAAAAATCGTCATCGTCACCCCCTACGGGCGTAAGCCATCGTAGGCTTGTAGGTTTTGCATTGAATGCATTGGTCGGCCTGCGGAACCCCAAGGGAGCTCCACAGGCTTTGCGTTGAATGCCTTGTCAATTAGCAGAACCCTTGGAGGGCCCACCAAAGCGAAGCTGCTGCTCGAGGGATGACCCCCCCCCCCCCACCTCCTGAGCACTCTCTTGGCTCCTCTAATTGTTGTTGAAGTCCAAGCGTAGAGTACGGGGGCTTGAGGGTGGTTAGGGCCAATGCATGATTGCCCTACTGATACGTCTCCAACGTATCTATAATTTTTGATTGTTCCATGCTATTATAGTATCAATCTTGGATATTTTATATGCAATTATATGCCGTTATATATCATTTTTTGGGACTAACCTATTAACCCAGTGCCCAGTGCCAGTTGCTGTTTTTTGCCTTTTCAGAAATCATTATCAAACGGAGTCCAAACGAAGAAAAAACTTTGGATTATTTTTTTCTGGACCAGAAGGGACCCTCGAAGCTTCGGGAGAAGACCAGACGAGCCACGAGGGAGCAACAAGCTCGGGAGGCGCGCCCTCGGGGGTAGGGCGCGCCCCCCAGGCTTGTGGGCCCCTCGTGGCATATCTTGACCTAATTTCAGCACTATAAATTCCCAAATATTCCCAATATACCAGAGAGACAGAAGAGAAAACCTTTCCGCCGTCGCAAGCCTCTGTTCTTCCGCGATCCCATCTGGAGGCCTTTTCCGGTACTCTGCCGGAGGGGGAATCGATCACGGAGGGCTTCTTCATCAACCTTGCTGCCCTTCCGATGATGTGTGAGTAGTTTACCACAGACCTACGGGTCCATAGCTAGTAGCTAGATGGCTTCTTCTCTCTCTTTGATCTTCAATACCATGTTCTCCTCGATGTTCTTGGAGTTCTATCCGATGTAATCTTCTTTTGTGGTGTGTTTGTTGGGATCCGATGAATTGTGAGTTTATGATCAGATTATTCATGAGAAAAATTTGAGTCTTCTCTGAACTCTTTTATGCATGATTATTATAGCTTTGTATTTCTCTCCGATCTATCGATTTGGTTTGGCCAACTAGATTGGTTTATCTTGTAATGGGAGAGGTGCTTTGTGATGGGTTCAATCTTGCGGTGCTCAATCCCAGTGGCAGAAAGGGACATGACACGTATTTGTATTATTGCCATTAAGGATAAAAAGATAGGGTTTAATCATATTGCTTGAGTTTACTGTGACAGCCCGAGACCGATGCTCCAGATGCCTTCCATGTTTTTCGTGATAGCCGCGTTAATTATCTTGGCTTGTTGCATTTCATCATGTCATCATGCGCATTGCATCTGCATGTTTTTATAAAACTTGCATCCGTTCGTAGTTGTCGCGTCTCTCCTTGTCTCCGTTGGCCTTTCGTCAGACCCCTTTGTCTTCGTTGACCTCTCTCAGACAAACCGGACCACACTCTTCTCTCTTTTTTCCGAACCCAGCAAAACCCCCTCGCAACCCAGTCCGAAACTCCCCCGGACCCGAACTGGGCAGTCGTGACCGGTTGGTCCGAATTATAATCCCGTAATGTGGCACCCCGGCTCAGAGAGATCGGAACACCCCGTATTCCAGCCCAGAGATCAAGTCTTCTGGAATACGGCACTGCTTGGCATAGAACAAATCAGCTCTTTATTACAAATAACATGGATACAAGGGTCCGATAATACAAAGGTTACAGGAGCATGCGACACTTCGCCTGCTAAGGTAGTTCTATGCTAGCAGTGGAACATCTCATAGCGGAATAAATTCTAGCAACAAAACAACAACGACGGTGATGAACTCCACTCCATGGGGACTCTGGCTGGGACGCATCCTAGAGCGCAACCTCGGAATCCTCGACAAACAAGCAATCACGGCATCATGTGCAATCTGGCATGACACGCCAGGTGAGTACTTTGAATGTACTCGCAAGCTCACAGCAACCAAAGCAATCAAGACATACAACAGCATGGCATTTACAGGTTAATCATCAATGATGAACACGATACTACTAGAACAACATGAGCATGGCATGTACATATAATTCATGATATGAACAGGATGATACTAGCACTAGCATGCAAGGGGGTCGACGTTTAAGGTCTCATGGACCAACTTACTCTGCTCGGAGGTTATCTCGTAAGCAAAGACTTACCATCGTGATCATCACATGATCACCTCAGGATCAACCAAGCTCGGTATCACCTATACCATCGTGATCATCACATGACCACACGGAGCTTGATCTCTACCTGTGATCATCGCATGACCACATAAAGATCAACCAACTTTTTTTCTCATGGAACCGGGGTTGTTTATTATCCAGGTTATTATTTCTGTTGACCCATAGTGTGACCTACTACGAACTGTGTCCATGACCAAGGACGCGGCTATCGATACATTATACACTCTGCAGAGGTTAGTACACTGTACCCACACTACGGAACTCATGGCCTCGTGCTCCCATTCGGGTGGACCAACGAGATTCCGACAAAACCAATCTATTGCATGACACTCCCCCGGCCACTCCGACAAACTCCCCTTTGGGCTATGTCCTGGGTTGCCCCGATGTCAACTCGTGACACCCGCCACCTTTGTGGCCGCCACCGTCGTGGCCAAACATAAACATCGTCCCAAATGGGGACCTCGGATATCCATACAACTCGGGCACTCAAGGTTATGACTGCCTAGCGGGCCAGAGTAGCGCCAGTGCACAACCTTCCCTCATAGGAGGCACCGGCGAGAGGCATGACAATAGACTGCATTAGGGCCTCCCCATCCAGGCAAGTGTGGTTGCACCATGACTCAGCCAACAGATTTGTTCAAGTTCGATTAATGTCAGGTTCAACTTGAATGGTGATGAGCTGAGTCATAATAACATAATGAAATAACAATGCATATGAGCATGATATCAGTGTAACCATGGATGGGCAACATAACCATTTAACAACATAGCATCAACAATGATAACTCATTTATTTTATGGGATGCAAATGAACATAGCATAACAATGATCACGAATATCACAAGTATTTTCATATCAAACCCTAACTATTCAAATGAGCATATCGTTATTACTAGCATCGGAAACTAAATCCGAGAACTAACATGATAATAATAATACTAGCAAATAATCATTTAAATTACTAGATGCAAATGAGCAAGGCATAAGAACGAGCATGGATTTACAAGCATATATTATTCACAAAATAATTAAATGAACAAACAATTATTTAAATATTCAAGTGAAAACCATGGCTACTGCAATGCCATCATGCAAGTGGTTGTTGTGGCTTGCCTGGGGTTGATGGATTCACCGGGGAGAGGTGCGATGAACTCGCGGAAAGTATCGCCGGAAAAGTTTCCCTCTCGGCGGAGCTGTTTTAAGGGCAAGGGTAAAATGGTCATTTTTACAGTGTGACAACCTCATGAAAATGATACCATCAGAACGGGCTCAACAAACTGAGATAGTGGGCTTTGGAATCACCTGAATCGGAGTCACGACTGTCGAGATACGGCCGTTCGTTCGTTAGGCAGAAAATCAAATAAAAACTGTTCATTTCTGGCCTTAACGGACAAACGTCCGCTATTTAAAGATTTTAGCTGGCGGCTGAGAAACAGAAAGTGTATTTAGAGGAATATGCTTTTCGCGAAGGGAAAGCGCATTTCAGTCTGCAGTAGCGGCTGTTTACGCTTTCAGAACACGAAGGCGCATTTTGACGATCGCGTCTCCACTAATCCACGTCTGCGCTGGCTGGGTCAACCCTAGGTGTGACCGACAGGTGGGGGCCGTGGTGGGGCCCGCCTAGGCAGTCCACTGTCTTCAACCTTGGGCGTGCGCCCGCGGAACAGAGGAGGGAGCTCGGCGCCGGCGCCTGTCTGGCGACTTCGGCCACCTCCGGCCGAGGCGAGGGTACCGGCGAGCTCGGGAGAGAGGGCCGCACCCACCCAGGGGCTGCTCACACGCCGGGGAGGGCCGGGGCGGCGACGGCTTGGATGCCCGCGGCGGAGGCCGTCGGGTGATGGAGAAGTCGGGGCTACGGCGCGACGGAGGTCGAGGAGATGGGGTGGGAAGCTCCGCCGGAGTTCGGGTGCTCGACCGGTGGTGGTAGGAGGGCGCGAGAAGTTCCGGCTCGCCGCAATCTAGGAGGAGGCCGAGGCAGGCATGGCGCCCATGGAGGAGGAAGGAGGGACTCCGGGGAGGAATGGGAAGGTCAGGGAGGTTGCTAGGAGAGTGGGAAGGCTACTGGTGAGGTCGGGAGGGCTCGGGCATGGCTTAAATAGCCGGGGCGATGATGCCCTCGCCGGATGCCGCCACGGGAGCACCGACGATGCTCTGGCATGGGGCAAGGCACGCGCGGGAAGCTGAGGGCGACGGGAGAGGCAGAGGGGAGGCGCACGCGACGCTAGGGACGCGAAGGGACCGCCGGGAAGAGGGGCCCGACGCTAGGCGACGCGCAGAGCGCGGCCACTTCTGTAGAGCACGCGCACTGAGTGCGGTCACCGCGCGAATGTGGCGTTGCCACGCGCTCTGGATGCCCCGGGCATGTCCGGCGAGTTACTCACTCCCCCAGTAGGAGTTAGACACAAAGAAACAATAAAAGTGGCTCAAGATGTGACCAGAGAATGCACAAAGCCTAAATATCGGCAAAGTGTTTGAAGTTAGCTGGGGAAGGCTCACTTGGGGAAAGGTTCTGAACTTTTGCTGAGGGTGACCAAACACTAAGAACACCACTTCTCCAAATTTTCAGCTCAAGGAGATGTGTCTGGATGGCACTTGCTTTGCAAAGTACCCTACTGGCCAGAAATGAGAAATGAGATGCTGGGGAAAAATGGCTTGATGGATTTGGCTGAAAATTGACAAAGGGCTATGATTTGGATATATGAAGACACTGTAAAATTTCATACCATTTAGATGAATATAAATGGCACTTCCTTCGCAATGCTCCACACTAGACAGAAACTTGGGGGAATTTTGTGGGGAAAATGGCTTGGAAAAATGATGGGAATTTTGGCATGCTCAAATGATATAGGGATATTTAGGTCCTGGATTAATTTCAGATTTTATGAAGCAATACAAAATATAGTTGCTTCACAAACTAAAGTTATGACAAGTAGCAAGAATTTGAAGGTGTGCTCACATAAATTTTTGGATGGAGCTCAATTTTGGTGGAGAGTAATGATTTGGTCATATAAATGATCTCCCAAAATTTCAACTCATTTGGATAAGCCTAGATAGTACTTCCTTCACAAAGCTTCTCTCTGGACAGAAACTTTGGAAATTTACTGAGGAAGATTTACTAGGCAAATGAAGCTGAATTTTGGCATGTGACAATTATTTGGATAGGAAAGAGTGCCCAAAATTTTTGAGGGTAATCAAGAAAGTATAAATAGCACTTCCTTCACAAAGTACCATACTGGACAGAATAGGAAATGAATATTCCTGAATTATTTTTGAACTAGGCAAGGATAGATTTTGGCATATTTGTGGGATATATGATCCAAAGAATTTATGAGAATTTTGTGGGAATTTTAGAAAAGACAGAAATATAGGTTGCTTCACAACCTAAAGCAAACAGGGTTATTCCTTTAATAGAAAAAGGAATATTCCCAAGAAATAAATATTGGGGTTGGGCTAAGATGGAAATGACATGGTCTAGGGATAGATTTGGGAATGACAAGTCACTAGTAAGTGGCAGGAGAGAAGATCTTCCCAGGTTTCAAGACCACATAGCCACCGAAAAAGAACTCCAAATAAAAAATCGAACAAATCCAAAAGAAAAAGAAAGGGCCAAAAATCGGGGTGTTACAAACCTACCCCCCTTACGATAAATTTCGTCCTCGAGATTTGGTTGCTCAGGGAACAAGTATGAATATTCTGACTTAAGGAAACCGTTTCCAACTCGGGTATCCTTTTCCTTTATAAATTGTTCCCACTGAATTGCATCTGACGGACTGCCTTGCTCTGGGGTGGTTTGCTTCACCATACCCCACATTCTTACAGGTCTTCCTTCATATGTTCATCCTTGCTCTGACTTCAATTCTTTTATGTCTGCTGGCTTGTCTGATATTATCATGACCGGGATTTCCATAAGTCCGGGAGTGACTTCCATTCGACGTAACATTCTTCTATCCAGCACCGATAGTAGTCAATGGAGTCGTGTACAATTTTCCTTGGTGGGCATGAAACCTTTAATCATTGCCTCGGGTTACTCAAGTAGGTGCATATCCTCCAGGTTCAAAACAATGCTGAGAATCATAACCGTTCTCTTGGCGGAATCTGATTGCCTGTAGGTAGTTCTAAATCTTGCTGACTTCTTTGTCTCAGATCCGTATCGATGATTCAACTGTCACCTTGATATGAGGTCCTTATAAACAGAGTAGACCCCTTGGGTGTGCGTCCATGGTGATTAATATGGAATCAGACTGTCTTGGGTATCCGTACCATGTTGTTCATGCCACAATTATCATACCTGTATTGCCGGTCTTGCTCCTTCATTATCGTTTTCTTTTGTCCGAATCTTTTGCTGAAAGAGCTTGGCCATAAATATCTTTAATTCTTTGTGTGACCATAGGTGCTGTCAGGTGCAATATTCCGGCTGTCATACCTTATCCTTATCCTCAGGTAGTGCAGCAACGTTTAACTGGCAAGTTTATCATCTCTCGAGCTTTAACTGTAGGGCAATGATCATCCGAACCTTTGCATGAAATCGGCAAATAAATCAGTAGCCACCAGAACGGTCTTTACAACTCAGATCTGGGACATTACTGAAATAACTCAACCATGGCTCACGACGGCTGAAAAGCAGCTCAGAGCATGAGGCAGTGTTGATAAGAACAATGTAGCAGTTCCCTAAGACGGCCGAAGAACAACTCAGAGCATAGGGTCACTGCTACAAAAAGAAACTCAACAGCTGCCCGAGACGGCCGAAAAGCAGTGCAGAACATGGCCATTTGTTGAAAAGAGAAATATAAAGTCGACATCCACCCTGGACGGCCAAAAGCAGCTTAGAACACAGGCGTGGTGCCGTTACCAGGAAGAGGTAAGCAAGGGTTCATCACAATCATATACCAGGTTCACAGTTACTTGTATGGAGCTCACTGTTATGGTCAATCATACATGGCAGTGACAATGGTTAACGACATCACCTTGTCGGGCGTGAGGAAGCTGGCCTTGATAACCACGTGCTTGCATCATCATACGAGTGACTTGCATGACTTTGGCCGCATGTTCACAATATGTATGGAAGCATGTGTATCTGAGCATTTGATTCCCGAGGCAGCCACTTGGGTCCTGAGTAGCTCGTGTTTCTGACCAAACTGTTGCGGATCTGATTCTTGAGGTGCACTGCCAAATACTATCAACTCACTGGGTAACATCTTGTACTAATGTCGATGGTTGTTTATAGTGCCGTACTGACGAGGACCGGATAGCTTGTGTTGGAAGCCATCGAGAGTAGCGTGCTGAGGAAGGCTGAATAGCTTGTGCTCGAAGCTTTTGCCGGGATAGCGTGCTGAAGAAGACTGGGTATCGTACCTCAGAAGCTCCTCCTCCTGGTTGCTTGCTGAGGAAGATTCGATGCCTTATGCCGGAAGCTTTCTGCGGTAGCTTACCGAAGAAGACTGAGTATCTTACACTGGAAGCTATCCACATATCGTACCGAGGAAGACTGCGGAACCTTGCATCGTAAGCTCCCTGGTAGTGTGCGGAGGAAGACTGAGTTGCTTACACCAGAAGCTTTTCTCTCTGATATGCAGACTGAATGCCATATATATATATACACCTTTGATATTCCTTTGACTGATAATATACTGTTGGTCTTGCACACCACTTGTCTTCCGGCTGATTTAATCATTACTGATGTGAAGATTGCACCACTATTGTAAACTTGATGTTGGTAATTACTCCAGGATGTCTTTTGCAGTCAGACCAGATATTCCCAAAATAATACAGTCCACTGATAATTCCATACTGTTTAGCTGCGCTTCAAAATATTTGAAATCCTCACTGATTCTTCGAGTCCGGTGTCGGTTGATGAGCAACTTTCGTAAGGGGAAATAAGGTAACACCGAAGGCCCAAAGAAAGAAGCAAAAGAAATGACTCAAACAAAAGCACCCAAAGCATCAAGATTACATACAAGCAACATCACATTTTACAACTATTCACCTCACTATGCATGCCTACTTAAGCACACAATTCTCGAGGAAACTCCGGTACTACGATCTGATATGCTGTGGCGGTGTGCACGAAAGTGAATCAACGTGTGGAGGGGTTGGTGTAAGCAGAGCTACACCAAGCGCTGGATCAGCACCGGTTGCATCTGGACGGGCTTAGCGGTGAGGACAGACTCGGTGATCATGTAGCGAGACACGGATGTCACGGCCACATCATCATCAAGCGTACAGACGGAAACCGTACTCGTCCCGGGAATGGGTGATAGGGTAGGATAGCGGTGAAAAACAGGGTCTGCTGGCATTGCCCTTTTTTGGTAACAAAGACCAATAAGGGTTGCCAAAACGGCGGGTTGGAAGGCAAGATTCGGGGTAGAAACATGTCTACCACCGAAACGATAGGTGTGGCTGAAGAGAATATATATTCGTGCGATACCTGTGCATCAATCCTGCAAGTGATCGACACCACTAGGTACCTCGGCATCACTCCGCTGGGACAGAGATGACACCAAACACTAAAGAATGAGCATGCAAAGCGGGAGGGTAGTGGATCGAAACCGATGCCACCTACACTCACAAGATAAGATCGTTAGCGACAAAATAATGAGTCTATATGCATGCTATGCAGCAAACAAATGCAACAACCAAATGCAACAAGCAAGCTAGACTCTGAACTACCGGTTTCTAACGCTCGCGCTGACTAGGGCGTCCTACAGCCAGACCTGCTCTGATACCAATCGCTGTGGCACCCAGGCTCAGAGAGACCGGAACACCTCGTATTCCAGCTCAGAGATCAAGTCTTCTGGAATACGGCACTGCTTGGGATAGAACAAATCAGCTCTTTATTACAAATAACACAGATACAAGGGTCCGATAATACAAAGGTTACAGGGGCACGTCGACACTTCACCTGCTAAGGTAGTTCTATGCTAGCAGCGGAACATCTCATAGCGGAATAAATTCTAGCAGTGGAACAACGACGACGGTGATGAACTCCACTCCGCAGGGACTCTGGCTGGGACGCATCCTAGAGCGCAACCTCGGAATCCTTGACAAACAAGCAATCACAGCATCACCTGCAATCTGGCATGACACGCCAGGTGAGTACTTTGAATGTACTCGCAAGCTCACAGCAACCAAAGCAATCAAGACATACAACAGCATGGCATTTACAGGTTAATCATCAATGATGAACACGATACTACTAGAACAACATGAGCATGGCATGTACATATAATTCATGATATGAACAGGATGATACTAGCACTAGCATGCAAGGGGGTCGACGTTTAAGGTCTCACGGACTAACTTACTCTGCTCGAAGGTTATCTCGTAACCAAAGACTTACCATCGTGATCATCACACGATCACCTCAGGATCAACCAAGCTCGGTATCAACTATACCATCGTGATCATCACATGACCACACGGAGCTTGATCTCTACCTGTGATCATCGCATGACCACATAAAGATCAACCAACTTCTTTTCTCATGGAACCGGGGTTGTTTATTATCCAGGTTATTATTTCTGTTGACCCATAGTGTGACCTACTACGAACTGTGTCCATGACTGAGGACGCGGCTATCGATAGATTATACACTCTGCAGAGGTTAGTACACTGTACCCACACTACGGAACTCATGGCCTCGTGCTCCCATTCGGGTGGACCAACGAGATTCCGACAAAACCAATCTATTGCATGACACTCCCCCGGCCACTCCGACAAACTCCCCTTTGGGCTATGTCCTGGGTTGCCCCGATATCAACTCGTGACACCCGCCACCTTTGTGGCCGCCACTGTCGTGGTCAAACATAAACATCGTCCCAAACGGGGACCTCGGATATCCATACAACTCGGGCACTCAAGGTTATGACTGCCTACCGGGCCAGGGTAGCGCCAGTGCACAACCTTTCCTCGTAGGAGGCACCGGCGAGAGGCATGACAATAGACTGCATTAGGGCCTCCCCATCCAGGCAAGTGTGGTTGCACCATGACTCAGCCAACAGATTTGTTCAAGTTCGATTAATGTCAGGTTCAACTTGAATGGTGATGAGCTGAGTCATAATAACATAATGAAATAACAATGCATATGAGCATGATATCAGTGTAACCATGGATGGGCAACATAACCATTTAACAACATAGCATCAACAATGATAACTCATTTATTTTACGGGATGCAAATGAACATAGCATAACAATGATCACGAATATCACAAGTATTTTCATATCAAACCCTAACTATTCAAATGAGCATATCGTTATTACTAGCATCGGAAAATAAATCCGAGAACTAACATGATAATAATAATAATAGCAAATAATCATTTAAATTACTAGATGCAAATGAGCAAGGCATAAGAACGAGCATGGATTTACAAGCATATATTATTCACAAAATAATTAAATGAACAAACAATTATTTAAATATTCAAGTGAAAACCATGGCTAATGCAATGCCATCATGCAAGTGGCTGTTGTGGCTTGCCTAGGGTTGATGGATTCACCGGGGAGAGGTGCGATGAACTCGCGGAAAGTATCACCGGAAAAGTTTCCCTCTCGGCGGAGCTGTTTTAAGGGCAATGGCAAAATGGTCATTTTCACAGTGTGACAACATCATGAAAATGATACCATCAGAACGGGCTCGACGAACTAAGATCGTGGGCTTTGGAATCACCTGAATCGGAGTCACGGTTGTCGAGATACGGCCGTTCGTTCGTTAGGCAGAAAATCAAATAAAAACTGTTCATTTCTGGCCTTAACGGACGAACGTCCGCTATTTAAAGATTTCAGCCGGCGGCTGAGAAACAGAAAGTGTATTTAGAGGAATACGCTTTCCGCGAAGGGAAAGCGCATTTCAATCTGTAGTAGCGGCTGTTTACGCTTTTAGAACACGAAGGCGCATTTTGACGATCGCGTCTCCACTAATCCACGTCAGCGCTGGCTGGGTCAATCCTGGGTGTGACCGACAGGTGGGGGCCGTGCTGGGGCCCGCCTGGCCAGTCCACTGTCTTCTACCTTGTGCGTGCGCCCTTGGAACAGAGGAGGGAGCTCGGCGTCGGCGCCTGTCCGGCGACTTCGGCCACCTCTGGCCGAGGCGAGGGTACCGGCGAGCTCGGGAGAGAGGGCCGCACCCACCCAGGGGCTGCTCACACGCCGGGGAGGGCCGGGGCGGCGACGGCTCGGATGCCCGCGGCGGAGGCCGTCGGGTGATGGAGAAGTCGGGGCTACGGCGTGCAGGTGGTCGAGGAGATGGGGTGGGAAGCTCCGCCAGAGTTCGGGTGCTCGACAGGTGGTGGTAGGAGGGCGCGAGGAGCTCCGGCTCGCCGCAATCTAGGAGGAGGCCGAGGCAGGCATGGCGTCCATGGAGGAGGAAGGAGGGACTCCGGGGAAGAATGGGAAGGTCAGGGAGGTTGCTAGGAGAGTGGGGAGGCTACTGGTGAGGTCAGGAGGGCTCGGGCATGGCTTAAATAGCCGGGGCGATGATGCCCTCGCCGGATGCCGCCACGGGAGCACCGGCGATGCTCTGGCACGGGGCAAGGCATGCGCGGGCAGTTGAGGGCGATGGGAGAGGCGGAGGGGAGGCGCACGCGACACTAGGGACGCGAAGGGACCGCCGGGAAGAGGTGCCCGACGCTAGGCGACGCGCAGAGTGCGGCCACTGCTACAGAGCACGCGCACTGAGTGCGGTCGCCGTGCGAATGTGGCGTTGCCACGCGCTCTGGTTGCCCCGGGCATGTCCGACGAGTTACTCACTCCCCCAGTAGGAGTTAGACACAAAGAAACAATAACAGTGGCTCAAGATGTGACCAGAGAATGCACAAAGCCTAAAGATCAGCAATGTGTTTGAAGTTAGCTGGGGAAGGCTCACTTGGGGAAAGGTTCTGAACTTTTGCTGAGAGTGACCAAACACTAAGAACACCACTTCTCCAAATTTTTAGCTCAAGGAGATGTGTCTGGATGGCACTTGCTTTGCAAAGTACCCTACTGGCCAGAAATGAGAAATGAGATTCTGGGGGAAAATGGCTTGATGGTTTTGGCTGAAAATTTACAAAGGGCTATGATTTGGATATATGAAGACACTGTAAAAATTTCATACCATTTAGATGAATATAAATGGCACTTCCTTCACAATGCTCCACACTGGACAAAAACATGGGGGAATTTTGTGGGGAAAATTGCTTGGCAAAATGATGTGAATTTTGGCATACTCAAATGATATAGGGATATTTAGGTCCTGGATTAATTTCAGATTTTATGAAGCAATACAAAATATAGTTGCTTCACAAACTGAAGTTATGACCAGTAGCAAGAATTTGAAGGTGTGCTCACATAGATTGTTGGGTGGAGCTCAATTTTGGTGGAGAGTAATGATTTGATCATACTAATGATCTCCCAAAATTTCAACTCATTTGGATAAGCCTAGATAGTACTTCCTTCACAAAGCTTCTCTCTGGACAGAAACTTTGGAAATTTGCTGAGGAAGATTTACTAGGCAAATGAAGCTGAATTTTGGCATGTGACAATTATTTGGATTGGAAAGAGTACCAAAATTTTTGAGGGAAATCAAGAAAATATAAATAGCACTTCCTTCACAAAGTGCCATACTAGACAAAATAGGAAATGAATATTCCTGAATTATTTTTGAACTAGGCAAGGATAGATTTTGGCATATTTGTGGGATATATGATTCAAAGAATTTATGAGAATTTTAGGAAAGACATAAATATAGGTTGCTTCACAACCTAAAGCAAACAGGGTTATTCCTTTAATAGAAAAAGGAATATTCCCAAGAAATAAATATTGGGGTTGGGCTAAGATGGAAATGACCTGGTCTAGGGATAGATTTGAGAATGACAAGCCACTAGGAAGTGGCAGGAGAGAAGATATTCCCAGGTTTCAAGACCACATAGCCACGGAAAAAGAACTCCAAATAAAAAAAATCGAAGAAATCCAAAAGAAAAAGAAAGGGCCAAAAATCGGGGTGTTACACGTAATACCCCAAACATCTTCGGTTTCTTTATTGGAATCCCCTAACCTATTTATCCCGAACCGTCCGATTACGATCGGAGGGTCCAACCTTAGTCCACTTTCCCTATATATAGTCCACCTACATACCAAATCAGTCTAAACCTAATTCCTAGGGGCCTTGTCCCATCGCGCCGCCACTCCTCCTATCTTCTCCCACCTCGGGATCACATCCAGATCCGTCCACCCAACCAGCCGCCACCCACTGTCCCTCGATTCCTCCTCGCTTCACCAACCAACACGAGCGCCTCCTCCTCCCTGCCTCGCTCATGCCTGAAGGAGAGGAGCTCCTCCTCGTCCCCGAGCCCACCGCCGTAGCCCCTTTGGCGTCCCTCGCTCGAGCCCCCTGCATCGACCCGAGCACCCCCGCGGCAGCCCAGCAGGGTCCCCTGCGCGCCTCCCTCTGCCCCGAGCAGCCACGCCCGAGGGCCTCCTTCCTTTGGCCGCAGCCGAGTTCCTCCTGAGCGCCATCAATCCAGCCACCAAACCAGCAGTTCACCGGAGCGAGCAGCAGGGCCGTGCCTCTGCCCATCTTTCCCCTTCCTCCCGTTTTTCTCTGTCTCTCTCTCCCTCTAATCTCTCAGCTATCTATCTGGCCTTGGCCTGCAGGAACTTCCATGGCCACCGATGGAGCTCCAAGCCACAGGTTCTCCCCAACGCCGGCGCTCCTCCAGACCGCCTCAAGCCATCGGTTCCGCCCCTCGCGCCTCGCCTGAGCAGCCGCCACCGGCGACCAAGTCCCCTTGCGGCCTCCCTGTTTCCTTCCTTGATTTCTTTCTCTATCTGAAACCCTCTCAGTCGTTTGAACAGAGGACGTGCGCCACCTCCTTCAGCTCGCCGCCCAGCCAAGTCTGATCCGCGCCGGATCCACCTCGCCTCGCCTCAAGCCGCGCCTCCGCGCCATCCCCACCTCGACGAGACCTGCTCCAAGTCCCTCCGCGCCGCGCTACTTCCTTCTGTCGAGAACAGGCAGACGAAGTCGCACACGCCCGTTGACCGCCCGCTGTAGCCGATTCAGTGCGTGGACCGCGCCTTCTGCCTCCGCGGTGTCTCGCAACCCAGCCCCGCACCGGCCGGCCCAGTGGCCCTCTGGTGAGTGCCCGCGCGCTATGCTCCGCCCTGTGCACTCCTCTGTTATGTCGCGCCCATGTCCTGTACAACCCAGATCTGAGCAGTTTCAGCCCGTTACGTTTTTTTTTCTGTTCCGATGATTTTCCTAAATGTCCAGGACATTGCATAATTACAGAACTGCCACTGTTTTAATATGTTAATAATTAAATAACCATGCATCCAAATGAAACATGTCATATATGTAAAATGCTTAGAATTTCATGTAGTTTCGCAATATCTAACTTTCATCCATGTTAAAAATGATTAAAATTATTGTTTGCATTAATTTGCATAAATGACATGCTAAAATGGTTTATTTCATAACTAAATAACCGTAGCTCCGAATTAAATGAACTATATATGTAAATGGTCTAGAAAAATGTGTAGATTAACATGGTGCACTTTATTTTCCTGTTTAACAACTATAAAATTGTGTTTTTGGTAGAACAGTACCAAATTCGAAATGTACATATGGGGATTTTCCGGAATTGTTTTGTGTTGTTTCCGGCCTCATATAAATTGACTAGATAGGTAGATTAATTATGCTTCATCTCTTGCCATGTTAACCAACATTTAACCTTGATGAGTACCTAAACGAGAGTGAACTAAATGACTTGAATGTGGAGTTTTGTCAATATGCAACTCGTTGCATATTGAGTTTCACTTAATGTGTAGTATTTGATTGTTGCACTTTGCCATGACATGCCTCTTTAAATTTGACATGCATCATACCTGGTTGTGCATCATGCCATGATTATGCTTGTGTGTTTACCATGTTGTTTGCTTCTTTCCGGTTGTGCTTCTTCTCGATATTTCGGATACGTTGCGAAGTGTGAGGATTCGTTCGACTACGTTCCGTTCAACTACTTCATGGATCCAGTCTTCTTCCAAGCGGGATTTCAGACAAGATGACCGTTACCTTGGATATCACTACTATCTTTGCTTGCTAGTCGTCTCGATGCTATCGCTATGTCTCGCTACCTACCACTTGTTTGTCAGCCTCCCAAAGTGCCATGATAAGCCTCTAACCTTCCACCATCCCAGCAAACCGTTGTTTGGCTATGTTACCGCTTGCTCAGCCCCTCTTAAAGCGTTGCTAGTTGCAGGTGCAGGTTGTTCCATGTTGGGACATGGATATTATGGGATATCACAATATCTCTTATTTAATTAATGCATCTATATACTTGGTTGTGTGTGGAAGGCTTGGCCTTTTGCCTGGTGTTTTGTTCCACTCAAGCCGCCCTAGTTTCCATAATACCGGTGTTATGTTCCTTGATGGGCGCTTCTAACACATGTGGGGCATATGGGGACCCCCCTGATCACTTGTTTTAGGATAAGACTTCTCCAGCAAGGCCCAACATTGGTTTTAACATTTGCCAACATGAACCTAATAATTAATGCATAGAGGGTCACCACCTCGGGGACTCTTTTAATTCCAACATAACTCGGGCCAGCGGCAAAACACAACCGTTGGTCCACCTACCTAGCAGTCGGCGGAGCCGCCTCTGGGTAACTCGAGGTCTTTTCGCTACCGTCCACTATGCATAGACGGATGATGCCCGTAGATAGAGAGCGCGCGGCTCTAGACACGGATCTGGCTCACTGGGAGGTCTTGCTGGTTTAGTTTTGCCTGTTACAAGTGGCTTGTCCACCGGGATTCCTTATCGTAAGCATCGTGTTATCATGGTGTGAGGATGTTCCATCGGATGCGTGTGGTAATTTATAATGGACTACTTGGAGCACCCCTGCAGGGTTAAATCTTTCGGAGAGCCGTGCCCGCGGTTATGTGGCGAATTGGAAATTTATAACCTCCGGTTGTAGAGAACTTGACACTAAATTCAATTAAAATACACCAACCGCGTGCGTAACCGTGATCGTCTCTTTTCGAGGGAGTTAGGGAAGAGAACACGGTGGGGTTATGTTTGAACCGTAAGTAGGTGTTCAGGATCACTTCTTGATCATATTAATTTGTGCCCGTTTATGCGTAGTTACTCTTCTTATTCTTGTATTCGTAAGTTAGCCACCATACAATGCTTAACGCTTGATGCAACCTCACCACTTATCCATTCCATACCCATTAAGCTTTGCTAGTTTTGATACCCATGGTAATGGGATTGCTGAGTCCTCGTGGCTCACAGATTACTATAACAACAGGTGCAGGTACAGGTAAAGTGATGATTTGACGTGAGAGCGATGCTTGTTCTATTTGGAGTTCTTCTTCTGCTTCTTCTTCATCGATCATAGGATCGGTTCCCGGTTGGCAGCCTGGGATTAGCAGGGTGGATGTCGTTCTTCTTTTTCGTTTGATTTCATCCGTAGTCGGATCCTGCTCTTCTGTATGATGATTGCTATGTATTGATGTATTCATATATTCATGCTGTAGCTTGTGGCGAGAGTAAGCCTTTATCTGGTATTCTCATCTATTCAGTACATGGTATGTTGTAATGATATCCACCTTGCGAAGCGTCTTCGATATGCGCTTCTATCCTTAGTGGAACTTCCGAGTTCCTTGGGGATAGGACCGCATATTGGGCGTGACATTTACTTTGTCTACATCATGTCATCTTGCTTAAGGCATTACTCTGTTTTTATTAACTTAATACCCTAGATGCATGTTGGATAGCAGTAGATGGGTGGAGTAATAGTAGTAGATGCAGGCAGTCGTCGGTCTACTTGTCTCGGACGTGATGCCTATATACATGATCATTGCCATGAATGCGTCATAATTATTTGCTTTTCTATCAGTTGCCTAACAGTAATTGGTTTACCCACTGTATGCGATGCGTTCGAGAGAGAAGCCTCTAGTGAAAACTATGGCCCCAAGGTCTATCTTTATCATATATTAAAATCCAAAAATACCTTGCTGCAATTTATTTACTTTTATTTTATTTATTATTTTACTTTATCTATCTATCACTATCAGAATTAATCCTTGCAAATAACCGCTAAGAGGATTGACAATCCTCTTATTTGCGTTGGGTGCAAGTGTTTGCTTTTGTGTGTGCAGGTGCTGCTAAAGGGGTTTTGAGTGGTTCTCCTACTGGATTGATAACCTTGGTTCTTAACTGAGGGAAATACTTATCTCTACTATACTGCATCATCCTCTCCTCTTTGGGGAAATACCAAGGTAGTCTACAAATAGCACCTACCCAAGTTGGTCGAGAGCTTGTTCTTGGGGGAGCCCTGAGCACTGGCCCTTGATCTTTGTTCTGGATGTCTTGACATTGTCAATGGTGTCAGATGACTCCACCTCAAGGATGATAGTCTTGCAGTGAGGATCTTCACGAAGATCTGCTCCTTGGGCCCTATGGCACCGACCCTGTCCCATTCCAGCAGGTTCGGGGACCATGTTTTCGGTATTGCTGATAGTAGCCCCGGCCCTGGCAGTAGGTGATGGCTTTAAAGAGTGTGAGGCTGGTGGATTGACGCGAGCGCCAGCCCATTACCGTGGAAGAAGAGGCGCCGCCTTGATCGTCGCCATGTCGGTTCGATTCTCGCGCATAGAGCTATTGATACCCAATCGTGGGAATAATGGGGGTCGTGGCTTGCCTTGAATTGCAGAGACGCCGCCCATGCCATTCATCTTTAAAAGCTTTTTGTTCCATCTCCTTCTTCTCTCTTCGCATCCTGCACCCAAAATCTTCTACCTTATACCTCCTTCAAGCTTTTCTGCCTCTCCGCCTCCTGCCTCCAGTCTTCAGCCTTCCAACCCTAGATCGCTGCCATACCTCCTCGAGAGAAGAAGTGCGACAATGTTGCGTCATCTGGGCGCGGAGGTGTTGCATCATCTGAGCGCATCGAGAGAGTCGTCCTTACCTACTCCTGCATCGTCAACAAGAGCAGATGGGGAAGATGAGGAAGGCACTGGTCCCAGCGGGTGATACGTCTCCAATGTATCTATAATTTTTGATTGTTCCATGCTATTATAGTATCAATCTTGGATGTTTTATATGCAATTATATGCCATTATACATCATTTTTTGGGACTAACCTATTAACCCAGTGCCAGTTGCTGTTTTTTGCTTGTTTTTGTCTTTTCAAAAAATCATTATCAAAAAGAGTCCAAACAAGAAAAAAACTTTGGATTGATTTTTTCTGGACCAGAAAAGACCCACGAAGCTTCGGGAGAAGACCAGAAGAGCCACGAGGAGGTGGCAAGCCTGGAGGGCGCGCCTAGGGGGGGTAGGCGCGCCCCCCAGGCTTGTGGGCCCCTCGTAGCCCCTCCTGACCTAATTCCAGCGCTATAAATTCCAAAATATTCCCAATATACCAGAGAGACAAAAGAGAAAACCTTTCCACCGCCGCAAGCCTCTGTTCTTCCGCGATCCCATCTGGAGGCCTTTTCCGGTACTCTGCCGGAGGGGGAATCGATCACGGAGGGCTTCTTCATCAACCTTGCTACCCTTCTGATGATGTGTGAGTAGTTTACCACAGACCTACGGGTCCATAGCTAGTAGCTAGATGGATTCTTCTCTCTCTTTGATCTTCAATACCATGTTCTCCTCGATGTTCTTGGAGTTCTATCCGATGTAATCTTCTTTTGCGGTGTGGTTGTTGGGATCCGATGAATTGTGAGTTTATGATCAGATTATTCATGAGAAATATTTGAGTCTTCTCTGAACTCTTTTATGCATGATTATTATAGCTTTGTATTTCTCTCCGATCTATCGATTTGATTTGGCCAACTAGATTGGTTTATCTTGCAATGGGAGAGGTGCTTTGTGATGGGTTCAATCTTGCGGTGCTCAATCCCAGTGACAGAAAGGGACATGACACGTATTTGTATTATTTCCATTAAGGATAAAAAGATGGGGTTTAATCATATTGCTTGAATTTACTTTGTCTACATCATGTCATCTTGCTTAAGGCGTTACTCTGTTTCATACTTAATACCCTAGATGCATGCTGGATAGCGGTCGATGGGTGGAGTAATAGTAGTAGATGCAGGCAAGAGTCGGTCTACTTGTCTCGGACGTGATGCCTATATACATGATCATTGCCATGAATCTGTCATAATTATTTGCTTTTCTATCAATTGCCCAACAGTAATTTGTTTACCCACCGTATGCTATGTGTTCGAGAGAGAAGCCTCTAGTGAAAACTATGGCCCCCGGGTCTACTTTATCATATATAAAAAAACCTAAAATACCTTGCTGCAATTTATTTACTTTTATTTTATTTAGTATTTTAGTTTATCTATCTACCACTATCAGAATTAATCCTTGCAAATAACCGCTAAGAGGATTGACAACCCTCTTATTTGCGTTGGGTGCAAGTGTTTGCTTTTGTGTGTGTGCATGTGCGCTTAACGAGATTTTGCTTGGTTCTCCTACTGGATTGATAACCTTGGTTCTTAACTGAGGGAAATACTTATCTCTACTATACTACATCATCCTCTCCTCTTCGGGGAAATACCAACGCAGTCTAGAAGTAGCAGGAAGAATTTCTGGCATCGTTGCCAGGGAGACATCATCAAAATTACCAAGTACCTTCGCACAAACTATCATCCACTTGCATTTATTTTATTTGGCTTTTTATTTGCATTTGCCTCTCGTTGTCATCTCCCCCACTTATATTTTTTTTACAAAAACACAAAAATATTTTTGTTTGCTCGTTTGCTTGCGTTGCCATGTGCTTCCTATTTCTTGCATCTTTGCTTGCTAAAAAATCTATTGATATGGATCCTCATCCACTAGCTAATCTTTTCAAAAGATCCAATTATGATGAACAAATTGCTAGTGAGTTGAGTGCACTTGATTATCTCTATGAAGTTTTCTTGAAAATCATGAACCTGAAAATTGTGATGAAGTGTTGAAAGAAGAAATTTATAAAGTGATTCATGATAGCTCCTTGAATGAAAAGCATGATTGCGATGATTTTATTATAAATTCTATTAATGTCAATTGTGTTAATAATATGCAAAACTACAAGCTTGGGGATGATGATTTTGTTATGTCCACTACTTATTGTAATGATCATGATTGGGGTGATGCTTCTTATGATCTTGAAAATTTATTTAAGCCTCATGATGAATATGATATTGATAATAATGATTGCAATACTATTGAAAGTGGGTTTGGAAGAGTGTAAACTTTAGGAAATAAGAATCCCACATATTTGGAGAGTGATCAATCTTATGAAATTTTTGATAAAAGTGGGTTTGGAGAGGTCATGACTTTAGTTAATATTAATCCCACTATCTTGGAAGATTATAAGACTTTTATGCATGTGGATCATGTAGAGAATATGTTATGTGATGATTATATTGTAGAATTTGATTATGATTCTATGGGTAATTATTATGAGAGAGGAAAACATGGTTATAGAAATCTTCATGTCACTAAATTACCTCTCTTTGTGTTGAAATTTTTTATGCTTCATTCTTCTTATTCGCATATGCTAGATATTGCTTGTCTTGATAATTTGTTTTCCTATAAAATGCCTATGCATAGGAAGTATGTTAGACTTAAATGTGTTTGTCACATGTTTCATGATGTTCTCTTTGCGTTTCAATTCTTGTCTTTTATGTGAGCATCATCAACATCTCAAGCCTATCTTAATGGCTATAAAGAAAGAGCTTGTTGGGAGGCAACCCAACGAATAAAATGATTTTTTAGTTTTACCTTCTATTTTTGTGTGTTTACACAAATATAGCCTCTATTATGATTGTGTTTTTATCTTTTAATTAGTGTTTGTGCCAAGTAATGCCTTTGGGATGATTTGGATGATAGTATAATTGATGTTGTTTGGAAAACAGAAAGTTTTGCGTCCAGTGCTGGAATTTTGATTCTATACTGGAGCGTCAAAAAATCTGAAATTTTTACACAGTATTGGTATATGAATTTTTTACGTTTTCCTAATTTTTCAGAATTTTTGGAGTTACAGAAGTATAGCTTCTAAATAGATATTTACAGACTATTCTGTTTTAGACAGATTCTGTTTTTGTTGCATAGTTTGCTTATTTTGATGAATCTATGGATCGTATCGGGGGGTATGAGTCATGGAGAAGTTGGAGTACAGTAGCATTATTCCAATATTAAATATGAATCAATTTACAACAATACCTAAAGTTTAAGATTTGCTTGTTATACTAACGGATCTGATGAGGTTTCTGTTGAGTTTTGTGTGCTGAAGTTTTCAAGTTTTGGGTGAGACTACGATGGATAAAGGAATAAGGAGCGGCAAGATCCTAAGCTTGGGGATGCCCAAGGCACCCCAAGGTAATATTCAAGGAAGACTCAAGAGTCTAAGCTTGGGGATGCCCCGGAAGGCATCCCCTCTTTCGTCCACAATCTATGGGTAACTCACTTGGAGCTATATTTTTATTCATCACATGATATGTGTTTTACTTGGAGCGTCTTGTGATATAGTTTGTTTGCTCTTGTTTGCTTTTTAGTTTGTCACAATCATCTTTGCTGAACACACCTTTTTGAGAGGGACACACATTATTCGTGATTTGTTAGAATACTCTATGTGCTTCACTTATATCTTTTGAGCTAGGCAGTTGCTCTAGTGCTTCACTTATATCTTTTAGAGCACGGTGGTGGTTATATTTTAAAGAAATAGTTGCACTCTCATGCTTAACTTATATCTTTTTGAGAGTCTAATGAATAGCAAAGGTAATATGCACGGGTTATGAATTTGGTCCTAATATGATTGGTATTCAAGAGGGATATAATAAAAAAATTCATGTAGATCACTGAATATGATAAGTTTGATTCCTTGCAATAGTTTTGCGATATTAATATGGTAATATGTGGGAGGTGCTAGTAGATAATTGTGGTTTAGTAAGAATATTGGTGTTAAGTTTTGTGATTCCCGAAGCATGCTTGTATGATCTGTTGTTATGCTAGGAAGTTGGAGACATGATTTATTCTTGATTGTCTACCTTATGAGTGGCGGTCAGGGACGAGCGATGGTCTTTTCCTACCAATCTATCCTCCTAGGGGCATGCGTAGTAGTACTTTGCTTCGAGGGCTAATAAACTTTCGCAATAAGTATGTGAGTTCTTTATGACTAATGTGAGTCCATGGATTATACGCACTCTCACATTTCCGCAATTTGCTAGCCTCTTCGATACCGTGCATTGCCCTTTCTCACATCGAGAGTTGGTGCAAACTTCGCCAGTGCATCCAAACCCTTTGATATGATACGCTCTATCACACATAAGCCTCCATATATCTTCCTCAAAACAGCCACCATACCTACATATCATGGCATTTCCATAGCCATTCCAAGAGATATTGCCATGCAACTTCCACCGTTCCATTTTTATGACACACATCATCATTGTCATATTGCTTTGCATGATCATATAGCTGACATAGTATTTGTGGCTCAGCCACCGTTCATCATTTTTATACATGTTACGCTAGTATCATTGCACATCCTAGTACACTGCCAGAGGCATTCATATAGTGTCATACTTGTTCTAGTATCGAGTTGTAATTTTGAGTTGTAAGTAAATAAAAGTGTGATGATCATCATTATTAGAGCATTGTCCCAGTGAGGAAAGGATGATGGAGACCATGATTCCCCCACAAGTCGGGATGAGACTCCGGACGTAAAAAAAGAGGCCAAAAAGAGCCCACGAAAAAAAATGAGAGAAAAAGAGAGAAGGGGCAATGTTACTATACTTTTTCCACACTTGTGCTTCAGAGTAGCACCATGTTTTTCATATAGAGAGTCTCCTATTTTGTCACTTTCATATACTAGTGGGAATTTTTCATTATAGAACTTGGCTTGTATATTCCGATGATGGGCTTCCTCAAATGCCCGAGGTCTTCATGAGCAAGCAAGTTGGATGCACACCCACTTAGTTTTCATATTGAGCTTTCATACACTTATAGCTCTTAGTGCATCCGTTGAATGGCAATCCCTACTCCTCGCATTGACATCAATTGATGGGCATCTCCATAGCCCGTTGATTAGCCTCGTTGATGTGAGACTATCTTCTTATTTTTGACTTCCCCTTATTTACCTCTACCACCACACTCTATTCCACCCATAGTGCTATATCCACGGCTTGCGCTCATGTATTGCGTGGGGGTTGAAAAAGTTGAAGCGCATTAAAAAGTATGAACCAATTGCTCGGCTTGTCATCGGGGTAGTGCATGATAAATATTTTGTGTTAAGAAGATAGAGCATGACAGGATTATATGATTTTGTAGGGATAACTTTCTTTAGCATTTTTATTTTGAAAGACATGATAGTTTATTAGTATGCCTGAGTATTGATGTCTTTATATCAAACTATAGACTATTGCTTTGAATCATTCGGATCTTATTATTCATAACGTAAGAGAGATTACATGATGAAACCTGTTAGGTAGCATTCCACATCAAAAATTCTGTTTTTATCATTTACCTACTCGAGGACGAGCAGGAATTAAGCTTGGGGATGCTTGATACATCTCCAACGTATCTATAATTTTTTATTGTTCCATGCTATTATAGTATCAATCTTGGATGTTTTATATGCAATTATATGCCATTATACATCATTTTTTGGGACTAACCAATGAACCCAGTGCCCAGTGCCAGTTGCTGTTTTTTGCTTGTTTTTGTCTTTTCATAAAATCATTATAAAAAAGAGTCCAAACGAGAAAAAAACTTTGAATTAATTTTTTCTGGACCAGAATAGACCCACAAAGCTTCGGGAGAAGACCAGAAGAGCCACGAGGAGGCGGCAAGCCTAGAGGGCGCGCCCAGGGGGGTAGGCGCGCCCCCAGGCTTGTGGGCCCCTCGTAGCCCCTCCTGACCTAATTCCAGCGCTATAAATTCCAAAATATTCCCAATATACCAGAGAGATAGAAGAGAAAACCTTTCCACTGCCGCAAGCCTCTGTTCTTTTGCGATCCCATCTGGAGGCCTTTACCGGTACTCTGCCGGAGGGGGAATCGATCACGGAGGACTTCTTCATCAACCTTGCTGCCCTTCCGATGATGTGTGAGTAGTTTACCACAGACCTACGGGTCCATAGCTAGTAGCTAGATGGCTTCTTCTCTCTCTTTGATCTTCAATACCATGTTCTCCTTGATGTTCTTGGAGTTCTATCCGATGTAATCTTCTTTTGCGGTGTGTTTGTTGGGATCCGATGAATTGTGAGTTTATGATCAGATTATTCATGAGAAATATTTGAGTCTTCTCTGAACTCTTTTATGCATGATTATTATAGCTTTGTATTTCTCTCTGATCTATCGATTTGGTTTGGCCAACTAGATTGGTTTATCTTGCAACGGGAGAGGTGCTTTGTGATGGGTTCAATCTTGCGGCGCTCAATCCCAGTGACAGAAAGGGACATGACACATATTTGTATTGTTGCCATTAAGGATAAAAAGATGGGGTTTAATCATATTTCTTGAATTTACTTTGTCTACATCATGTCATCTTGCTTAAGGCGTTACTCTGTTTGATACTTAATACCCTAGGTGCATGCTGGATAGCGGTCGATGGGTGGAGTAATAGTAGTAGATGTAGGCAGAAGTCGGTCTACTTGTCTCGGACGTGATGCCTATATACATGATCATTGCCATGAATCCGCCATAATTATTTGCTTTTCTATCAATTGCCCAACAGTAATTTGTTTACCCACCGTATGCTATGTGTTCGAGAGAGAAGCCTCTAGTGAAAACTATGGCCCCCGGGTCTACTTTATCATATATAAAAAAACCTAAAATACCTTGCTGCAATTTATTTACTTTTATTTTATTTAGTATTTTAGTTTATCTATCTACCACTATCAGAATTAATCCTTGCAAATAACCGCTAAGAGGATTGACAACCCTCTTATTTGCGTTGGGTGCAAGTGTTTGCTTTTGTGTGTTGCTACTTGTAGTCTGCGTTGGTATTTCCCCGAAGAGGAGAGGATGATGCAGTACAGTAGATATAAGTATTTTCCTCAGTTAAGAACCAAAGTTATCAATCCAGTAGGAGAACCAAGCAAAATTCCGTTGAGCGCACCTGCACACACAAGAGCAAACACTTGCACCCAATGCAAATAAGAGGGTTGTCAATCCTCTTAGCGGTTATTTGCAAGGATTAAATCTTATTGAGGTAGATAGATAAACTAAAATAATAAAAGAAAATAAATTGCAGTAAGGTATTTTTAGGTTTTTAATATATGATAAAGTAGACCCGGGGGCCATAGTTTTAACTAGAGGCTTGTCTCTCGAACACATAGCATACGGTGGGTAGACAAATTACTGTTGGGCAATTGATAGAAAAGCAAATAATTATGACGGATTCATGGAAATGATCATGTATATAGGCATCACGTCCGAGACAAGTAGACTGACTCCTGTCTGCATTTACTACTATTACTCCACCCATCGACCGCTATCCAGCATGCATCTAGGGTATTAAGTATGAAACAGAGTAACGCCTTAAGCAAGATGACATGATGTAGACAAAGTAAACTCAAGCAATATGATTAAACCCCATCTTTTTTATCCTTAATGGCAACAATACAAATACGTGTCATGTCCCTTTCTGTCACTGGGATTGAACATCGCAAGATTGAACCCATCACAAAGCACCTCTCCCATTGCAAGACAAATCAATCTAGTAGGCCAAACCAAATCGATAGATCGGAGAGAAATACAAAGCTATAATAATCATGCATAAAAGAGTTCCGGGAAGACTCAAATATTTCTCATGAATAATCTGAGCATAAACTCACAATTCATCGGATCCCAACAAACACACCGCAAAAGAAGATTACATCGGATAGAACTCCAAGAACATCGAGGAGAACATGGTATTGAAGATCAAAGAGAGAGAAGAAGCCATCTAGCTACTAGCTATGGACCCGTAGGTCTGTGGTAAACTACTCACACATCATCGGAAGGGCAGCAAGGTTGATGAAGAAGCCCTTCGTGATCGATTCCCCCTCTGGCAGAGTACCAGAAAAGGCCTCCAGTTGGGATCGTGGAAGAACAGAGACTTGCGGCAGCGGAAAAGTTTTCTCTTCTATCTCTCTGGTATATTGGGAATATTTGGGAATTTATAGCGCTGGAATTAGGTCAGGAGGTGCCATGAGGGGCCCACAAGCGTGGGGGGCACACCCTCCAGGCTTGTCGCCTCCTCGTGGCTCTTTTGGTTTTCTCCCGCAGCTTCGTGGGTCTCTTCTGGTCCAGAAAAAATTAATCCAAAGTTTTTTTTCCCGTTTGGCCACTTTTTGATAATGATTTTCTGAAAAGGCAAAAACAAGCAGAAAACAACAACTGGCACGGGGCACTGGGTTAATAGGTTAGTCCCAAAAAATGATATATAATGTCATATAATTGCATATAAAACATCCAAGATTGATACCATAATAGCATGGAACAATCAAAAATTATAGATACGTTGGAGACGTATCATGTGTGCAGGCGCGCTTAACGGGATTTTGCTTGGTTCTCTTACTGGATTGATAACCTTGGTTATTAACTGAGGGAAATACTTATCTGTACTATACTGCATCATCCTCTCCTCTTCGGGGAAATACCAACGCAGTCTACAAGTAGCAGTGGGCTGGCAAAGGGGAAACGTCGTGAGACTGGCGACAGATCCCCCGAACTGAAGGGCCAACAAGACGGTGGTCTTCTTGACATTCCTCGCGGTGGGTATGCTACCATTATTCTCTGCCTTCTTCCTCACTATCCTCGATGATTTTGGCATTCAACCTCTCCATCTTGCCCCGAATTCCATAGTGTTGTTGGCCATGTTCGCCCATCTCTGTGAGATGTTTGTGGGCGTGATGCCCTCGGTGGCACTCTTCAGCCACTATTTTGTTCTTCGGGCACTAGGATGGAGCAAAGTAACCGGGAGCTACAGCTTCTGCCTCTGCGATGGGCTCGCAGAGGCGTACATCACCCAGGCGCCATGGAACAAGTGGGACAACTGAAAGATCATGGATGTCGCCTAGAGGGGGGTGAATAGGCGCTTTAAAATAATTATGGTTTAGGCTTGAACAAATGCGGAATAAAACTAGTGTTTAATTTGACAAGCACCAAACCTAAAACGACTAGGCTCACCTATGTTCACCAACAACTATGCTAAGCAAGATAAACAACTAAGTGATAGCAATATATATAACATGAAACACTATGGCTATCACAAAGTAAAGTGCATAAGTAAAGGGCTTGGGTAAGAGATAACCGAGGCACGCGGAGACGAAGATGCATCCCAAAGTTCATACCCTTGCGGATGCTAATCTCCATTTGGAGTGGTGTGGAGGCACAATGCTCCCCAAAATGCCACTAGGGCCACCGTAATCTCCTCCTGCCCTCGCACAATGCAAGATGTCTTGATTCCACTAAGGGACCCTTGAGGGCAGTCATCGAACCCGTACAATTGGCAACCCTTGAGGGTGGTCACCGAACCCGTACAATTGGCAACTGCTACTTGTAGACTGCATTGGTATTTCCTCGAAGAGGAGAGGATGATGCACTATAGTAGAGATAAGTATTTCCCTCAGTTAAGAACCAAGGTTATCAATCCAGTTGGAGAACCAAGCAAAATCCCATCAAGCGCACTTGCACACACAAAAGCAAACACTTGCACCCAACGCAAATAAGAGGGTTGTCAATCTTCTTAGCGGTTATTTGCAAGGATTAATTCTGATAGTGGTACATAGATAAACTAAAATACTAAATAAAATAAAAGTAAATAAATTGCAGCAAGGTATTTTTGATTTTAATATATGATAAAAATAGACCCGGGCCCATAGTTTTCACTAGAGGCTTCTCTCTCGAACATATAGCATACGGTGGGTAAACAAATTACTGTTGGGCAATTGATACAAAAGCAAATAATTATGATGGATTCATGGCAATGATTGATAAACCACAAGTATAGGGGATCGCAATAGTTTTCGCGGGTAGTATTTCACCCAGATTTATTGATTCGACACAAGGGGAGCCAAAGAATATTTGCAAGTATTAGCAGTTGAGTTGTCAATTCAACCACACCTGGAGATAAAATATCTGCAGCAGAATATTTAGAAGCATAGTAATATGATAGTTTTGATAGCAGTAGCAACAGTAACAATAGTAACGGCAACAGTAACAGTAGCAGTTTTGCAGCAAGTGTAAAGCAGTAGCAACAAAGTAACTTAGCAGAAACCAATATGAGAAAGTCGTAGGCATTGGATCGGTGATGATAATTATGTTGGATGATATTCATCATATAACAGTCACAACCTAGGGCGATACACAATAGCTCCAATTCATCAATGTAATGTAGGCATGTATTCCGTATATAGTCTTACATGCTTATAGTAAGAACTTGCATGGCATCTTTTGTCCTACCCTCCTGTGGCAGCGGGGTCCTTAAGGAAACTAAGGGATATTAAGGCCTCCTTTTAATAGAGAACCGGAACAAAGCATTAGCACTTAGTGAATACATGAACTCCTCAAACTACGGCAATCACCGGAAAGAATCCCAATTATTGTCACCTTGGGGTATGCGGATCATAACACGTAATAGGTGCATATAACTTGCAAGATAGGATCAAGAACACAAATATATTCATGAAAACATAAAGGGTTCAGATCTGAAATCATGGCACTCGGGCCCTAGTGACAAGCATTAAGCATAGCAAAGTCATAGCAACATCAATCTCAGAACATAGTGGATACTAGGGATCAAAGCCCTAACAAATTGACTCGATTACATGATAAATCTCATCCAACCCATCACCGTCCAGCAAGCCTACGAAGGAATTACTCACGCCCGGTGGTGAGCATCATGAAATTGGTGATGGAGGATGGTTGATGATGACGATGGCGTCGAATCCCCCTCTCTGGAGCCCCGAACGGACTCCAGATCAGCCCTCCCGATGAAGAACAGGAGGTGGCGGCGGCTCCGTATCGTAAAACGTGATGAAACTTCTTCTCTAATTTTTTTCTCAGGGAAAGAGAATTTATACCGTTGGAATTAGGTCAGACGGCCGCTTGTGGGCCCCACAAGGCATCAGGGCGCACCCTAGGGGGGGTCGTGCCCTGTTGCCTTGTGGGCAATAGCTGGCCCCTCTTCTGTTGATTCTTGTGCCAATAATTTTTATATATTCCATAAAAATTCTCCAATTTTTTTTGTCCAAATCCAAGAACTTTAATTTTTGCACAAAAACAACACCATGGTAGTTCTGCTGAAAACAGCGTCAGTCTGGGTTAGTTTCATTCAAATCATGCAAATTAGAGTCCAAAAGAAGAGCAAAAGTGTTTGGAAAAGTAGATACGACGGAGACGTATCAACTCCCCCAAGCTTAACTCATTGCTTGTCCTCAAGCAATTCAGTTGACAAACTGAAAGTGATAAAGAAAAACTTTTATGAACTCTTTTGTTCTTGTATCCGTATATAAGCTTAAATAGTACCCAGGTTTTTAGCAAAGATCATGAACTAACCATGCTCATAATAACACTTAGAAACTATATTTACTCATATCAATGGCATAATCAACTAGAGAGCAATAATAACATATCTCAAATGCCAACAATTTGTCAAAACAATCATGATATAATATGATAACATGGTATCTCGCTAGCCCTTTCTGAGACCGCAAAACATAAATGCAGAGCACCTCCAAAGTTCAAGCAGCGACTAAACATTGTAATTCAGGATAGAAGAGATCCAGTCATGATGCACACAACATTAACTATACTCAATGCATAAGGATGACAATAGTGCTCTCAGGATTGGCGCTTAGTGCAAGAAGGTGAGACTCAGCAATAAAAGTGAAATAACATAAAAGTAAATAGATAGGCCCTTCGTAGAGGGAAGCGGGGATTTGCAGCGGTGCCAGAGCTCGAAGCTTAAATCAGAGATGAATAATAATTTTGGGAGGTGTACTTTTCCTGTCAACGTCACGACCGAGCGTTTTCAATATCTTCCATGCTAAACACATTATAGGCGGTTCCCAAGCGGAAAGGTAAAGTTTACTCCCCCTCCACCATACCAACACAAGCCATGGCTAGCCGAATCCTCGGGTGCCCTCCATACCAACAACTTTCCGAGGGAGTTTGTTTGCATTATATATTTTTGATTTTGAGCATAGGACTGGGCATCCCAAATACCAGCCTCTCTCATGCAATGACAAGTGAATAAACACTCATCTCGAGAATAACCCGCTTAGCATGGAAGATATTGACCGCCCCTTGTCGCTCCATGAGCGGTACGGGCACACAAAATGGATGTTTATTTGAATGATTAGAGGTGGCACATGCAAGTTTACTTGGAGCAGCAGAGTAATACCGCATATAGGTAGATATGGTGGACTCATCTGGAACAACTTTGGTTTTAAGGATTGTGGATGCACAAGCAGAATTCACGCTTTGTACAAGTGAAGGCTAGCAAATAGGTTGAGAAGTGACCAACTAGAGAGCGAAAACGGTCATGATCATGCATTGAGAATAATTAACATTGAATACTAGCATGAGTAGGATATAGACACCCTGAACATAAATATCGTGGAGGCTATGTTGGTTTTGAATCAACTACATGCATGAACATGTGCCAAGTCAAGCCACTTGAAACATTCAGAGGAGGATACCATATTAACATACTACATCATAACCATTTTAATGCATGTTGACATCCAAGATAAATCATTATCCACTCCTAGCTACTTAAGCATGGCATGAGCAACTATAATCTCTAATTGTCATCACAAACATGTTTACTCATAATATGCTGAATCATGGATACTGAGTTAAACATATTTAAAAAAACAAAAACAAGAAGAGTTCATACCAGCTTTTCCTTGCCACAGTCACCTCATCAAATCATCGTCATTATTGCTTTCACTTGCACGACTGAATGATGTGAAAATAATAATAGTGCAAGTGTGCTGTGGACTAAGCTGGAATCTGCAAACATTTTATTCAAGGGAGAAGACAAGATAATATTGGCTCTTCGTTAGATCAACAATAAAGCATATGAGAGCCACTCAATATTTTCATCGTGGTCTTCTCCGACTCAACGAAAAGAAAAGAAATTCAGAGAAACACACTAAAATATTTTTGGAGTTTTTAGTTTTTCTGAAGAAAGCAAATTAACGAAGAAAAACGAAAAGCGAGAAAAACTATTTACACGGGAGAACTCCCAACAAGCAAAAGAAGAAATGAGAAATCTTTTTGGGTTTTCTTTTAATACTACGAACTATCAAATGGGAAAGAAAAACCGAAAAGAAGTGAGAAATATTTTTGGGTTTTAGAAGTTTTTCAAACACACAAGAAGAAAGCGAAAATAAAACTAACATGGATATACAATGAAAAAAGTGTGAACACCGACAACTAGAATGAATGTGTGAACATGAATGTAATGTCGGTAAGAGATACGTACTTCCCCAAGCTTAGGCTTTTGGCCTAGCTTGGTAATCACCACCCGTAGTATCTGTCAGGACCGGGCGGATAGTACTGGGGCATAGGCACTTGAGGGTCCCACTGCTGGACCTCGTCCTCCGCTGCGGCCAGCTCGTTCTTGTAAGCTGTGATGTCCGCTGGCATGATGGTGTATCCGTTCCTGGCATGAGAGTCAAACAAAGAGGGTGCAGGCAACGGAATAATATCGCGAGTTCTCTCATTGAAAACCAGGTTATAATGAATATATTGAGGAGGTTCAGGTTCATCAATAAAGTGGTGATCGATCATGCACTGTTGGTCTAAATAAGCCTTGGGCAGCAAGTAGTCATTTGGGCAGATAGCAACATTAAAACGTTTCGCAAGACGCGAAGCATAAATACCGCCATGGACTTTACCCTTAGTCCCGTTGATGTGTAAGCGGCGTGCAATGGTAGCTCCCAAGCTAAAAGTGTTATCGCCGTGAATAGCACGACGCAAGATGGCGAGGTCAGGGGCACTGAGCGTACCACCTTCCTCCCTGGCAGTCAAACATTTCCCTATGAATAAAGCAAAATAGTGCACAACAGGAAAATGCAAGCTAGTAACACGGGCTTTTGAAACGCCACTAAATTCCCCCACAGTCAAAGTGCGAAGGAAGTCCTCAAACTCCTCAGGCTGAGGCTCCCTCAAGTCCCCATCAGAAGGGATCAAGCATATCTCACAAAACTCATCTAGCGTTAACTCATGATGTTCAGCATTCAAATCAAAACACACCATGGGGATATCAAGCCTAGGCATGAAATAAAAAATTTGAACAAAGGAATTTGTAAGGATGTGGTGCTGGTCACACTCATCTGCGAGGAAGTTGGTCAGCCCGGCATTCGCAACAAATTGTGCGAACTCTTGACGGAACCCAACTTCGTTCATGAAGGTGTTGTGCGGCCACTCGCACGGTCGGACCTCCGTCCTGCGTGGAATGTTGAGGTCGTGGTCATGAGCATCCCCAAGGACACCCTTGGAGCTCCGGCTCGAAGAACCCCTCCGGAGAAAGTTCATTTTCCTAAAAACAAATTTCTGAACATTTTTGGACCACAAAAATATGTTAACAAAACTTCACAAGATTGATAGCAACTACTCATATAAGTGCCTAGAGGCTATATCAAGCATTGAAATTACTTAGAACTCAAAGAATTTAACATGCAAGCTCATTTTCAGTAGCACCAATAGCAGTAATTTATGCAAAATATAATCCACTAAAGCAAAAACTAAATGGAGCAATGGGAGAGTCACATACCAAAGAGCAATCCCTCAAAACAGTTTCAGAAACGGAGCTCCGAGCAAAGAGATCGAAAATCTTAGGTTTGGGAGCAAGAACACGAGAGAGAGAGAGCTACCACGATTTTTTTCTGGAGGTAGGAGATGAAGTGGGCTGAATGGATAAGTGAGTGGGTCCCTGTGGGACCCACAAGGCATCTTGGCGCGCCCTGGGGGTGGCCGCGCCCTGTTGCCTTGTGGGCAACAGGTGCACCCCCCTGGGTTGTTCTCAGTGCCAAAAATTCTTATATATTTCAGAAAAAATCATGTTAAATTTTTATTGCATTCTGAATACTTTTATTTTTGGGCCATTTTTTATTGCACGGATAATTCAAAAAACAGGATAATCATGGCATTTTATTTTATTTAAACTATAAATAACATAGAGCAAACTAAGATTACAGAAAGTTGTGCTTACTAAATTCATCGACCACATGCCCTTCAAAAAGAATCCATTAATAAGGTTGATCAAGTCTTATTAACAAACTGTTTCCGAGTGACATGAAACCGAAGAATTTTCGTATAACACTAAGTTACCTCAACGGGGATATGCATCTCCCCAACAATAAGAATTTCATATTTCTTTTTGATAGTAGGAAAAGGAAATTTGAATCCCGAAATAGTGATTGTCGAAACCTTTTCAATACAATTGATACCATTCACTGAAGATTGTTTCTTTGGGAAATAAACCGTATGCTCATTACCATTGACATGGAAAGTAACCTTGCTTTTGTTGCAATCAATAACAGCCCCTGCAGTATTCAAAAAGGGTCTACCAAGGATAATCGACATGTTGTCGTCCTCGGGCATATCAAGTATAACAAAGTCTGTCAAGATAGTAACATTTGCAACTACAACAGGAACGTCCTCGCAAATTCCAATAGGTATAGCGGTGGATTTATCAGCCATTTGCAAAGATATTTCAGTAGGTGTGAGCCTATTCAAATCAAGTCTTCTATATAAAGAGAAAGGCATAACACTAACACCGGCTCCCAAATCACATAAAGTAGTTTTAACATAACTTCTTTTAATAGAGCATGGTATAGTAGGTATTCCTGAATCTCCTAACTTCTTAGGTACTCCACCCTTAAAAGAATAATTTGCAAGCATGGTGGAAATTTTAGCTTCGGGCATCTTTCTTTTATTTGTGACAATATCTTTCATGTATTTAGCATAGGGAGACATTTTCAACATATCAATCAAGCGAGTGCTCAAAAAGACAGGTCTAAGCATTTCGACAAAGCGCTCAAAATCTTCCTCATCTTTGTTTTTAGATGGTTTAGTAGGAAAAGGCATAAGTTTTTGAACCCATGGTTCTCTTTCCTTTTCATGTTTTCTAGCAACAAAATCTCTTTTATCATATCTTTTATTCTTAGGAGGTGGGTTATCAAGATCAACAGCAGGTTCTATTTCTACATCATTATCTGGTTGAGCATCAACATGAACATCATCATTATCATTATCATTGTCATTATCATTATCATTAGGTGTATGTTCATTACCAGATTGTGTCTCAGCATCAGAAATAGAAGCATCATTATGATTCTTAGGAGGTTTTTCTATCTCAGGTTCACTAGGAGCATGCAAAGTTTTATCATTTTTCTTTTTATTTTTCTTCTTAGATGGACTAGGTGCATCAATATTATTTCTTTGAGAATCTTGTTCAATTCTTTTAGGATGACCTTCATGATATAGAGGATCCTGAGTCATGCTACCTCCTCAAGTAACAACTCTAACAGCATGGTCATTCTTTTTCATCTCATCAAGCAAATCATTTTGTGACTTAGCAATTTGTTCTAACTGAGTCTGAACCATAGAAGAATGTTTACTCAAGCATTTAACATCATTAGCAGTTCTAAACATCAAATCACTCAAGCGTTCAATCATGATGGCATTCCGTTTTAGTTGATTGCTAACATACATATTAAAGTGTTCCTGTTTAATGATGTAATTATCAAATTCATACATGCATTGACTAGCAGATTTATTATACAGAATATCACCTTCATCAAATCTAGAGAGAGAATTTACCTCCACTACCTGTGTCGGGATGTCTAGCCCATGTATTTCTTCAATAGGTGGTAGATTCTTAACATCTTCAGCTTTTATACCTTTTTCTTTCATAGATTTCTTAGCTTCTTGCATATCTTCTGGACTGAGGAATAGAATACCTCTCTTCTTCAGAGTTGGCTTTGGTGGTGGTTCAAGAAGTGTCCAATCATCGACATTTCTCAATATATTATTCAATAGTACTTCAGCCTATCCAATAGTTCGTTCCCTGAAAACACAACCAGCACAACTATCTAGGTAGTCCCTAGAAGCATCGGTTAGTCCATTATAAAAGATATCAAGTATTTCATTCTTCTCAAGAGGATGATCAAGCAAAGCATTAAGTAGTTGGAGAAGCCTCCCCCAAGCTTGAGGGAGATTCTCTTCTTCAATTTGCACAAAATTAATTATTTCCTGTAAAGCAGCTTGTTTCTTATGAGCAGGAAAATATTTTTTAGAGAAGTAATATATCATATCCTGGGGACTACGCACACAACCAGGAGCAAGAGTATTAAACCATTTCTTAGCATCACCCTTTAATGAGAAAGGAAACAACTTAAGAATATAGTAATAGCAAAAAATTTCCTCATGAGCAAATAGGGTGGCAATATCATTCAACTTAGTAAGATGTGCCACAACAGTTTCAGTTTCATAACCATGAAAAGGATCAGATTCAACCAAAGTAATTAACTTAGGATCGACAGAGAATTCATAATCCTTATCAGTAACAAATATGGGAGAGGTAGCAAACTTAGGATCATATTTCATTCTCTCCCTCATAGATTTTTCTTTCATTTCAGCAAGCAATTTTATAACCTCGTCTCTATCATTGCAAGCAAGAATTGCTCTAGCTGTCTCCCTATCAAAGACATGTTCATTAGACGTTTCAGGTATTTCAACTCTAGTAGGAGAGCTAGGCATAATAGGTGAATCATAATTCTCAAGAGTTTCAACATTTTCAATTTCTTTAGCTTTAGCAATTTGTTCATCAAGAAATTCACCAACTGGCACAGTATTATCAAGCATAGTACTAGCATCATCAATAGTATCATTCATAGCAGAAGTAGTATCATCAATAACTTGCGACATATCAGAATGAATAGCAGGTGGTGGTGTCGCAAGTCTACTCAAAACAGAAGGTGAATCAAGTGCAGAGTGTGATGGCAGTTCCTTACCTCCTCTAGTCATAGAGGGGACGATCTTAGTCTTAGCGTCTTTCAGATTCTTCATAGTGATCAACAGATATAAATCCCAAGTGACTCAACAAATAGAGCTATGCTCCCCGGCAACGGCGCCAGAAAAAGGTCTTGATAACCCACAAGTATAGGGGATCGCAACAGTTTTCGCGGGTAGTATTTCACCCAGATTTATTGATTCGACACAAGGGGAGCCAAAGAATATTTGCAAGTATTAGCAGTTGAGTTGTCAATTCAACCACACCTGGAGATAAAATATCTGCAGCAGAATATTTAGTAGCACAGTAATATGATAGTTTTGATAGCAGTAGCAACAGTAACAATAGTAACGGCAACAGTAATAGTAGCAGTTTTGCAGCAAGTGTAAAGCAGTAGCAACAAAGTAACTTAGCAGAAACCAATATAAGAAAGTCATAGGCATTGGATCGGTGATGATAATTATGTTGGATGATATTCATCATATAACAGTCACAACCTAGGGCGATACACAATAGCTCCAATTCATCAATGTAATGTAGGCATGTATTCTGTATATAGTCATACGTGCTTATAGTAAGAACTTGCATGACATCTTTTGTCCTACCCTCCCGTGGCAGCGGGGTCCTTAAGGAAAGTAAGGGATATTAAGGCCTCCTTTTAATAGAGAATCGTAACAAAGCATTAGCACTTAGTGAATACATGAACTCCTCAAACTACAGCAATCACCGGAAAGAATCCCAATTATTGTCACCTTGGGGTATGCGGATCATAACACGTAATAGGTGCATATAACTTGCAAGATAGGATCAAGAACACAAATATATTCATGAAAACATAAAGGGTTCAGATCTGAAATCATGGCACTCGGGCCCTAGTGATAAGCATTAAGCATAGCAAAGTCATAGCAACATCAATCTCAGAACATAGTGGATACTAGGGATCAAAGCCCTAACAAATTGACTCGATTACATGATAAATCTCATCCAACCCATCACCGTCCAGCAAGCCTACGAAGGAATTACTCATGCCCGGTGGTGAGCATCATGAAATTGGTGATGGAGGATGGTTGATGATGACGACGGCGTCGAATCCCCCTCTCCGGAGCCCCGAACGGACTCCAGATCAGCCCTCCCGATGAAGAACAGGAGGTGGCGGCGGCTCCGTATCGTAAAACGCAATGAAACTTCTTCTCTTATTTTTTTTCTCAGGGAAAGAGAATTTATAGCATTGGAATTAGGTCAGACGGCCGCCTGTGGGGCCCACAAGGCATCAGGGCGCGCCCTAGGGGGGGTCGCGCCCTGTTGCCTTGTGGGCAACAGGTGGCCCCTCTTCTGTTGATTCTTGCGCCAATAATTTTTATATATTCCATAAAAATTCTCTAAAAAGTTTCGTCCAAATCCGAGAACTTTGATTTCTGCACAAAAACAACACCATGGTAGTTCTGCTGAAAACAGCGTCAGTCCGGGTTAGTTTCATTCAAATCATGCAAATTAGAGTCCAAAAGAAGAGCAAAAGTGTTTGGAAAAGTAGATACAATGGAGACGTATCAATGATCATGTATATAGGCATCACGTCCAAGACAAGTAGACCGACTCTTGCCTGCGTCTACTACTATTACTCCACCCATCGACCGCTATCTAGCTTGCATCTAGGGTATTAAGTATGAAACAGAGTAACGCCTTAAGCAAGATGACATGATGTAGACAAAGTAAACTCAAGAAATATGATTAAACCCCATCTTTTTATCCTTAATGGCAACAATACAAATACGTGTCATGTCCCTTTCTGTCACTGGGATTGAGCACCGCAAGATTGAACCCATCACAAAGCACCTCTCCCATTGCAAGATAAACCAATCTAGTTGGCCAAACAGCCTCGATAGATCGGAGAGAAATACAAAGCTATAATAATCATGCATAAAAGAGTTCAGAGAAGACTCAAATATTTCTCATGAATAATCTGATCATAAACTCACAATTCATCGGATCCCAACAAACACACCGCAAAAGAAGATTACATCGGATAGAACTCCAAGAACATCGAGGAGAACATGGTATTGAAGATCAAAGAGAGAGAAGAAGCCATCTAGCTACTAGCTATGGACCCGTATGTCTGTGGTAAACTACTCAGACATCATCGGAAGGGCAGCAAGGTTGATGTAGAAGCCCTCCGTGATCGATTCCCCCTCCGGCAGAGTACCGGAAAAGGCCTCCAGATGGGATCGCGGAAGAACAGAGGCTTGCGGCGGTGGAAAGGTTTTCTCTTCTGTCTCTCTGGTATATTGGGAATATTTTCGAATTTATATCACTAGAATTAGGCCAGGAGGGGCTATGAGGGGCCCACAAGCCTGGGGGGTGCGCCTACCCCCCTGGGCGTGCCCTCCAGGCTTGTCGCCTCCTCGTGGCTCCTCTCCCGAAGCTTCATGGGTCTCTTCTGGTCCAGAAAAAATTAATCCAAAGTTTTTTTCTCGTTTGTACTCTTTTTGATAATGATTTTCTGAAAAGGCAAAAACAAGCAAAAAACAGCAACTGGCACTGGGCACTGGGTTAATAGGTTAGTCCCAAAAAATGATATATAATGGCATATAATTGCATATAAAACATCCAAGATTGATACTATAATAGCATGTAATAATAAAAAATTATAGATACGTTGGAGACGTATCAAGCATCCCCAAGCTTAATTCCTACTTGTCCTCGAGTAGGTAAATGATAAAAATAGAATTTTTGATGTGGAATGCAACCTAACATGTTTCATCATGTAATCTTTCTCTTACGGTATGAATAATAAGATCCGAATGATTCAAAGCAATAGTCTATAGTTTGATATAAAGACATCAATACTCAGGCATACTAATAAACAATCATGTCTTTCAAAATAAAAATGCTAAAGAACATTATCCCTACAAAATCATATAATCCTTTCATGCTCCATCTTCTTAACACAAAATATTTATCATGCACTACCCAGATGACAAGCCGAGCAATTGGTTCATACTTTTTAACACGCTTCAGCTTTTTCAACCCCCACGCAATACATGAGCGCAAGCCATGGATATAACACTATGGGTGGAATAGAGTGTGGTGGTAGAGGTAAATAAGGGGAAGTAAAAAATAAGAAGATAGTCTCACATCAACGAGGCTAATCAACGGGCTATGGAGATGCCCATTGATACGTCTCCAACGTATCTATAATTTTTGATTGTTCCATGCTATTATAGTATCAATCTTGGATGTTTTATATACACTTTCAAGCAATTATATATCATTTTTTGGGACTAACCTATTAACTTAGTGCCCAGTGCCAGTTGCTGTTTTTTTGCCTGGTTTTAGTTTTTCAGAATATCAGTACGAAACGAAGTCCAAATGCCACGAAACCTTTTGGAGATTTTTTTTCTGGACATAAGAGACACTAGAAGCTTCGGGAGAGGGCCAGAAGATAGAGGAGGTGGCCATGAGCCACCAGGGCGCGCCCCAGGGGGGGTGGCGCACCCTGGTGCCTCGTGGGCCCACCTCTGCTCCGTTTGACCTAATTCCACCTCTATAAATACTCTAAAATCGGGAAACCAATAGGGGAGTCCACGAAATACTTTTTCCGCCACCGCAAGTCTCTGTTCTCGAGAGATCACATCTGGAGGCCTTTTCCGGCACTCTGCCGGAGGGGGATTCGATCACGGAGGGGCTCTCCATCAACCTTGCTGCCCTTCCGATGATACGTGAGTAGTTTACCACAGACCTTCGGGTCCATAGTTAGTAGCTAGATGGCTTCTTCTCTCTTTCTGATCTTCAATACAATGTTCTCCTCGATGTTCTTGGAGTTCTATCCGATGTAATCACTTTTTGCGGTGTGTTTGTTGGGATCCGATGAATTGTGAATTTATGATCAGATTATCCATGAATATTATTTGAGTTTTCTCTGAACTCTTTTATGCATGATTGTTATAGCTTCGTATTTCTCTCCGATCTATTAATTTGCTTTGGCCAACTAGATTGATTTATCTTGCAATGGGAGAGGTGCTTTGTAATGGGTTCGATCTTGCGGTGCTCAATCCCAGTGACAGAAAGGGACATGACACGTATGTATCGTTGCTATTAGGAGTAAAAAGATGGGGTTTATTCATGCGTGAGTTTACTTTGTCTACATCATGTCATCCTGCTTAAGGCGTTACTCCGTTCTTTATGAACTTAATACTCTAGATGCATGCTGGATAGCGGTCGATGTGTGGAGTAATAGTAGTAGATGCAGAATCGTTTTGGTCTACTTGTCTTGGACGTGATGCCTATATACATGATCATTGCCTTGTATATCGTCATGATTATTTGCTTTTCTATCAATTGCCCAACAGTAATTTGTTTACCCACCGTATGCTATTTTCAAGAGAGAAGCCTCTAGTGAAAACTATGGCCCCCGGGTCTACCTTTATCATATATTGAAAATCCCAAAAATACTTTGCTGCAATTTTACTTTATTTATTTTATTTTGTATTTTTGTTCGATCTATCTATCTATCACCATACAATTTAATCTTGCAATTAACCGCCAAGGGATTGACAACCCCTTGTTCGCGTTGGGTGCGAGGATTTGTTATTTTGTGTGCAGGTGCTGCTAATGAGTTGTTGCGTGATTCTCCTACTAGATTGATAACCTTGGTTTCATAACTGATGGAAATACTTATCTCTACTGTACTGCATCATCCCCTCCGCTTCGGGGAAATCCCAACGCAGCTCACAAGTAGCAGGAAGAATTTCTGGCGCCGTTGCTGGGGAGACATCATCAACATCTATCAAGTACCTACGCATAAACTTTCATCTCTTTGCATTTATTTTATTTGCCTTTGCCTCTCATTTTTATCTCCCCCACTTCTAAAAAAAAATTACAAAAATATTTTCCGTTTGCCTTTTTCTTGTTTGCTTCTTTGCTTGCTTGTTATCTTGTTTGCGTAGCCACGATGTCTCAACAAAATACAAAATTATGTGATTTTTTCCAATACTAATAATAATGATTTTATTAGTACTCCGATTGCTCCTCCTGCCGCTAGTGCAGAGACTTGTGATATTAATGCCGCTTTGTTAAATCTTGTTATGAAAGAACAATTTTCTGGTAGTCCTAATGAAGATGCTGCATCCCATCTTAACACTTTTGTAGAATTGTGTGATATGCAAAAGAAAAAAGATGTGGATAATGATATTGTGAAATTAAAATTGTTCCCGTTCTCATTGCGGGATCGTGCAAAAATTTGGTTTTCATCTTTGCCACGAAATAGTATCGATTCTTGGGATAGGTGTAAAGATGCTTTCATTACCAAGTTTTTTCCTCCCGCGAAAATTATTTCCTTTAGAAATCAAATTATAAATTTCAAGCAACTTGATCATGAACATGTTGCCCAATCTTGGGAAAGGATGAAATTAATTATAAAAAATTGCCCTACTCATGGTTTAAATTTGTGGATGATCATACAAAATTTTTATGCGGGATTAAACTTTGTTTCTAGAAATCTTTTAGATTCCGCCGCGGGTGGTACTTTTATTAAGATTAAATTGGGAGAAGCTACTAAATTGCTTGATAATATTATGGCAAATTATTCACAATGGCATACTGAAAGAGTTCCTACTAGTAAAAAAGTGAATTTTGTTGAAGAAATTAGTACTTTGAGTGATAAAGTTGATGTGCTTATGAAAATTGTTGCTAGCAAAAATACTTCTATTTATCCTAATGATGTGCCTTTATCCACCTTTATTGAGCAAAATAATGATCCCGTAGATGTGAATTTAGTCTCGCGAAGCAATTTTAATAGTAATGCTTATAGAGGTAATTTTAATCCTAGGCCATTTCCTGGAAATTCCTCTAATAATTATGGCAATCCCTATGGTAATTCTTATAATAATAATAGGATGCCCTCTGATCTTGAAAGTAATATTAAATAATTTATTAATGCTCAAAAAGTTTTCAACACTACGATAGAAGAGAAATTGAGTAAACTTGATGATATGTCTAGGAGCATTGATAGAATTATTCATGATGTGGAAAATCTTAAGACTAAAATTTTGCCTCCCAAAATTGATATTAATGAATCAATTAAAGCTTTATATGTCTCCATGGATGAGAGTAAGAAAAGAACCGCTATGCTAAAAGCTAAACAAGAATTTTTAGAAAAAGCGATTGCTCCCGGTTTCTATCGTAGTAATGATGAGGATATTAAAATGATTGGTGTTTCATCTATTGATTCATTGTTTAGCAATATAAAACTTGATGAAAAGGGGACTGAAGAAGAGTCAACTTTAGCTAGAGGGCGTCCCCATAATTCGGAGGGTGGAAATCTTGATAAAAAATTTGATAAAAGTGGGTTTGGAGAGGTAAAAACTTTAACTAGCGATGTGCCCACTCTCTTGGATTACAACAACTTTAATTATGATAGTTGCTATTTGATTGAATGTATTTCTTTGTTACAATCCATGCTAAATTCACCCAACGCTTATGAACAAAATAAGGCTTTTACTAAACACATTGTAGAAGCGACGATGAAAGCATTAGAAGAAAAGCTAGAACTAGAAATTTCAATTCCTAGAAAATTATATGATGAGTGGGAACCCACCATTAAAGTTAAAATTAAAAATTATGAGTGCAATGCTTTATGTGATTTGGGTGCTAGCGTTTCCACAATTCCAAAATCTCTATGTGATGTGCTAGGTTTTACCAATATAGATGAATGTTCTCTTAATTTGCATCTTGCGGATTCCACTATTAAAAAGCCATTGGGTAGAATAAATGATGTTATTATTCTTGCAAATAGAAATTATGTGCCCGTGGACTTTATTGTTCTTGACATTGAATGCAATCCTTCTTGCCCCATAATACTTGGTAGGCCTTTTCTTCGAACTACTGGTGCTATTATTGATATGAAAGAGGGTAATATAAGATTTAAGTTTCCACTAAAGAAAGGGATGGAACACTTCCCTAGGAAAAGAATTAAAGCACCTTATGAATCCATTATGAGGGCCACTTATGGAATCAACTTGAAAGATGACAACACTTGAAACTATGCATTATGCCTAGCTAGGGGCATAAAACAATAGCGCTTGTTGGGAGGCAACCCAATGAATAAAATAATTTTTTGCTTTTTTACTTATGTTCTTGTGTGTTTACATAATTATAGCCTCTATTATGATTGTTTTTATGTTTTAATTAGTGTTTGTGCCAAGTAAAGCCTTTGGGATGATTTGGAAGATAGTATAACTGATGCTGTTTGGAAAACAGAAAGTTTTGTGTCCAGTGCTGAAATTTTAATTCTGTACTGGTGCGTCAGAAAAATCTTAATTTTTTACACAGTATTGGTATATGAATTTCCCACGTTTTTCTAATTTTTCAGAATTTTTGTAGTTATATAAGTATGGATTTTAAATAGATCTTTACAGACTATTCTGTTTAAGACAGATTCTGTTTTTGTTGCATAGTTTGCTTATTTTGATGAATCTATGGATCGTATCGGGGGGTATGAGTCATGGAGAAGTTGGAGTACAGTAGCTTTATGCCAATATTAAATATGAATCAATTTACTACAGTACTTAAAGTTAAAGATTTGTTTGTTATACTAACGGATCTCACGAAGGTTTTGTTGAGTTTTGTGTGATTGAAGTTTTCAAGTTTTGGGTGAGATCACGATGGATGAAGGAATAAGGAGTGGCAAGAGCCTAAGCTTGGGGATGCCCAAGGCACCCCAAGGTAATATTCAAGGAAGACTCAAGTAACTTAGCTTGGGGATGCTCCGGAAGGCATCCCCTCTTTCTTCTACCAACTATAGGTAATTTTACTTGGAGCTATATTTTTATTCGTCACATATCATGAGTTTTGCTTGGAGCGTCTTGTATTATATGAGTCTTTGCTTTGTTTGCTTTTTTGTTTGTCACAATCAACTTTGCTGGACACACCTATTTGAGAGAGCCACACGTTTATCATGATTTGTTAGAATACTCTATGTGCTTCACTTGTATCTTTTGAGCTAGGCAGTTGCTCTAGTGCTTCACTTAAATATTTTTTAGCACGGCGGTGGCTATATTTTGAAGAAATATTTGAACTCTCATGCTTCACTTATATCATTTTGAGAGTTGATAAGGTTAAATTTTCAAGAAATATTTGCACTCTCATGCTTCACTTATATCTTTTTGAGAGTTGATAATAGTAATGGTAATTTGCACAAGATATGAATTTGGTCCCAAAGTGATGAATATTCAAGGGGGATATAATAAAAACTTTCATAAAAGATCATTGGATATGATAAGTTTGATTCCTTGCAATAGTTTTGCGATATGGAGATGATAATATGTGAGTCATGTTAGTGAGTAATTGTGATTTAGTAAGAATATTGGTGTTAAGGTTTGTGATTCCCTATGCATGCACATAAAGTAAATAGTTATGCAACGAAATTATATCCTACTTATGGTGCATTATTCAGTGTTAGTTATGTTCAATGCATGTTTATGACCGTTTTCGCTTTTTGGTTGGTCGCTTCTCAATCTATTTGCTAGCCTTCATTTGTACTAAGCGGGAATACTGCTTGTGCATCCAACTCCTTAAACCAAAGTTGTGCCAAATGAGTCCACCATACCTACCTATATGCGGTATTTCCATGTCGTTCCAAGTAAATTTGCATGTGCCAACTCTAATTTTTCAAAATAATTTTCCGTTTTGTGTGCCCGTACCGCTCATGAAGTGGCAGGGGATGGCCAATATTTTCCATGCTAGGTGTGTTATTCTCACGATGATTGTTTATTCACTTGTCATTGCATGAGAGAGTGGCAGGTAATAGGGATGCCCAGTCCCAAAATGAAAAAAATTAATATGATGATAATAATAAATTCCTTGGAAAGTGTTGGTATGGAAGGCACCCGTGGATACGTCTAGCCATGGATTGTGAAAGAATGGTGGAAAGGAAACAAACTTTATTTTCTGTTTGGGAACCGCCTATAATTTGTCTAGCATGGAAGATATTGGGAATTCTCGGTCGTTTTCATTGACAGGAAAAGCATGCCTCTCAAAATAATTTTATCTCTCTAATTTAAACCTTGAGCTCTGGCACCTGTGTAAATCTCTGCTTCCCTCTGCGAAGGGCCTATCTATTTACTTTTATGCAATTTTTATTTTTATTTTGAGTCTCCATCTTCTCTTACAAAGCACCAACTAGAGAGCACTATTGTCATACTTGTGCATTGTGTGTAGCTAATATTGAGTGTGTTTCATGAATGGATCAATGATTGAGCATAATGGGCTAGGGATAGCTTTCTTTAGCGTTGATATTTTGAAAGACATGGTTGCTTGTTAGTATGCTCGAGTATTTATGTCTTCATGTCAAATTATAGACTATTGCTTTGAATCATTCAAGTCCAAATGTCCATGCTACAAAAGAAAAGAGTATATGATGAATATGATAGGTAGCATTCCACATCAAAAATTCTGTTTTTCTCATTTACCTACTCGAGGATGAGCAGGAATTAAGCTTGGGGATGCTTGATACGTCTCCAACGTATCTATAATTTTTGATTGTTCCATGCTATTATAGTATCAATCTTGGATGTTTTATATACACTTTCAAGCAATTATATATCATTTTTGGGACTAACCTATTAACTTAGTGCCCAGTGCCAGTTGCTGTTTTTTGCCTGTTTTTGGTTTTTCAGAATATCAGTACCAAACGAAGTCCAAATGCCACGAAACTTTTTGGAGATTTTTTTTGGACATAAGAGACACTAGAAGCTTCGGGAGAGGGCCAGAAGATAGAGGAGGTGGCCACGAGCCACCAGGGTGCGCCCCTGGGGGGTGGCGCGCCCTGGTGCCTCGTGGGCCCACCTCTGCTCCGTTTGACCTAATTCCACCTCTATAAATACTCTAAAATCGGGAAACCAACAGGGGAGTCCATGAAATACTTTTTCCGCCGCCGCAAGTCTCTGTTCTCGAGAGATCCCATCTGGAGTCAAGCTGGCAATGGTTAACCGTTACCCGCATCCCCGTGGGTAATTACTCTATTAGGGGACGGGTATGCGCCAGCTTTAATGCCCACGGGGAAGCTAGTGGGTCAAATACCTTACCCAGCGCGCAAGACAGGGATGGGGATGGGATAGCATTACCCGTGCCCATTACCCGCCTTACCCATGAAGGCCTTACATGTGGGCTCTAAAATTAGTAGGCCCCATGTAATTCCCGCCCTTACCTACCCAAATTTCCACCCATCCCAGCCCTTTGGCCAAAAAGGCCTAAGAAATCCTTAACCTAGCCCCAACAGATTCTTTAGTGTGCTGAAATGCTTATTTTTTCTACTGAAATGCTATTGGAGGTTGTTGTTGATTTCATGTATGGGTTTCCCCACGGGGATAACAAACCCGACGGGGATGGGGATGGGCATATTTTTATCCCCGCGGACGGGTATGGGGACGGGGACGGGCATGGGAAGGCTGTCGCGGGGACGGGGATGGGAGTGTAATACCCGCCTGGGTAATCCCCATTGCCAGCCTGAATCTGGAGGCCTTTTCCGGCACTCTGCCGGAGGGGGATTCGATCACGGAGGGGCTCTCCATCAACCTTGCTGCCCTTTCGATGATGCATGAGTAGTTTACCACGGACCTTCGGGTCCATAGTTAGTAGCTAGATTGCTTCTTCTCTCTTTTTGATCTTCAATACAATGTTCTCCTCGATGTTCTTGGAGTTCTATCCGATGTAATCACTTTTTGCGGTGTGTTTGTTGGGATCCGATGAATTGTGAGTTTATGATCAGATTATCCATGAATATTATTTGAGTTTTCTCTGAACTCTTTTATGCATGATTGTTATAGCTTCGTATTTCTCTCCGATCTATTAATTTGGTTTGGCCAACTAGATTGATTTATCTTGCAATGGGAGAGGTGCTTTGTAATGGGTTCGATCTTGCGGTGCTCAATCCCAGTGACAGAAAGGGACATGACATGTATGTATCGTTGCTATTAAGGGTAAAAAGATGGGGTTTATTCATGCGTGAGTTTACTTTGTCTACATCATGTCATCTTGCTTACAGCGTTACTCCGTTCTTTATGAACTTAATACTCTAGATGCATGCTAGATAGCGGTCGATGTTTGGAGTAATAGTAGTAGATGCAGAATCGTTTTGGTCTACTTGTCTTGGACGTGATGCCTATATACATGATCATTGCCTTGGATATCATCATGATTATTTGCTTTTCTATCAATTGCCCAACAGTAATTTGTTTACCCACCGTATGCTATTTTCAAGAGAGAAGCCTCTAGTGAAAACTATGGCCCCCGGGTCTACCTTTATCATATATTGAAAATCCCAAAAACACCTTGCTGCAATTTTACTTTATTTATTTTATTTTGTATTTTTGTTCGATCTATCTATCTATCACCATACAGTTTAATCTTGCAATTAACCGCCAAGGGATTGACAACCCCTTGTTCGCGTTGGGTGCGAGGATTTGTTATTTTGTGTGTAGGTGCTGCTAACGAGTTGTTGCGTGATTCTCCTACTGGATTGATAACCTTGGTTTCATAACTGAGGGAAATACTTATCTCTACAGTACTGCATCATCCCCTCCTCTTCGGGGAAATCCCAACGCAGCTCACAAGTAGCACCCATCAATTGATGTCAATGTGAGGAGTAGGGATTGCCATGCAACGGATGCACTAAGAGCTATAAGTGTATGAAAGCTCAACATGAAAACTAAGTGGGTGTGCATCCAACTTGCTTGCTCATGAAGACCTCGGGCATTTGAGGAAGCCCATCATCAGAATATACAAGCCAAGTTCTATAACGAAAAATTCCCACTAGTATATGAAAGTGACAAAATAGGAGACTCTCTATATGAAAAAACAAGGTGCTACTCTGAAGCACAAGTGTGGAAAAAGGATAGTAACATTGCCCCTTCTCTCTTTTTCTCTCATTTTTTTTTTCGTGGGCTCTTTTTGGCCTCTTTTTTTTCGCCGGGAGTCTCATCCCGACTTGTGGGGGAATCATGGTCTCCATCATCCTTTCCTCACTTGGACAATGCTCTAATAATGATGATCATCACACTTTTATATACTTACAACTCAAAATTACAACTCGATACTAGAACAAATATGACTCTATATGAATGCCTCTGGCGGTGTACCAGGATGTGCAATGATACTAGCATAACATGTATAAAAATGATGAACAGTGGCTGAGCCACAAATACTATGTCAGCTATATGATCATGCAAAGCAATATGACAATGATGATGTGTGTCATAAAAACGGAACGGTGTAAGTTGCATGGCAATATATCTCGGAATGGCTATGGAAATGCCATGATAGGTAGGTATGGTGGCTGTTTTGAGGAAGATATAAGGAGGCTTATGTGTGATAGAGCGTATCATATCACGGGGTTTGGATGCACCGGCGAAGTTTGCACCAACTCTCAATGTGAGAATGGGCAATGCATGGTACCAAAGAGGCTAGCAAATTGCGGAAATGTGAGAGTGCGTATAATCCATGGACTCACATTAGTCATAAAGAACTCACATACTTATTGCAGAAGTTTATTAGGCCTCGAAGCAAAGTACTACTACGCATGCCCCTAGGGGGATAGATTGGTAGGAAAAGACCATCGCTCGTCCCCGACCGCCACTCATAAGGTAGACAATCAAGAATAAATCATGCTCCAACTTCCTAGCATAACGACGGATCATACGTGCATGCTTCGGGAATCACAAACCTTAACACCAATATTCTTACTAAACCACAATTATCTACTAGTAGCTCCCATATATTACCATCTTAATATCGCAAAACTATTGCAAGGAATCAAACTTATCATATTCAGTAATCTACATGAAAGTTTTTATTGTATCCCTCTTGAATACCTATCATATTAGGACCAAATTCATAACCCGTGCATATTACCATTGCTAATCATTAGACTCTCAAAAAGATATAAGTGAAGCATGAGTGTTCAACTATTTCTTTAAAATATAACCACCGCCGTGCTCTAAAAGATATAAGTGAAGCACTAGAGCAACTGCCTAGCTCAAAAGATATAAGTGAAGCACATAGAGTATTCTAAAAAATCATGAATAATGTGTGTCCCTCTCAAAAAGGTGTGTTCATCAAAGATGATTGTGACAAACTAAAAAGCAAACAAAAGCAAACAAACTATATCACAAGACGCTCCAAGTAAAACACATATCATGTGATGAATAAAAATATAGCTCCAAGTGAGTTACCGATAGATTGTAGACGAAAGAGGGGATGCCTTCTGGGGCATCCTCAAGCTTAGATGCTTGAGTCTTCTTATCCATCGTAGTCTCACCCAAAACTTGAGAACTTCAGCACACAAAACTCAACAGTAACCTCGTGAGATCCGTTAGTATAACAAGCAAATCTTAAACTTTAGGTACTGTTGTAAATTGATTCATATTTAATATTGGCATAATGCTACTGTACTCTAACTTCTCCATGACTCATACCCCCCCGATACGATCCATAGATTCATCAAAATAAGCAAACTATGCAACAAAAACAGAATCTGTCTAAAACAGAACAGTCTGTAAAGATCTATTTAGAAGCTATACTTCTGTAACTTCAAAAATTCTGAAAACTTAGGACAGCGTAAAAAATTCATATACCAATACTGTGTAATAATTTCAGATTTTTCTGACACTCCAGTACAGAATCAAAATTCCAGCACTGGACGCGAAACTTTTTGTTTTCCAAACAACATCAATTATACTATCATCTAAATCATCCCAAAGGCATTACTTGGCACAAACACTAATTAAAAGATAAAAACACAATCATAATAGAGGCTATAATTGTGTAAACACACAAGAACATAAAGTAAAATAAAAAATTTATTTTATTCATTGGGTTGCCTCCCAACAAGCGCTATTATTTTATGCCCCTAGCTAGGCATAATGCATAGTATCAACTGTTGTCATCCTTGGTTTTTGCTAATTTAGGTGGGTTGTTCTCGAACCCTGGAGGCTCTTTGCACTTCCCATTGCTTTCAGAGAATAAGGTAATTCTATTATCTAAAGTGTCTAACCTTTTGTTGCAAGTAGTGAGGAGATTATTCATGCGATTGAGATTGCCACTAACATTTTTAAGAGGCTCATTAGACTTTTGTAACTCAACCAATTGTTTTTGTATGTCTCCTAATTTTTCCAAAATTTGAATCCCTTCCTGGGTATAATTAGATCCTTTTTGCTAGGGTGGAGTTCCCACTATTCCATCTATTAATTCATAAGCAGTATTAGGATCACTATCAATGAAATTTCCTTTAGAAGCAAAGTCCAAGAGTTGTCTATTTGGCATAGTTAGCCCTACATAAAAATTTCGCAACAAAATTTTATATCCCCTTTTATGGTGCAAATACGATAAGATTCTATTATCCTATACCAAGCATCTTTTAAATTTTCTCCTTGTTTCTGTTTGAAGTAAAGGACTTCAAAATCCGGAGACAGAGGAGGGATGGTGACACTAGACATGATAACTAAACAAGCGAACGAAAATATTTTTTTGTTTTTGTAAAAAAAAATTAGAAGTGGAGGAGATGAAAACGAGAGGCAAATGCAAATAAAAAGGCAAATAAAATAAATGCAAGTGGATGATAGTTTGTGCGAAGGTACTTGGTAATTTTGATGATGTCTCCCCGGCAATGGCGCCAGAAATTCTTCCTGCTACTTGTAGACTACGTTGGTATTTCCCCGAAGAGGAGAGGATGATGTAGTATAGTAGAGATAAGTATTTCCCTCAATTAAGAACCAAGGTTATCAATCCAGTAGGAGAACCAAGCAAAATCCCGTTAAGCGCACCTCACACACAAAAGCAAACACTTGCACCCAACGCAAATAAGAGGGTTGTCAATCCTCTTAGCGGTTATTTGAAAGGATTAATTCTGATAGTGGTAGATAGATAAACTAAAATAATAAATAAAATAAAAGTAAATAAATTGCAGCAAGGTATTTTTGATTTTAATATATGATAAAAATAGACACGGGGGCCATAGTTTTCACTAGAGGCTTCTCTCTCGAACACATAGCATACGGTGGGTAAACAAATTACTGTTGGGCAATTGATAGAAAAGCAAATAATTATGACGGATTCATGGCAATGATCATGTATATAGGCATCACGTCCGAGACAAGTAGACCAACTCCTGCCTGCATCTACTTCTATTACTCCACCCATCGACCGCTATCCATCATGCATCTAGGGTATTAAGTATGAAACAGAGTAACGCCTTCAGCAAGATGACATGATGTAGACAAAGTAAACTCAAGCAATATGATTAAACCCCATCTTTTTATCCTTAATGGCAACAATACAAATACGTGTCATGTCCCTTTCTGTCACTGGGATTGAGCACCGCAAGATTGAACCCATCACAAAGCACCTCTCCCATTGCAAGATAAACCAATCTAGTTGGCCAAACCAAATCGATAGATCGGAGAGAAATACAAAGCTATAATAATCATGCATAAAAGAGTTCAGAGAAGACTCAAATATTTCTCATGAATAATCTGATCATAAACTCACAATTCATCGAATCCCAACAAACACACCGCAAAAGAAGATTACATCGGATAGAACTCCAAGAACATCGAGGAGAACATGGTATTGAAGATCAAAGAGAGAGAAGAAGCCATCTAGCTACTAGCTATGGACCCGTAGATCTATGGTAAACTACTCACACATCATCAGAAGGGCAGCAAGGTTGATGTAGAAGCCCTCCGTGATCGATTCCCCCTCCGGTAGAGTACCAAAAAAGGCCTCCATATGGGATCGCGGAAGAACAGAGGCTTGCTGCGGCGGAAAGGTTTTCTCTTCTGTCTCTCTGGTATATTAGGAATATTTTGGAATTTATAGCGCTGGAATTAGGTCAGGAGGGGCTACGAGGGGCCCACAAGCCTGGGGGGCGCGCCTACCCCCCTGGGCGCGCCCTCCAGGCTTGTTGCCTCCTCGTGGCTCTTCTGGTCTTCTCCCGAAGCTTCGTGGGTCTCTTCTGGTCCAGAAAAAATTAATCCAAAGTTTTTTTCTCATTTGGACTCTTTTTTATAATGATTTTTTGAAAAGGCAAAAACAAGCAAAAAACAGCAACTAGCACTGGGCACTGGGTTAGTAGGTTAGTCCCAAAAAAGATATATAATGGCATATACAACATCCAAGATTGATAATATAATAGCATGGAACAATCAAAAATTATAGATACGTTGGAGACGTATCAGCAACCCTTGGGGGCGGTCACCGGAACCCATACAAAATTGCTCAGGGCAATCTCCACAACTTAATTGGAGACCCGGACGCTTGCCCGGAGCTTTCCACCACAATGATTGAGTTCCGTGACACCACCAACCGTCTAGGGCGCCCAAGCACCCAAGAGTAATAGGCTACTCAAACTTCACTTCCACGTATCACCATGGAGAACTCAAACCTATGCACCAAATATAATGGCAAGGGCACACGGAGTGCCCAAGTCCTTCTCTCCCAAATCCCACCGAAGCAACTAATGCTAGGGAGGAATTTATGAGGAAGAACGAAGAAGAGAACACAAAGAACTCCAAGATCTAGATCCAAAGGGTTCCCCTCACTTAGAGGAGATATGGATTGGTGGAAATGTAGATCTAGATCTCCTCTCTCTTTTCCCTCAAGAAGGATCAAGAATCATTGGAGGGATTGAGAGATAGCAATCTCAAAGAAGGTCAACAATGGAGGGCAAACGCGAGCTTAAAGGATAGAAACAATTGGGGAAGAAGACCCCCTTTTATAGGTGGGGAAAAATCCAACCGTTATGCCTCAGCCCGCAGTAAAGCGGTACTATCGCTCCTAGGAGCAGTACTACCGCTTAAAGCGGCAGTTCTAGATGCAAAGTGGTAAGCATGTGAAATGCAGGAGCGGTAGAGTCGCCGGAGCAGTACTACCATCCCCCATCAACGGTACTACCACCTAGGTTACATAGAGAAGAGGAACAACGGTACAGGGAGGCGACAGGGCGGCTGTACCGCCCGAAGCGGTACTACCGCGGCTACTACCGCCCTAGTACCGGAAAAGCTGTGAGGGCAACAATAGCCTCAAAATAAGCAGTAGTAGCAGCGGTACTAGAATGCGGTAGTACCGCGTGGGTGGTACTACCACCTTACTACTGTGCTACTGCCGTGAATTAAGAGTAGGCCTACAGAAGGCTCAAAACAAGCGGTTGCGGGTGCGGTACTGGTCTACGGTAGTACCGTCAAGCGGTACTACCGTGGACCAGAGCGGTACTACCGCTTGAGTGCTAAAAACTTGCCCAAGCAAAACAGATGGATGTAGGTAAGACCAAAACTGCCATAACTTCTGCAAATGAACTCTGATTTTGACGAACTCAAGCTTGATAGAAAGCTAACAACAAGAGCTATCGAAACATGACTGAAAATCTTCAGAAGAGGCAAGGGAAGTATGCCTATGATATAGAGGTGTGAAACCTCCATGAGTGAAGAACTGGCAGAAACTCCAGCATCGAAAACACAATAGATGATGCATACGAAATCCATTTTCGATGGACTTGAGCTTGTCATGAAGATGACCACAAGCTCAAAACTCACAAATAGAAAAGCCAAACAAGAACCAAGAAAGATGATGCCAAGGATGCAAAGGTTTGAGCTCTCTATGAACCATACGATCAAGCTACTCACTCGAGAGCCCCCCTTGATAGTACGGCTATCGATCCTATAACCCGGTCTCCCAACTAACACCATAAGACCTTTGCCTTGCTCATAGTCCACTTGAGCTAGATGATGACGATCTTGTCCTACTCAAGTTGGACCACCTTTCTTGATTGCGCTGGCTCGATGAAGACTAGTAGATTGCTCCCCCATACTCTACTATGGGTGAGCCTCTCTTCGGCACATCTTCACATGTCCATTGTCACCGCAATGGACGACAAGCTTCAAGCATGTGATATTTTCGTGATGCTCCACTTGAACTTTCACACCGCAATCTTGATGACGATCACCACTTGATGTCATCCTCCATGGGTTATATGATATCTTCCTTTTAATGCACGCCCATGGAAACGTACCTAACCCCACAAAGAACTCTCACATAGACCATGGGTTAGTACACAAAGCGTAATGGACAAGTCTTACCATACCATGAGATCACTTGATCCCACTCGGTACATCTACTACGCTTTGTGTGTTGATCAACTTGAATCACTCTTTGTACTTAGTCTTGATCAACCTTGTATCTTTCGAACTCTCTTCATTAAGATGAGTCTTGAAGGTAAACATGAATGGTCAAGACATGCTTGCAATAGCCTCAACTCCCACATGACCAATCTTTGGATAATTCCTTGAATAGCACCTTGGTCAACACATAATATTCTTCTAATAACCTTGAAACCAACAAATGATCTTCAAGCAATGCCTATGGACAAACCCTTCAAATATAACCCAAGGTAACCATTAGTCCATAGGGATTGTCATCAATTATCAAAACCAAACATGGGGGCACCATGCTCTTTTAACAACTGGCGCAACTTTTGGGTTTACATCGAAGTGGATCCGCACGCCCAACTGGTGCTTCCTACTGAGCCAGCGATGACGGGTGGGGAGAAGATGGGAGAGTGTGGCTGAGGACGATGACCAACTGCTCACGATCACCACCAGAATTTTAGATACTTGGACTCTTGGTTTGACGATGACGATGGTGGTCGGGGATTATCACCGCCAGAGATTTGCGCCGCTACAGGAGCGTTGTTGCGTGGCGTGGATGTACACTCATGATGTAGATTTTGACCGGACGCAGGTCAGGCTAGGAGAGATCTCACGGCGGATGTGGTGGACGAGTTCATGATGCTCTTGCTAGGAAACAGCGCCGACTCCTCCTATCTTCCAAGGCTAGACCCCGCGCTCCGCGTCAGCGCCACCTGCGACGAGATCCGCGCGACCCTTCCTAAGTTCAACACTCAGGGCATCAAGCTGCGGGTTTGAGGCGAGCCTGGCCGCGGGCTAAGGATACTAGATCCAACGGCCACGAACCCGACGAGGATTGCATGGGAGAAGAGGGCTTAGAGCTCGTCCCCTCCAACAATCATATATATATATATATATATATATATATATATATATATATATATATATATATATATATAACCCGCAAGTATAGGTGATCATTTGTAGCCTTTTTCGATAAGTAAGAGTGTCGAACCCAATGAGGAGCTAAAGGTAGAATTTATATTCCCTTCAAGTTCTATCGACCACCGATACAACTCTACGCACACTAACGTTTGCTTTACCTAGAACAAGAATAAACTACTTTGTATGTGTAATGGGATAGGTTTTTAAGAGAAATAAGAATGTGAAAATAAAAGTTATGTGCTGTTTTAATAAAAGAACAATTAAGTTAGTACAGCGAGTGTGGAAAAGTGGTGTTAGGATTTGCGAAATTGTCCTAGGAAATCGATAACAAGATCGGTAATCATTATTGCAATTTTATATGAGGGAGAGACATGAGCTAACATACTTTTCGTACTTGGATCATATGAGCTTATGATTGGACCTCTAGCATGCACCCGCAACTACTAGAAATCATTAAGGTAAACCCAACCATAGCATTAAGTAACAAGTCCCCTTTACTCCCATACGCAACAACCTACTTACCTGAGTTTGTGTTTCTGTTGCTCATGCAACCCTGAGAGTAAGTAAATTATGAACATATTGCAACACCCTACAGCGGAAATCCCGCACGTGTGCGCGGCACGGAAGGCACCATAGGATAGCACCAAAATAAAACATGCAACTCAAACCAATCAAGATCATCAATCAACCCATAGGACAAGGATCTACTCAAACATCATAGGATGGCTACACATCATTGGATAATAATACATAGCATAAAGCACCATGCTCAAGTAGGGGGTACAACGGGTTGCGGGAGAGTGGACCGGTGAATATAGATGGGGGAAGGTGATGGTGATGACGAGGAAGAAGTTGTTGATGTAGCTCGCCGTCATGATGGTTCCCCCAATGGCGCTCCGGCGCCACCGGAAGAGAGGGGGAGTGAGTCCCTTCCTTCTTCTTCTTGCTTGGCCTCCCCCTAGATGGAAGGAGGGTTTCTCCTCTGGTCCTTGGCAGCCATGGCTCCCGGAGGGCAGGAGTCCCTCCGAGATTGGATCTCTCTCTCTATTTCTCTTCTGTTTCGCGTATGTTTTCGGAGCCCTTCACTGTTTCTTGTATTCCCAGAGATCCGTAACTCCGATTGGGCTGAAATTTTGAGGGGATTTTTCTCCGGAATTATCTTTCTTGCGGCGAAAGAAGGGCTCCAACCGACCTACGAGGTCCCCTCAAGACATCAGGGCGCACCCTGTTGTCTTGTGGGGCCCTCGGGCACCGCCTTATGTTGGTTCTTTTTCCAAAAAATCACATATATTCCAACAAAAATCTCCGTAAAATTTTATCGTGTTTGGACTTCGTTTGATATGGATTTTCTGCGAAACAAAAAACATGCAACAAATAGGAACTGACACTGGGCACTGGATCAATATGTTTGTCCTAGAAAATCATATAAATTGTTGCCAAAAGTATGTCTAATTAGTAAAATATTGGCATGAAACAATAAAAAATTATAGATACGACGGAGACGTATCAGCATCCCCAAGCTTAATTCCTACTCGTCCTTGAGTAGGTAAATGATAAAAAGATAATTTTTGATGTGGAATGCTACCTAATATAATCTTGGTCAAATAATCTAATCATGGCATGAATATTAGGATACGAGTGATTCAAGGAAATAGTCTATCACGTGATATAAAGACATCAATACTCAGGCATACTAACAAACAATCACGCCCTTCAAAATAAAGAATGCTAAAGAACACTATCCCTACAAAATCATATAGCTTAGCATGCTTAGTCTTCCTAGCATAAAGATATTAATCATGAACTACCCCGATGACAAGCTGAGTAATCAAATCATACTTTTTCTCGCTTCAGCTCTTTCAACCTTCACGCAATACTTGAGCGCGAGTCAAGGACTTGGCACTTTGGATGGCAAAGAGAATGATGATGGGGGTTCAAGAGAAGACAAAAAGTATAAGAAAATCTCACATCAACGCGGCTGATCGTTAGGCAATGGAGTGGCCTTACAATTGATGTTAATGTGAGGAGTAGGGATTGTCATGCAACGGATAACTAGAGCTATAAGTGTATGAAAGCTCCCTATGAAACTAAGTGGGTGTGCATCCAACTAGCTTTCTCATGAAGCTCTCGGGCATTTGAGGAAACCCGTCGTCAGAATATACAAGCCAAGTTCTATAATGTAAAATTCCCACTAGTATATGAAAGTGACAACTCATGGAGACTCTCTATATGAAGAACATGGTGCTACTTTGAAGCACAAGTGTGGTAAAAGGATAGTAGCATGCCCTTCTCTCTTTTTCTCTCATTTTTTTGTTTTCGCTGTTTTTTCTTTTTTTCTTTTTTATGGGTTCTTTTTAGCCTCTCTTTTTTAGAACAGTCTCATGGACCTCATCCCCATTTTTTCGAGGACTCATTAGTCTACATCATTCTTTTCCTCACTGGGGCAATGCTCTAATAATGATGATAATCACACTTTTATTTACTTACAACTTGATAAACTGAAAAAGATGACTACATATGAATGCCTCTGGCAGTGTACCAGGATGTGCAATGATCTAGCGTAACATATATATCAATGATGAACGGTGGCTTTGCCACAAATATCATGTCAGCTATATGATCATGCAAAGCAATATGACAATGAATGCTCAAGTCATGTAATGAATAGTAACAATGGAAGTTGCATGGCAATATATCTCAGAATGGCTAAGGAAATGCCATGATAGGTAGGTATGGTGGGTGTTTTGAGGCAGGATATAATGAGGCTTATGTGTGATAGAGCATATCATATCACGGGATTTGAATGCACCGGCAAAGTTTGCACCAAGTCTCGAGGCGAGAACAGGCAATGCACGACACCGAAGAGGCTAGCAAAATATGGATAGGTGGAAGTGCTTCAGTCCAAGAACATCACATTAGTCATAAAGAACTCAAATACTTTTTGCAAAAGTTTTATTAGCCCTCTAAGCAAAGCATGACCTTTCATACCCCTAGGGGGATAGATTGGGAGGAAAAAACCATTGCTCGTCCCCGACCGCCACTCATAAAGTAGACACTCAATAATAAATCATGCTCCAACTTCATCTCAAAACTAGAGGCTATACGTGCATGCTTCGGGAATCACAAACTTTAATATCGATATTTTTACTAAACCACAATCATCCACTAGTACACCCATATATTACCATCTTATAATATCGCAAAACTATTGCAAGGAATCGAACATATCATATTCAGTGATCTACAAGTTTTATGCAGAATTTTATGACTAACCATGTGAATGACCAATTCCTGTTAACTGTCTAAATAAATATAAGTGAAGCAGGAGAGTTTAATTCTACAAATAATGGTGTTCCCAATGTAGAGAAGCGAGCATCCAAACTTCAAAAGATATAAGTGAAGCACACGAAGCATTCTATAAAGCCATACTGAAAAGATATAAGTGAAGTGCAAAGAGCATTCTATAAATCAACCAAAGACTTTCTCATACCAGCATGGTGGCACACAACATTCCAAGAATTTACGCATATCATGTGAACAAAACAAAAACCGAGACATCCGATAATTGTCGAGGAAGAAAGATGGGATGCCTTCCAGGGCATCCCCAAGCTTAGACACTTGAGTCTCCTTGAACATTTAATTGGGGTGCCTTGAGCATCCCCAAGCTTGAACTCTTGCCTCTCCTTATTCTTCTCATATCGATGCCTCCTCGGTCTTCGAACACTTCATCCACACAAAACTTAGCCGAACTTTTATTAGAGGGGTTAGTACATATAAGATATAACATCAAATCCCATCATGTCTTGTTGTAAAAATATTGTATAATTATAATCCAAACATTACCTACTATATGCTATCACAATTCTAATGCTCCCACATCAATAAGGCTTGGCAATATTGCAAACGCAAGCAGATAAAGAAACTATAACAATAATCTGTGAAAACAGGACCGTCTGTAAAGATGCAGATGAAACATGTACTTCTGTAACTCCAAAATTCTGAAAAATAAGGAAGTAATAATTTTTTTTCATATTAGTACTATGTAAAAATTAAACAATTTTTTCACGTTCCAGTAAAGTATCAAAATTCAAACACCACAGAAAAAGTTTCCGTTTTTGCACAACACACACCAAACAAGCAATTTAAACACCCTAAAGATAAATCTTGGCACATTATTTTTTATAATACAATGGATTTGTACAAGGGGATAATTATTTTTGTTGAGAAGTTTCTGTAATTCAAGATTCACAAAGTTTCCATGGGCATGAACAGAGTTCAAGGATATCCTCCACTTCAACGGTGCTCATCTTTCTCACTTTCACTTTTCTTTTTGAAAAGTTTTAGGTTCCCCTCTATATTTTTTGTTTTAAAACTTTTTAAAAGCACAAAACAGAATAAAATGACTCTCTAAAACTTCCAGGTTGTCTCCCAGGCAGCGCTTTCTTTAAAGCCATTAAGCTAGGCATAACGTGCTCAAGTAATTGATCCACCCGAATCCCAAGGTATATCAAAGACAATTTTAATTAACAATGATTTATAATTTAGTAGTGAGCACAAAGCAACATGTATCATGTAACAACGGAGTCTAACTCTCTACCTATGCATCGACATGTCATAAAAGAACAATTCCTGAACACAAAGTAAAGGCCAATAATAGCATAAGTAGCTTCTTGCAATTTTATCGTATTGAAAACATAGAGAGGTAGAGATGTGGTTCCTCTCTCAAAATAATTGCAAGTAGGAGCAGCAAGCAAATGCATATTATATCCATCAAAATCATCATGTGTAGTGGAAGAACGCAACCCATCAATATAATCCTTAATAAGTGCAAACTTCTTTGATATAGTGTAGTTGGGAGAATTCAAAAAGATAATAGGACTATCGTGTGTGGGTGCAATAGCAACAATTTCATTCTTAACATAAGTAACTATAGCAAGTTCATCTCCATAAGCATCATTCATATTGGTATCATGGCCATAAGCATAGCAAGCATCAAGTTCACCAAAAAGGGATATTTCAAACGAATCCAAGGGATCATAGCAATCAACCTTTGGTAAGCACGAAGAGATATTAAACAATGTATGAGTTGAAGAGTTACTCTCATCAGAAGGTGGGCACGGGTGATCAATCCGCTCCTCCTCCTTTTGTTCTTCGCTCTCCTCCTCATCTTTTTCAGCTAATGAGCTCACGGTTTCATCAATTTCTTCTTCCGTAGATTCCTGCAAAATATTATTCTTTTCTTGGACAGCGGAGACTTTCTCAATAAATTCATTAATATCAGCATTGTATTTATAATTCTCATACAATATTTAGGTATAGCATAATTTTCAGATCTGTAAAGAGCATCATCACAATCTTCATACTTTTCAACCAAAGATTCAATTTCATAAGCACACCTAAAAGCAACAAATTCTTCTACTTGTTCCACATCATAGTAATCATATACACCATTAGCATAAGAAGCCAAGGTTTCATTATCATTAAATTCACATTGAAAGGGAACGTGTGGAGCCTTCATCTTAGAGCAACAAGTATAACCATATTTTAAGCACAAATTCCAAGCATACATACGCAACATTTTAATTTGATCCCATAAGTGTTTCCCTTTTTGAGACAAGCGATAATCCCTAAAGTATCTCCCATTATCAAGTTGAATGGAGATTTATTAGGTTATCATAGTAGTATTTAATATTTTCCACATAACCAGCATCGAGGGTTTTAGGAGGTTCCCCATCTCCATGAGTAGCAAGTAAAACTATTTTTTTGGTATTTCATGTTCCATATCCATAAATAAAGATATAAAACAACTTGGAACAGAAAATAAAATCTACTTCAAGATAAAGCCAACAAGCGCACACGAGAATATGCACCCCACGCTATAGCTCCGCGGCAATGGCGCCAGAAAAAGGTCTTGATAACCCACAAGTATAGGGGATCATTTGTAGCCTTTTTCGATAAGTAAGAGTGTCAAACCCAACGAGGAGCTAAAGGTAGAATTTATATTCCCATCAAGTTCTATCGACCACTGATACAACTCTATGCACACTAACGTTTGCTTTACCTAGAACAAGAATAAAACTACTTTGTAGGTGTAACGGGATAGGTTTTTAAGATAAATAAGAACATGGAAATAAAAGTTATGTACTGTTTTAATAAAAGAACAATTAAGTTAGTATAGTGAGTGTGGAAAAGTGGTGGTAGGATTTGTGAAATTGTCCTAGGCAATTGATAACAAGATCGGTAATCATTATTGCAATTTTATATGAGGGAGAGGCATGAGCTAACATACTTTCCGTACTTGGATCATATGAACTTACGATTGGACCTCTAGCAAGCATCCGCAACTACTAGAAATCATTAAGGTAAACCCAATCATAGCATTAAGTAACAAGTCCCCTTTACTCCCATACGCAAAAAACTACTTACCCGAGTTTGTGTTTCTGTCGCTCACGCAACCGTGACAGTAAGTAAATTATGAACATATTGCAACACCCTATGGCGGGAATCCCCCACGTGTGTGTGGCATAGAAGGCACCACATGACAACACCAAAATAAAACATGCAACTCAAACCAATCAAGATCATCAATCAACCCATAGGAAAAAAGGATCTACTCAAACATCATAGGATGGTACACATCATTGGATAATAATATATAACATAAAGCACCATGTTCAAGTAGGGGGTACAGCGGGTTGCGGGAGAATGGACCGCTGAATATAGATGGGGGAAGGTGATGGTGATGATGGCAACGAAGTTGTTGATGTAGATCGCCGTCACGATGGTTTCCCCGACGGCGCTCTGGTGCCACCAGAAGAGAGGGGGAGTGAGACCCCCTCCTTCTTCTTCTTCTTGCTTGGCCTCCCCCTAGATGGGATGAGAGTTCCCCTCTGGTCCTTGGCGGCCATGGCTCCCGGAGGGCAGGAGTCCCTCCGAGATTGGGTCTCTCTCTCTCTCTCTCTCTCTCTCTCTCTCTCTCTTTGTTTCTCTTCTGTTTCGCGTATGTTTTCGGAGCCCTTCACTATTTCTTATATTCCCGGAGATCCGTAATTCCGATTGGGCTGAAATTTTGAGGGGATTTTTCTCCAAAAAATATCTTTCTTGTGGTGAAAGAAGGGCTCCAACCGACCTACGAGGTGCCCACAAGACATCAGGGCTCGCCTGGGGGGTAGGGCACGGCCTGTTGTCTTGTGGGGTGAGGGTGTCCCGGACTAGGGGGTACTCGGGCTGCCGGCCCATCTCTCATAGGCCGGGCTGGTGGGCCGCCCTCTACTCGTTGATGGAAGGCCGGATTGTGGGCGACCCCGTGTATCAGAAGGAAACCTCTGAAGACTTGGCGTCTCCTCCAAGAAACAATTGGCATAACCGGCATGTTTGTCCCTTGATGGTAATCAACCATGTGTAACCCTAGGACCTCTTGGTGTCTATATAAACCAGAAGGCCTAGTCCGTAGAGGGAGAGATCCATTACCTAGGGTTTAGCCTAGTCGATCTCGAGGTAGATCAACTCTGTAACCTTCATACAATCACATCAATACAATCAAGCAGGACGTAGGGTATTACCTCCTCGAGAGGGCCCGAACCTGGGTAAATCGCTGTCTCTACGTTCCCTGTTACCATCGACTCCTTGACCCATAGTTCGGATCCCCTACCCGAGATCTGCCGGTTTTGGTACCGACATTGGTTCTTTCATTGAGAGTTCCGTCGTGGGTCGCCAAGGATCAATGGCTCGCCGTCCCCGAACAGCTCTTCGTCAATGGAATCTGCAGCGGGGACATCGTCATCCCTAGACAGCTCTTCTCTTCGGCGACGGAATCCACAGTGGGGACATCTTCGTCCCCGGACAGCTCTTCGCATTCGGCAGCATCGTGTTGCACGCCGATCCGACCGGTCACCTCGACCAGGTAGGTAGCTTAGCCTCCGGGCAGGAAATCAGGTTCGGCGGCCTTGAGTACATCGCCGATGCTCGAGGCGATCTGGTCTTTACTGGGTTCCCGGCCTTACCCAAGGAACCTACCAATCCCGAGGCTTTGACCTCGGATTCCTTCCCCTCCCCCGTCCCCGGGGCGGGCCTCAGTTCGGATCTGACCTTGAGTTTGGATCCAACCCCGGAGACGAAAAACCAAGGGTCACCCTTGGCTGAACACACTCCCGTTATCGGCAAGCCGGAGCCCAGCTCCGATGGCTGCCCAAACATAGAGCCGGTGGACCCCTCGATTTTAAGCGGGATGCTAGACCGGATCCAGATGATAAAAATCGCGGATGGCCCGTCCTCGGACCAGGAGCAGGTCGGACAGGATGCCAGCCGCGGGGAATTTTGCGTCCCACCCACCACCCACTTGGTAGCCAGTGTCGAAGACTTAACCGACATGCTGGACTACGCCTCCGAGGAGGCTGACGACATGGACGAGGACATTGACGTCCCGCCCTACACGGATACCTTCCTTGCCACTGCCAATACCGGAAAGTGGACCGCCACCTCCACCTATGACGTTTACATGGTTGACACCCCCATGAAGGATGGTGACACAACCAAGAAGTACGGCGACGATCCCACCGAAGAACCGCTCAGACGCCGACGACGGCGAGCTAGAGGGCGGGGAAAGGGCAAGGAAAACCACACAGACACGAACGGCACCGGAGATAACGAGACTCCAGACAACTTGGGGGAGCTCGGCGATAACACGCCCGAGCAGCGACCTGACGCCCCAGAAGGGCACGAGGACCAGGGTGACCCCGAGGACCTAGACGATTCCGAGGACAGCAATTACCTCCCTCCATCCGAAGAGGAAGATAGCCTCGGACCCGAAGACTTTCTCGTCCCCGAGGATCCCCTGGAACAAGAAAAATTCAAGCGGCAACTCATCGCCACTGCCCGAAGCTTGAAGATGAAACAACAACAGCTAAAGGCCGAACAGGATACGCTCAACGACAGATGGACGATGGTCTTAGCTGCCGAAGAAGGCCTCGACGATCAACGTCAGGGCCAATACAAGAGTTACCCACGGCGGCGCCTACTCCCAGAATTCGAGGATGAGGCCTTCGAGCCCATGCCTCCCAGACGAACCTATGCAAACCAGCCCGACCGCCCCCCTCGAGGACGAGATAGGCCGGCTGTGGAAACCGAGCTCCCACCCGCGCCCCCTCGAGGACGAGATCGAGCAGCCGGAGAAGCCGAATACCCACCCGCGCCCCCTCGATTACGAGATAGAGCGGCCGGAGAAGCCGAACTCCCACCCGTGCCCCCTCGAGGACGGGATAGGGCGGCCAGGGAAACCGAATACCCACTCGCGCCCTCTCACCGAGCAGGCAAAGACCCGGTTCAACCGGATGACCAATACGATCCGCGCCACGACCTGAACGCACGAGGGCTCCAGTCGAGGTCCATTTACGGATCCACAGGATACGCACCCGCCGGGCGGGATGGATACCAAACCTGGCGCGATAGAAACGATAGAGCTCGGGAGCAGCACCATGCCCGGATGATAACCGATCTCCGGCGCGACGTGGCCCGGGCCAGGGGCGCCGCACACCCAATGTGCTTCACAGACGAGGTGATGCAGCATCAGTTCCCCGAAGGGTTCAAACCCGTCAATATAGAATCCTACGATGGAACAACTGACCCGGCCGTATGGATTGAGGATTTTCTCCTCCACATTCACATGGCCCGAGGAGATGACCTCCACGCTATTAAGTACTTACCGTTGAAACTCAAGGGACCGGCAAGGCATTGGCTGAACAGCCTACCCGAGAACTCCATCGGAAGCTGGGAAGAGCTCGAGGATGCGTTCCGAGCTAACTTTCAAGGCACCTACGTCCGGCCACCAGACGCCGATGACCCGAGCCATGTTATTCACCAGCCCGGAGAATCAGCCCGGCAATTCTGGAACTGGTTCTTGACCAAGAAAAACCAGATCGTCGACTGCCCAGATGCCGAAGCAATCGCGGCATTCAAACACAGTATCCGGGACGAGTGGCTCGCCCGCCAGCTCGGCCATGACAAACCGAGAACAATGTCGGCCCTTACCTCCCTAATGACCCGCTTTTGTGCGGGTGAAGATAGTTGGTTGGCTCGTCTAAGCAACCACCCCGAAGACCCCGACACTTTAGAGGTCCGGGACGGGAACGGAAAACCTCGGCGCAATAGAAACAATAAGCGCCGGCACACAAACAACGGCGGTGAAGCCGATGACACAACGGTAAACGCCGGATTCAGCGGCTCGAAACCGGGACAGTGGAAAAAACCCTCTAAAGGGAACCGAGATGGCCCGTCTGCGCTGGATAGAATATTGGATAGGCCCTGCCAGATTCACGGCACCCCCGACAAGCTAGCTAACCACACCAACCGTAACTGTTGGGTAATTAAGTAGGCCGGCAAAGCCACAGCCGAAGAATAGGGCAAGGGCACCCGCAGCGAGGACGACGACGAACCTCGCGGGCCGATTAATGGAGGCCAAAAACAGTTCCCTCCAGAGGTCAAAACCGTGAACATGATCTATGTCACGCACATACCAAAGAAGGAGCGGAAACACGCGCTTCGGGATGTCTACGCCTTAGAGCCAGTAGCCCCGAAATTCAACCCATGGTCGGCTTGCCCGATCACTTACGACCGTCGAGACCATCCGACCAGTATACGTCATGGAGGAACGGCGGCTCTGGTGCTCGACCCCATCGTGGACGGCTTTCACCTCACTAGAGTCCTTATGGACGGAGGTAGTAGCCTCAATCTGATTTACGCAGATACCGTGAAGAAAATGGGGATTGACCCGTCAAGAATCAAACCCAGCAACACCACCTTTAAAGGTGTAATCCCAGGTGTCGAGGCACGCTGCTCGGGATCTGTGACATTGGAAGTCGTCTTCGGCTCGCCCGACAACTTCCGCAACGAGGACTTGATCTTCGATATTGTCCCTTTCCGCAGTGGTTACCACGCACTCCTCGGCCGGACTGCATTCGCCCGCTTCAACGCCGTCCCGCACTATGCATACCTGAAGCTCAAGATGCCAGGACCGAAGGGCGTTATTACCATCAACGGTAATACCGAGCACTCGCTCCGAACAGAGGAACACACGGCGGCTCTAGCCACCGAAGTCCAAGCCGCCGAAGAAGCGTCTCAAGCACAGTCTACTGCCAAGCCACTGGATGCACGTAAACGCTCCCGAGCTGCACCCTTCGTTCAGGAGCACTCCCACGCTCACCCCAAATAGGGGCACGCGCCCCACAGCACGGCCCACCTAGTTGCGAAGTACGTGCCTCGAGTGCACAATTTCGCACTCAAAATTCCATGGGCAGTTGTGGGGAAACATGACATAAAGACCAGGAGTCTAGCTCAACCGACCGATGGCCTACATATCAAACATCGACAACGGGCACCGTCTAGGGCCCGATCAGCGTCAAACTGATATACCACGGCGACTTCTCAAACCCTTTTTTTAAAGGGCTCGTCCGCCAAAGATTACTACTTCCGCCGAACACACGGTGGATAGCTTCGCTTCCGTGGAAGCCTCTTGAAGAGCAAAGGCGCAGACGTGCAGCAGGGCGTAGTAGGGACGTCAAACTACTCATAAAGGCCCTGTGTAAACCTTTACTCTCAATATATTCATTTCTTCAAAAGTATCTATTAAAGTTACTTCGGCAATCCGGATTGTACGGTTGGACGTCACACATTCAAAGGAAATAAAGACCACTTTATTATGGTATACTCGTGCAGTCATTCACATTGCATATTCCTTTCCGCCTTTTCAGCCGAAGTAAACTATCACGATACATCCTTTTCCAACCGGTTAATAGACCGGGGGCTCGAACATAGATCTTGCCTTAAACTTTATCCCGGCACGTATTTTTATTTTATGTGCTCGGCGTCACGGATATTGCATTATATGAATCAGTTCCGAATTGCGTCTTTGGTCAATAGTTGGGTTGCCCGGCTCCTATGTTTACCCTCTTACGTTCCGCACTGTTCGGCTAAGAGGGTAAAGGGAGAACCACTGTGATTGTACTTCTAGCTGGCCTGGTTAAGTACCTCAGTGCAGAAAGCCGAAAACTGACTGTCCCAATAAGCGAGAACTGGTCGGTGATCCGATGACTGGTGTTAACCTAAGATCGTTGGAGGTTAGTCCATGTTACACGAAGGGTTCTCTGTTACAGAAACCATGTGATCAACCGCGGCTTGTCTGAATATCACAAACACCGGGGGCTCGTCACCGGCCCCCATCGTCAAGCTCCTCTGGCTAAGTGAAAGCACTAAAACCGCATAGTCTGATTGCCTGGTTTTCCGTCCATACAACCGCCTCCGGGCACCGAGACGTCGGCTAAGGGTTTACGTATTACGAGAAAACACCCCATGCAATATTTGCAAGGGGGCTGAAGCGGACGATCGGTAACTTTCAGATTACAAACGGCCGCACAGGAGTCAAAATTAACATAAGCGGGCATCCTTGTTCTCAGCCGAACAATTTGCATTCAAACAAAAGTTTCAACTCCTTGGTTACAAGGAAGCTACATCTACTCATAGATTACATCTTTCGAACACTGGGCCTCTACTGCCCGAGCACCGTCCATTACGACGGGAAAGTACTGCTCGGGACGCCTATGCTCCTTCCCTGGCGGCGGAGGTCCGGTGGCCATCTCGGCTGGCTTTATCTTCGGCCAATGTACCATTGTCTTGCCGAAGGCCATCCGAGCGCCCTTGATGCATGCGGAGCGCTTCCAGGCGTCGACCCGAGAAGGGGCGCCGTACAGCCTCTGCACCAGACCGAAGTAGCTGCTCGGCAGCGGCTCCGACGGCCATAGCTTGACGCAGAGGTCCTTCATTACCGGCTCCGCCATCCGATGCAGCTCCATCAGCTGCTTCATATGGTTGTTGAGGAGGGGAGGGTGTTCGGGCACTTGAAATTGCGCCCAGAAAAGCCTCTGCTCGGCCCAACCCTCCTGGCCGGCGAAGAACCTCGCCGCATCAGCCGCACTCTTCGGGAGGTCCGCAAAGGCGCCTGCGGAACGCCATACCCGCGTGAGCAACGCGAACTATTACCTCCAAAGACACTTTGTAGCAAGTACGGCTTACCGTCCGCAATAAGCCTGACTTGGCGGAGCTCATCTTGGTAGCCGCGCGCCTCTGTTCGCGCTTCCGTAGCCACCGCCGCCAACGAGGTCAGCTCGCTGGCCTGCTCCTTATTCTTCTGCTCGAGGGCCTCACACCTTGTGACTGTTGGAAATATGCCCTAGAGGCAATAATAAATTGGTTATTATTATATTTCCTTGTTCATGATAATCGTTTATTATCCATGCTATAATTGTATTGATTGGAAACTCAAATACATGTGTGGGTACATAGACAACACTGTGTCCCTAGTAAGCCTCTAGTTGACTAGCTCGTTGATCAAAGATGGTTAAGGTTTCCTAGCCATTGACATGAGATGTCATTTGATAACGGGATCACATCATTAGGAGAATGATGTGATGGACAAGACCCAAACTGTAAACGTAGCATTTGATCGTGTCAGTTTATTGCTATTGTTTTCTGCATGTCAAGTATCTGTTCCTTTGACCATGAGATCATGCAACTCACTAACACCGGAGGAATACCTTGTGTGTATCAAACGTCGCAACGTAACTGGGTGACTATAAAGGTGCTCTACAGGTATCTCCGAGGGTGTCTGTTGGGTTGGCATGGATCAAGACTGGGATTTGTTACTCCGTATGACGGAGAGGTATCTCAGGGCCCACTCGGTAATACAACATCACAATGAGCCTTGCAAGCAATGTGACTAAAGTGTTAGCCACGAGATCTTGTATTACGGAACGAGTAAAGAGACTTGCCGGTAACGAGATTGAACTAGGTATAGTGATACCGACGATCGAATCTCGGGCAAGTAACATACCGAAGAACAAAGGGAACAGCATACGGGATTAACTGAATCCTTGACATAGAGGTTCGACCGATAAAGATCTTCGTAGAATATGTAGGAGCCAATATGGGCATCCAGGTCCCGCTATTGGTTATTGGCCGTAGAGGTGTCTCGGTCATGTCTACATAGTTCTCGAACCCGCAGGGTCTACACACTTAACGTTTGGTGACGATTAGTATAATTGAGTTATTATGTTGGTGACCGAAAGTTGTTCGGAGTCTCGGATAAGATCCCGGACATGACGAGGATCTCCGGAATAGTCCGGAGGTAAAGATTGATATATGTGATAATAGTGTTTTGATCTCTGGAAGGGTTCCGGAGTTCACCGGAAGGGATTCCGGATGTTTACCGAAGTGTTCGGGTGCAGCAACACTTTATATGAGCCAAAGGGATAAAGCCCACAAGGTGTTGGAAAGTGCAAAAGTAGTTTTGCTGCCGCGTAAGCGGTACTACCGCTTGGTGAAGCGGTACTACCGCCCGAGCGGTACTACCGCTTGTGTGAAGCGGTACTACCGCCCAAGCGGTACTACCGCTTGTGTGAAGCGGTACTACCGCTTGTGCGCGGCTGTGCACGGTTCGGCAGGGATCCGAGTTGGACTCTTTCCCTGCGGGCCAAACCGACCTTGTGCGGGCAAAACCGACCCGGAGGAGGCTTTTACTCCAAGTTTAGACCCCAAGGCTCAACATATAAATAGAGGGGCAGGGCTAGCACACGATATACATCAAGATTTCCCCAAGCCGTGTGCGGCAACCCTAACCCTCTAGTTCCTCCGTCATAATCTCCGTAGCGCTTGGCGAAGCCCTGCAGAGATTGTTCCTCACCACCATCACCACGCCGTCGTGCTGCTGGAACTCAACCACTACTTCACCATCGCTCGCTGGATCGAGGAGGTGAAGGCGTCATCAAGCCGTACGTGTGTTGAACGCGGAGGTGCCGTCCGTTCGGCACTAGATCGGAAGGATCGTGATTGGATCGCGGGACGCTCGGCGATTTGGATCGCGAAGACGTTCGACTACATCAACCGCGTTTATTAACGCTTCCGCTTAGCGATCTACAAGGGTATGTAGATTCACTCTCCCTCTCGTAGATGCTCATCACCATGGATAGATCTTATGTGTGCGTAGGAAAATTTTTGTTTCCCATGCAACGTTCCCCAACAGTGGCATCATGAGCTAGGTCTATGCGTAGATGAGATCTCGAGTAGAACACAAACGAGTTGTGGGCGTGGGTGTATACATATTGCTTGCCGTTACTAGTTGATATTTGATTCGGCGGTACTGTGAGATGAAGCGGCCCGGACCGACATTACGCGTACACTTACGCGAGACAGGTTCCTTCAACTAACATGTAACTTCGTTGCATAAAGATGGCTAGCGGGTGTCTGTCTCTCTCACTTTAGTTGAATCGATTTCAATGAAGAGGGTTCTTTTAGAAGATCAAAAAGCAATCACTACACCACGTTGTGGTTTTGCGTAGGTAAGAACGGTTCTTGCAAACCCGTAGCAGCCACGTAAAATTTGCAACAACAATTAGAGGACGTCTAACTTGTTTTTGCAGGGTATGATGTGATATGATATGGCCAATTACATGATGAGATATATGTGATGTATGAGATGATCATGTTTTGTATAGAATATCACGACTTGCATGTCGATGAGTACGGCAACTGGCAGGAGCCATAGAGTTGTCTTTAATTATTGTATGACCTGCGTGTCAATCATTAAGCGCTATGTAATGCTTTACTTTATCGCTAAACGTTAGCTATAGTCGTGGAAGCAACAGTCGGCGCGACAACCTTATGGCGACACGTTGATGGAGATCAAGATGATGGAGATCATGGTGTCATGCCGGTGACGATGGAGATCATGCCGGTGCTTTGGAGATGGAGATCAAAAGCACAAGTTCATGGCCATATCATGTCACTTATGATTTGCATGTGATGTTAATCCTTTTATGCATCTTATTTTGCTTAGGACGACGGTAGCATTATAAGGTGATCCCTCACTTAAATTTCAAGATAAATTGTGTTCTCCCCAAGTGTGCACCGTTGCGAAAGTTCGTCGTTTCGAGACACGCCGTGATGATCGGGTGTGATAGACTCTACGTTCGCATACAACGGGTGTAAGCCATGTTACACGTGCGGAACACTCGGGTTAAACTTGACGAGCCTAGCATGTACAGACATGGCCTCGGAACACAAGAGACCGAAAGGTCGAACATGAGTCATATAGTAGATATGATCAACATGAAGATGTTCACCATTGAAACCACCTCAACTCACGTGATGATCGGACTTGAGTTGGTGGATTTGGATCATGTTACACTCGAATGATCGGAGGGATGTCAATTTGAGTGGGAGTTTTTTAAAATATGATTAACTAAACTCATTATCTAAGAACAATAGTCTAAGTTGTCTTTGCTATATTTATGTTGTAGATCATGGCTCGCGCAGTAGCACCCCTGAATTTTAATGCGTTCCTAGAGAAAGCTAAGTTGAAAGATGATGGAAGTAACTTTGTGGACTGGGCCCGTAATCTAAGGATTATCCTTACGGCTTCCCAGAAGGCTTATGTCCTTGATGCACCGCTTGGTGATCCACCCGCTCCAGTTGAGTCTCTAGACGTTGTGAACGCCTGGCAGGCTCGTTCTGATGATTACTCAATAGTTCAATGTGCAATGTTGTATGGCTTAGAACCGGGACTTCAAAGACGTTTTGAACGTCATGGAGCATATGAGATGTTCCAGGAGTTGAAGTTTATCTTTCAGAAGAATGCCCGGATCGAGAGATATGAGATCTCCGATAAGTTCTATGCTTGCAAGATGGAGGAGAACGGGTCTATCAGTGATCACGTGCTCAGAATGTCTGGGTACTCCACCCGTCTGGCTGAGTTAGGGATGCCCCTTCCGCCAGAGGCTATCACTGACAGAGTTCTTCAATCATTGCCGCCTAGCTACAAGAGCTTCGTGTTGAACTATAACATGCACGGGATGAACAAGTCAGTCGCCGAGCTGTTTGCGATGCTGAAAGTCACTGAGTCTGAAATTCAGAAGGAGCATCAAGTGTTGATGGTCAATAAAACCACTAGTTTCAAGAAAAATGGCAAGGGTAAGAAGGGTAACTCTAAGAAGAGTGGCAAAGCAGTTGCTCCTCTCGTGAAGAAACCCAAGGCTGGACCCAAACCAGAAACTGAGTGTTTTCATTGCAAGGGAACTGGACACTGGAAGCGGAACTGCCCCAAGTATTTGGCTAACAAGAAGGCGGCCAACAACAAACAAGGTATATATGATATACATGTTATTGATGTGTACCTTACCAACTCTCGTTGTAGTGCCTGGGTATTTGATACCGGTGCGGTTGCTCATATTTGCAACTCAAAACAGGAACTGCGGAATAGACGGAGGCTGGCAAAGGACGAAGTGACGATGCGCGTGGGAAATGGTTCCAAGGTTGATGTGATCGCCGTCGGCACGCTCGCTCTTCGATTACCGTCGGGATTAGTGATGAACCTAAATAAGTGTTATTTGGTGCCTGCGTTAAGCATGAACATTATATCTGGATCTTGTTTATTGCGAGACGGTTACTCATTTAAATCAGAGAATAATGGTTGTTCTATTTATATGAGTAATATCTTTTATGGTCATGCACCCAATGTGAGGGGTTTATTCTTATTGAATCTCGATAGTAATAATACACATGTTCATAACATTGATGCCAAAAGATGTAGAATTGATAATGATAATACCACTTTCTTGTGGCACTGCCGTTTAGGTCATATTGGCGTAAAACGCATGAGGAAGCTCCATGCTGATGGACTTTTGGAGTCACTTGATTTTGAATCACTTGACACATGTGAGCCATGCCTCATGGGCAAGATGACTAAAACGCCGTTCTCTGGAATAATGGAACGGGCAAGTGACTTATTGGAAATCATACATACTGATGTGTGCGGTCCAATGAGTACTGAGGCGCGCGGTGGTTATCGTTACTTTCTCACCTTCACTGATGACTTAAGTAGATATGGGTATATTTACTTAATGAAACACAAGTCTGAAACATTTGAAAAGTTCAAACAATTTCAGAGTGAAGTTGAGAATCATCGTAACAAGAAGATTAAATTCCTACGATCTGATCGAGGAGGAGAATATCTGAGTTATGAGTTTGGCAGTCACTTAAGACAGTGTGGAATTGTTTCACAATTAACACCGCCTGGAACACCACAGCGTAATGGTGTGTCCGAACGTCGTAATCGAACCTTATTGGATATGGTGCGATCTATGATGTCTCTTGCCGATTTGCCACTATCGTTTTGGGGTTATGCATTAGAGACAGCTGCATTCACTTTAAATAGGGCACCATCGAAATCCGTTGAGACGACGCCATATGAACTTTGGTTTGGCAAGAAGCCAAAACTGTCGTTTCTTAAAGTTTGGGGATGTGATGCTTATGTCAAAAAGCTTCAGCCTGAAAAGCTGGAACCCAAAGCGGAGAAATGCGTCTTCATAGGATACCCAAAAGAGACAGTTGGGTATACCTTCTATCTCAGATCCGAAGGCAAAATGTTTGTCGCTAAAAACGGAACATTTCTTGAGAAAGAGTTTCTCTCGAAAGAATTGAGTGGGAGGAAGATAGAACTTGATGAGGTTGTTGAACCTTTACTTCAACCTGAGAGTAGCGCAGCGCAGAAAGTTGTTTCTGTGGAGCCTACATTAGCTGAAGAGGAAGTTAATGATGATGATCATGAAGCTTTGGATCAAGTTGCTATCGAACCTCGTAGGTCGACAAGGACGCGTACTGCTCCCGAGTGGTACGGCAACCCTGTCTTAGAGGTCATGTTGTTAGACAACGATGAACCTACGAGCTATGGAGAAGCGATGATGGGCCCGGATTCCGAGAAGTGGTTAGAGGCCATGAAATCCGAGATGGGATCCATGTATGAAAACAAAGTATGGACTTTGGAAGTATTACCTGAAGGGCGTAAGGCCATTCAGAACAAATGGATCTTTAAGAGGAAGACGGACGCGGACGGTAATGTCACCGTCTATAAAGCTCGACTTGTGGCAAAGGGTTTTTCACAAGTTCAAGGAGTTGACTACGATGAGACCTTCTCACCCGTAGCGATGCTTAAGTCCGTCAGAATCATGTTAGCAATAGCTGCCTTTTTCGATTATGAAATTTGGCAGATGGATGTCAAAACAGCGTTCCTTAACGGTTACCTTAAGGAAGAGTTGTATATGATGCAACCAGAAGGTTTTGTCGATCCAGAGAATGCTGACAAAGTTTGCAAACTCCAGCGATCCATTTATGGACTGGTGCAAGCATCTCGGAGTTGGAATCTTCGTTTTGATGATGTGATCAAAGCGTTCGAGTTTATACAAGTTTACGGAGAAGCTTGTATTTACAAGAAAGTGAGTGGGAGCTCTATAGCGTTTCTAATATTATATGTGGATGACATATTGCTGATTGGAAACAATATAGAAATGCTGGAAAGCGTAAAGGAATATTTGAACAAGAGTTTTTTCAATGAAGGACCTAGGAGAAGCTGCTTTCATATTAGGCATCAAGATCTATAGAGATAGATCAAGACGTTTAATAGGACTTTCACAAAGCACATACCTTGATAAGATTTTGAAGAAGTTCAAAATGGATCAGTCCAAGAAGGGGTTCTTGCCTGTTTTGCAAGGTGTGAAGTTGAGTAAGACTCAATGCCCAGTGACTGCAGAAGATAGAGAAAAGATGAGTGTCATCCCCTATGCTTCAGCCATAGGCTCTATCATGTATGCAATGCTGTGCACAAGACCCGATGTCAGCCTTGCCATAAGTATGGTCGGAAGGTTTCAAGGTGATCCAGGAATGGAACACTGGACGGCGGTCAAGAATATCCTGAAGTACCTGAAAAGGACTAAGGACATGTTTCTCGTTTATGGAGGTGATCAAGAGCTCGTCGTAAAGGGTTACGTCGATGCAAGCTTTGACACTGATCCGGATGACTCTAAGTCGCAAACCGGATACGTATTTATTCTTAATGGGGGTGCGGTTAGCTGGTGCAGTTCCAAGCAAAGCGTGGTAGCTGATTCTACATGCGAAGCGGAGTACATCGCAGCCTCGGAGGCGGCGAAGGAAGGTGTCTGGATGAAGGAGTTCATGACAGATCTTGGAGTAGTGCCTAGTGCACTTGACCCAATGACTCTGTTTTGTGATAATACTGGTGCTATTGCTCTAGCCAAGGAACCAAGATTTCACAAGAGGACCAGACACATAAAGCAACGTTTCAATTCCATCCGCGATTACATCAAGGAGGACGACATAAATATTTGCAAAGTACACACGGATCTAAATGTTGCAGATCCGATGACTAAACCTCTTCCAAAGGCTAAACATGAACAACACCAGAACTGCATGGGTGTTCGATTCATTACAATGTAAATCACATAGTGATGTGAACTAGATTATTGACTCTAGTGCAAGTGGGAGACTGTTGGAAATATGCCCTAGAGGCAATAATAAATTGGTTATTATTATATTTCCTTGTTCATGATAATCGTTTATTATCCATGCTATAATTGTATTGATTGGAAACTCAAATACATGTGTGGGTACATAGACAACACTGTGTCCCTAGTAAGCCTCTAGTTGACTAGCTCGTTGATCAAAGATGGTTAAGGTTTCCTAGCCATTGACATGAGATGTCATTTGATAACGGGATCACATCATTAGGAGAATGATGTGATGGACAAGACCCAAACTGTAAACGTAGCATTTGATCGTGTCAGTTTATTGCTATTGTTTTCTGCATGTCAAGTATCTGTTCCTTTGACCATGAGATCATGCAACTCACTAACACCGGAGGAATACCTTGTGTGTATCAAACGTCGCAACGTAACTGGGTGACTATAAAGGTGCTCTACAGGTATCTCCGAGGGTGTCTGTTGGGTTGGCATGGATCAAGACTGGGATTTGTTACTCCGTATGACGGAGAGGTATCTCAGGGCCCACTCGGTAATACAACATCACAATGAGCCTTGCAAGCAATGTGACTAAAGTGTTAGCCACGAGATCTTGTATTACGGAACGAGTAAAGAGACTTGCCGGTAACGAGATTGAACTAGGTATAGTGATACCGACGATCGAATCTCGGGCAAGTAACATACCGAAGAACAAAGGGAACAGCATACGGGATTAACTGAATCCTTGACATAGAGGTTCGACCGATAAAGATCTTCGTAGAATATGTAGGAGCCAATATGGGCATCCAGGTCCCGCTATTGGTTATTGGCCGTAGAGGTGTCTCGGTCATGTCTACATAGTTCTCGAACCCGCAGGGTCTACACACTTAACGTTTGGTGACGATTAGTATAATTGAGTTATTATGTTGGTGACCGAAAGTTGTTCGGAGTCTCGGATAAGATCCCGGACATGACGAGGATCTCCGGAATAGTCCGGAGGTAAAGATTGATATATGTGATAATAGTGTTTTGATCTCTAGAAGGGTTCCGGAGTTCACCGGAAGGGATTCCGGATGTTTACCGAAGTGTTCGGGTGCAGCAACACTTTATATGAGCCAAAGGGATAAAGCCCACAAGGTGTTGGAAAGTGCAAAAGTAGTTTTGCTGCCGCGTAAGCGGTACTACCGCTTGGTGAAGCGGTACTACCGCCCGAGCGGTACTACCGCTTGTGTGAAGCGGTACTACCGCCCAAGCGGTACTACCGCTTGTGTGAAGCGGTACTACCGCTTGTGCGCGGCTGTGCACGGTTCGGCAGGGATCCGAGTTGGACTCTTTCCCTGCGGGCCAAACCGACCTTGTGCGGGCAAAACCGACCCGGAGGAGGCTTTTACTCCAAGTTTAGACCCCAAGGCTCAACATATAAATAGAGGGGCAGGGCTAGCACACGATATACATCAAGATTTCCCCAAGCCGTGTGCGGCAACCCTAACCCTCTAGTTCCTCCGTCATAATCTCCGTAGCGCTTGGCGAAGCCCTGCAGAGATTGTTCCTCACCACCATCACCACGCCGTCGTGCTGCTGGAACTCAACCACTACTTCACCATCGCTCGCTGGATCGAGGAGGTGAAGGCGTCATCAAGCCGTACGTGTGTTGAACGCGGAGGTGCCGTCCGTTCGGCACTAGATCGGAAGGATCGTGATTGGATCGCGGGACGCTCGGCGATTTGGATCGCGAAGACGTTCGACTACATCAACCGCGTTTATTAACGCTTCCGCTTAGCGATCTACAAGGGTATGTAGATTCACTCTCCCTCTCGTAGATGCTCATCACCATGGATAGATCTTATGTGTGCGTAGGAAAATTTTTGTTTCCCATGCAACGTTCCCCAACAGTGACTGCATCCCCGAGCTCTTGCTGCACTTCCAGCACCCTGGCCTCGTGCTTCTCACTAGCGGTTCTCACCGCCGCCAGCTCGGCTGCCGACTTTTGCGCCGCCGCATCCAACTGAGCTGTCCTTAGTGCGGCCTTGAGGCTTTCGACCTCCGCGGCGGCAGCTGCAGTACAATCGGTTACCTCCGTTAGGATACTTCGAACACTGCTTACACAACTATGGCTATATTCACTATCACAGCTCGGACTTACCTTGCGCCTCGTCGAACCTTATGTTTACCAGGCTCAGGTCATCTTCGGAACTCTTCAGCTTCCGATTCAGCTCAGCCAACTCTTCGGCGTTGGCGGCTGCGGCCGAAGATGATGCCTATGCATAATTATACACATGTTAGTATCCGGGATATTGATTTTCGATCCTCTGACAGGCTTTCGCTCAAGCCAGTTAGTGTCTCGGGGGCTACTGTGTATGAGGCTATACATTTCCGCAATGGAATTTTTCTAAGGGAAAAGCATTACTTCGCTCACCTTGAAGCCGGTAAGAAGGCCACTAAAGGCCTCCTTCAGTCCGTTATCCACGGACCGAATACTTTGCAACACCGCGCCCATGAGTGCACGGTGCTCTTCGGCGATAGAGGAGCTGGTTAGAGCATCCTCCATCTCGACCGGCCACCCGGTCGATGCCTTCTCTGGGGCAGGCGGGGGTGGCGGCGGCGCTTCGGCCCCTTCCTTCTCGAAGTCCGGAGCGCCGGACTCTGGACGCCTTGACGTCTCCGGAGTCGTCCTCGGAGAAAGCTCGGCTTGTCCGGGCTCTTTCTCTTCGTTCACCAGAGGGGCCCTCCCCTCCTGGTCTTCGGTGACCGAGGTGTTCACCTCGGCCATGATATTGTCGCCCTCTCCCCCCACGTACGGTGCGGGAGGGGTCCTCCTCGATAGGACCTCCCTGGCCTCCTCGACAATCGGGGGTGGCGAGGCACGGGATTCGGTCCCGCTCTCCGCTAGCGCTGCCGGTGGAGAATCCCCCTCCGAGACTCGGTCGGTGGGGAGATCGCGTAGCGGGCTACAAAATTATAAACGGAAACGCCATCAATATTAGACCCAGTTCGGCTGAAGATGGTCAAAGCAGTTACTAGAACGCATACCTTTGAGCCTATGGCTTGGCCCTAGGGATCCTCCGAGGAACCTCTTCGGAGGCCTCAGAGTCCTCGACAGAGGCCGAGCTATCGCCGGACAAGGCTATCTTGGCCTTGCGCGGTCTTTTGGGAGCGGGTTGTGGCGGCTCCTCCTCGGCACCCTCTGACGCCGCTCTTTTCCTTGTTCAGGAGGAATCGTCTTCCTCCCCGTCCTCTCCCTGCTCCTTCTCCTCCTCTTGCACGGAGGGAGCATTGGTGTCCCCGGATCTAGCACCCGGGGGTCCTCGGGAGCGGAGGCCCTCTCTGGCCTCCCCCTGTTGGTCCTTCTTCTTCTCCTTCCTTTCCGGCGCCTCGTACGGCTCCACGGCCAGCATGGCCGTCAGGAGGGGCGTCCTGGGTCCCTCTGGCAGCGGCGCCGTACTATCGATCCGCTGGGCCTTCTTCAGCCAATTCTGCGGATGAAGAGTAGCAAAGCTGAGTACCTTGTTAAAAGGGAATAGTTCGGATAAAAATACAAAATTGCTCATACCTCCCATGGAGGGTTTGCGGCGTCGAGTCCGATGTCTTCCTCCTCAGCCGGCCAGTCCTTCTGCGGCTTGAATAGCGCCCTCCATAGTTGGGCGTGGGAGGTGCGGAAGAAGCTGCGCATAGTGGCCGGGTCTCCGGGCTTATAGGCCCACATGGGGGAAGCCCTGTCCTGGAAAGGAAGGATTCGGCGGCCGAGCATGATCTGGATCACGTTGACCAGCGCGACGCCCTTCTCTATCATTTTGGCAATCCGGCTCTGCAGCAGCACCACCTCCTTATTCGGCCCCCAGTCGAGGCCCTTCTTGGTCCATGAGACCAGCCTTGTAGGGGGCCCGGGCGGAAGGCCGGAATCGCATCCCAATTTGCGCGCCTCGGCTCTGTGATGTAGAACCATTCCTTTTGCCAGATCTTGACGGTCTCGATGAAGGTACCGTCTGGCCACTCCACTCGCGGAAGCTTGCTGATCATTGCCCCCCCGCAGTCCGCCTGCTGGCCATCTACTATCTTCGGCTTGACGTTGAAGATCTTCAACCACAGACCGAAGTGTGGCCGGACTCGGAGAAAAGCCTCACATACGATGATAAAAGCCGAGATGTGGAGGAAGGAGTTCGGTGCGAGGTCGTGGAAGTCGAGCCCGTAGAAGAACATGAGGCCCCTGACGAAGGGGTGAAGGGGGAAACCCAAGCCCCGGATGAAGTGGGGCACGAATACCACCCTCTCGCCCTACCGCGGCGTGGGGATGGCCTGGCCCGCCTCCGGAGCACGGTGGGCGATGTTGGCCGGGAGGTAGCCCGCGCTCTTCAACTCCAAAATGGCGCTGTTGGTAATGCTAGAGGCCTCCCACTTGCCCTTGGACCCAGAACCCGCCATTGCTAGATTGGGCGGGTGGAAGGAAAGGTTTTTGAGAGGGAGGGCGGATCTGGGCGTTGGAGCTCAGGAGATAGGGAAGGCAATGGCGAAGGGGGGGAATGAGAGCGTGCGAAAGGAACGAAGGCTGTGCCCCTTTTATGGGCTATAAAAACCCACGGTCCCTTTACTGCGCCGTAGTCCTCGCCATTTCCCCGTATAACCGTGCCATTATGCGCGCATGGGGGAAACGGATTATCGATCATATCCCTTGAAAATAGGACATGATCTCCATATCGATGGGACGTGCCAATGAAAGCCGCCTCGAACCGCGAATCGAGTTTTTTATAAACCAACTTGCAGTCATGGCAAGGTGTGACCCTTCAGTAAAAGTTGTCAGGTGAGGACACTTCTCACATCGAAGCGGCTAGCCTTCGGGGCTAAGTTATTATTATACTTCGTTACCGAGGTACAGCTCGGCGCATATACGACCGGACAATGCTTGAGAATACAACTCGGAGTAATACATGCCTGTTACCGGTGTCACGGAGGAAAGTGAACTGGTCCATGAAGCCAATGGTGTTCGGCGTCTACCTCGGCTTCGAAGACTAGTTCGGGGGCTACTGAGGGTGTCCCGGACTAGGGGGTACTCGGGCTGCCGGCCCATCTCTCATAGGCCGGGCTGGTGGGCCGCCCTCTACTCTTTGATGGAAGGCCGGATTGTGGGCGACCCCGTGTATCAGAAGGAAACCTCCGAAGACTTGGCGTCTCCTCCAAGAAACAATTGGCATAACCGGCATGTTTGTCCCTTGATGGTAATCGACCATGTGTAACCCTAGGACCTCCTGGTGTCTATATAAACCAGAAGGCCTAGTCCGTAGAGGGAGAGATCCATTACCTAGGGTTTAGCCCAGTCGATCTCGAGGTAGATCAACTCTGTAACCTTCATACAATCACATCAATACAATCAAGCAGGACGTAGGGTATTACCTCCTCGAGAGGGCACGAACCTGGGTAAATCGCTGTCTCTACGTTCCCTGTTACCATCGACTCCTTGACCCATAGTTCGGATCCCCTACCCGAGATCTACCGGTTTTGGTACCAACATGGGGCCCTCGGGTATCGTCTTGCATTGATTATTTGGTTCTTTTTCCTAGAAATCTCATATATTCCAAAAAAATCTCCGTAAAATTTTATCGTGTTTGGACTTCGTTTGATCTGGATTTTCTGCGAAACAAAAAACATGTAACAAATAGGAACTAGCACTGTGCACTGGATCAATATGTTAGTCCAAGGAAATCATATAAATTGTTGGCAAAAGTATGTGGAAGTAGTAAAATATTGGCGTGAAACAATCAAAAAATTTAGATACGATGGAGACGTATCAGCCACCAAGCTCTTCCCTGCTGATTGCATGGCACGATGACCCCAGGAAGGAAGGCTCCAAGGGGGTGGAGGCACCGGCGGCGGCGAGGACAGAAGTCGAGGTCCACCCCAGGTTATGGCGGTTCTCGGGGCCCAAGGCACTGTAAGTCAAAGTTTCCTTTTTGTCTCTTCATTGTTAATGAAGTTGTTTTTCTAGGGGATTGACCCGACATGTCTTTGTTGTCTTAGGAATGCCCAAGAAGGCTCGGACCACCCTGTTGACCCACAAGTATAGGGGATCAATCGTAGTCCTTTCGATAAGTAAGAGTGTCGAACCCAACGAGGAGCAGAAGGAAATGACACGAGCTGTTGTTTTAATTCAGAGACCAGACGACTTCGATACTGCTGCTTCTATGGCCTTGATGCAGACATAAGCGCATTTATATTATGAGTTATTAGGCGAGGCCGCGGTTTTCAGCAAAGTACTTTCTGCAAGCACTGAAATTATCGGTAGCAAGTAGTTTGATAGCAAGATAATTTGTAACAAGTGACAAGTAGCAATAGTAACTAAGGTGTAGCAAGGTAGCCCAATCCTTTTTGTAGCAAAGTGTTGGTGCAATATTTTCCCTCTTGTGTTTTGAAGATTGTTGACAGAAACATGCATGGACTGATTTGTTTGCTAGTGCACACAGAGAGAAATAGTCCATGCAGTGCCGAAGAGAATGATGTCTCCGGTGTCAAGTTCGAGGAACTTCACCGAAGAATATCTGCACAACAGAGAAGAATGAGCTACATCTATTGAAGTCATGTAGGCGAGAAGATTGATGTGAAGGAGTTAACCCCTCGAAATTTATTGCTGATGCGAAGCAATTGGTTCGGTGATTCTGTCCGAAGAAAATTGACTGCAGCGATGGAAGTCGAAGACGAAGTGAAGATGTAGCATTCATCTCGTTGTTCTTCTTTCATTTCATTTGAGTCATAGGACCTCCGTACTATTAAGAGGGGTATAGGTTCTCGAAGCTTAGATCCGCTGTGATGCTTAGCCCAAACCTATGCGAGACTGAGAGAAATCTCTTTATGCTTCGAATGATTACCTGCCAGCAGAAGACGTTGTTCTTCGGTGCTGCAGGAGATATCTTTTGAACTGAGGAATTAGCATTACTTGCTCCGCAAGGAATGTTACCGTTGTGCTCAATTTTTGACCGTTGGACTCATGTCGTTCGGCCATTGGCTGCTCCACATGTCCAATTTGGTCTTTTCCCTTCAGGGAAGGCTGCGGCTATAAATAGCCACCCCGCTCCAACGTTGCCCATTGGCTGCTCCGCTTAAGATTTCTGAGAAGATTGATTGAGCATCTCCTCTCCGAGTGATTTGAGTTTAAGATCCACCAAGAGAAAATCAAGAGCCGAAACTTAGACAGTGGTTGAGCATCACAGTAGTTCTGAGTTAGAGTTCTTGTACCTATTACTCTTGAGAGCTGCGCACTCTCTAGACGGATAGGTGTCGTCTCGAGTGTTGAAGAGTTGTTGTCTTCACCGAGCTAGATCTTCAGCAACCAAGAGTCATTGTGGTTTGCGAAGAGGTCTGTCGAAGGTTTGGAGATCGTCGACAAGTATCTACCATGAGTGAAATCAATTGGAGTCTAATCAGCTCCGGGTTGAAGGAGAATAGGGCAAAGAGAGTTTATCTTCTATGTTAAATCACAACCCCTCCAACCATACGTAGTACTTTGGCAGAAGGGCGAACTGGTCTACCAAATTCATCTGTCACCATCGAGCACCACTGGTTCACTCTACTTTACTGTCTTTCCTACAGCAGTTTACTTTCATGCTCTGTGTCGATAGTTTATCTGATCTATTTTAGTTTGTTACTTATCTTTCGTATTCTCATCATTCATTTTTGTCGTCTTTGTCTAATTTGTTTCACTTCGCACTTCTGCATGTTAGTGTGATTTTCATCAGTGCCGTATTCATTCACCTCGTCAATATTATCCTTGTATTTCCTTCGCAGTTCATACCTTGTTTTCCCTCATAATACTGCATCTGTTCATATATTGCATTACCATCATAATTGTCAAACCTGTGATATTCTATGCTCGAACTATTATTGCTTCCTACATCGATAGATATGTTCCTCAATAGCGAGCTTGATTAAGTACATTTCTACCGAACCTTATTTTCGTTGCTGTGTTTGGGATCAGTTCAAAACATTCGCAAGAATTTTTGAATCTCCCATTCACCCCCCTCTGGTCGATATACTCTCGGTCCTAACAATTGGTATCAGAGCGGGTACTCCCTGTCTCTGTTTATTCAAGGTCTAACAACCTTGGAGTTTTGAGTATGTCATATGCAGGTAGGTCCTCGCACTCTGAAGGGTTTCCTATCTTCGATGGAAATGACTATGTCTACTGGAAAGAGCGAATGAAAATCAGACTTCAAGCCATCAACATAGAACTTTGGCAGATTGTGGAAAATAGATACACCGTTCAACATCCTGATGCTCCTACCTCCGATGATAAAGCTATAATGCGGTTGAATGCTCAAGCAAAAGATATTATCTGTGACAGTATCTCAAAAGATATTTTCATTCGGTTCCGAAAGCTTGACACTACAAAGCAACTCTGGGATGCCATAAAAAATGTTCATGAAGAATTCATTGCCAGAACAGATCCACACACTGATATGCTTCGTGCCATGTTTGCTGGTTTCAGAAGTCTTCGTAAGGAAAATGCTATGGAACGCACTGATCGGTGGACAAACATTGTTGAAAGACTTCATCAACGAGGAGTAACAGATATCACCGATAGAGATGTGGTCAACAAGCTGCTGAGTGCTCTTGATGCAACCTTCGATCCAATCGTAGCTGAAATCAAGCAAAGACCAGACTATGAAGAACTTCACTACGTCGAGGTCATGACGTTGTTGTCTATTCATGAAGAAAAGATGGAACTTGAAAAATGGGCATCAAGAATCTTCTTCGGAAAGCGAAGGGGAAATTCTTTCACACTATGGCAGTTCACAAGAAGAAGATATCGAGAATCAACACTCTATCACAAGAGAACTGGAAATGCTAGCAGAAAGACTAGGTAATCTCAGAAGACAGAATCTGTGTCTCACAAATGATGACAAAATTGACTTGCCTGAATCTTCAAGAAAATTACCTCCGAAAGAAATAAAGTGCTTCAAGTGCAAACAATTCGGTCACTACATAGCAGACTGTCCTTGCTGGGAACTAAATGAAAAACCTAGCAATAGATGGATTTATGTTCACTGCACTGGATTCACTCGAATGGACCGTCACACTAAGCTCTCGAAGAAGAATGAATCCTTCTCATCCTCTTCGAAGAGACCAGTCACTGACGCGCAAGCCAAAGCAACCATTGAATCTAACATGAAGAGAATATCGCAGCTGACTAGAGTATGTGCTGAAATAAATATGGAATCTGAAGATGAGACATCCGAATCTGAATCAGAAGACGAAGAGCTTCATAGAAGCCTAGGAAGAGGCAATGCATTCGTTGCTTATGAATCATCTGAGAAATCGCTTGAATCAGACACTGATGATAATGCTTCAAGTGATGATGAACCAATCGCACTCTGTCTCATGGCAAAAATCTCAAAGGATTAGGTATCAGCAAAGCACTGAAAATCTATGACTGAATATTCTTCTGAATACATTGCCTATGCTAAACTGGTTAAGATTGCCAAATCTCAACAAGATGAGCTTGAGAAACGTGAGAAGAATCTCAGGAAATCTGAAGGATTACTGGTCGAAGAGATGGAGAAGAATCAAGAGTTGACTGAAGAGCATGATGCTTTTTCTTCAACGATTGATGATCTTTCAAAACGATATGATTCTCTTGCAGTCGACTACGTTAGTTTATCAGATGAACTCCTTAGCAGGAATCAAGAACTCTAGTCATTGAAAGAGTCTTATAACGTGCTTGCGAAAGAAAAAGCTTCTCTCTTCGCCGAGCAATCTAACAACCTTCCTGATGATTTTGTGCCTCCTTGCTCAAAATGCCTAGAATGTAGCAATGCTGATTCGAATGCTGAAACATCCAATGCTATCATCGAGAATATTGCAACCACTACGAATGATATTTCTAACCCCTCTCCCGAGGAATTTGTTGCTATCTCTGATGAAAATTGCAGGCTAAAGAACTTGCTTGTGACAGGAATGCTAAAGAGCCTCAAAGGGCATCAAACTCTCTGTGATGTGCTCAAGAAGTCAATACTGCACAAAAATCCCCGAAAGGAAGGATTGGGTTTTGAAAGGAAACTCAACGTTGATGGAACCTACTGGACTCCCGAGCAATATCCCCGAACGAGTTGGGTTCTTGCTAAAAGCAAAACTCTCGAACCTGCACTTCTGTCTGGATATGACACTCCCATTTCTGTTGTTTCTGACGAGTCTGATGACTCAAACTACAAATTCTTCAAACAACAGAATGGTAAGGTTTTCGCTCGGTATGTTGGGACTAACTGCAGGTCTGGTTCACCTAAGAAGCAAATCTGGGTGAAGAAGTGCATCATTGAAAATTTATCTGTCACTGCTAACCTAAATATGCAGAGCAATTCTCTTCGAGGAAATGATAATCACTTGCAGATTGGCACTGCAACTTCCTCGCATGGATCTTGGTCAAACTTTCAACAAAAGGAGTACATGCGTATCTCCTCGAATCATTATGCTCATGTCTCTGGGAACAATTTCAATGCATATTCATATGATTACTCTCGAAATGCACAGGCGAACTACAGAAATCAACGAAGGAACATCCCTGCTCAGTCAAGACAAATGAGGTCTGCGCTGCCCACACAAATGTGGGTTGCGAGAAAGAACTAACTCGTCTTGCAGGAACTCTCTCTCTCAGGAATTCTATTCGTTTATCCTTAGCCCTGAGATCTATCTTGTTGGTGCTGGTTCTTTGTGTTTATTTGTTCTCAGTTTGTTGATTGTCTTCGAGTTGCCGTGTTTGTGTTTAGTCCGATGAACAACTCACTCATAGCTCCTTGTTTGGTGTTTCCTCTCTTCTGGCTGAGTGTTTTGTTTCAAACCCTTTTATCCTTCTATTCTTTCTCTTCCAAATCTATGCTGTCCATCGTGAGCATGCAATTTGATCTGAAGAAAATTTCTCTCCGACGTCCTTGGTCGCGAAAGAAATCAACTTCGAACTTTTATCCATTTTTGGCATTTAGCCCTTCTTCAAAACTTTCGAACTCCCGCTCTCTTCCCGAGTTTCTCGCAGAAAACGGTTGCCACGTGCCCACGATCTCCACAATCGTGATCGTGTCCATCGAATGCGGAACGTCCCGCAACTATGGGCCGTAGATTTTGGAGAGGAGGTTCAGCTCTCCAGCTATAAATATCCCTCACCGTGTCTTCTACCTCTGTTCCACAAACCCTCATTCCACCTCCACCCGAGCCCGTGCTCGAAGCAACTCTGGCGAGAAGCTCTGCCGTGCTACTCCGGTGGAATCTCGTCGCAGCTGATCTTGTCGGTGCGGTAATCTTTCCTCCCACATTGCCATAGTTGATTTAAGTTGCCAAGTTAGGGCGCTTGGATCCGGAACTGCTCCTTTCCATATCTCTGTTCTTAGGGCAGTTCTTACCGATGCTATTTTCTTCGATTTATTTCACCACGGTAGATCTTTAGGAATCACTAGGATTTGACTTGTACGGTTTGTAGATCTTCCTCGTACTTGTTTTCCTCGACCTAGGGTTCATGTGTAATTATCCGAAAGATTAGATAGCTATCAACTTGCCTAGAATTTTCTGTGGCTAGCTTGTAAAATCTATCGAGGATATATTTTTGTATTACCATGAGTTCCTTCTTGGACTCCCTCAAAATCATTTTCGTTCAAAATCTTTCTGTGCATGCTTATGACCCTACCCCTTTTTCCCTCGCATCTATTCTATTTCACAGGTTGGTCATGGCACAGAGCTCGCAAGAGCATTCAGATTCTGAAGAATATTTGCCTCAGTATCCATCAAGGTCTGAATGAGTGAGAATGACTGGAGGAGGAAAATCTTCGAAGCCATCCAAGGCTCCAAAGAAAAACACGAATCTGAACCCGAAGAAGATGATGAGGAAATTCCCTCTGCTCACAGTCAGCCCGAGGATGAATTGGTCACAGACGCCCTAACCATCTTCTCTGATGAAAATCCTAAAAAGGGCGGCTGCAACAAAGAAAAGAATACCACTGCAGAAATGTCTGATCCTGATAGTTACAGAACTCCACCAGGGGGTGAATCAACAACAGACCGCAACAACAGGCTTCAAAGAATTCGCCGCCGCTGGGCAGGCAAATGGTACAGATATGAAAATGTTCGCAAGAAGTACCAGATGCTGTTTGCTTTCACACCACCGTGGAACGACTGCATTGCGGAAAACTGCATTGGCCCCGATGATGAAAAAGTTAGACCACCACAGCCTTCAAATGCTCATCCCGACTCCCTCAAAACCATCGCTGATTTCCCCGAGGAAGTGGCTAAGAGGGCGAAGGCCAAAGCCAAGCGTGATGCTAGGGAAGCGAAGAAAAACCAAGTTGAAGCGAAAAACGTCGCGCTGACCCAGCAAGACGTACAGAAGAAGAAGGGTCGTGCATCTGCTTCCAAGGGAAGCAAGTCTAGGAAATCAGTTTCCCCTCGTGCACCTCAAAAGAAAACTGTCGCCAAGAGAATCAAGAAGGCAGTTTCTGACTCGTCTGATGAGTCATCCAGTGAAGATATCCCTGATGAAATTCCACTGTATGATCAACTTGCCATTCTTAACAAGCCATCCAAGAACCCCTCTCCAGTGAAAGTTTTACCCTCTCCAAGGAGATCACCAAGGCATGCATCCATTCCCTTCACTGACAAACCTTCGAGTTCTGCAGCTCCGAGAACTTTGACAAACACTGCAGCAAAGAGGAAGCTACAGTCTGAAGAAAAAGCTGATGTATCTGCTAAGAAGACCAGGCTCACTATTCCTGCTTCCACAGAGGAACAGAAGTATGATTTCAAGTTCATGATCGATGTGATTGACAGTGCTGCATATGATGCAAAATCTGATGATGTGAGCCGTCTGGGACTGCCTGATGATGTTACTGAATTGGTAACGAAGCATTTCATCGAGATGAGGAAAATCTCCAAGAAGCTAAATAGAGCTGTCAAAGACAAGCAAGATATCAAGAAAATGAGGAGTGAGGCCAAAACTGAATCCGAAAGAAAAGATCTGAACAAAGAAATTGTTGAACTCACCAAGGTCCTCAGTGTCATGCGTAATGAGAAAATTGATTGGCACTCGCGCTTGCACATGGAGGTAGCTCAGTTGTGTGACAGAAGAAACGAGGAGATTGACCGCAAGGCAGATCTTGCTCGAAGAAGAATTCAAGAAGAAAAACGTCAGAAGGCTAGGGCGAGAATCAGCAAACCGAAAGAAAACAAAGACTGCCGCCTTCAGAATGTTGCTGTTGATCCTATTCCACTGAACTCCAGTGCACCCTTGCAGCAGGTTCCACCATCTCCACCTCACAAAGATGAACCTATGCAGCAATCTGACACTGTGGAGGTTATTGTTCCAGCTAAAGCAGCCCATGAGCAACTTGAAGTTGTTGATATATTCCTGGAAAAGACCGATGAAGAAAATGCTCCTCCTAAGCAGCAACCCCCAGTTGATGAGATTGATGAAGAAATTGAAGTTGAGAAGGCAGATCCGTCGCCACCGAGAACATCGCAAGCAAAGCCCTCCGAACCAAATAAGGAGGAGAATGACAAGATTGAGGGGGAGCTAAATGCTTCCTGAGAGAAAACACCCCCGGTCACATCATCTGGTGCCCCTACTCAGATGGATGTTGATCCTGCTCCTCTTGCCGGTGCACTAAAGCTGGTAGAGGAAGAAAAGAAATCTGATGAGCCGATGGCTCGAGAAGTAATTACACCACCAGTTGTGTCTCAAGCGTCTGAGAAAGAGGTCGTTGTGCCTCCAACCGAAGAAAGTACAAAGAAACAAAAGGCCCTTGTGCCCGAAAGCTAGAAAGTTGCTGAAGGAGTTCGGCGAGCAAAAATGATAGTCAGTCAAGTTCTTCGAAGAAATTTGTACAAGAAAAGTCAAGGATGCCACGTGCTCCTCTCAAGCCCATTGAAGAAGGTGTGCCTGCACCTGATGACATTCAGACCCGGTTTATGGCCGATGAAGAACAATTGAGAAACCCCTTGGAAACCTACCCTTTGTTTCCTATCAATGATGGCCCGAATGGTCCAGCTTTCAACGAGCAGTTTCATCATTCGAAACTTGCATTCTTTGGGACCAACCCATAGGATGGAGAAATAACTACCTTGTCACCAAGATTCTAGACGAAGGAACAGGCCGTGTACTATGCTCGCATTCTATACTGCAAGAATCGCATCTTCAAGCACAAGATTCTGGATTTCACAGAGCTCGAGAGTTTACCTTGCTTCCATCAAACCATCGAGCATATTGAACAAGTCTTCCTGAAGAGCTTCCTTCGTTTCAATCATGGCTGGAGTCGTGGAGTAATTCTTCAGTTCTATGCCACTCTTTATATCTCAGGGGACTTTGCAAATAACAATACTTGGATTCTCGAATGAATGACCGAAGAAGAAAAGATCAAATGTTCGGCTGACCAGTTCTTAGCACTGTTGAATCTTCCTCGGTGCGAATTTGATGCAACTCGCGAACACAGACTGCACTGCTAGGATGTATCCGAAGCCGAGCTTCATATGCTGATGGACCCCAAACTTGTTGGTGATGAATGCACCGAAGCAAATTCTAAGAATCTGGCCTATGAGAACAAAGTTTTGTTCTATATCCTCTGCAACTCCCTCACGCCAACAAACAGGCCAGAAACCATTCATGGCATCGTGGCAAATGCTCTTCAAGCAACAGCTCATGGCATCCGGTTTGACATTTCGGATCTTTTAATTCGCAACTTGGCCTATGCAGCTATAGCCCTCAAGCCTTGAAGCCTTATGCACCATGGGTCATGTTTGCTATCGAGCAGCTTCTTGAGAAAAAGTTTTTCTGCCCACATGTCCCGAAAGTTTACATTCCACCAGTCAGGGACACTCTCCGGATCGTGAAGGACATCGGCAAAGGGAAGACACCTATTGATGCTACTGCCTCTGCATCTGCTGAAGCTCCGAAGGTCAAGAAGGCAACAGTCGAAATTCCTCGTGAAGAAAATCCCTCTTTGTATGAGATTTGTCTTCGCACTCAGCAAGCCCTGGAAAGTCACATTAAGCTCGACCGCAAAGTAAAACTGGAGATGATGGCTGAGATAAATCTGCTTCACAATTATGCTCGTCAAGCTCTTCTATATGAGAAAGAACAAAAGAAGCACTCGTGGACCCTTCTGCGCAAGCATTATTCTCGCAAACAACTATCTGCCAAGGGTATCGAGAAAGAATATGATCATCTGGAGCTGTTTGAAGTTCCTCGCATCAGAAGGCAAACCCCAGTGCTTCCTCAGCGTTCCGCTTCCACCGACCTACTGTTTGTTGAACCAGATGATGAACTTGAAGACACAGCAGGCACATTTATATTCAAGCCAGATGCACCTCGCGCTGCTACTCCCGAAGTTGATCCCGATGCCCATGCTGCGACTCCAACTCCTGTTTAAGCCTCGACCATCGCTCGCTCTGCTTCGCCGAACAGTTCGAGTACTGAGGATTCTTCGGACGAGTAGTTCCTTGCATGTCTCTCTTTCCTTTTTGACACTTGTTGAAAAAAAGGGGGAGAAGAACATCGAGAGATAGATAAGCGGGTTATTTGCAGGGTGTTTCCATTCGCCATTTGCTTTTCAGTTAGACAATTCGGTTTCGGTGGTTGAACTTTTTGCTTTTGGTCGTGGAACTTGGTCTCACCGCCTGTGGTGTTGGTATACTGCGTCGTCATGTACCGTTAATAACCCCTGCAATGCTATATTTGCTTCCAGTTGTCTGTTTGCAGGTGCTATTGAAAGCTTACTTCCTTGCAATGATTATCTTCGATACTTATCTATCGTGCAAGGTTAAGTAAAAGCATTTCAAGGAGGATTGGAAATCATGTTTCTCTAGAAGAGATATCTTACTCCTTGAAACTACATGTATCTTCCACTTAGATATACTCCTATGATTATATTTCGCTATCTAACGATGCAGGAGAAGAAAGGTTGCTTCAGAGTGAATTTACTCATGATTCAAAAGAGAACTCTTTCTATCTGTCTAATAAGCTGTTTTTCCTCGCATATTTCTATCGCATCATCCTTGTTGCAGGAAAACCTCGTCTAAAGCATATCTACTCCGAGCAAAATACTTGTGATTCCCTTGCTCTGATTTTCTTCGAATATCTAACTTGCACGGAACCTATATCTCGTGTGGATTCAAACTGTGTTCTGAGAAAATCTTCATGGCTTATCCTTTGCCACAACTCATTTCAAAATATCCTCACTACCTAACAAATCTATTTCAAAGGTTGTGTGTGGCAGGAAATACCTCATACACTGTCGAGTGCATTGGATGAAACTACGAATGAGATCATCTGTCAATGTCACTCATACGAAGATTCACCTCGCCGCCCTCCGTTTTATCTCCTGTGCTTACTCTAAGTCAGAATGATGCATACCTTCAGGGGGAGCGTGCTTTATCTTCGTAATTATCTCTCGTCCTTCATTACCCTTTGCATTCTATTTCATTCTATCTTCTATCTTTCGATGTGTTCTATTTTGTCAACAATCGTCCAAAAAGGGGGAGATTGTTGGTGCAATATTTGCCCTCTTGTGTTTTGGAGATTGTTGACAGAAACAGGCATGGACTGATTTGTTTGCTAGTGCACACAGAGAGAAATAGTCCATGCAGTGCCGAAGAGAATGATGTCTCCGGTGTCAAGTACGAGGAACTTCACCGAAGAATATCTGCACGCCAGAGAAGAATGAGCTACATCTATTGAAGTCATGTAGGCGAGAAGATTGATGTGAAGGAGTTAACCCCTTGAAATTTATTGCTGACGCGAAGCAATTGGTTCGGTGATTCTGTCCGAAGAAAATTGACTGCAGCGATGGAAGTCGAAGACGAAGTGAATACGTAGCATTCATCTCGTTGTTCTTCTTTCATTTCATTTGAGTCATAGGACCTCCGTACTATTAAGAGGGGTATAGGTTCTCGAAGCTTAGATCCGCTGTGATGCTTAGCCCAAACCTATGCGAGACTGAGAGAAATCTCTTTATGCTTCGAATGATTACCTGCCAGCAGAAGACGTTGTTCTTCGGTGGTGTAGGAGATATCTTTCGAACTGAGGAGTTAGCATTACTTGCTCTGCAAGGAATGTTACCGCTGTGCTCATTTTCCGACCGTTGGACTCGTGTCGTTCGGCCATTGGCTGCTCCACATGTCCAATTTAGTCTTTTGCCTTCAGGGAAGGCTGCGGCTACAAATAGCCACCCCGTTCCAACATTGCCCGTTGGCTGCTCCGCTTAAGATTTCTGAGAAGATTGATTGAGCATCCCCTCTCCGAGTGATTTGAGTTTAAGATCCACCGAGAGAAAATCAAGAGCCGAAACTTAGACAGTGGTTGAGCATCACAGTAGTTCTGAGTTAGAGTTCTTGTACCTATTACTCTTGAGAGCTGCGCACTCTCTAGACGGATAGGTGTCGGCTCGAGTGTTGAAGAGTTGTTGTCTTCACCGAGCTAGATCTTCAGCAACCAAGAGTCATTGTGGTTTGCGAAGATGTCTGTCGAAGGTTTGGAGATCGCCGACAAGTATCTACCATGAGTGAAATCAACTGGAGTCTGATCAGCTCCGAGTTGAAGGAGAATAGGGCGAAGAGAGTTTATCTTCTGTGTTAAATCACAACCCCTCCAACCAGACGTAGTTCTTTGGTAGAAGGGCAAACTGGTCTACCAAATTCATCTGTCGCCATCGAGCACCACTGGTTCACTCTACTTTACTGTCTTTCCTACAACAGTTTACTTTCGTGCTCTGTGTCGATAGTTTATCTGATCTATTTTAGTTCATTACTTATCTTTCGTATTCTCATCATTCATTTCTGTCGTCTTTGTCTAATTTGTTTCACTGAGGTTTTGAGACAAAGATTGAATACAAGAGATGAACTAGGGTTTGAGATGAGATGGTGCTGTTGAAGATGTTGATGAAGATTAGTCCTCCCATGATGAGAGGATCTTTAGTGGTGTTGATGGCTCCGATTTCCCCCTCCCGGAGGGAAGTATCCCCGACGGAATCGCTCCACCGGAGAGAGAAAGTGCTCCTGCTCAAGTTCCGCCTTGAGACGGCGGCGCTTCATCCCAAAAGTCTTCTCCTTATTTTTTCTAGGGCAAATGGGCTTATTGTTGGGGAACGTTGCATGGGAAACAAAAATTTTCCTACGCTCACCAAGATCGATCTAGGAGATGAACATCTACGAGAGGAGAGATTGCATCTATATACCCTTGTAGATTGCTAAGCGGAAGCGTTAAGAAACGCGGTTGATGTAGTCGAACGTCTTCGCGATCTAATCACGATCCGTCCCGCGAACTCCCGATCAAGTGCAGAACGGACGGCACCTCCGAGTTTAACACACGTGCGGCTCGGCGGAGTCCTCTCCTTCTTGATCCAGCAAGCGAGAGAGAGGGGGTAGATGAGATCGGGACCAACATGACGGTATGGTGGTGGTGGTGGCAGCGGAATTCCGGCAGGGCTTCGCCAAGCGCGTACCGGTGAAACGTGGGAGGAGTTGGGAGAGGTAACGGGCAAGGGTCCAAGGGGTGGCTGCCCCCAATGCCTCCCCACCTTTATATAGGCGTGGAGGGGCTGGTGGCTTGCCCTCCAAGGCCCTAGGGTCGTTGGCCAAAGGGGGAGGAAGGAAATCCCTCCTTGCCTTCCCCACCGATCGCTATCCCCCCTTTTTAGGGATCCTGATCTTATCCCTTTGGGATATGATACTATTCCTTTTAAGGGAGGATCTTGGTGCGCCTAGACCAGGGTTGTGGGGACTTTCCCCACTACCCACGTTCATGTGGGTCCCCCATGTAGGTGGGCCCCACTCCGGAACCTTCTAGAACCTTCCCGGTACAGTACCGAAAAAACTTGAACTTTTTCCGGAACCCCAATAACAACTTTCCATATATGAATCTTTACCTCTGGACTATTCCGGAGCTCCTCGTGATGTCCCGGATCCCATACGGGACTCCGAACAACCTTCGGACTTTCCACTATTAATATCTCAATACTACCCTAGCGCTACCGAACGTTAAGCGTGCGACCCTATGGGTTCGGGAATATGCAGACATGACAGAGACTCCTCTCCGGTCAATAACCAATAGCGGGGCCTGGATGCCCATATTGGTTCCAACATATTCAACGAAGATCTTTATCGGTCGAACCTCGATGTCAAGGATTCAGTCAATCCCGTATGCAGTTCCCTTTGTCCATCGGTATGTTACTTGCCCGAGATTCGATCGTCGGTATCTCCATACCTAGTTCAATATCGTTACCGGCAAGTCTCTTTACTCGTTCCGTAATACAAGATCCCGTGGCTAACTCTTTAGTCACATTGCTTGGAAGCTTATTGTGATGCTGTATTACCGAGTGGGCCCTGAGATACCTTTCCATCATACAGAGTGACAAATTCCCAGTCTTGATCCATGCCAACTCAACAGACACCCTCGGAGATACCTGTAGAGCATCTTTATAGTCACCCAGTTACGTTGCGACATTTGATACACACAAGGTACTCCTCCGGTGTCAGTGAGTTGCATGATCTCATGGTCATAGGAACAGATACTTGACATGCGAAAACGATAGCAATAAACTTGACACGATCATATGCTACGTTCATAGTTTGGGTCTTGTCCATCACATCATTCTCCTAATGATGTGATCCTGTTATCAAATGAGAACTCATGTCTATGACCAGGAAACCATGGCCATCTTTGATCAACGAGCTAGTCCGGTAGAGGCTCACTAGGGACATGTTGTTGTCTATGTATCCACACATGTATTTGTGTTTCCAACCAATACAATTATAGCATGGATAATAAACGATTATCATGAACAAGGAAATATAATAATAACCATTTTATTATTGCCTCTAGGGCATATTTCCAACAGTCTCCCACTTGCACTAGAGTCAATAATCTAGCATTACATGGTTATGAATCTAACACCCATAGAGTTCTGGTGTTGATCATGTTTTGCCCGTGGAAGAGGTTTAGTCAACGGATCTGCAACATTCAGATCCGTGTGCACTTTGCAAATGTTTATGTCCTCCTCCTTGATCGCATCGCGGATGGAATTGAAGCGTCGCTTTATGTGTCTGGTCCTCTTGTGAAACCTTGGTTCCTTGGCTAGAGCAATGGCACCAGTGTTGTCACAGAACAGAGTCATCGGGTCCAGTGCACTAGGCACAACTCCAAGATCTGTCATGAACTGCTTCATCCAGACACCTTCCTTCGCCGCCTCCGAGGCAGGTATGTACTCCGCTTTGCATGTAGAATCAGCTACCACGCTTTGCTTGGAACTGCACCAGCTTACCGCTCCCCCATTCAGAATATATACGTATCCGGTTTGAGACTTAGAGTCATCCGGATCAGTGTGAAAGCTTGCATTGACGTAACCCTTTACGACAAGCTCTTGATCACCTCCATAAACGAGAAACATTTCCTTAGTCCTTTTCAGGTACTTAAGGATATTCTTGACCGCTGTCCAGTGTTCCACTCCTGGATCACTTTGAAACCTTCCGGCCATACTTATGGCAAGGCTGACATCTGGTCTTGTGCACAGCATCGCATACATGATAGAGTCTATCGCAGAAGCATAGGGGATGACACTCATCTTTTCTCTATCCTCTGTAGTCGCTGGGCATTGAGTCTTACTAAACTTCACACCTTGCAAAACAGGTAAGAACCCCTTCTTGGACTGATCCATTTTGAACTTCTTCAAAATCTTATCAAGGTATGTGCTTTGTGAAAGTCCTATTAAGCGTCTCGATCTATCTCTATAGATCTTGATGCCTAATATGAAAGCAGCTTCTCCTAGGTCCTTCATTGAAAAACTCTTGTTCAAATATTCCTTCACGCTTTCAAAAAGTTCTATATTGTTTCCAATCAGTAATATGTCATCCACATATAATATTAGAAACGCTATACAGCTCCAACTCACTTTCTTGTAAATACAAGCTTCTCCGTAAACTTGTATAAACCCAAACGCTTTGATCACCTCATCAAAGCGAAGATTCCAACTCCGAGACGCTTGCACCAGTCCATAAATGGATCGCTGGAGTTTGCAAACTTTGTCAGCATTCTCTGGATCGACAAAACCTTTTGGTTGCATCATATACAATTCTTCCTTAAGAAAACCGTTAAGGAACGCTGTTTTGACATCCATCTGCCAAATTTCATAATCGAAAAATGCAGCTATTGCTAACATGATTTTGACGGACTTAAGCATCGCTACGGGTGAGAAAGTCTCATCGTAGTCAACTCCTTGAACTTGTGAAAAACCCTTTGCCACAAGTCGAGCTTTATAGACGGTGACATTACCATCTGCGTCCGTCTTCTTCTTGAAGATCCATTTATTCTGAATGGCCTTTCGCCCTTCAGGTAATACTTCCAAAGTCCATATTTTGTTTTCATACATGGATCCCATCTCGGATTTCATGGCCTCTAACCATTTGTCGGAATCTAGGCCCACCATCGCTTCTCCATAGCTCGTAGGTTCATCGTTGTCCAACAACATGACATTCAAGACAGGGTTACCGTACCACTCAGGAGCAGTACGTATCCTGGTCGACCTACGAGGTTCGATAGTAACTTGATCCGAAGCTTCATGATCACCATCATCAGCTTCCTCTTCAACTGACGTAGGTTCCACAGAAACATCTTTCTGCGCAGTGCTACTCTCTGGTTGAAGTAAAGGTTCAACAACCTCATCAAGTTCTATCTTCCTCCCACTCAATTCTTTCGAGAGAAACTCTTTCTCGAGAAAGGACCCGTTCTTAGCGACAAACACTTTGCCTTCGGATCTGAGATAGAAGGTATACCCAACCATCTCTTTTGGGTATCCTATGAAGACGCATTTGTCCGCTTTGGGTTCAAGCTTTTCTGGCTGAAGCCTTTTGACATAAGCATCGCATCCCCAAACTTTAAGAAACGACAACTTTGGTTTCTTGCCAAACCACAGTTCATACGGTGTCGTCTCAACGGACTTAGATGGTGCCCTATTTAAAGTGAATGCAGCTGTCTCTAACGCATAACCCCAAAATGATAGTGGCAGATCGGCAAGAGACATCATAGAACGCACCATATCCAATAAGGTTCGATTACGACGTTCGGACACACCATTACGCTGTGGTGTTCCAGGTGGCGTCAACTGTGAAACAATTCCACATTGTCTTAAGTGACTGCCAAACTCATAACTCAGATATTCTCCCCCTCGATCAGATCGTAGGAATTTGATTTTCTTGTTACGATGATTCTCAACTTCACTCTGAAATTGCTTGAACTTTTCAAACGTTTCAGACTTGTGTTTCATTAAGTAAATATACCCATATCTACTCAAATCGTCGGTGAAGGTGAGAAAATAACGATATCCACCGCGCGCCTCAATGCTCATCAGACCGCACACATCAGTATGTATGATTTCCAACAAGTCACTTGCCCGTTCCATTGTTCTGGAGAACGGGGTCTTAGTCATCTTGCCCATAAGGCATGGTTCGCATGTGTCAAGTGATTCAAAATCAAGTGACTCCAAAAGTCCATCAGCATGGAGTTTCTTCATGCGTTTTACACCAATATGACCTAAACGGCAGTGCCACAAGAAAGTGGTACTATCATTATCAACTCTACATCTTTTGGCATCAATGTTATGAACATGTGTATCATCACTATCGAGATTCAATAAGAATAAACCCCTCACAATGGGTGCATGACCATAAAAGATATTACCCATATAAATAGAACAACCATTATTCTCTGATTTAAATGAGTAACCGTCTCGCATTAAACAAGATCCAGATATAATGTTCATTCTCAACGCAGGCACTAAATAACAATTATTCAGGTTCATCACTAATCCCGATGGTAATCGAAGAGCGAGCGTGCCGACGGCGATCACATCAACCTTGGAACCATTTCCCACGCGCATCGTCACTTCGTCCTTCGCCAGCCTCCGTCTATTCCGCAGTTCCTGCTTTGAGTTGCAAATGTGAGCAACCGCACCGGTATCAAATACCCAGGCACTACAACGAGAGTTGGTAAGGTACACATCAATAACATGTATATCATATATACCTTGTTTGGCGTTGGCCCCCTTCTTGTCGGCCAGATACTTGGGGCAATTCCGCTTCCAGTGGCCAGTTCCCTTGCAATAGAAGCACTCGGTTTCCAGCTTGGGCCCAGCCTTGAGTTTCTTCACGGGAGGGGCAACTACTTTGCCACTCTTCTTGGAGTTTCCCTTCTTGCCCTTGCCATTCTTCTTGAAACTAGTGGTTTTATTGACCATCAACATTTGATGCTCCTTCTGGATGTCTGACTCAGCGACTTTCAGCATCGCAAACAGCTCGACGACTGACTTGTTCATCCCTTGCATGTTATAGTTCAACACAAAGCTCTTGTAGCTAGGTGGTAGCGATTGAAGAACTCTGTCAGTGATCGCCTCTGGCGGGAGCACAACTCCCAACTCATCCAGACGGTTGTAATACCCAGACATTTTGAGTATGTGCTCACTGACAGACCCGTTCTCCTCCATCTTGCAAGCATAGAACTTATCGGAGGTCTCATACCTCTCGATCCGGGCATTCTTCTCAAAAATAAACTTCAACTCTTGGAACATCTCATATGCTCCATGACGTTCAAAACGCCTTTGAAGTCCCGGTTCTAAGCCATACAAGATGGCGCACTGAACTATTGAGTAGTCATCAACATGCGCTTGCCAGGCGTTCATAACGTCCACAGACGCTGGAGGGGGTTGCTCACCAAGCGGTGCATCAAGGACATAAGCCTTTTGGGCAGCCGTGAGGATAATCCTCAGATTACGGGCCCAGTCTACAAAGTTTCTTCCATCATCTTTCAGCTTGGCTTTCTCTAGGAACGCATTGAAATTCAGGGAAGCTACTGCGCGAGCCATTGATCCTCAACATAAATTTGCAAAGACAACTTAGACTATTGTTCAAGATAATGAGTTTAGTTTACTTAAAAACTCTCACTCAAATCGACATCCCTTCGGTCGTCCGAGTGTAACATGATCCAAATTCACCAACCCAAGTCCGATCATCACGTGAGATGAGGTGGTTTCAATGGTGAAAATCTCCATGTTGATCATATCTACTATATGACTCATGTTCGACCTTTCGGTCTCTTGTGTTCCGAGGCCATGTCTGTACATGCTAGGCTCGTCAAGTTTAACCCAAGTGTTCCGCATGTGCAAAACTGGCTTGCACCCGTTGTATGTGAACGTAGAGTCTATCACACCCGATCATCACGTGGTGCTTCGAAACGACGAACTTTCGCAATGGTGAACACTTGGGGAGAACACAATTTTATCTTGAAATTTTAGAGAGGGATCACCTTATAATGCTACCGTCATCCTAAACAAAATAAGATGCATAAAAAGATTAACATCACATGCAAATCATAAGTGACATGATATGGCCATGAACTTGTGCTTTTGATCTCCATCTCCAAAGCACCGGCATGATTTCCATCGTCACCGGCATGACACCATGATCTCCATCATCATGATTTCCATCATCGCGTCGCCATCGGGGTTGTCACGCCAACCATGCTTCTACTACTATTGCTACCGTTTAGCGATAAAGTAAAGCATTACATAGCGCTTAATGATTGACACTCAAGTCATACAATAATTAAAGACAACCCTATGGCTCCTGCCGGTTGCCGTATTCATCGACATGCAAGCCGAGATAAACTATTACAAAACATGATCATCTCATACATCAAATATATTTCATCATGTCTTTGGCCTTATCATATCACAACATACCCTGCAAAAACAAGTTAGACGTCCTCTAATTTGTTGTTGCATGTTTTACGTGGCTGCTATGGGTATCTAGCAAGAACGATTCTTACCTACGCAAAACCACAACGGTGATATGCAAGTTGCTATTTAACCTTCTACAAGGACCGCCTTCGTCAAATCCAATTCAACTAAGATGGGAGAGATAGACACCCGCTAGCCATCTTATGCAACAAAGTCGCATGTCAGTCGATGGAATCGGTCTCATGTACGTGGACATGTAAAGTTGGTCCGGGCCGCTTCATCCCACAATACCGCTGAATCAAGAAAAGACCAAGGAAGGAAGCAATCTGAATATCAACGCCCACAAACTCCTTTGTGTTCTACTCGTGATGTCATCTACGCAAAGACCTAGCTCTGATACCACTGTTGGGGAACGTTGCATGGGAAACAAAAATTTTCCTACGCTCACCAAGATCGATCTAGGAGATGAACATCTACGAGAGGAGAGATTGCATCTACATACCCTTGTAGATCGCTAAGCGGAAGCGTTAAGAAACACGGTTGATGTAGTCGAACGTCTTCGCGATCCAATCGCGATCCGTCCCGCGAACTCCCGATCAAGTGCCGAACGGACGGCACCTCCGAGTTTAGCACACGTGCGGCTCGGCGGCGTCCTCTCCTTATTGATCCAGCAAGCGAGAGAGAGGGGGTAGATGAGATCGGTACCAACACGACAGTATGGTGGTGGTGGTGGCAGCGGAATTCCGGCAGGGCTTCGCCAAGCGCGTACCGGTGAAACGTGGGAGGAGTTGGGAGAGGTAACGGGCAAGGGTCCAAGGGGTGGCTGCCGCCAACGCCTCCCCACCTTTATATAGGCGTGGAGGGGGCTGGTGGCTTGCCCTCCAAGGCCCTAGGGTCGTTGGCCAAAGGGGGAGGAAGGAAATCCCTCCTTGCCTTCCCCACCGATCGCTATCCCCCCTTTTTAGGGATCCTGATCTTATCCCTTTGGGATATGATACTATTCCTTTTAAGGGAGGATCTTGGTGCGCCTAGACCAGGGTTGTGGGGACTTTCCCCACTACCCACGTTCATGTGGGTCCCCCATGTAGGTGGGCCCCACTCCGGAACCTTCTAGAACCTTCCTGGTACAGTACCGAAAAAACTCGAACTTTTTCCGGAACCCCGATAACAACTTTCCATATATGAATCTTTACCTCCGGACTATTCCGGAGCTCCTCGTGATGTCCCGGATCCCATACGGGACTCCGAACAACCTTCAGACTTTCCACTATTAATATCTCAATACTATCCTAGCGCTATCGAACGTTAAGCGTGTGACCCTACGGGTTCGGGAATATGCAGACATGACCGAGACTCCTCTCCAGCAATAACCAATAGCAGGACCTGGATGCCCATATTGGTTCCTACATATTCAATGAAGATCTTTATCGGTCGAACCTCGATGTCAAGGATTCAGTCAATCACGTATGCAGTTCCCTTTGTCCATCGGTATGTTACTTGCCCGAGATTCGATCGTCGGTATCTCCATACCTAGTTCAATCTCGTTACCGACAAGTCTCTTTACTCCTTCCGTAATACAAGATCCCGTGGCTAAGTCTTTAGTCATATTGCTTGCAAGCTTATTGTGATGCTGTATTACCGAGTGGGCCCTGAGATACCTTTCCGTCATACGGAGTGACAAATTCCCAATCTTGATCTATGCCAACTCAACAGACACCCTCGGAGATACCTGTAGAGCATCTTTATAGTCACCCAGTTATGTTGCGATGTTTGATACACACAAGGTACTCCTCCGGTGTCAGTGAGTTGCATGATCTCATGGTCATAGGAACAGATACTTGACATGCGAAAACGATAGCAATAAACTTGACACGATCATATGCTACGTTCATAGTTTGGGTCTTGTCCATCACATCATTCTCCTAATGATGTGATCCCGTTATCAAATGATAACTCATGTCTATGACCAGGAAACCATGGCCATCTTTGATCAACGAGCTAGTCCGGTAGAGGCTCACTAGGGACATGTTGTTATCTATGTATCCACACATGTATTTGTGTTTCCAACCAATACAATTATAGCATGGATAATAAACGATTATCATGAACAAGGAAATATAATAATAACCATTTTATTATTGCCTCTAGGGCATATTTCCAACACTTATATACCAGAAAATGGGCACCGGAGGCTGGCCAGGGGCCCCACGAGCCACCAGGGCGCGCCTGGGGGGGGGGGGTGGCGCGCCCTGGTGCCTCGTGGGCACCTGGGTGGCCCCCTCTGGTACTTCTTTCTTCCAATATTTTTTATTTATTCCAAAATAAATCTCCGTGAAATTTCAGCTCATTTGGAGATGTGCAGAATAGGTATCTCTGACATAGCTTTTTCAGGTCCAGAATTCCAGCTGCCAGCAATCTCGCTCCTTACGTAAATCTTGCATATTAAGAGAGAAAAGGCATTAGAATTGCTCCACAAAGTGTTATATTGATTAAAAACACTATAAATAATAGTAGGAAAACATGATGCAAAATGGACGTATCAACTCCCCCAAGCTTAGACTTCGCTTGTCCTCAAGCGAAAGCCGATATCGATAATCATGTCCACATGTTTAGAGAGAGAGGTGTCGATAAAAACAAAATACGGACATAGTAGAATCATGATCATTATTATAACAGCAATATTCATTATCATAAAACTTCTCATGAGCAAGTAACAATTCATCACAATAACGAAGTATAAGACATAAACTTTCTTGAAAACTAACAAACTATGTTCTCAGTCAACAATGCAATTGCAATTCATCATATTTTCAGGAAGGGTCTCATGTAGGAGCTTTTTAGCAAGTCCACATACTCAACCATCATTTAGTCTTCTATGATTGCTAACACTCACAATATATATATATATATGGAGCAAAAAGTTTCAGCCAGACACATAGAAAGATAGGGGCTTATAATTTCGCCTCCCAACTTATTCACCTCAAGGGTAATGTCAACAATAATAACTCATGATCACTCATATCCAACTGGATATATATGCCTAGATATTCCCCACCACATGATGCTTGCAAAAGAGAAAAATAAAAAGAATAGAGAAGAACACTATTGACTCTTGCATAAAAAGTAAATACATAAAAGTAAAAGATAGGCCCTTCGCAGAGGGAAGCAGAGGTTGTCATGTGCTTTTTTTTATTGGATGCACAAGCTCTTAATGCAAAGGAATGTCACTTTATATTGCCCCTTGTGATAGCAACCTTTATTATGCAGTCTGTCGCTTTTATTTCTTTACCATCACAAGTTCGTACAAAGCTTATTTTCCCTTACAATAAAAGTTCATACATATTTAGAGGCAATTTTTATTGCTTTTTGCACCGATGACAACTTACTTGAAGGATCTTATTCAATCCATAGGTAGATATAGTGGACTCTCATGACATGAAACTAGGTTTAAGGGGTTTTGATGCACAAGTAGTATCTCTACTTGGTGCAGATTTTTGGCTAGCAAAGATATTGGACAAGCACCACATGTTGGAGGATTTATGACAATATAGCTTCTATGTGAATATAAGCAAACATAATTCATTACGTTGTCTTCCTTGTCCAACGTCAACAATTTGCCATAAAATACTTAATGGGGGCTCACAATCATAAAAGATGTCCAAGATAGTGTATTTGCATGTGAATCTTCTCTTCCCTTATTAATTTTTCATGAATTGCATCATTGACCAATACTATGCTTGTTAACTTTCAATAAATTTTACCACTTATACTTTTCTTTATGTAATGTCATTACTTTCCATAAGATTAGCATATGATCTTTTTCATTATTTTCATTGCTAGGATTGAAACATAAAAGTAAAGAAGCAAAAACTCAAACTACTCTTTATTATATAACTCTCAACTCAATTACATAGATAGATAGATCACGAAACTAGCACTCGAAAATAGATCATACTAAACTTTTATTCAACTAAATCACAAAATCACTAAGGATCGAACTAAAAATAGGTAAAGATAATAAAAGTGATGGTGATACAATACCGGGGCACCTCCCCCAAGCTTGGCACCAGCCAAGAGGAGTGCCCATACCCATGTACTCAAGTTTCCTTCTTCGGTGATGGTGGTGGTGATGAAGTGGTGCTTGTCCTCCGGCTTCCATGGCATAGGTTCCCCATCATAAAAAGATGAATGAGTCTCCGGAGTCCTGAAACTTGCAACTAAACTCATACCTTTGAATCTTGCCTCATACTCAAAATTTTGGTTTTGAAGATCATAGATTTGGCCTTGGAGATAGTCGATTCATTCATTGAGATTGAAGATGATGTCCCCCATCGATTGGCCATCCACCTTGTGATCGCGTGTGAATTCCGTGATCATGGAGTGGTTGGCGCTGAGTCCACGTTCTACCATCCCTTGGCACTTGAAGATCTCCTGCTCCACCGCTTCGAGCCTGGCCTCCACACTCCCGCTCTTCTTGGGTCCTTGAACATCCCGGATGTGAAGCACCCCCTCACGCATCACGATGGCTTGAGGGTGTTTCATTACCTCCAGTAGGTAGGGATTAATGATCTTCTCGTAAAACTTGTCCTTGGAAGAGCTTGGTGGAGCCATAGCGATCTAGATCTGTTAGAAAAATAGCACGAAACAAGAACAGAGGAGATTTCTGTGATACGGTGGTCAAAACGTCTGGGGGTATATATAAAGAATTTTTATCTTGCAAAACAAGTATTCCAGAAGAAAACGGAGTCGGGAAGGCTCACGAGGGGCCCACGAGCCACCAGGGCGCGCCCGGGGGGGCTGGCGCGCCCTGGTGCCTTGTGTGCACCTCGTGGGTCCTCTCGGCTGTTTCTTATTTTTGTATTTTTTCTAATATTCCAAAACTGACAGAAAATATTTTTATGGAATTTTTGGAGTCGGTTTACTTACCGTATCACGTACCTCTTCCTTTTCAGGGTTCTGGAGTGTTCTGGAAGGTCTCTCTTATGTATTCCTCCGGTGTCATAGTTTGAATAATGTTAGTCTCAACATTAATAGGCGTACCTAAAATATAGTGCTTAATTCTTTGCCCATTCACCACTCTCGGATTAGTGCCTTCGGAGTTGTTTATTTTGATGGCTCCGGAGCGATAAACTTCTTCGATGATATACGGTCCTTCCCATTTAGAGAGAAGTTTTCCTGCAGAGAATCTCAAACGAGAACTGTACAATAGAACTTGCTCACCCACTTTAAACTCCCGTTTTTGAATTCTTTTATCATGCCATCTTTTAACTTTTTCTTTAAACAATTTGGCATTTTCATAAGCTTGGGTTCTCCATTCATCTAATGAGCTAATATCAAATAACCTCTTTTCACCGGCAAGTTTAAAATCATAATTGAGTTCTTTAATTGCCCAATATGCTTTATGTTCTAACTCAAGAGGTAAATGACATGCTTTTCCATAAACCATTTTATAAGGAGACATACCCATAGGATTTTTATAAGCAGTTCTATAAGCCCATAATGCATCGTCAAGTTTCTTAGACCAATTCTTTCTAGATCTATTGACGGTTTTTTGCAAAATTAACTTTATTTCTCTATTGCTCAATTCAACTTGACCACTAGATTGAGTGTGATAGGGAGATGCAATTCTATGGTTGACATCATATTTAGCAAGCAATTTATGGAATGCACCATGAATAAAATGTGAATCACCATCAGTCATTAAGTATCTAGGGACTCCGAACCTCGGGAAAATAACTTCTTTAAGCATTTTAATAAAAGTGTTATGATCAGCACTACTAGTTGGAATAGCTTCTACCCACTTAGTAACGTAATCAACAACAACTAAAATATGAGTATACCCATTGGATTTAGGAAAAGGTCCCATATAATCAAATCCCCAAACATCAAATGGTTCAATAGCAAGTGAATAATTCATAGGCATTTCTTGACGTCTACTAACATTACCATTTCTTTGACATTCATCACAAGATAAGACAAACTTACGAGCATCCTTGAAAAGAGTAGGCCAATAAAAACCAGATTGTAATACCTTGTGTGCAGTCCTGTCTCCCGCATGGTGTCCTCCGTAAGCCTCGGAATGACACTTCCGTAGGATTTGTTCATGTTCATGCTCAGGTATACAACGTCTAATAATACCATCTACTCCTTCTTTATAAAGATATGGGTCATCCCAGAAGCAATGTCTTAAATCAAAGAAGAACTTTTTCTTTTGTTGGTATGTGAAACTGGGTGGTATAAATTTAGCAACAATATAATTAGCATAGTCTGCATACCAAGGAGTATTACGAGAAGCATTTATGATAGCTATTTGTTCATCAGGAAAATCATCATTAATAGGAAGTGGGTCATCAAGATCATTTTCCATTCTAGACAAATTATCTGCTACGGGATTCTCAGCTCCCTTTCTATCAATAATATGCAAGTCAAATTCTTGTAGCAATAGAACCCACCTAATGAGTCTAGGTTTAGCATCTTTCTTTTCCATAAGATATTTAATAGCAGCATGATCGGTGTGAACAGTTACTTTAGAATCAACTATGTAAGATCTGAATTTATCACATGCAAACACAACTGCTAGAAATTCTTTCTCAGTAGTAGCATAATTTCTTTGAGCTCTATCTAGAGTTTTACTAGCATAATGGATAACATTTAATTTCTTATCAACTCTCTATCCTAGAACAGCACCAACAGCATAATCACTAGCATCACAAATAATTTCAAAAGGCAAGTTCCAATCAGGTGGTTGAACAATAGGTGCAGTGGTTAAGGCTTTCTTAAGTGTTTCAAAGGCTTCTACACAATCATCATCAAAAACAAATGGAACATCTTTTTGCAAAAGATTAGTAAGAGGCCTAGAAATTTTAGAGAAGTCTTTTATAAACCTTCTATAGAAACCAACATGACCTAGGAAACTTCTTATACCTTTAATATCTTTAGGACATGGCATTTTCTCAATCGCATCAACTTTAGCCTTATCTACTTCAATACCTCTTTCAGAAATTTTATGCCCCAAGACAATACCTTCATTCACCATAAAGTGGCACTTCTCCCAATTCAAGACAAGATTAGTTTGTTCACATCTCTGCAAAACTCGATCAAGGTTGCATAAGCAGTCATCAAAAGAAGTCCCGTAAATGGAAAAATCATCCATGAAAACCTCAACAATCTTTTCACAAAAGTCAGAGAATATAACAGTCATACATATTTGAAAGGTAGCAGGTGCATTGCATAAACCAAAAGGCATACGTCTATAAGCATAAGTTCCAAAAGGACAAGTAAAGGTGGTTTTCTCTTGGTCGGCTTGTGATACAGGTATTTGAGAGAAACTAGAATATCCATCAAGAAAGCAAAAGTGTGTATGCTTGGACAATCTTTCTAACATTTGATCAATAAAAGGTAGGGGTAATGATCTTTTCTAGTGGCTTTGTTTAATTTTCTAAAATCAATTACCATCCTATAACCAGTTACAATTCTTTGTGGAATGAGTTCATTTTTATCATTAGGAACTACGGTAATGCCCCCTTTCTTAGGGACACAATGAACGGGACTTACCCATCTACTATCAGCTATGGGATAGATTATACCTGCTTCCAGAAGCTTTAATATTTCGGTTCTTACCACCTCTTTCATCTTAGGATTTAATCGTCGTTGGTGGTCGACAACTGGTTTAGCATCAGGCTCCATATTAATTTTGTGCTGACATAGAGTGGGGCTAATGTCCTTAAGATCATCAAGAGTATATCCAATAGCAGTGCAGTGCTTCCTCGGAGTTTTTAGTAATCTCTTTTCTTCATCCTCTGAAAGGTTGGCACTAATAATAACAGGATATATCTTATTTTCATCTAGATAAGCATATTTCAATGTATCAGGTAATTGCTTCAATTCAAATACAGGGTCACCCTTAGGTGGAGGAGGGAATCCAAGAGTTTCTACAGGCAAATTGTGTTTAAGGATAGGTGGTTGATCAAAGAACATCCTATCTATTTCATTTCTTTCATTCATATGCATATCATTTTCATGGTCTAGTAAATATTGTTCTAACGGATCAGTAGGAGGTACGGCAATAGAAGCAAGACCAATAATTTCATCTTTACTAGGCAATTCTTTATCATGAGGTTGTCTACGAAACTTGGAGAAATTAAACTCATGAGACATACCACCAAAATTAACACTAACAGTTTCTTTAGCGCAATCAATCTTGGCATTAACAGTGTTCAAGAAAGGTCTACCAAATATAATGGGACAAAAATCATCTTGTGGAGAACCGAGGACTAGAAAATCAGTAGGGTATTTTATTTTTCCACACAAGACTTCAACATCTCTAACGATCCCAAGCGGTGTAATGGTATCTCTGTTTGCAAGCTTAATAGTAACATCAATGTCCTCTATTTCAATAGGTGCAATATCATTCATAATTTCTTAATATAAGGTAAACGGAATAGCACTCACACTAGCACCCAAATCACATAAGCCATGATAACAATGATCTCCTATTTTAACAGAGACAACAGGCATGCCTACTACATGTCTATTTTTATCTTTAGGATCTGGTTTAGCGATTCTAGCTGCTACATCACAGAAGTAAATAACATGCCCATCTATATTATCGACCAAGAGATCTTTAACCATAGCAACATTAGGTTCAACTTTAATTTTTTTTAGAGGGTCTAGGTGCTCTAATATTACTTTTGTTAACCACAATTGAAACTTTAGCATGTTCCTTAATCCTAACAGGAAAAGGTGGTTTCTCAATATAAGCAGTAGGCACAACTGGATCAACATGGTAAACAATTGTTTCTTCTTTAACACTAACGGGTTCCTCAATTTTTTCTTTAACAGGGGGATGATATTTGAACCACTTCTCCTTAGGGAGATCAACATGAGTAGCAAATGATTCACAAAAGGAAGCTACTATCTCAGAGTCAAGTCCATATTTAGTGCTAAACTTATGAAAAGCATCGATATCCATAAAAGATTTAACACAATCGAACTCAAGTATTATACCTGACTCATTACCTTTGTCGAATTCCCAATCTTCAGAGTTACGTTTAATTCTTTCCAGAAGATCCCATCTAAATTCAATGGTTTTCTTCATAAAGGAGCCAGTCGAAGAAGAATCGAGCATGGTTTGATCATCATGAGAAAGCCGAGCATAAAAATTCTGTAAGATAATTTCTCTTGAGAGCTCATGATTGGGGCATGTGTACATCATGTACTTAAGCCTCCCCCAAGCTTGAGCGATGCTTTCTCCTTCACAAGGCCAAAAATTATATATATAATTCCGATCACGATGAACCAAATGCATAGGATAAAATTTCTGGTGGAATTCCAGTTTCAATCGGTTCCAGTCCCATGTATCAGTATCATCACATAGCCTATACCATGTCAATGCCTTTTCCTCCAAAGATAAAGGGAATACTTTCTTCTTAACTCCATCTCCGGATAAACCTGCAAGCTTAAACAATTCACAAATTTCATCCACATAGATCAAGTGCATATCAGGATGTATTGTTCCTTCTCCTGCATAAGGATTAGCTAGCAGTTTCTTTATCATACCCGAAGGAATCTCATAACAAATATTTTCAGTAGGTGCAGTAGGTTGAGGAGCAACTATTTGTGCTTCCGGTAGAGCTGAAGATACCCCGAACAAGCCCCTCAAAGGATTACTTTCCATAGTGACAAGTGACAGTAAATTTCAGCACGTGATATAAATGTTTCCTTACCAAATTCCACTCACCAAAGGCGCTTCGATCCCCGACAATGGCGCCAGAAAAGAGTCTTGATGACCCACAAGTATAGGGGATCAATCATAGTCCTTTCGATAAGTAAGAGTGTCGAACCCAACGAGGAGCAGAAGGAAATGACAAGCGGTTTTCAGCAAAGTACTTTATGCAAGCACTGAAATTATCGGTAGCAAGTAGTTTGATGGCAAGATAATTTGTAACAAGTGACAAGTAGCAATAGTAACTAAGGTGCAGCAAGGTAGCCCAATCCTTTTTGTAGCAAAGGACAGGCCGGAAAGATCTCTTATAATAAGAAAAGCGTTCTCGAGGACACATGGGAATTTCATCTAGTCACTTTCATCATGTTGGTTTGATTCGCGTTCGCTACTTTGATAATTTGATATGTCGGTGGACCGGTGCTTGGGTGCTGTTCTTACTTGAACAAGCCTCCCACTTATGATTACCCCCTCTCGCAAGCATCCACAACTACGAAAGAAGAATTAAGATAACTGTAACCATAGCATTAAACATATGGATCCAAATCTGCCCCTTACGGAATAGCGCATAAACTAGGGTTTAAGCTTCTGTCACTCTAGCAACCCATCATCTAATTACTACTCCACAATGCATTCCCTTAGGCCCAAAGATGGTGAAGTGTCATGTAGTTGATGTTCACATGACACCACTAAGAGAATCAACAACATACATATCATCAAAATATCGAACGAATACCAAGTTCACATGATTACTTATGACAAGACTTCTCCCATGTCCTCAAGAACAAAAGTAACTACTCACAAATCATATTCATGTCCAAGATCAGAGGGGTATTAAATAGCATATTGGATCTGAACATATAATCTTTCACCAAATAAACCAACTAGCATCAACTACAAGATGTAATCAACACTACTAGCAACCCACAGGTACCAATCTGAGGTTTTGAGACAAAAATTGAATACAAGAGATGAACTAGGGTTTGAGATGAGATGGTGCTGTTGAAGATGTTGATGAAGATTAGTCCTCCCATGATGAGAGGATCGTTGGTGGTGTCGATGGCTCCGATTTCCCCCTCCCGGAGGGAAGTATCCCCGACGGAATCGCTCCACCGGAGAGCGAAAGTGCTCCTGCCCAAGTTCCGCCTCGAGACGGCGGCGCTTCATCCCAAAAGTCTTATCCTTATTTTTCCTAGGGCAAATGGGCTTATATACCAGAAAATGGGCACCGAAGGCTGGCCAGGGGCCCCACGAGCCACCAGGGAGCTCCTGGGGGGGAGGGTGGCGCGCCCTGGTGCCTCGTGGGCACCTGGGTGGCCCCCTCTGGTACTTCTTTCTTCCAATATGTTTTATTTATTCCAAAATAAATCTCCGTGAAATTTCAGCTCATTTGGAGATGTGCAGAATAGGTATCTCTGACATAGATTTTTCAGGTCTAGAATTCCAGCTGCCGGCAATCTCCCTCCTTACGTAAATCTTGCATATTAAGAGAGAAAAGGCATTAGAATTGCTCCACAAAGTGTTGTATTGATTTAAAACACTATAAATAACAGTAGGAAAACATGATGCAAAATGGACGTATCACACCCCGAGTAGTAAGGTCGCGTCGGAAGCACCTGACAGCTCAAGGCCCGAGGAGCCTGTGGTGACGGGGACCGAGAACATGTTGCCGCAGGGGTCGTCCGTGGGCCAATCAGTGCAGCTTGGGGGGCGAGCAACCCATGGATGTTGAGTAGACCTTAGAGATTGAGGTGTCGCCTAAGGGGCTCGAGGAGCCACTGCAACACTCGGAGCCAGCGAAGGATGTGACACCTCAGGAGGGCATGGATCCTAACCAGACCCTGGAGTCCGAGGAGGCTGCGGCGCCCGAGGAGGTATTGCAGAAAAGTATGAGTAAGACAAAAGATATTGCAAGCACGGTGAGGTGGTGATGTTTCCTCGAGGTTCGTATAGTTGGTGCTATCCTACTACTCATTGTTGTAGGTTTGGACACAAACTCCTAAGAGCACAAAGGTCTCGACAAGATCGCTCACTAAGAGCCCACTAAGCACTTGCTCACCTATGCCACCATGGCAAAGGCCAAAGATTCACACGAGTTTGATCTTAAAATGACTTGGATGAGGTCCTCAAAAGATCTTCAATCAACTCTCTCAAGAACTTATAGGATTTCCTCTCTCACGGTGATAGGCTTGAAGCAAATAGAGACGAAGAACAAAAAAGAGTTTTATAAAGGGAGGAGTTTGGTCGTCAAACTCTCAAGATTCTGCTCTTAAAGCTCTCTCAAAGGCTCTAAAAAACTCACATCCACTCAAGGGGTGTAGAGGTCCATTTATAGAGGAATAAAAAATCTAACTGTTACTCGAGAAACGGTAAATTACCCAGAAGTTTCCCTTTGTACTACCAGAATCGTATAAAATTTGGACGACGGGGGTGGGAAACTAACATTCCCGAAAGTATGTGGCACCCGTTGGTATCAGGATATAAGTCAAGCGTCTCGAGGATCCAAATACCCGAAGCTAACTAAAACAAAAATGTCGAAGGTACAGGGCATAAAGGAAGCTCATTTCTGCCAGAAAGAGAGCATGCTTAGAAGTACCAGAGATAATGATTCTCAAAGGTACTCTGGTCAACATAGCAAGCTTCATAATGGAATCAATGCAAAAACAACTAAGTCTCAGTTCAGAGGTACCGATAGAACTTTGCTCAGAAGTACACGACCTGTACTAAGATGTCGAGCTCAAGCTAATCGAGAGGTGCTCGAAAGTGTCAGAAAGAATTAGACTCAATGGTACCAGAGCTAATAGAGATGGCCTTGGCTAAAACAAAGTTTTGCGGTACCGTAGAAAAATCTCGATGGTTCCAAAGCAAACTTAGATAACTAGGCCCGCGCAGTAGAAACACGTATTCCATATAGCTCGGTAGTACCAGGTAGGAAATACTCGAAAGCACCATGGAAATAAAAAACTTGAGGATGAAAGGTATGGAAAACTAGAGATTTGATTTAGTATCTTGAGATAAAGTTCATCCCTGCTTAATTTGCATGTGCCCATATTGATAGTACATTATCCTTGAACTCAATGAGAATTCTGGATCCACTGAAGTCCTATAAAGTATATACTATGATCTTCCTCTTCCTGCCCGTGAGGTGTTCGATGAATCGTCCCCAAGGTAAACTGTTTTCCCTTCTCTCACTTTATCCCCATTACACACTGAATTTGATCATTGGACTTTGCCATGTGTAGATGAAGAGGCTATGGGAAGAGTTCTTCGATGACACTTCTTGAGAGGAAAAAGAAGAAGATGAGGATTTTGAGATAGAATTGTTCATGATCATTTGATAGGAGAAGGGGAGGAGACCGCGGCGTGGTTCTCAGTTTGGCCGCATTCTCATCCATCAAGATAGGCTAGATGGACATGCAAAAGTTGTCAATAATTACTTGTGCCGGACCCGGTGTATCTGTAGAAACTCTTTAGGCATCAATTCCAGATGCACACGATCCGTTTGTGCGCATTGCGCAAGCTGTGGAGAGGCATGATCCTTGGTTCGAGTTGAGCGCAAGTTCATCGATGAAGTATACCTTTGTAGTTTGAGAGCTTGCATATGGAATTGTAACTACCCACATTCATTAGTACATTCACGTTGGGAAAGATGACATCCTCGAGTGTGTGAATAGATACACAAAAGTAGTGATCGAGATATTTAAACCCGAGTACTTGAGGGCACCCACCGATGAAGATACTGTGAGGCTTATTGCTATAAATGAAGCGAGAGGTTGGCCGTGGATGTTGTGATCCATTAATTGTATGCATTGAACATGGAAGAACGGTCTTGTCCACATGGCATAGACAATACATACGACATTGTCATGATCTAACCATCATTGTCGAAGCAGTTGGATCAAAGGATCTGTGGATTTGGCATTTGAACTTTCAAATGCCTGGCTGTCACAATGCCCTCATTGTCCTGCGGAGATCTCTTACATTCGAAAGGCTTTCTGCCGGTCAAGCTTCACCTTGCAACTATGTTGTCAGTGACTACGAGTACAACATAGGCTACTACCTTGAAGATGGCATCTACTCCCTCCGTTCCTAAATATAAGTCTTTTTAGAGATTTCAATATGGACTACATACGGAGCAAAATGAGTGAATCTACAGTCTAAACTACGTCTATATACATCCATATGTATACATAGTGAAATCTCTAGAAAGACTTATATTTAGGAACAGAGGGAGTATTCTTCATGGGGCATATTTGTGAAGACAATTCAACATCCGAAAGACAAGGGTTCTGCGCCAACAGTTGTAGCCTGTTATATTGAACAAGGCCGGCAAAATTTATTAGGTGAATTAAGCTCTTTCTAGCTGCCATGCTAAGGAGATGCATGCCATGCCATCTATACTTACTACTTAAGAGAGCTTCTGGTGCCTTTCTCACCTGTGCTGTGTCTTCTTCTGTATGTGTACCTGAACCGAATGTGCTAAGTGCATAGGTTGAACTTACTCTGCAAAAGCTGCAATGAAGGAGATGAGAAGAGTGCTGGAAAGGCCATTACCGGCTCCCTCAAACTCGTTAAGATAGCATTATCAGATTGCGATAGCAACTTAATTTCTCAGCATTCCGTTGCATATGTGCAGTATGCTTCTATAAATACCTAAGCAATCCTCTTAATTCCTAAACCAAACCAACACAGAGTAGCTTCTCATCGATCGTGCCATCTCTACTGTGAGTGTGATCGAGCTAGTGATCAAACGCGAGAAGATGGCGTTGCACTGGAGCGGCGGCCTAGCGGTCGCCGTCGCGGCGGCGCTGGCCGTGTCCGCGCTCTTCCCGGCGGGCGCTGCGGGTCACCCGCCGCTCCCAGGCCCGTTGATCCCGCAGTTCTACGAGCACACGTGCCCGCAGATGCAGGCGGTGGTGGGCGCCATCGTGGCCAAGGAGCACGCCAAGGACCCCCGCATGGCGGCGTCGCTGCTCCGGCTGCACTTCCACGACTGCTTCGTGCAGGGCTGCGACGCGTCCGTGCTGCTCGACGCCGACGGCAGCGGCAGGTTCACCACCGAGAAGCGGTCCAACCCGAACCGCGACTCGCTGAGGGGCTACGAGGTCATCGACGAGATCAAGGCTGCCCTCGAGCACGCCTGCCCCCACACCGTCTCATGCGCCGACATCGCCGCCGTCGCCGCCAGGGACTCCACCGTGCTGGTATGCAGCAATCCAACACACTAGCAACACAATGTGAGCATTGTTTTCTCAAAAACAAATATTGATTTGCCTTGATGAACTTTACCCGGCCGGTGGAGCAGACGGGCGGGCCGGGCTGGGAGGTGCCACTGGGGAGGAGGGACTCGCTGACCGCCAGCTTGAGCGGCTCCAACAACCTCATCCCTGCTCCCAACGACACCCTCCCCACCATCACCGCCAAGTTCCGCAACCAGGGTCTCGACGTCGTCGACCTCGTCGCGCTCTCAGGTATACACGCATGTCGCTGGTGTTTGATTGCCATTCCGCATGGCCGCATGTAGTACAAGTTGGAATAAGTAGCATCTGTTGTGTGTAATTGCAATGAACAATCCAGGAGCACACACCATTGGCGACTCGCGCTGCGTGAGCTTCCGCCAGCGGCTGTACAGCCAGAACAACGACGGGCGCCCGGACCCGACGCTGAACCCGGCCTACGCGGCGAAGCTCCGCGGGCGGTGCCCCCGGTCCGGCGGCGACCAGATCCTGTTCGCCCTCGACCCCGCCACCCAGTTCCGGTTCGACAACCAGTACTACAAGAACATCCTCGCCATGAACGGCCTGCTCAACTCCGACGAGGTCCTGCTCACGCAGAGCCACGAGACCATGGAGCTCGTCAAGAGCTACGCCGCCAGCAACGAGCTCTTCTTCGACCACTTCGCCAAGTCCATGGTCAAGATGGGCAACATCTCGCCGCTCACCGGCCACAACGGCGAGATCAGGAAGAACTGCAGGAGAGTCAACCACTTCTAAACAGACCGAGGGACTGTTCGAAGCTGGCTGGTGATTTCGCCGTGCTTCAAGCTCCTTGATTTGCACTGTTTCTTTCAAGTGTATGCGTGTGATTATTGCATTTCCTTACTCGTGTTGCACCGTAAAATGGTTGCGATCGTGTTTTGTTGCTCTTCTTGTTTGTTGATATTCATCTGTGCAGTGTGCTAAACTTGTACCAAGAAATGATCCAATAAAGTGCTTATGAGTTGTCCCTGTCACTTTTTCAACTGGATATCTCTGTTCCACATTCTACAATATATACTACATCTGTTTTAAGATATAGTGCATATTCGATTTTCTCAGAGCTAAATTTTATGAACTTATCGAGTTTACAAAAAAAAGTTTATGAGCATCTACAATACAAAATCAGTACCATTAAATTTCATCATAGTTTTTTTGTATGGTATATTTTCAGCATTGTAGATATAGATTTTTTTTAATATAAACTTGATCAAAGTTTATGAAGCTTGACTTTCTAAAAAAAGATGCACATTATATATAAACCATTTTAGAGAGATATTTAGTAGCCCATATTAAATCCAATTGCATGCTTTGGTGTAATACCTAGTGAACATTATTCACGTAATATAGAGTGAATTACTATAAACACACATACATATGCTTTCATGTGAATTGATACGGTCACGCTCGCTCGCACTAGTGTCAAAAACGTTCTTATACTATGGGACGGACGGAGTATCACATAAGGAGTATACCAGCATTCAGTTTACTCCGAGTGGGTCTTGCCCTCCTTCGGCTCCACCAGGTCGCCGCAATCGAACCACATTGTATCGGCGAGCCTGGGAAACAAGAACCTGTAAAAGATCCAGTCACGAAACAGCCGGACCATGTACCCTCGCACGCCCCGGACGTTGGTCCCGCCCTGCTGGACCCAGCCCGACAGGTAAGCACCGGCGACCAGCCAGGCAGCCCGGCCACGCCGCTCTGCCACGTAGGCGGCCACGCCGTCGGCGGGCGTGGCTGCCCGAGACAGAGCGCGCGCGAGCACCACCGCGTCCTCCAGCGCGGAGCACCCGCCCTGCGCCATGTCGGGGGTCATGGGGTGGAACGCGTCGCCGGCCACCGTCACCGGCCCGCGGGCCGCCGGACCCCTGAGGATGGCCCAGGGGGCGCGGTACAGCAGCGGCGCCCACGACAGGTTGCCGGAGTCGGAGTGGCACGCCACGTCCAGGTACTCCGCCGGCATGCTCCTGCCCAGGTTGTCCGTGACCTCCCGCAGGATCTTGGCGGGGTCCGTGCCGGCCTCCTTCTCCGCAGGGACGGTATTGTTGACAAGGAACCAGTAGACATCAGTGTCGCTGATGGGCACCATGCCGGCCCTGAGACCCTCCGAGAGGAACTGCCGGAGCTCCTTCTTCAGGCCGTGCCCATCCGGGTACACGGCGAGCCCGCGGACGGCGGACCGGCCTGAGCTCGCCGGCTCCGACAGGCCCAGCCACTGCGACACCACGGAGTGCACCCCGTCGCACCCGATCAGCACCTGGTCAAATTAATGAGCATGCAAACCTACTTATGATAGTCATTCTTGGAAGGAAAAAGTTAGTACTGATCTTCACATGTCACATGTGCGTCGCTGCGGCCATTGGTGTACCTTGGATCGGATCACCGTACCGTCGTCTAACCGTAGGACGGCGATCTCCGGGGAACCCTGCGCCTTCTCAGTGGCGATCGAGGCGAGCTTGGACGAGAACCTGATGGTGCCCGGAGGCAGCTCCTCCGCGAGCGCCTCCAGCAGCGCCTTCCGATGCATCGGTCTCACTCTCACGTCGCCGCTGCTTTAGCCGACTGATTAGCAAAAGTTCCGGCGGAATCCAACAGAAAATTTGCCACGACTGACAAAGCATCCGCTCATCTAACCTGCTTTTGCGCCCAGCAAAGCGGAACACCTGCGTCGCTCCAGTCTCAAGAGTTGTCACTCGGGATCTGCATGCAGCAGACATAGCTGAATTTAGAGCAATAATCACAGGCAAGAAACTATCACGAAAATCGTTGGAGCAACAATCACGGCCAGCAACGGAGACGCATGTTTCGAAGGCATCGTAGCGGGAGGTGAGCTTGTGCGCGACGCCGAGCGCGCGGAGCGCGAACCAGCCGTTGGGGAAGATGGTGAGCGCGGCGCCGGTGGAGCGCAGCTCCGCGTGCCGCTCCAGCACCAGGACGCCGCCGCCAGCCGCGCCCACGCCGATCCGCCGCAGCGCCAGCGCGGTCGCGAGCCCCGCGATCCCGGCGCCGACGATGACCACCTCAGCGTCGACGTCCACGGCCGCCGCCGACGTCGATGCTGGTGCCTTGCCGCCGCGATCGGCCATCGTCACCTAACTTGCTAGCTAGCTCGCGATGATTGCTCTTGGCATCTTGCCCGGCTATGCTTTGTGTTCTGAAAATGTCTAAACTGCACGTTGGCAGGCGTTGCCAGATCTACGACTCGTACTAGAATACAAGATGCGCCGAAACAAGTGGACATAACACAAATAGCTTAATAATAAGAGAACAAAAAAGACAATGTCGTTTTTGTGTGTTGCTTAACAACCCAACTTGAGTTCTGTTGTTTCTTTTCAAGAAACTAGCCTTTTATTTGGTCTGAAATGCGGTGTCATGGTCATGACTCACTGATTGATAGTGCTTCGTGGGTCCAGGAATGCAGTCAGGGGTTCCAATAATATCAGGTGCTAGTGCGGTGTCGCCCTTGTTTGTTGTCTCCTCGTGCCGTTTGTGTTTATTTATTTTATTTTTAACTCGAGTCCAATGGCTGTTGCCTATGTTAATTCGTAATAAGAAAATTGCTCAGTCAATTAGCAAAAAATTGAGTGACAAATGATTGCAACTTCCTCTAAGTGCTGTCATGGAACATGAGCATGACATCCAACGCCAGTAACCTACACATTACACGTTTCCTCAAAAAAAAAAAAACCTAAACATTACACGCAAGCTATAAAAAAGAAGGCCAGTTTAGCTATATGTAAGTTGCCTGAAAAAATTAAGTTTGAATCAATCGATTTTTGTAACTGTTGATTGCTGCTCCAAGATTAGTGCTCCTTTTTGTTTATTATGTTGTGTGGAGTGTCTTATTTTGGGCTGGGAATTTTTGACTGTCCTCTCTTTTGGGCCAGTCAATTCTTTAATGGGTTGAAGCCGGTTACCTGAAGATCCAACCTCCCTTCTATCCTTTTTTTTTTAGTTCTTATGCGTTTTTGCTTTTGTTATTTGTTTATCTTAATTAGTTGATTTCTTTGTGTGTAATTTTGGGATGTTGAGTGAGTGTTAATGTATACACAGAAAGACTATACAATATGTGCGAAAATTGCACCATTATATGATTATTTCTGCATACTATAAATAGTGCAATTTCAATGCAAAGTTGTGCGCAAGTTATTTTATTATATATTTTATTTTCTTTCTTCTTAAAGTGAAATACCAATGCCACTAATTTATTCTTCTTTGAAAAACTTTATTGTTTTGATTTTATTTTCTTTCTTTTGGAAGGGTAATACCAATGCCACTAATTTATTTCTCCTTAGGAACTTATCTTTTTTGTAACAATCCCACTATTATATGCATATTCTTGCATATATTATTAAAAATCATAATTTTGTCATTGCCTTGTTTTTATTTTCTTTCTTCTTAAAGGGTAATACCGATGCCACTAATTTATTATTTCTTAGAAAACTTTATTATTTTTATTATTAGTATTAGTTTTATTTCATTTTATTTCTTGTTAAAGGGTAATATAATGTCACTAATTCATTGCTTCTTAGAAAACTTCATTATTTTGATTTTTTTTAAGTTTTTATATCATTTTATTTCCTCTTTAAGGGCAGTACCAATGCCGCTAATTCAATTCTTTGTATGATTCTTCTTTTTTGCGAAATTCCACTATTATATGATTATTCTTGCATATTATACAAAGTGAAATTGTTTTGCAAATTATGTGCAAATTTTGCATAGAAAAAAATTATTTTCATTTTTCTAAAGGGTAATATCAATGCTACTAATTCATTCTTTCTAAAAAAATCATTATTAGATTTTGTTTCAGTTTTATTTCATTTTATTTCTTCTTTAAGGGTAATAACAATGACACCAATTCATTCCTTCTTAGGAAACTTCATTTTGCTAAAATTTCACTATTATACGATTATTCTGCATATTATAAAAACACAATTTCGATGTAAATTGTGTCATTATTTGTTTTTTATTTCTCTTTTTTCTTAAAGGGTAATAACAATGCCACTAATTCATACTTCCATAGAAAACTCCATTATTTAATTTTTTAAAAAAAATATTTTTTTCTCTTTCTTCTTTAAGGCCAATACTAATGCCGCTAATTCATTCCTTCTTAGGAAACTTCTTTTTGCGAAAATTTAACTATTCCTTCTTAGAAAGCTTGACGAATACAAATAATGAAAAATATTTTAACTATTCCATGGACGTCGATGGTGCTACTCCCATCTTATGACTTGACGCGGAGAGGTGGCTAATGGTGCGACAGCAAACTGCCAAGTCTGATGTGTTTCCATTGTATACGTGGACCCATCCACGCCATGCATGCACTGCATGGATGCCGTATTCGGCTAGTAGGTGGTGGCATAGCTGCGGCCAAACCTTTTGGAGTGGAGTACAACAGCATTACCACATAGTATGTTGAACAACAAGTTTACCTTGGAAATACTGAGCTGATGTTCTTTTTATTTTCTTCCCAACTTCTACTAACAAAATACTTGGAAGTTAGTTGTGGTACAGGCACACAACAACAACAACAACAACAACAACAACAACAACAACAACAACATGGAATGGTAGTACCACTACTAGTCTACCATTATTGCACCAGGCTTACTAGCTACTCGAGTAATACTAATAGTTTTTAGTTCATGGCGTTACCATAGTCCAATCCACCGAGAAGGACCGCCCCGCTGACGGTGTTGTACATTAACAGAGATGCCCGTGTTTACCAATCACACAATGTCGACTCCTGTATCATTTCAAATGTTGTTTAGCTACTGCTAAGTAACATACATAATTGGTGGCAATATCTAGTTGTAGGATGCAACGTAGTTTATATGTTACACCTAAATACTTGTTTGTTTATCTCGATTGTTGTTTTAACTTGTTGCTCTAATCATGTTTTACTTACTTCAACTTTTCAGTATCCAATAGAAACTACAATGGCACAACAAGTACTTTTTTAAAAACTTGTTTGTTCCATCGGTTCGCCGTTGTAACTTCTAGCCCTAGTCATGCTTACTTCAACATTCATGATCCAATTGAAACTCCAATGACACAACAGGTACCTTTGAAAAACTTGTTTGCTTAACTGGATTGCTGTTGTAACTTGCTGCTCTATAACTTCAAGTTCTCAGGATCTAATCTAAACTCGAATGGCACAACATGTAATTTTTGACAAACTTGTTTGCTTAACTGGTTTGTTGTTGTAGCTTCTTGTCTAATCATGTTACTGACTTCTATTTTTTAGGATCCAATCAAAACTCTTTAGTATCTTGTTTGTTTGACTGATGTACTGTTGTAACTTCATGTTGACATGTTTTACTAACTTCAACTTTTTCGGATCCAACCGGAACTTTAATGGCACAACATGTCACCCTAAGATCAAATATTGAGGTCCGTCTGGATGTAAGTTCATCCCAGAGTAGTGGCACCGGCCCAATCCTGCATCATGAATTGTCAAGTGCTAATGTTCCAGAGGCTGAACTATCGGCGGAAAGAGAGTGTGCAGTTTCGAGATGAAGTTGACATCCCGAGGAAGCAAACAATGCAATGAAATGCAATATTCATCAAAACCCATAAATATTTGGAGGAATTCAGAATGAAGCAAGTTGAGACTGGCCGCAATGTTAAGCAGCTGTTGGACAACTCCAATAGAAATCCCACTTCCTAAATCCTAGGTGAAATAGTTGCTTCCATTGTTGAAATGGCCTCTGGAGTGTGTGTGTTCATGTAATAGATAGAAACCATTCATTTTCGAGATTATGTAATAATTGATTTGAATTTTCAAGATAATTCATTTCGTTAGCTAGGCCAATATGAGATATATACCAATCGACCCAAACACAACATTGGGCCAAACAGGCCTAAAGAGCTAGTGGCTCAAACGGGTCAAAAGCGCCACATACCATGAATGGGCCAGATTACTCCATGGATCACAAATGGGCCGGAAGAAAGCAAGGACTGTAAATGGGCCAACAGAGACCACATGTCGACACCGACCCAGACGCATAATAGGCCGTAAATGGGCTAGAAGAGAGCACAAGACGAAACCGGCTCAAATGTACAATGAGCCATAAATGGGATGACATACACCACGTGCCATAAATGAAACCATAAGCACGATAACCCGTAAATTAGCAGAAAGGCACCACGGACCGACAATGGCCTAGAGGCAACACGGGCCAATAATGGACCAGAATATACCACGGGCCAAAAATGTCCCATAGGCACGACGAGCCGTTAATGGGCTGAAATATACAACGGGTCGTAAAACTACCTCAAGATACTATGAGCCATAAATGAGCCGGAAGGCACAAATGGCCCAGAGACACCACATGCCATAAATGAGATGAAATACATCGCGGACCGTAAAAGGTCCGAGAGTCGGCATGGGTTGTAAATTGACCGAAAGGAAGTACGGGCCGAAACTGACTGAGAGGCACCACGGGCCACACATGGGCCGAAAATATCAACGGGTTGGAACCATGTTTAATGACCCATGTGCTGGTAATAGGCAGAATTCACACAGGCCCTAACGGGCCGTGTGGACCCGGACCATAAATGGGCTATATGCAAACATTGCTGCTAAAGGACCTTCCATGGGCCAGATCTGCTAAGTTTTGCCTTAGGCCTGTGTGCTTTAACCAGGCCTTTGACTCGCCTGGTCTTTTTAAACGGTCCATTGGGCCATGCCACATGCCATTATTTAATGTGCACATGTGATTCATTGGACGTGCGACACTTGTTCCAACGAAGTCCTGCTGTGTGGCTCCGTCGGCTAATAAGAAGCCAACATATGGAGGATCAACAGCTGGCCACGTTTCTAATGGGTACCGGATCCGGAACTCACACCCGATAGCATAACAGCGACCTGTTGCGGTGACTGCCACGTGTCGGTTACCCCTGACAAAACACTTTGATGGCGCGCAATTTTGTGCCATGAAAGTGCACACTTACATAAGGAAAAAATGATTATTCTTATGAAACACATTTACGACATCACACGTATGACTATCGTAATTCTTTCATATAACCGTCATGAATAATGTACATAGGTGACAGAAAACGTGTTCTACTACTACAAACGCGTATCATCACATATGTGCTTTTAAAATGCATGTTAGCCCACATCTTCCAAAAGAGCAATGCTAGACATACGAGGGGATTTGTTACGGGATCAACAGACAACGCAACATGGGGCTTAGGATTGGACGTAGAGGATGAAGCAGGGCTGATGTCTACTACGCAACTTTATTCTTGTAGACTATGTTGGGCCTCCAAGCGCAGAGTTTTGTAGGACAGCAGCAAATTTCCCTCAAGTGGATGACCTAAGGTTTATCAATCTGTGGGAGGTATAGGATGAATATGGTCTCTCTCAAACAACCCTGTAATCAAATACAAGAAATCTCTTGTGGCCCCAACACACCCAATACAGTTGTCAATTGTATAGATGCACTAGTTCGGCGAAGAGATGGTGATACAAGTGTAATATGGATGGTAGAAATAGCTTTTTATAATCTGAATAAATAAAAACAGCAAGGTAAAAAGTAGCAAAAGTGAGTAAAAACGGTGTCTCAATGCTTAGAAACAAGGCCTAAGGTTCATACTTTCACTAGTGCAATCTCTCAACAGTGCTAACAAATTGAACCATATAACAAACCCTCAACGTGCGACAAAGAATCACTCCGAAGTTCCTATCAATAGCGGAGAACATAAGATGAAATTGTTGTAGGTAGCAAAACCACCTCAAAGTTATCTTTTTGATCAATCTATTGAGCCATCCCTATAAGTGTCACCAACAACCCTAGAGATCGTACTAAAATAACACCATATGATATCGATAGGCATCAATCAACTCTAATGTCACCTAAATACTCCAATGTCACCACAAGTATCAGTGAGTTAATTATTGGATATGCATCAAACAATTTCAGATTCATAATATTCAATCCAGCACAAAGAACTTCAAAGATTACCCCAAAGTTTCCATCGGAGAAAGTAGGATGAAAACGTGTATCAACCTATGTGCCTAGATTACCCCAATGTCACCTCAGGAATCCGCAAGTTGATTACCAAAACATATATCAAGTGACTCAATAGAATACCCCATTGTCACCACGGGTATCCACATGCAAGACATACATCAAGTGTTCTCAAATCCAAAATATTCAATCCGATAGTAATGAAACCTCAAAGGGAAAGACTCAATTCATCACAACAAAGATAGAGATGGAAGAACACCATATGATCCGACTATATTAACAAAGCTCATGGTACATCAAGATCGTGCCGGATCAAGAACACGAGAGAGAGAGAGAGAGAGAGAGAGAGAGAGAGAGGGAGAGAGAGAGATCAAACACATAGCTACTGGTACATACCCTCAGCCCCGGGGGTGAACTACTCCCGCCTCAACATGGAAGCAATGGGGATGATGAAGATGGCCTCCGGTGATCACTTCCCCCTGTGGGGCTTCTGGAACAGGGCTCCGATTGGGATCGCTTCGGAACAGAGGCTTGCAGCGGCGGAAAAACTCATCTAGGTTAACTTTCGGGGGTTTCCGAATATATAAGAATTTTTAGCGTTGGAATCACTTCCCCCTGTGGGGCTTCTGGCACTCCCTCGAAGCTTCCCGGGTCTCTTTCCTTCCAGAAAAATTGTCAAAAATTTTCGTCGCGTTTGGACTTCATTTGGTATGGATTTTCTGGAAAACCAAAAACATGCAGAAAAGAGCAACTGACACTGGGCACTAGGTTAATATGTTAGTCTATGAAAATTGTCGGGCCAGTGGGAACCAAGGTACCACGGCCCGTCTGCCTGCGGCCCAGGATGCAACGCCTGGCAAGGCCCAGGAGGCGGCCCAGTAACGGGCTCCGGGAAACAAGACGCCTCACGAGGCGCCGGCCTCACGAGGACCCCTCCGGAAGGGGTGAACCACCAAGACTTAGCAGCATCAGCAGGAAGCCTCGCGAGGCCCCCTCGCGAGGCGGCCTCCTGAGGCCACCCGAGGCGGGCGCCGCCTGGCGCTGGCCACGCGGCCCAGTGCCCACCACGTGGGTGACGCGCTTGGCGACGAACAGCGGCAGGAGCCGTACCAGCAGGCGCGGACAGAGAGGTTTTCCTCTTTGGTGCTAAAGGAGCAGCACCAGCTCCCCACCCCCAAAGCAGGTCCCAAGCTCTACCCGTTTGGTGAAAGAAGACCAGGACGATAAGGCGCGCAGGGTGGAGGTCATCACCGAGCCCACCGCCTACGTTTGCAGGCGAAGACCGCCTTTTGTCACGATAAGCCTGGGCGCCTGTCCCCTTTCAAATTGCCGTTGTGTGTGGCAACCCTTCCCGCCTACGTTTTTGGGGGAAGAGGACCAAGGCGGCTATAAAAGGGGAAGAGCTGCCACCATAGAGAGGATCGATTCCCTTGTCCTCAACCTTGTACGCGAGAACCTCCTTGCCCACCATAATCCCAAACACAAAGCAGGAGTAGGGTTTTACACCGCAAGGTGGCCCGAACCTGGGTAGCTGCTGTGTCCCCTGTCGTGCCTTGCGTCCAGCGTGCTCCCGTCGTAGCCTCGCCGTGGTCACCGTTGAGCCGGTAGGAACGAGCGCGCCCCAGATTTCGAACCAGGGTCCCCGGAGCCCCGATTCCGACATTTGGCGCGCCAGGTAGGGGGCGTGCTTCTGTTTCATCTGCGCCGCCATCGCCATGGCCGACGCTCGCCGCGAGCGCGCGGAGCGCAGGGCGGTCAGGGTGGCTCAGACAGAGCCGGCCGCCCGGGACAACCGCCGTCGCCGCGCCGGCGCCGCCACCAACCCCGCTGCCACGGAGCAGCAGGCCTCCTCTCTCCGCCCGTCTGTGGCACTGGTCGGCCACACCGCCTCCGCCTCCTCACTCGCCTGCCGTGAGCCGCCGGGCCCGCAGGTCGCACTGCTCATGGCGCGCGAGCTGCTGCGCTACCACCCCACCGAAGCCGGCTATGACGCCTGGCTGGGCCGCATCACCGAGCTCGTCAACGTCGCCGGAGACGCCCCCGCGGCCTCTCACTTGCTCCGCCCTCCATCTCCTCGCGTCGGGGAGGTGGCGCATGGCGCGCCTCCGCCGCCTCCTCCGTCGAACGAGGGCGCCGGGCGCCATCGCGGCGCGCTGGCGCGTGAGCCGTCCCGGAACGCGTCTTCGCCGGACCCTGACAACGAGAGCTGCCAGATTGTCAGGCGCGCGCTGCCCGATGCACGCGTGCTCCTCGAGCAGCAGCGCCAGTGTCAGGACTGCACCGTCTAGGAGGTTGCGGCTGTCGGTCGCCAGAACCGTGCCGCCCTCGCTGGTGGCGTCACCTCCAGCATCAGGGGCTGCCGCGCCTTCACCCGTGTGCTGCGCCGCGTGGTGTGGCCCACGAAGTTCAAGCCGGACCTGCCTCCTCGCTACGATAGCACCCCCAACCCCACGGAGTTCCTGCAGCTCTACACTCTGAGCATCGAGGCGGCGAACGGTGACGACAAGGTCATGGCGAACTGGTTCCTCATGGCCCTCCTGGCTCATGAACCTCCCCGAGGCGTCCATCTCTTCGTGAGCCGAGTTGTGCCAGCAGTTCGTCGCCAACTTCAAGGGCACGCACGAGCGTCCCCTCATGCTCAACGACTTGCGCGCCGTGCGCCAGCGCCCTGACGAAACTCTCCGCAAGTACATCCAGCGCTTCAGCCAGGTGCGCAACAAGATCCCGCGCGCCTCCGACGCTACCATCATCTCTGCGTTCTCCTCCGGCACCACGGACGTCCGGATGCGCGAGAAGCTCGCCATCAACGACGAGCTTGACACCGTGGTTGAGCTGTTCGACCTCGCCGACAAGTGCGCCAAGGCTGAAGAGGGCCGCCTCTTCATTCACAATGATCCAGACCAGACGCCAGATGCTGCCAAAGCCAAGAGCAAGGACGCTAAGCGTAAGGGCCCTGCCGTGCTGGCGGCGGAGCCTGAGCAGAAGCGCGGCCGCAACCGCGACGTGCCCAAGAAGGATGGCCGCCCGTACTGCGCCTACCATGACATGTTCTCCCACAACACCGAAGACTGCCACGAGCTCAAGCTACTTCGCGAGAGCCGCCAGGACGGGCGTGGCGGCCGCAACGATCGCGGTGCCGGCCATGGAGGCAGCCGCAACAACAGCCGCTGGGGCGACCGCGGCAACAACGGCAACGGCAACTTCAGGCAGGGCTGGCGCGACCAGCCGTGGCAGGCCAACGCCACTCTGCCGCCACTGCCTCGAAGGAACAATGGCAACCAGCCTGACGAGGGTACCGGGGGCTACCAGGAGCCTTGCGAGGTGGCCTGCATCCTTGGCGGGGCCCAGGCTCCCCCCTCCAATCGCCACTTCAAGCAATTCGCTTGCGAGGTGAACGCAACCCTCCCGAGGCCGGAGGCTTCTCAGTCCCTCAAGTGGTCGCAGTACTCCATCTCCTTCGACTCCAAGGACCACCCCAAGTCCACGAAGGCAGTGGGCGCGATCCCCATGCTGTGCACCCCCACCATCAGCAACGTTGCTGTCACCAAGACGTTCGTCGATGGAGGCGCATACCTCAACGTGATCTCCATCGAGACCTTCGAGAAGCTCCAAGTACCCTATGAGCAGCTGATGCCGATGAGGCCCTTCTCGGGCGTCACTAACGGTTCCACGCTGCCTCTGGGGCAGGTGCGCCTCCCCGTCACCTTCAGCACCCGCAAGAACTACCGCACTGAGCTCATCGACTTTGATGTGGCACACATCGGCCTGCCGTACAACGCCATCTTGGGCTACCCCGCGCTCGCCAAGTTCATGGCAGTGACGCATCATGCTACAATGTCCTAAAGATACCGGGCTGCAGCCACATCATCACCGTCCGCTGCGACGAGAAGGACGTAGTCCGCACCCTTGTGAGCGCCTACAAGGCTGCCGCCACCGCCCACCCTGCTGATGAAGACGACGTCGAGCCTCCTGAGACTGCGCCCGCGAAGAAAAAGCAGTTGTTCTCTCAGGCGCGCGCCGAGACGAAGAAGGTGTCGGTGGACATCAGCGGCTCAGGCCCTGCCTTCACCATCGGCATGGGCCTCTCTCCTTCATAGGAAGACGTGCTCGTCACCTTCCTTCAGGCAAATGCGGATGTGTTCGCTTGGACGGCATCTGATTTGTCCGGTGTGCCCAGGGAGGTGATCAGGCACCACTTAGCGGTGTGCCCCAACGCACGCCCCGTGAAACAGAAGGCACGGCGCCAAGCGCCAGAGAAGCAAGAGTTCATCGTCCAAGAAGTCCAGAAGCTACAAGAGGCAGGAGTCATTAGTTAGGTGCGCCATCCCGAGTGGCTCGCCAACCCAGTCGTAGTACCCAAGAAAGGTGGCAAGGAGCGAATGTGTGTCGACTTCACGGGCCTCAACAAGTCCTGCCCTCAAGATCGTTTCCCGCTGCCTCGCATCGACCAGATCGTGGACTCCACCGTCGGGTGCGAGTTGTTGTGCTTCCTAGACGCCTTCTCAGGCTACCACCAGATCAAGATGGCAACGGAAGATGTGGAGGAAACGGCCTTCATCACCCCATGAGGGATATACTGCTACATCCGCATGCCTTTTGGCCTGAGGAGTACCGGGGCCACTTTCCAGAGGCTGATGCGCATCGCCCTGGGGCCTCAGATGGGAAGAAACGCAGAGGCCTACGTCGATGACATCGTTGTCAAGACGCGCGAGGCCTGGGCCTCATCGCGGACCTCGAGGAAACGTTCACCAACCTGAGCAAGGTCAACCTCAAGCTCAACCCCGACAAGTGCGTCTTCGGAGTCCCTTCCGGCAAGCGGCTTGGCTTCCTGGTCTCCCACCGCGGCATCAAGGCAAACCCCGAGAAGATCAAGGCCATCGAGAAGATGCGGCCTCCCCAGAACCTCAAGGAAATGCAACGCTTGGCGGGATGCATGGCCTCGCTTGGGCGCTTCATCTCCAAGTTCGGCGAGCGAGCCCTGCCATTCTTCAAGCTCATGAAGAGGTCCGGCCCCGTCAAGTGGACTCCTGAGGCTGACGCTGCCTTCGAGGACCTCAAGAGGTACCTGACGAGCCCGCCCATCATGGTCGCGCCACGCTCTCGCGAGCCTCTGCTCCTGTACTTGGCAGCCACCCCCCAGACGGCCAGTGCGGCCTTCGTGGCGGTACGAGAGGAGCGCATCTGCGTCCAGAAGAAGCCTGCTAAGGCCCCGCCAGCGCCCGCCGAGGCCGCGCCTTCGCCTGCCGTGGTCGCGCCTTCGCCTGCCGAGGTCGTGCCTTCACCTGTCGAGGGCCCTCCTCAGGAGGCCCCTCCCGAGCCGCCTCACGAGCCATCTCCCGAGCCTCATGAGCCCCCAGGGCCCTCCGGAGAGCAAGATGCTACCACAACCACGCGCCTCGTCGAGCACCCTGTGTATTTCGTCAGCACGGTGCTACGGGACGCACGTGAGTGCTACCCCATGCAGCAGAAGCTCCTCCTCGCGCTCCTCGTCGCCTCCAGGAAGCTGCGCCACTACTTCCAGGGCCATCCCATCAAGGTGATCACATCCTACCCATTGGAGCAGGTCATGTGCAGCCCCAACGCCACCGGCCGCGTCGCCGAATGAAACATCGAGCTGCAGGCCTTCGAGCTGGAATTCTGCACCACAAGGACGATCAAGGGCGCAACCTTGGCGGACTTCGTGGTGGAATGGACGGACCCGCACCAAGAAGAGCCTCGCGAGGACGAATCCCTCCTGCCTGGAGACGAAGCGCGTGGCGGCTGGACCATGCACTTCGATGGCGCGTTCTCCCGGCAGGGCGCGAGGGCTGGCGTCGTGCTCAGCTCGCCAACTAGAGACAAGCTTTTCTACGCTGTCCAACTCTGCTGCAAGCATGACGACAAGGTCTCCAACAACATCATAGAGTACGAAGGCCTCATCGCCGGACTCAAGGCTGCCTCTGCCCTGGGCATCATGTGTATCATCATCAAGGGCGACTCTCAGCTCCTCGTCAGCTTCTCCAACAAAAGCTACAAGCCCAAGGACGAGCACATGGCCGCCTATCTGGAAGAGGTGCGCAAGCTCGAGAAGCGCTTCCTCGGCATGGAGCTCCAACACGTCCCTCGCGGTAGCAACAAAGAAGCAGACGACATCACTAAGCGGGCATCTCACCGCGAGCCTCAACGCCCTGGCGTCTTCGAAGAAAGGCTCCTGAGGCCATCAACAACACTGCCTGCCACGAGCGCCACGGCGCCTCACGAGGAGCTCCCACCTGCACCACCCACAGGCGCACCTGACTGTGGCCCATCTTCGGGTGCTCGCTTGCTGCTCGCGCTGGAGCCTCAAGCGGACAGCTGGGTCGCGGAGTTCAAGGCCTACTTGCAAAGCGGCACCCTCCCGGAGAAGGACTCAGAGGCAGAGTGCGTGGATCGCCAGGCCACCACCTACTGCTTGCAAGATGGCGGGCTCTACCGCAGGCGCCCCAATGCCGTCGCATTGCGGTGCATCTCCGAAGAGCAAGGTTGCGAGCTGCTTGCCGATATCCATGATGGAAACTGTGGCCACCACTCTTCATCACGCACCCTCGCTGGCAAGGTGTTCCGCAGCAGCTTCTACTGGCCCACAGCGCTTCAAGACGCCACCGAGCTGGTCCAATCCTGTGAAGCCTGCCAATTCCACGCCAAGCAAATCCACCAGCCGGCGCAAGGCCTCCAAACGATCCTACTCTCGTGGCCCTTCGCGGTCTGGGGGCTGGACATCTTGGGCCCCTTCCCCCGCGCGGCACGCGGCTACCGCTACCTCTACGTCGCCATCGACAAGTTCACCAAATGGGCGGAGGTCGAGCCTGTCCGCACCATCCTGACAGCCTCAGCCGTCAAGTTCATCAAAGGCCTCATGAGCCGCTTTGGTGTTCCCGACCGCATCATCACTGACAACGGCTCGTAGTTCACCAGCGGCCTCTTCAAGTCATACTGTGCTAGCCTTGGCACGCAGATCTGCTACGCCTCTGTGGCGCACCCGTGAAGTAACGGCCAGGCCGAGCGCGCCAATGCTGAAGTCCTCAAGGGCCTCAAGACACGAAGCTTCAAGAAAAAGCTTGACGCCTGCGGCAAAGGCTGGCTTGACGAGCTCCAGTTCGTGCTATAGTCAATCCGCATGACAGCAACCAAGCCTACTGGCGAGACTCCCTTCTTCCTCGTCTACGGAGCCGAAGCAGTTCTCCCTTCTGAAATCAAGCACGGCTCTCCGCGAGTCCTCGCCTTCAACGAAGCTCATCAAGACGGCTCGCGAGAGGCTGACCTGCTGCTCCTCGAGGAAGCCCATCGCCAGGCCGCTCTACGCGCTGCCCGGTACCAGCAGGCTCTGCGTCGCTATCACAGCCGCAACATACGCCCACGCACCCTCGAAGCTGGTGATCTCGTCCTACGAAGGATCCTCTCCAGAGAAGGACTCCACAAGCTCTCACCCATGTGGGAAGGCCCATTCAGGGTTGTTCATGTCTCTCGGCCTGGTGCCGCTCAGCTGGAGACAGAGGAGGGTGTTCCTGTGCCCAACACATGGAACATCCAACACCTCCGCAAGTTCTACCCGTGACCTCACGCGTATGAACGAAATGGAGCTGTACACGCTCCGGAGCTCTCCTTGCGCTAGCCTGATGGGCCCGCGAGAGCTCCCTCCCACAACCCAGTGGAAGCCCCATGCTCAGCGCTGGCGGGACGATCAAACCAAGGGCGTCGCCTGGCTGCACCATCCTCAAGCCGTCTCATGTCCGTCACGGTAGTCTCTTTTTTGGATGTGAAACTGAGGGCGCCACGTGGCTGCAGCATCCTCAAGCTGACCCCTGCCAGATACGACAGCCTCATCTTTTTGGTTGTGTAATGAACCTTATTATTATGCTACTGTAATGAACCTTATTATGTGCATGCTCGCGATCTCCCTCCCGCGCATCACACGAGCGGGGGCTGGACACGGTGTGCCTGTGCTCGGGTCAGTCCCAGCAGCACCGCAAAACCCAAGTGACTGAGCTCTAGCTCGCGGGCCTGCTCCCATGCACGCCACCTCACCAAGGTCCTTGGTGCCTTGTCTCCTCGCGTGACGCCCATGAGCAAGCTAGCAAGCGTGCACTGCTCCTCCTTGTGTGAAACCTGTCGTTATGCAGTTGTCACAGGAACAAGGCACACAGAAGGCCTCGCGAGGTAGCCTATGGCAGGGCGCCTCTAAGGTCCACAGGAAGCCTCGCGAGCGCTGCCTCGCGAGGCGGCCTGCGGCGGCCATCATCACCAAGTGCCAACAGGAGGCCTCGCGAGCAAGAGCCTCACGAAGCGCACTCCGCAGCCACGACACAGCATGCGCCACACTCCACGAAAAAGCTAAGTCTAGAAACATCTCGCAAGCCGCTCTCAGCGCCCCTCAAGCTCTCCTCTCCCCACAACCTCACTGAGTGCTGATGTTTTCTCCTTTGCGCGAGCCGCTTGCACGTCAAAGGGAGGGCTTCCTGAGCATCGCGCCTCAGGAGCCCTTGCCGCCCTCAGATCCCTACACCCTTTGGCCTTGTCTAGGCACGTGTCCTAACATACCAACGACGGTCATAGACCGCTCGGGGGCTGGGTCCTGACGATGTAGAGCACCAAGGCATGCAAGAAGTGGAAAACGAGCCTCACGAGAGGGCCTCGCGAGGAACACAAATTACAGCAAACCTTAAAGTACTTAAACGCAAAATTCATGTTTTCACGCCCCCACGGGGCTACATCGATCTCATACAGGATAAACAAAAAGGAAAGGCCTAAGAAGACGCGTCGCCGCCGTCGCCGCCATCGTCTTTGTTGTCGTCGCGTTCACCGTCTTCAACCTCGTCGGAGCTCTCGCTGCTGCCGTGGGAGAACTTCGCGAGCAGGGCGTCCACGTGGTCCTCCACCGCCTTCCCGAGGTCGTCGCGGAGTTCCTCGGGGACAGGGGCCATCACCCTGTCAAAGTCGAAGTTGGCGTCGGCGTGGAGGAGATGGCTAAAGATGCACGTCGCCGCCTGGCTGAGGAGGTCGCTTCACTCATCTTCGATGATGCCGTTCACCCGCTTGGCCCCCACCTTGAGCCGCTTCACAAGCTTGGTGAAGAAGTCGAGGTAGCTGGCGTCGTGGGTCTCAAGGGCCCCCCCAAGCCTCTCCTGGCAGATGGTGGTCAGGGCACCACGAGCCCGGAGCTGGACGGAGTGGAACATCTTGGCGCGCTCGTGCTGCCGCCCCCGCGCCCGATCCGCCTCCAGCCTGGCCTGCTCGATGACATTGGTGACGCTGCCCACCTGCTGCTGGAGGGAAGCCAGCTCCTCCTCCGCGGCAGCCTTGGCCTTAAGCGCAGCCTCCCGTCGGCTCTCCGCCTCCGTCAGCACCTCCTTGAGGCCGCTGATCTCTTGCTGGAGCTCCTCGCGCTTCGTCTTGAAGCGGTCCTCCTGAGCCTTCAGCTTCTTGCTGTGGTCTGCGGCGATCGCCTGGCGGCTCCTCTCGACCCTCGCATCGGCATCCGCCTGGATCTTCTTCTCCTTGGACTCCAGCGCGGCGTTGGCCTTCTCCTTGCGCTGGTTGTAGGAGGCCTGGGCGACAGCCACCTCGCGATCCAGCATCTCCAGGCGCTCGCGCTCCGCGGCCTGGTCGGCTATCGTCCTCGCGAGCTCCCGCTCGCGGATCGCGAGGTCCGCCTCGCGGCCTGCAAGGCCTTCGGCGCGCCTGTCGATCTCGCCCTCCCGCGCCTGGAGCAGCTACGCCTGGGCTGCGTGCTGCTCCTCAAGCACCTTCGTGCAAGCCTCTGCCTCATCCCGGCGCATGCCGGTCGCGTCGGCCTCCCGTACGGCGTTCTCGAAGAGCTTCTTCACTTCGAAGGCGGCCTTCTCGCGCTTCTCCCACGCGGCCTCGTCTTGGCGCCGGTCCAGCTTAACGGCGACGTCGATTTGACGCCACCCCTCCGCGAGGCGCAGGCGCTCGCCGGCGAGGCGCGTCTCCTCCGCCTGAAGTTCCGCCTCGAGCTGGCCCAGCGCCACCCTAGCGTTCCACAGGACCCCGCGCTTGAGCAGGGTGCGGCTGTTCACGAGCGCCAAGGCCCAGTCCGGGTCCGACTCCTCGCCGCCCTCCGCCGTCATAGCCTGGGAGGGCCCGGCGTTGTTCGTCAGGAGCGGGGGGTTCGCCGGAGTCTCCTCCTCCTCTTGTGGCGGCGGAGCACTCTGCGGGCTCATCGCGCCCGCGGTGGGAGCCTCGCACACCGGCGAGCGTTGGGGGCTCGCCGAGGTGCCTCCGGCGTCTGCAGCCTCCGTGGCGGGGGTAGAGCTTGGCGGGGCAGTTGGCGCCTCCGCCTCCTCCATTGTTGCGTCCCCTCCTGTAGCGGGCGCCTCGGGAGGCGCGGCCCCTCCTCCGGAGGCTGCCTCTCGAGGCTCATCCCCCTTGGCTTTAGGAGCCGCGTCGGCATGCGGCTCCGGAGGGGCCACCTGTTCGTCCTCCACCTCCGTGAGCCCCGTTTCGGCCTCGGGGCGGCGGGTGGCCTCAGTGCGCCCTTCGGTGCCTACGGTAGGCGTCGAGGCCCCCTTCGAGCCAGGGGTCTTCGGCTTCTTCTTCTTCGAGGGCCTCCTGTGCGCACAAGGGCTTAGCCCCAGATCTCGGGAGGAAGAAGGAGAAGCATAAGGAAAAGGAAACAAGAGTAGTGACTTACTCCTCGTCGGGGACCCATTTCCTCTTCTTCAGCACCGGCGGCGGCTGGCTGCCGCTGCCACTCTCGCGAGGCTTCCTCGCGTCCCCTCCGGAGGGTGTGGCGCGAGGCTCGTCAGCCCCGTCCTTGGTGCCGTCCTTCTCGGCGGGGGCTCGGTAGCCCCGCCGTCCGTGCCAGTCTTCTCCGCCGGGGGCTCGGTGCCCCCGCTGCCGGCATCTATCTCCTCCACGCGCGGCTCATCAGTCGTCGCGCTGGTACTCCATTCGCCTTCCGCGCCGGCAGGCCGGGAGGGCCCAACCCTGAATTGGTCGTCGTCGTCGTCGTCCTCGAGGTCGCAGATGAGTTGGCGGCGGCTTCGCAAGGCAGGACCGCCGTCGCTCCCCTCCGCGGCGCCCCCCGAGGCCTCGGCATCGCCCCGGTCTCCCGAGCCGGGAACCACCACGAGCGGGTTCTCATGAGGCCCCACATGGCCCTCCGGCACCAGGCCCCACTGGTCGAAGATTGGCATCTCCGCGACCAGCTGCTCGTTCTCCTAGTAGCGGTACAGTGGGAGCGCGTCCATGGGCGGGTCCTTCGCATTGCTGCCAAGCAGGATCTGCATGATCCCCTCCAGCACCGCCGGCTTCAGGCTGCCGATGCTCAGCCTATGGGGTCCTTCGAGCCGGTGATCTTCCACACCGGGCGCGAGCGCTTCTGGAGTGGCGCTATGCACCGCAGCAGGTACTCTTTGACGACCATCGCTCCCGTGAGGCCTTCTGCCTTCTGGTCGGCCAACCGCTCCCAAACGGGCGCCAGCCTCGGGTCGGTGAGCTTCTCGTGCTCCCACCCCGAGCTCTTCACGGCGGGGTCTATCGGCTCCATCAGCAGCTGGTTATGATGGCGCGCATCCATGTAGATCCAGCGCTGCCTGTAGCCCTCCACCTTCTTCGGGATCTTCAAGCTGATGATGCCGTCCTTCGTCGCCTTGACGCTGAGGAACGAAGCGCACGCGGAGCGCTGGTTCGCCGCAGGCAGAAGAAGTGGCGGAAGAGCGCCACCGAGGGCATCACGCCCATGAAGGCCTCGCAGTAGAAGGCGAAGATGGCGAGGAGGAAGATAGAGTTGGGTTGGAGATGGAGGGCGTGGATCTGGTAGTGCGTCAAGATGGCGTTGAAGAAGTCGGAGAACGGCGACACCAAGCCGGCGTAGACACTGTGGACGAAGAAGGGGAAGGTCGTCGCCTCCAGGTCGCGCGGCGCGCGCGAGCCCGGCTAGATCTTCGTCGCCCTCCACTCATTCTGGTCGCTGGTGGTCATCGGGATCACCTTGTCCAGGCCTTCCCGGTTGGCGATGATGGAGCGCTGCAGGGCCGGCTCCAAGGCCGACGCGCTCGGGGCCGCGGCCGCCGCCCTTCCCTTCTTGCCGGCGGGCGCCATTGCTGCGCGGCGAAGCTTTGGGGCGAGAGGAGGGAGAAGCAGTGCGCAAGGAAGGAGATGCGAGGAGTCAGGCGCTAGGAGGCGAGGAGTGCGAAGGAAGGCAATGATGGCCCTGCGCCCCGCGCGGGTCTATTTTATGGCAGCAAGGGCAGTTACCGAGGCGTAATGGAGGAAGTGGGGGCGTCCCACGTCCCATCATGCGCCACACGTCGAACCTGGGCCCCGCAGTCTGTCAGGGCCCGCGCCGTTTCGCTCCCAACGGGCAGGAACGTGTGCGCCGCGGGCCCGGGGGCTACTGTCGGGCCAGTGGGAACCAGGGTACCACGGCCTGTCTGCCTGCGACCCAGGATGCAACGCCTGGCAAGGCCCAGGAGGCGGCCCAGTCACGGGCTCCGCGAAGCAAGACACCTCGCGAGGTGTCGGCCTCACGAGGACCCCTCCGGAAGGGGCGAACCACCAAGACTTAACAGCATCAGCAGGAAGCCTCGCGAGGCCCCCTCACGAGGCGGCCTCCCGAGGCCACCCGAGGCGGGCGCCGTCTGGCGATGGCCACGCGGCCCAGTGCCCACCACGTGGGTGACGCGCTGGGCGACGAACAGCGGCAGGAGCCGTACCAGCAGGCGCAGACAGAGAGGTTTTCCTCTTTGGTGCTAAAGGAGCAGCACCAGCTCCCCACCCCCAAAGCAGGTCCCAAAGTCTGCGTGTTTGGTGAAAGAAGACCAGGACGATAAGACGCGCAGGGCGGAGGTCATCACTGAGCCCACCGGCACGTCATGGATAATACTTTTGCAGGCGAAGATCGCCTTTTGTCAGGATAAGCCTAGGCGCCTGTCTCCTTTCAAATTGCCGTTATGTATGGCAACCCTTCCCGCCAACGTTTTCGGGGGAAGAGGATCAAGGCGGCTATAAAAGGGGCAGAGCTTCCACCGTAGAGAGGACCGATTCCCTTGTCCTCAACCTTGTACGCGAGAACCTCCTTGCCCACCATAATCCCAAGCACAAAGCAAGAGTAGGGTTTTACACTGGAAGGTGGCCCGAACCTGGGTAGCTGCTGTGTCCCCTGTCGTGCCTTGCGTCCAGCGTGCTCCCGTCGTAGCCTCGCGGTGGTCACCGTTGAGCCGGTAGGAACGAGCGCGCCCCAGAGTTCGAACCAGGGTCCCGGAGCCCCGATTCCGACAAAAATCATATAAAAGTGCACCAAAACCATATAAAATTATTGCAAACATGGCATGAATACTTAATAAATTATAAATACGTTGGAGACGTATCAAGGGCCCACCCACTGAAAAAAATGGGGGGGGGGGGGGGGGGGAAGGGGGAGAGATTAGTTGGCATACAAATTTTGTAAAGCATCCGTTCATGTAAGTTTATTGCTTCCAAAATCGCCTCCCATCTATCGTTCCATCCTCATTTTCGGTAGTTCTATTTGATGGTTATAGTTGATTGGACTATTGAGTTGATGAAAAAAATATAGTCGCTCTTAGACCGTCTGTACATCGAAAATGTCATTCTCGGCTCTAGCTCATATGAGCTCGGGTGAACAGTAAAATGCGAAAAAATTGAAAAGTATTCAAAAATTCTGAATTTTTTTATGACAATTATTTTTAATGCTTAGAAAGTTTTATCATGAAATCACACTCGAAGAAGTCGTGGCAAAAGAAAATCAATGCTCCAAAAAAGTTATTTTTGGAGTGCTGATTTTGTTTTGTTTTTTTTTGCCACGACTTCCACAATGTCATTTTATGATAAAAATTTACAAGCATTTAAAACATTTGACAAATTATCCCACGAAAAATTCAGATTTTTTGGATTTTTTTCTCAATTCTTTTGGATTTTACTGTTCATCCGGGATCATACTGATTTCTATTTGATGGAAAGAGGAAAAAGATCAACTCTCACTTAAATTATTTGTAAGCCGACGAGCCCCGAATACTGAGTCAGCGAGGGTGAGCAGCCAGGAAACGAGCGGGCATGGACCGATCAGTCATAAACATCGAGCAACTCCAAGCTTGGACCGGCGCAGTATTGGAACTCACGTGCACCGGCAGCCGTGCCGGCTATTGATGCTGCCATTACCGGGCCCAAAAGCACCTCGGCCTCCGCCCAAAAGCTCGACAGGTCTCCGCGCCCGGAACCAATACCGCATTGCCCCATTCCATCGTGCTGCTCGCGATTAGTCTCCTGACCAACACACGCTGACACACACAAGAAATCATGCTGCCTAGCGCGAGCAATCTGCTGGTAATCACCGGCCGATTTCACGTCCTTGTGGCCTCGCCGTCACCACGCACGCCCAACCCAAAGTCTCCAAAGGTGGCCGCTTTATCGCAGGCTTTCGAGCACGACTAGCTGCTAGCCCGTACTAGGAGTAGCAGCAGACTACCAGCACCGCCACCACCCCTGTTCTGTTTCCTTTGGCAGTTTTGCATCGCTTTTTACCGTGCACCGCCCCGCACTGACCCGCAGGCTGGAGAGAGCAGTGAGCCAGTGACCGTTGCACCCCACAGACCCCACCCAAGGACCACGCACGTCCTACAAGGTCATGGCCGCACCGCACACGGCCTCGAGCCAAACCCAAACCAGACCGGACCGTCTGAGGAGGAGACAGCATAGGAGGCGAGAAGGGAGAGACGGGAGGCTCGCCGCCGACGCCGACGGGCAAGATGCAGCGCGCGTCGCTTGCGTCCGCCTTGCTGCTCTGCTCCCTCTGCTCCTTCTTCGCGCAGCCGTCGCAGGCGTTCCTCGACGGCACGCGCGGCGCCGGGGCGTACATTTCTCGGGTGAGTTCACGGTTTCACTTCAAGTGCTTTGCTAGCAGTGTTCGTCGGCGGTGGCGGTTTCCGTGCTCTAACATTTTCTTGTTTGTTCTGTTCGATTAACTAGCTGCTCGGCGAGGGCTACGGCGACGAGAAGATCCCCATGGCCGTCGTGGTGCCGTCGGTGCCAGACTTATCCCCGCGGCCGGCACCGCCCGCTGTCGCTGTCGCCGCGCCCACCCCTGCGCCAACGCCAACGCCTGTGCCCGGCTCGGAGGAGTACATGCCGAAGCTGCCGTCGGAGAGGCTGAGCCCTGGGGCGCAGGCCAGCGGCAATGCGGGCGCGCCGGCGCCTGCCGCGTCGGGCGACGGGGCGAGCACCGCCTTCATCAGCAGCAACCCCGCGGTGCCGCTCCCGGCCGGCGTTACCGACTCCGCCACCGTCCTGCCCATGCCCACCCCCAGACAAGAGCAACGGCAGGTAACCACAGCCACTACCAATGCCTGAAGCTCTCGATTTCTTTAGCTCGTAGCTTTGCTCAAGACTTTATCACAAGCTTGCTTTCCGCGTGCCTCCACATCAATTGAGCTTTGTTCACCTTGCTCTGTCTGACTTCTTTTGGATCCACGCTTTCGCAGGACGTGGGGATGGGCACCATGCTTCAGGCCAGGGCGGTGCCGCTGGTCGCTCCTCTCGTCATGGCGCTGTACCTTTGGGCTTTCTTGTTGGGGTGGTAGAGTACGTAGTTCCTTGCTCTTAGGACTGACGCATCGAGTGATTAGTTGTCAGCATGTGCGCTTGTAATCAGCACACAGCGGTGCTTTCGTCGTAGGCTGTTGTAAGCTCTAATCATCTGTAACTGTAAACAATGTCACCTCTGCTTACTGCATGCTTCTTGTCTCTCGTCACACATGTATCCTGTGTACGAGTGAGTCTTATGCATTGCAATTCTTACATGGAGCATTGCATGATGCAACTTATGGAGAAACTTTATATCATTCGGATAGGGTACGTTCAGGACAGTAGGACAGGGTCAACATGTCCAATGAGTGTAAAAATAGGCAGCATGTAACAATTAATTTTTTCCATCAATACGCAAAACTTGCGTATCTCTTCATTGATAGAAGGAATTAGAATGAGTACAAAGGAGGGAACAACACATGACACGAACGCGGAGAGGCGTGTATATGGTGCTCGGAGCAGCGAGACAAGGGATGCTCGGCTCGATCAGAAGATACAACGCAACTAAACCCATCTGGCCCGGAGCTAGAAGGCAGGCCGAACCAAGAAAGCAAGCACCGAGGATGCCGCGAGCAAGCAAGATGGCGCCTTCATGAAGGAGAACCACCTGTGATGCCATCGCCATCCATCTGAGGAATCGGACCTTGAGTTTCCCTCGAGTTTGAAGAGGGGCACAGAAAAAGGCCATGAAAGCGCCTGAAAAAAGGTAGAGTTGATCAGGCAGAACCCAACAGAGTGATGGCCATGACGCGAGAGATGGTGAGCCTCGGTGCCGACCGTGTTGTGGTGCAAGCGAGAGAAAGAAGACGAAAGAGAGGTGGTGAGGTCAGCGGTCAATACCGGGTCCACATCAGCACAAAACCACCCGAAGTGATCCGAGGGACGAAAAGTACGATTTTGACAATTAAGGGACTAGGATTGCATGATTTTAAAGTTGAAGGCCCATTTCTAGAGAGATAATATCACTGGTGATGCTTAAAATACACCTAATGCGTTCTAAAACTTGGCACTTCGGTTCAAATACGGTGCCAAACACGTTTGTCTACGTCTACGCTACGACTGGGCTTGACAGCGTGGCGTGGGACCCCCTGTCAGCCACTAGAGAAGCGTGTGCCCGCGATGCCGCTGTCCTTTTTCCAAAAAACCCACTATATTTATTGTTTTTCTCACAGAAAAGCCCCTGACTCGGCGGGACAGGGCAGCCCGCACATTTTTGTCCATATGACCTTCCGTTTCGTTGCATTTGGCAGATCAGTACATGCCTATTCGTCTGCCACGAGCGCTCCTCTCTCTCTCTCTCTCTCTCTCTCTCTCTCTTTCTCTCTCTCCTTTTTGATCGTGCGAAGGCGCTGCCCCGGTGGATCGTGGCGAGGCGGAGCCCCGCTGACGAGCTCCAGGCGATGCTGCCCCTCTTTACAGTGAGAAGCACCTGGTCTGTCTCCACTCATCTTTCCCCTGTGTTGCGGTAGGGTTTAGGTTGATTTCGCGGTAGTGAAATAGTTGTGATTTGTAAGTTTTTGGTGTGTGCTGATGCTTGGTAGATGGCTATGAGTTAAAACCCCTGTGCGCAATGACCCGTAGGGTTTTCAAACTTGGGTTTATATGAGGGATTGCTCGAGTTAGAAAGGATCATTTTTGGCTAATTTTGGTGAGGAATTTTTTTCCAGAAGTGAGGGCATATGAACATTACTTAAGATTTGTTTGGGTTAGAAGGATTAGGTTATCTAAAATAGGGTGTAGGTTTGCTGAAATTTTGGAAAATAGGTTATCTGAATATTTCGACAGTAGCTTATATGAATATTTTGATAGTACTTTAACTGGATTTTTGAACAGAAGCAGGTCAGCAGTGTTGGACAGTGTTTGAAATGAAATTATTGAAAATGCAGTTTACAGCTGAACTAAATTGAATGAATGTAGTTGCTGCATTTTTTGAAACTCCAGACAAATTGAATTTACTTTTAGTGAACTATTTGTACTGCTGTGAATTGAATTTAGTCAATTTATCTAACTGCATTCAGACTTAACATAATGTTTTGCTGTTAACTGAATTTATCTAACAGCTCCTCAACTGAACTTTAATTGCAGATGCTTTTGATGGTCTTTTCTCAGTTGAGATACATCACAAAGGTTTCTTTTGAGGAACTGACAGCAACAACACATACATGGATTATGAAGTTGAATGGTTTGGCAATTGTGACTGTGATACATGGTCCTTGTTATGGATTGATGATTTTCTGTAGCAGCCAGGCTATGACAGAGATAGTGTGAAGCTTGATTTTTCTGGTGTCAGCCTAGAAAGACATTGGTTGGTGGACTAAGACAGTTGACATGTGATGCAGATGTCCTTGCAATGATAGCAGCAACCACGGAGCACAAGAACTTGTTACTGATTGTAGACCATGAAGAGACTTGAGAGTGTCCTTAGAGATGATATTTTACTTAATGGGGTTCCTGAACTTCCAAAGGTCATTACTCCAGGAAAAGAAAGCAAGGGAAAAGAGCAATATAACTGTCCTGGGTAGAGAAGTGTGCCAAATAAGAGGAGGGCAAGGAGGTTATTTGGGGAAGGTTCATCCTCAGGTTGTGCCGATGAAGAATTGGAGGAAGAAGATGGATTATATGCAGCTGATTCAGAGACAGTGGAGGAAGAAGATGGATTATATGCAGCTGATTCAGAGACATATGAGGATTTCTGTGACAGTGACTATGACATAGAAGATGGGGATGATGATCTGTATATAAAAAAATATTGACAAAGAAGTGGATGATCATAGAGAGAAGGACACAACATGTGACTATGAAGCAGAGTTAGCAGAGGATGCTCTAGATGATTCCCACTTAGACTTGTCCAAAGAAGAGAGGGAGAAGTTGAAGTACCACTTCAAGGGATTTAATCCAGAAACTGATTTGAATAACCCTGTTTTCAGACTTGGACAGGTTTTTGGTAATGTGCAGGAGCTGAGACATCCTATTACATCTTACAGCATCAGAAATAGAGTTCAAGTGAAGAAGACAAGGAACACAACCACAAAAAATGTAGTTGTCTGCAGTGGTAATTGCCCATGGTATCACATGGGAAGCAAGGACTGTTGGGGAACGTTGCATGGAAAACAAAAAATTTCTACGCACACGCAAGATCTATCCATGGAGATGCATAGCTACGAGAGGGGGAGTGTGTCTATGTACCCTCGTAGACCGTAAGAGGTAGCGTTAGAACAACGCGGTTGATGTCGTCGAACAACTTCACGATCCAACCGACCGAGCACCGAACGTACGGCACCTCCGCGTTCAGCACACGTTCAGCTCGGTGACGTCCTCGACTTCTTGATCCAGCAAGACGGCGAGGTAGTGGATGAGTTCCGGCAGTACGACGGCGTGGTGACGGTGATGGTGATGCTATCTCCGCAGGGCTTCGCCCAAGCACTGCGAAAATATGACCGAGGGACGGAACTGTGGAGGGGGGCGCCGCACACGGCTAAGACAATGTTGTGTCTCCTTTGGGGCGCCCCCTCTCCTCTATTTATATATGTGTAGGGGCTTGGAATAGAAGGAATAGTGCCACGTGAACAGTACCACGTGAATAGTACACACGTGGACTTGGACTCCAAAGTCTAATCCTATTCCTACTAGGACTCTCATTTTTTCCTTCCCTAGCTGCGTGGGCTTTTGAGAACTTGGTGCGCCTGGCCCAATAAGGCCAGGGCGCCTCCCCTTAGCCCATGCCAGCCCTTGGGACGTGGTGGACCCACTTGTGGACTTCCGGACCCCTCCGGAATCCTCCGGAACCTTCTGGAAGCTTCCCGGTACAATACCGAAAAACTGCACCTTTTTCCGGAACCCAAAATATGACTTCCCATATATAAATCTTTACCTCTCGACCATTCCGAGACTCCTCGTGACGTCCGGGATCTCATCCGGGACTCCGAACAACATTCGGTCACCAATTCACATAACTCATATAACACTATATCGTCAACGAACGTTAAGCGTGCGGACTCTACGGGTTCGGGAATGATGTAGACATGACCGAGACGCCTCTCCGGTCAATAATCAATAGCGGAACCTGGATGCCCATATTGGTTCCTACATATTCCACGAAGATCTTATCGGTCGAACCGCAATGACAACATACGTAATTTCCTTTGTCCGTCGGTATGTTACTTGCCCGAGATTCGATCGTCGGTATCTCCATACCTAGTTCAATCTCGTTACCGGCAAGTCTCTTTACTCGTTCCGTAATACATCATCCCGTAACTAACTCCTTAGTCACTTTGCTTGCAAGCTTCTTATGATGTGCATTACCGAGAGGGCCCAGAGATACCTCTCCGAAACACGGAGTGACAAATCCCAGTCTTGATCCATGCCAACTCAACAGACACCTTCGGAGATACCTGTAGAGCATCTTTATGATCACCCAGTTACGTTGTGACGTTTGATAGCACACAAGGTATTCCTCCGGTACCCGGGAGTTGCATGATCTCATGGTCGGAGGAACATGTATTTGACATTCAAGAAAGCAGTAGCAATAAACAGAACGATCATATGCTAAGCTAACAGATGGGTCTTGTCCATCACATCATTCTCCTAATGATGTGATCCTGTTATCAAATGACAACTCATGTCTATGGTTAGGAAACCATAACCATCTTTGATCAACGAGCTAGTCTAGTAGAGGCTCACTAGGGACACGGTATTTGTTTATGTATTCACACATGTATTTAAGTTTTCGGTCAATACAATTCTAGCATGAATAATAAACCTTTATCATGAACAAGGAAATATAAAATAATAACAACTTTATTATTGCCTCTAGGGCATATTTCCATCAGTCTGCCACTTGCACTAGAGTCAATAATCTAGTTCACATCGCCATGTGATTAACACCCAAGAGTTCACTAGAGTCAATAATCTAGTTCACATCACCATGTGATTAACACTCAAAGAGTTCTAAGGTGTGATCATGTTTTGCTCGTGAGAGAGAATTTTAGTCAATGGATCTGCAATATTCAGACCCATGTGTACTTTGCAAATCCTTATGTCATACTGTAGATGCTGCTATCACGCTTTACTTGGAGCTATTCCAAATGACTGCTCCATTATACGTATCCGGTTTGCTACTCAGAGATATCCAGATTGGTGTCAAAGCTTGCATCGACGTAACCCTTTACGACGAACTCTTTATCACCTCCATAATCGAGAAACATTTCCTTAGTCCTTTAGTTACTAAGGATAATTTTGACCGCTGTCCAGTGATCCACTCCTGAATCACTCTTGTACCCCCTTTGCCAGACACGTGGCAAGGCACACATTAGGTGTGGTACACAGCATGGCATACATTATAGAACCTATGGCTGAGGCATAGGGAATGACTTTCATTTTCTCTATATCTTCTGCCGTGGTCGGGCATTGAGTCTGACTCAACTTCACACCTTGCAAGACAGGCAAGAACCCTTTCTTTGACTGATCCATTTTGAACTTCTTCAAAACTTTGTCAAGGTATGTGCTTTGTGAAAGTCCTATCAAGCGTCTTGATCTATCCCTATAGATCTTGATGCCCAATATATAAGCAGCTTCACCGAGGTTTTCATTCAAGTATCCTTTTATGCCAGAAATTCTATATCATTTCCAATCAACAATATGTCATCCACATATAATATTAGAAATGCTACAGAGCTCCCACTCACTTTCTTGTAAATACAGGCTTCACCGTAAGTCTGTACAAAACCATATGCTTTGATCACCTCATCAAAGCATATGTTCCAACTTCGAGATGCTTGCACCAGTCCATAGATGGATCGCTGGACCTTGCACACTTTGTTAGCACCCTTAGGATCGACAAAACCTTCTGGTTGCATCATATACAACTCTTCTTTGAGAAAACCATTAAGGAATGCAGTTTTGACATCCATTTGCTAGATCATAAAATGCGGCAATTGCTAACATGATTCGGACAGACTTAAGCATCGCTACGGGTGAGAAAGTCTCATCGTAGTCAACCCCTTGAACTTGTCGAAAACCTTTCGCGACAATTCGAGCTTTGTAGACAGTGATATTACCATCAGCATCCGTCTTCCTCTTAAAAATCCATTTATTCTCAATGGCTTGTCGATCATAGGGCAAGTCCACCAAAGTCCACACTTTGTTCTCATACATGGATCATATCTCAGATTTCATGGCCTCAAGCCATTTGTCAGAATCCGGGCTTATCATAGCTTCTTCATAGTTCGTAGGTTCGCCGTTGTCTAACAACATAACTTCCAGAACAGGATTACCGTACCACTCTGGTGCGGAACGTACTCTGGTCGACCTACGAAGTTCAGTAGTAACTTGATCTAAAGTTTCATGATCTTTATCATTATCTTCCTCTCTTATTGGTGTAGGCATCACGGGAACGGTTTTCTCTGATGAGCTACTTTCCAATTCGAGAGAAGGTACAATTACCTCATCAAGTTCTACTTTCCTCCCACTCACTTCTTTCGAGAGAAACTCCTTCTCTAGAAAGGACCCATTCTTGGCAACAAAGACCTTGCCTTCGGATCTGTGGTAGAAGGTGTACCCAATTGTTTCTTTAGGGTATCCTATGAAGACGCACTTCTCCGCTTTGGGTTCGAGCTTATCAGGTTGAAGCTTTTTCACATAAGCATCGCATCCCCAAACTTTAAGAAACGACAGCTTAGGTTTCTTGCCAAACCATAGTTCATACGGTGTCGTCTCAACGGATTTAGACGGTGCCCTATTTAACGTGAATGCAGCTGTCTCTAATGCATAACCCTAAATCGATAGTGGCAAATCGGTAAGAGATGTCATAGAATGCACCATATCCAATAAAGTACGGTTACGACGTTCAGACACACCATTACGCTGTGGTGTTCCAGGTGGCGTGAGTTGTGAAACAATTCCACATTTTCTTAAATGAAGGCCAAACTCGTAACTCAAATATTCGCCTCCGCAATCAGATCGTAGAAACTTTATTTTCTTGTTATGATGATTCTCTACTTCACTCTGAAATTCTTTGAACTTTTCAAATGTTTCAGACTTGTGTTTCATCAAGTAGATATACCCATATCTACTCAAATCATCTGTGAAGGTTAGAAAATAACGATACCCTCCGCGTGCTTCAACATTCATCGGACCGCATACATCGGTATGTATTATATCCAACAAATCAGTAGCTCGCTCCATTGTTCCGGAGAACGGAGTTTTAGTCATCTTGCCCATGAGGCATGGTTCGCAAGTATCAAATGATTCATAATCAAGAGATTCCAAAAGTCCATCCGCATGGAGTTTCTTCATACGCTTTACACCAATATGACCTAAATGGCAGTGCCACAAGTATGTTGCACTATCATTATCAACTTTGCATCTTTTGGCATCAATATTCTGAATATGTGTATCACTACGATCGAGATTCAACAAGAATAGACCATTCACAAAAGGTGCGTGACCATAAAAGATGTTACTCATATAAATAGAACAACCATTATTCTCTGACTTAAATGAATAACTGTCTCGCAATAAACAAGATCCAGATATAATGTTCATGCTCAACGCTGGCACCAAATAACAATTATTGAGGTCTAAAACTAATCCCGAAGGTAGATGTAGAGGTAGCGTGCCGACGACGATCACATCAACCTTGGAACCATTCCTGACGCGCATCGTCACCTCGTCCTTAGCCAATCTTCGCTTATTCCGTAGCTCCTGTTTCGAGTTACAAATACGAGCAACCGAACCAGTATCAAATACCCAGGCGCTACTGCGAGCATTAGTGAGGAACACATCAATAACATGTATATCAAATATACCTTTGCTCACTTTGCCATCCTTCTTATCCGCCAAATACTTGGGGCAGTTCCACTTCCAGTGACCAGTCCCTTTGCAGTAGAAGCACTCTGTTTCAGGCCTGGGTCCAGCTTTGGGTTTCTTCGTGGGAGCGTCAACTTGCTTGCCGTTCTTCTTGAAGTTCCCTTTCTTTCCCTTGCCCTTTTTCTTGAAACTAGTGGTTTTGTTAACCATCAACACTTGATGCTCCTTCTTGATTTCTACCTCCGCTGATTTCAGCATCGCGAAGAGCTCGGGAATTGTCTTCTCCATCCCTTGCATATTATAGTTCATCACGAAGCCTTTATAGCTTGGTGGCAGTGACTGAAGAACTCTGTCAATAACACTCTCAACCGGAAGATCAATTCCTAGCTGAGTCAAGTGGTTGTGGTACCCAGACATTCTGAGTATGTGTTCACTGACAGAACTGTTCTCCTCCATCTTACAGCTAAAGAACTTGTTGGAGACTTCATATCTCTCAACCCGGGCATTAGCTTGAAATATCAATTTCAGCTCTTGGAACATCTCATATGCTCCGTAGCGTTCAAAACGCTTTTGCAGTCCCGGTTCTAAGCCGTAGAGCATGGCACACTGAACTATCGAGTAGTCATCAGATCGAGCCTGTCAGGCGTTCACAACGTCTGCAGCAGCTCCTGCAGCAGGTCCATCACCTAGCGGTGCATCAAGGACATAATTCTTCTGTGCAGCAATGAGGATAATCCTCAAGTTACGGACCCAGTCCGTGTAGTTGCTACCATCATCTTTCAACTTAGCTTTCTCTAGGAACGCATTAAAATTCAACGGAACAGTAGCACGAGCCATTTATCTACAACATAGATATGCAAAGAAACTATCAAGACTAAGTTCATGATAAATTAAGTTCAATTAATCAAATTACTAATGAACTCCCACTTAAATTAACATCCCTCAAGTTAACTAAGTGATACATGATCCAAATCAACTAGCCCATGTCCGATCATCACGTGAGATGGGATAGTCATCAATGGTGAACATCTCCATGTTGATCATATCTACTATATGACTCATGTTCGACCTTTCGGTCTCCAGTGTTCCGAGACCATGTCTGTGCATGCTAGGCTAGTCAAGTTTAACCCAAGTATTCTGCTTGTGTAAAACTTGCTTACACCCGTTGTATGTGAACGTATAATCTATCACACCCGATCATCACGAGGTGCTTCGAAACGACGAACTTTAGCAACGGTGCATACTCGGGGAGAACACTTTTATCTTGAAATTTAGTGAAGGGATCATCTTATAATGCTACCGTCGTTCTAAGCAAAATAAGATGCATAAAGGATAAACATCACATGCAATCAAAATATGTGACATGATATGGCCATCATCTTGTGCTTTTGATCTCCATCTCCAAAGCATCGTCATGATCTCCATCGTCACCGGCTCGACACCTTGATCTCCATCGTTGCGTCGTGGTCGTCTGGCCAATTATTGCTTCTATAACTATTGCTAACGCATAGCGATAAAGTAAAGCAATTACATGGCGCTTGCATTTCATACAATAAAGAGACAACCATAAGGCTCCTGCCGGTTGCCAATAAATTACAAAACATGATCATCTCATACAATAACGTATATCACATCATGTCTTGACCATATCACATCACAGCATACCCTGCAAAAACAAGTTAGACGTCATCTACTCTTTTGTTGCAAGTTTTACGTGGCTGCTACGGGCTTCTAGCAAGAACCGTTCTTACCTACGGCACAAAACCACAACGGTGATTTATCAAGTTTGTTGTTTTAACCTTCAACGAGGACCGGCCGCAGTCAAATTCGATTCAACTAAAGTAGGAGAAACAGACACCCGCCAGCCACCTTTATGCAAAACAAGTTGCATGTCTGTCGGTGGAACCGGTCTCATGTACGTGGACATGTAAGGTTGGTCCGGGCCGCTTCATCTTACAATACCGCCGAATCAAAATAAGACGTTGGTGGTAAGCAGTATCACGATCACCGCCCACAACTCTTTGTGTTCTACTCGTGCATATCATCTACGCATAGACCTGGCTCATGATGCCACTGTTGGGGAACGTTGCATGGAAAACAAAAAATTTCTACGCACACGCAAGATCTATCCATGGAGATGCATAGCTACGAGAGGGGGAGTGTGTCTACGTACCCTTGTAGACCGTAAGCGGAAGCGTTAGAACAACGCGGTTGATGTCGTCGAACAACTTCACGATCCAACCGACCGAGCACCGAACGTACGGCACCTCCGCGTTCAGCACACGTTCAGCTCGGTGACGTCCTCGACTTCTTGATCCAGCAAGACGGCGAGGTAGTGGATGAGTTCCGGCAGCACGACGGCGTGGTGACGGTGATGGTGATGCTATCTCCGCAGGGCTTCGCCCAAGTACTGCGAAAATATGACCGAGGGACGGAACTGTGGAGGGGGGCGCCGCACACGGGTAAGACAATGTTGTGTCTCCTTTGGGGCGCCCCCTCTCCTCTATTTATATATGTGTAGGGGCTTGGAGTAGAAGTAATAGTGCCACGTGAACAGTACCACGTGAACAGTACCACGTGAATAGTACACACGTGGACTTGGACTCCAAAGTCTAATCCTATTCCTACTAGGACTCTCCTTTTTTCCTTCCCTAGCTGCGTGGGCTTTTGAGGACTTGGTGCGCCTGGCCCAATAAGGCCAGGGTGCCTCCCCTTAGCCCATGCCAGCCCTTGGGACGTGGTGGACCCACTTGTGGACTTCCGGACCCCTCCGAAATCCTCCGGAACCTTCTGGAAGCTTCCCGGTACAATACCGAAAAACTGCACCTTTTTCCGGAACCCAAAATATGACTTCCCTTATATAAATCTTTACCTCTCGACCATTCCGAGACTCCTCGTGACGTCCGGGATCTCATCCGGGACTCCGAACAACATTCGGTCACCAATTCACATAACTCATATAACACTATATCGTCAACGAACGTTAAGCGTGCGGACCCTACGGGTTCGGGAATGATATAGACATGACCGAGACGCCTTTCCGGTCAATAATCAATAGCGGAACCTGGATGCCCATATTGGTTCCTACATATTCCACGAAGATCTTAGCGGTCGAACCGCAATGACAACATACGTAATTCCCTTTGTCCGTCGGTATGTTACTTGCCCGAGATTCGATCGTCGGTATCTCCATACCTAGTTCAATCTCGTTACCGGCAAGTCTCTTTACTCGTTCCGTAATACATCATCCCGTAACTAACTCCTTAGTCACTTTGCTTGCAAGCTTCTTATGATGTGCATTACCGAGAGGGCCCAGAGATACCTCTCCGAAACACGGAGTGACAAATCCCAGTCTTGATCCATGCCAACTCAACAGACACCTTCGGAGATACCTGTAGAGCATCTTTATGATCACCCAGTTACGTTGTGACGTTTGATAGCACACAAGGTATTCCTCCGGTACCCGGGAGTTGCATGATCTCATGGTCGGAGGAACATGTATTTGACATTCAAGAAAGCAGTAGCAATAAACAGAACGATCATATGCTAAGCTAACAGATGGGTCTTGTCCATCACATCATTCTCCTAATGATGTGATCCCGTTATCAAATGACAACTCATGTCTATGGTTAGGAAACCTTAACCATCTTTGATCAACGAGCTAGTCTAGTAGAGGCTCACTAGGGACACGGTATTTGTTTATGTATTCACACATGTATTTAAGTTTCCGGTCAATACAATTCTAGCATGAATAATAAACCTTTATCATGAACAAGGAAATATAAAATAATAACAACTTTATTATTGCCTCTAGGGCATATTTCCATCAAGGACAACAGAACATCCAGTTTTGTTATTAAAAAGTACTGTGATGAACACACTTGTAGTAAATCCTGGACTCTCAAGTTGTTAACAACTCCTTTTCTAACTAGGAAATTCTGAGATGAGTTCAAAGACAATGAGAAGATGCCCTTGAAGAAATTTTCAGAGAAGGTACAAACAGAGTACAACCTCATACCTACCAGGAGCAAATTGGGAAGATCCAGAAGAGCATTAGTGAAGGAGATAAGGGGGGGGGGAGATGATAATCAGTACATGCAGTTGTGGGATTATGGAGAGGAGTTAAGGAAAAACAATCCTGGTAGCAAGTTTTTCCTATGTACTCCCTCCTTCCATGTGCATAGGGCGTCTAATGAAAATTTAGTATTCCAAATATATAGGTCACTATGCATGGAAGGAGTTCCTCATTCCCCGCGATCATATATTTTTATTTTACATGCTACTGTTTTCATTGGTTGACGCATTAAATAGGATTTGCATGTTGCTCTTAAGGAATTAATGACATGGAAAACCAACGTAGTGGTTAGCTCTTCCCAATTTTCCAAGCAGGCCAAAGAGGAATAATTGTTGCCATTGATTTTTGGTTTAATATCATCCATCCAATCTCCACGCACCTAGGTTGCGATGCAACTCCTTAGATGCCCTATGCACCTGGACGGAGGGAGTACAAAGGAGATAGAAGATGAGAAGAAAAAAGAGATACAATAGCAATTCTTCACATTGTATTGGTCTTTGGATGCATGCAAGAGAGGATGGCTTAATGGTTGTAGGCCAATAATTTTTATTGATGGATGTCACATAAAGACCAGATATAAAGGAAATTTACTCACACCTGTTGGTATTGACCCAAATGACTATATATTCCCCATAGCATTTGGCCTTGTGGAAGTGGAGTCAACTAGCAGTTGGGAGTGGTTTCTGGCAAGCCTAAAGGATGACCTCAACATATGTAACACCTCTCCATACACAATTATGAGGGACAAGCAAAAAGTGTTTGGTCATCATATTAACATTGTAGTTCCACCATGACTTGTTGTTTGTGAAATTGACGTTCTTTATGAAATGTACTTATGACATTGTGTAACATGACCTAAACATATGTTTGTAAGTGAAATTACTTGCTTTATCATATATGTGAAATCTTTGCTTTAACAATGTGTCCCAATTTCTAATGTGAAATTGAAGGGTCTCATAAAAGTAGTGGCAAAGGTATGACATGATGTTGAACACAGATTTTGTGTCAGTCAAATGTATCGGAATTTCCACAAGCTTCACAAAGGTGAACAACTGAAGAAAATTTGTGGGCAATTGCTAGGGCTACAAACAACCCTGCATACAATTGAGCAATGCAAAAGATGGAAGCAGACAGCATTGATGCACACAAATGGGTTGAGAAATGGCCACCAAGAACCTGGATTAAAGCATTTTTCAACCCATTTGCAAAGTGTGACATTCTACTCAATAACATGTCTGAAGTTTTCAATAGGTAACTTGTGAAGATAAGTCAATTGTCATTTGTGTTAACATTCTCATTTGTGTACTAACATTTTTGTCTCTTCAATTTGATAGCTGGATCTTGGAATCTAGAGAACTACTCATTAGGTCTATGTTGGACAGCATCACTGACAAGATCACAAGCAGGATGTACAACAAGCAAAAGGAGGTGGCCACTGATAGAAAATGGGGTAAAAGATTGTGCCAAAAAATACAGAAGAAGCTTGACAAATTTACTGAATGGACTGCTTTCTGCATGGTTCAAGGAGCTGGTCAGAGATGAAAAATATACTTTTTTTCACAAAATATTCAAGTTAATTATTAATTAATGATATCAATTTTTAATTTAGAGAAAACTCCGGGCTGTTACTGGAGGCATATGAGGGGCAATATTATAAGGCTTCTACTATAGAGATGCTCTAAGAGTTGGGAAGTAAAACTTGGGCCCAGTAAAAAGTGAAAATGTGAAATGTGCATTTTCCGGCGTGTCATGGAAGTAATTGATTCCATCCATGTCGTCAACTCGTCACCGTCTACGAATGCATGCCTTACGGCCGGCGACATTGTTAGTATCAGCACATATTGTAACCATCGGCAATAGCGTTGTACAGCTCCATCGATGTGCTAAACCAAAAGATGAGGAGCGGCGAGAAGGCAAACGACAAGGAAGGCAAACACAATGAGATATCGGGCATCGCATCACGCATAATCCAATAAGATATGCCATTTGCATTATAAATCTCTGCATGGGGCGTCAATTGCTTTCCAAAAAGTTTCTGGCCGTCGAACTCCTCCTTGATTAATTTGGACATTTCTATCTATCTTCCCGCATTCATCCGTTGTGAGTGCCCAAAAACTTGCTGTTCTTATTCAGTAATATAACAACCTCTATTAGCTCAGTTCATCTCTGCCATTAGTTTAGTGAATTAATGTACACATTTTGTGGAATCCTTGGACTCAAACCAGTTGAGCTCAACCTGGCCAAAGTCCAAGTCACTGAAGTTGGTGTGTGTGGGTGCGGGCGTGCGTGTGTTTTTCTGAAAGAACTGAATATTTTGATCAAGCTATATATCCTAGCAGTGATCAACTTTGCATGGCTGATGAAGATCTCGTCTTCTTTTTAGATCACAAGGTGAGCAATGGGGCAATGGTGTCCAAGCGAAACGATCGCGAAAGATGTAACCGAAGTACGCAACCAGCTCTTCTCTGCACAGCAACATACATTTGCAGTTCACCTGCGATGCAAATTATGCAATGCTGATTCTGTTTTCGATCCATGTCAGTTGATTGGCAGGACTCCGCTGGTGTACCTGAACAAGGTAGTAACCGGATGCGAGGCTCGGGTCGCTGCCAAGCTCGAGATCATGGGGCCATGCTCCAGTATCAAGGATAGGTATGTCAAGTACATGCAGTTCATCAGATTAGATTACTATCAGTGCTACGAATCATTCTGGGATAAATGTTGATTTTACAGGATTGGTTACAGCATGATAACCGATGCAGAGGAGAAGGGTCTCATCACTCCAGGAAAGGTGAACGCTGACCAGTGAGAGACAGACGCCACACGTACGTAGATCATCGTCAACATCATGGCTAAATTCTTGTTTTCAGAGTGTCTTGATCGAGCCTACGGGCGGCAACACCGGCATCGGGCTGGCATTCATGGCCGCCGCCAAGGGGTACAAGCTGATCGTGACGATGCCGGCGTCGGTGAGCACGGAGAGAAGGACGGTGCTCAAGGCGTTTGGCGCGGAGGTGGTGCTCACCGACCCGCTCCGCGCCATGGACGACGTTGTGCGGCGGGCGGAGGAGATCGCCGCCAAGACCCCCAACTCCTACGTTCTCCAGCAGTTCGAGAACCCTGCAAATCCAAAGGTACGTCCCGATCGGTGAGCTCATTCTGCCTGAATTTGAAGGTTAGTTTGTCTGTGCTGCTGCCTGAAATACGAACGGCGCAGGTGCATTACGAGACAACGGGGCCGGAGATTTGGAGCGGGACTGCCGGCGCAGTGGATATCCTGGTGGCCGGCATAGGGACCGGGGGCACCATTACGGGGGCAGGGAAATACCTCAAGGAGATGAACCCTGAAATCCAGGTGACATGATTGGCCTATGCTCATCTGCGATTTTCTTTCTCCATTTACAATGCAATTTTGGCTTGATTATGGTAGCATTGGCATTTTCTTTCTGAAGATCTATGGCGTGGAGCCGTCAGAGAGCGCCGTTTTGTCCGGAGGGAAACCTGGTGAGAGATACGTACGTAGTACGTAGAGTACAAATTAATTATGAACCTTGCTGTATCTCCACCGACCTATCGGCGTTCTGATGATTTCTGCTTTTTCAAATCCAGGCCCGCACAAAATCCAAGGTCTCGGGGCCGGTTTCGTCCCTGAGTCTTGGACGTAAGCATTCTCGATGAAGTCTTCAAGTGAGTTCTCCCTCCGTTCCAAAATATAGCGCGCCCGCGCTTTTCGAGGTTCAACTTTGACCATAAATTTAACCAACGAGACCGACTGCGGCAGGAGCAAAAATTATATAATTGAAAACTTCTTTCGAATACGAATTCACTGGTATAATTTTTGCTCCCGCCGCAGTCGGTCTCGTTGGTTAAATTTATAGTCAAAGTTGAAGCACGGGAATTGAGGACGCACTATATTTTGGAACGGAGGGAGTAGTAAAATGTTCCTCGTCTGTCACATTTCTTATTGGTAAGTTGATGTGACTGTCCACGACATTCTTTTCTTTTCTTTTCTTACGTTTGTTTACTCGACCGGCCAGGTCTCTAACGAGGAAGCCGCGAGCATGGCGAGGCAGATCGCGTTGAAGGAAGGGCTTCTTGTGAGCAAACAAACCCCACAATTCACTACTACTTCCGTCCCATAATATAAGAGCGTTTTTGATACTACTAGTGAAAATCTCATAACATCCTACGTAGTTATGTAGGATGAATTGATGATGCACGCATGATTTGTTCAGGTCGGGATGTCATCCGGCGCGACGGCGGCTGCGGCCATCAGGGTGGCGCGGAGGGTCGAGAACAGAGGCAAACTCATCGTCGTAAGTGCCGTACCACGTCTGGGTTCATCTGGTTGTCTACTTGCCGCGGTATCCTTTTTCACCGTGTTTTTGGTTTGTTGGTTGCAGGTTGTGTTCGGCAGCTGCGGCGAGCGCTACCTCTCGTCGTTTCTCTTCGAGTCCATCAGAAACGAGGCGGAAAATATGGTCTTGGAGCCATGAACGCTGCCTTTTCATGTTTTTGGAGAAAGTTCACGCACTTCGCTTATTTTCGGTCGCGCTGCTGGCAGCGGCTTGTACATCCTCTGGTTGAATGGGAATTTTACTTCTTATTTAACTTTGCCTTTCGGCAGCCATGCCTGGCAGTATTTTTGTTAACTTTACTGTATTCAGATCATGAACTTTGAAATGATCAATAAAAAGTTGTGTGCATCATTCGATGCAGAGGCCAAGGGTGTTTCCCTTCTTTTCAAAAAATAAATAAGTCAACTTCATGTACAGCTTTGTCAGTAATGTTAATGGGCAAAGGAAATTGCACAAACCATCAACTATTGATGTTGATTTTACACAGAACAACTACTCTTCGGGTTTGTTGCACAAAACATCAAATGTTGGTGTAATCCGCTGCATCTAGGTCCAATTCAATGTTTAGGTACGTTCATATGATATTTGATGGGTCGATCAACTAGTGGGTCAAACCGCGGACCTTCGATTGCAATTTTAATGAGCCCATCCAAAATCTTGACTCAGAATTGAATATTTTCAAAAAAATGGCAAAAAAATGCATTAAATCACAAATGTATCCAGTACTATTCTTGGGAAAACGTAGCTTATTTGGACCAATGTTTTCGTACATCTTGGAAATTTTAGTTGTTTCATTCAAATTCCTATTCAGAATTCAACAATTTCAAGAAAATATGAAGAAAAAAAACTAGTGAGCCGTAAATGTATCTAGCACTGATAAGGGAAAACCTCAACTCATTTGGGTTAGAAGTTTGGGAGATATTGACAATTGTAGTTAGATCGCTCAATGTTTTGGTTCAGAAGCAAACATACTAGAAAAATGCAAAAAAGAAAAAAAACATAAGTCGTACATGTACTAAGTACTAATCTGCGAAAATGTATGCTCAATTTGCCCAAAGGGCTGGGAGATATTAACAATTTTAGTTGGTTGGTTGATGTCGCTGGTTTTCTTTGCCATGTGTGCACTTACATGCGGCACCCACCCATCGGAAATCACATCAACATATGTAAACATTGGATTGGACCTAACTACAATGAATTACACTAATATGTGGTATTTTGTGCAACTAACACATAGAGTAAGTGTTCTATGCAAAATCAGCACCAATAGTTGGTGGTTTGTGCAAATTCCTTTGACCGGAATAACTTTTTTTAAACAACGAGCCACCTCGTCGATTTCTATCTCCCCTTCTTTTTGTGTTAGCTACTGATCTCCTACAATCAATCCTAAATACTGGCATGTAAAATGCTCTCGTCAGTTAATCTATTGCCACACCACACTGCCAAGACTTTCCAGTGATCCAATATGCTGATGATACTATCATGATCATGCATGCTTGGCCATTTGAGTTGGAACAAGTTAAAAAACTTCTCATGCACTATTCTCTCTACACTGGCCTTAGGATTAACTTCGACAAGTCAGTGATGGTTCCAATTAATATTAAACCTGAGAAGATTCAACCCTGTCTGGTTCTTTTGGATGCATAGTAGGCAGTTTCCCATTTACTTATCTGGGTTTGCCTTTGCGATTGACCAAGCAAAGAATTGAGGATTTTGTGCCTATTATGCAAAGGATTGAAAAGAGACCGGCTGAGTGCTCCACCTTGCTGTCATATAGAGACAAATTGACTCTCATCAAGTCTTTGTTCACTAGCTTGCCAGTCTTCTTCATGTGCACTCTAGTTCTTCCTCTTGGAGTCTTGGAGTAACAAGGTTTTTCACTTATATGTAGGATTTGATTAGAGATCATGGCTTGGATCTCATTGGTTTATATAGGAAACTTCGGAAACTATCCTTCTACTTTCCTTAGATAGATTGACCCTTATGTCATTTTTTTGTCCTTGGCCCCTTCTAGAGGCTAAATAGAAGGGAATACTTGGGGCATTAAATCTTCTTCATTTACTCTATTGCGCACCTCACAAAGAAAGTTGCATCTTAAAGTTAATATGTTTGAATTTGATTCTAAGCTCTAAATACATTGGTGTATGGTTCTTGTTTACGAGGCAGCTCAAGAGGAAGTTAAACACGAGCTTATTGGTGAAGTAGGAAATGTTTGTGGTGATCAAATGACCCCTTTAATGATTTGAGGTGATTTTTTTGGTCACCAGAACAGTGATATGTTCAACTACATCATCAATACATATGAATCGATGTAACTTCATATGTATGGGGGTCAATTTAGTTAGTGTAGTAGCAAAAAATCCTACTTTGGACAAAAAATGATCTTGACCTTGAAAAGTAGTGGTTGGTAGCATTTTTTCCTCTAGCTATTGTTCAAAAATTGACAAGAATTATTTCATAAGATAAACTTCTTTTAGACACAACAGAGGTAGAAAAATCAAAACCGAGAGATTTACAGTTTGTGCTTACTTGGTTGAGTTTCGGTGATTTTTGGGATAGAGTGAGGAAGGTATATAGTTGAAGCCAATGTGGGGTACTGAATCTTGGGATTTTATACAACTAAACTAATGAAGCTCAACTAATCCTTAAAAGTTTGGGGAGTAAAATTGAGGGGAACCAAGAAAAAGCGGGGGGAAAACGCAGAGCCAGGGGATCTGAAAAAAATTCAATCCTCACAAATGGATAAATGGAGAGGAGAAGTTAAACTAAAAGCATGACGTGTGGTATTTATGAAGAATAAGAGAGTTTCTAGCATTGAAGATCTAGAGAGAATTGGCTTCTAAAAGGGGACAATAATACTAGCTACATCCATAAGTTTGCTAATGCGCATGTGGGGGTTTCGCGGTCCGTAATTTGGGCCACTCATGTCCCCCACGACCGCTGCCGCACGCCGAGGTACCTCCTCAGCGGTGCCGACGGTGGTGGTAGGTAGGGGAAACGGGAGGAGGACGCGTCGCTCCGACCTCGGGCTCGAGACGGCTGCGCGTGGCGGCGTGGATTAGCGCTTCTAATCGGTGGTGGGGACATATGGCCGCTGGATCTCGCCATTTGGGCGGCGGGGAGATGCCGGAGTGGATGCGGGGCGTGCCGACGAGGATGTGGGTGCGATTTAAGGTTGCGGGAGGGCATGGGCGGCGTAGGAATGGAGAGGTTGAGCGGTGGGAGAGGGGAATTTTTTTTACTCCAGCGGTGGGCGGTCGAGTATATTTAAGAGTCGGGGTGGCCGTGGAGTAAATTCTTTACTCGTGTAAAGAGTATAAGGGATCAGTTAGATGCGGTTTAGACGAGGAAGAGCGATTTTTTACTCCTCTAAAGTTTTATAAGGGATCTGTTAGTGGAGAGCGAAGTTTCAGCGGACGGCGCCACCGGCTGACTTTATCGAGAGCGTCCAAGTGGGCCTCGGGATCCCACCCCCGCCTCCAGCTTTCCTATATACGTTTTGCAATACGAAGGCTAAATGTGTTAGGCTGTACAGGGATAGCACAGTTCTGGCCCGTTGTGCTCATATGGGCCAGACCAGTTAGGTGGGCGGCTGGCCCGATATGAAACAACACAGCGCTAGGGCAGCAGGTCGCAGTTGTTCCTCCTTAATCCCCAATCATTCATCATAGCTCTCACCCCTCACCCCCTCGTCCTGCTTGCTCCTCCTGCGACTGTTCTCCGGCGGCTGACCTCCGCCATGGAATCCATGGAAGTTTGCGGCAGCGAATCAAACAGGTGTGCCTCTCTTCTCACCTCCGCCCCTTCCCGCTACCTTCCGCATCAGATCCGACATAGCTGTTCTTCTCACATCCGCCCCTATTCTGTTCAGATTTCAGGTGGCAGATGGGTATCCTACAGGCGCGGTTCTTCCAGTTGAGTCGCAGGGGTCACTCAGCCATGTTGCTGCGCAGCAAGACGCCGGTGGTTCTGGTGTTGGATTGGCCGGTCACGCCGGAGAGTTTGGTGTCTGTTCTGAAGCAACTAGCGGCTGGACTAGTGATGCTTTTAGGACACGTACAATTATGTTCGACATTGAGTATGAAATAGAGAAATGAAAAGGAATATTTTGTATTCATACGATCTCTTGATGTGAAAGATATGATAGAAAAACGAGGAGATATAATCTAACAATTAAGGAGATCCCTTAGATAAGAGTTCCTTCAAATCTGTCTACTAGTTCATAAATTTGTTATAGAAAATATGTACAAAAGCGATATTTGTTAGTATATCGCCCCGATGTCACCGCCAAACCTTGGGGATATGTTTTATAGTACTCCCTCCAATTAAAAATAATTGTCGTGGTTTTAGTTTAAATAGGGAGTATAGTATACTGTGTGTTGGATATTCAATTCGGTGCCCGGGTTCATCTGCACCCGGTGAACAGTAAATTTTAAAAAAAAATACTAAAGTAGTTTAAAATTTTCTAAAAAAAATTAGGTGGAAGATGTTCCAATGCATGTTGCTCGTGCCAAATTTCAGCTTGTTCGGACATATGAGGAGCTCATGACAAAAAAGACAAAATCGGCGAAAACAGTACGTGAACAGTACACTTTCTTACGGCCCCAAAATTTGCTTTTTTTGCTGAGAACTACTGAAATGTCCAAATTCCATGAAATTTGGCATGGACTTCACGCACACGAACATCTAGCATGACAAAAAGAATTCAGAATTTTTGAATTTTTTTGCTGTTTTAAACGAATTTACTGTTCACCTCGGGTGCAGATGCACCCGAGAGCCAAAACGCTGCGTTGTGCATGATAAATTCATTAACATTTTTTCTGTAGAGCAGGCAATTAATGGCATATCCATACGATTGCAAGAATATCTCAAGACCAAACAAATACAACAATAAGTAGACTGCCAGCCAGCCAGCGCTAGTCTCATCTTCCGCAGAGAGAACATCTTTCAGGCGCTCGCTAGCTGCAAATGGCACTGGGAAGCAGCAACAGAAGCAGAAAGCTGGCTGAGCACAGCCTCCTCTTGGTTTTCCTGATGCTGCTGCAGGGTGGCGTCGAGCTGGCGGCGGCGCAGCCACGGGAGTGGTACGTCGGCGACCAGAAGGGCTGGACCTTCGGCGTCATGGGGTGGCCTAACTTCAAGCCCTTCAGGGAAGGCGACGTGCTCGGTACGTACGGCGCCCATCGACTTGACTGCGTTGGTCCGAACGATTTTAATTTCACTCTACTATACAACTAAAAACCATGGTGTGTCCGTGCCATGCTTCCTTCCTTCCATGTGGCAGTGTTCAAGTACGACCCTGCGATGCAGAACGTGATAAGGGTGGACGACTTCGGGTTCGGCACCTGCACAAGGCACCCTTTCTACTCCACGGTGTACAACTCCGGCCACGACCGCATCAGGCTCCCCCGCGGCCAGATCAACTTCATCTCCGGCGTCTCGGACAACTGCTACAAAGGCGGCGTCAAGATCTCACTCACCGTCAGGCCGTAACAAACCCAGCTCGTTCGAATGTATCTCGTGCATTAATTGATCGTCGCGGAGCGCGTACGCTCGATTTTTGTCACGATCTTCCTTGGGAATAAGTAATGAGTTCTGGCTGTTACTCCATTGATCTTGCGGATACTTCTTCTGTAACTTAGTTGGACAATCGGTCGCTTACAACAACAAAAAAAAGGATTTTTCGTTCTTTCTTAAACACCAACTTTTCGACTATGGGCATTTTCATGCAAACGTCATATCGAGTTAATACAATCACAGTGAGTGAATACCCGGTCTCTGCGTAATAAGATGCACGCAGCAAACAAGAACATAGACGCAACGATCAGACATGGGCACACATTTACAAAATGTCTACCAAGTCATTCAACTGGGTCATTAACCAAGTGACCACATGCATTGTTGATCAACACATCGGTTGCCAATCAAAAAGGTAATTTGTCCGACCAACACACACAAGACAAACCTGAAGTATATATAGTTTATGGTACACTACAGATAGAACCACTGCACTGACCATCAGAGCAATTATTGATTCTCAATATATGGCACTACAGAAATTTGCTGTCAAACTTCTGTAACACTCACTGTTAGTGAAACTAGGGCAATCCTTTCAAAAAGGGTAAATCTAACACAGTCGCCCACGTAACGCGCGGGCAACATCTTGAATAGTTTCAAAATTGCTAAGTTACACTTACTTATAAAGATGTATTGCTCATGTTTAAATAAACACTTATGCTTCGGTACACCCCTCTTAAATACATCAACGAAGGAGATCTTTCCATGCCTTTTCATAATAAAGGGTAGGATCGTATTTTTTTAAAGTACGTCGCCCGCGCCGAGAGCGATACGCGGCCTGTGTACGTACACTCTGGGTGACGGTGTCCTGGACTAGGGGGTACTCACCACGTCGTCTCCTGACCAGGTGGATCGGGCCGAGGACCCCCATGACGGTTCACTAACGACCACTTCGGGCAGCCCATGACATATACGAAGAATATTCCACAAGACTTGGTGATAAAGACATGGACTCCTCTCCACCGACGTATCCGACTAGGACTCTTGTTGTCGTAGGCCTCCGGTACATTATATAAGCCGATGTCAGGCTAGTCCATAGATTATGATCATACATTCGCATTCATCATCATCAGCACCCCTAGGGTTTAGACCACAACTTACGATCTCGAGGTAGATCAACTCTGTACTTTGATACATCCATAATACAAACAAGAGCAGAACGTAGGGTTTTACCTCCTTAGAGAGGGCCCGAACCTGGGTAAATCTTCGTGTCCCTTGTCTCTTGTTACCCATCGATTCGATCTCACAGCTCAGGCCCCCCTACCCGAGATCTGCTGGTTTTGACACCGACATTGGTGCTTTCATTGAGAGCCCGCTGTGTGATCGCAAAGGATCGATGGCTCGTCTGCAGATAGACATCAGTTTTTTTCTGGACAGCGGATTCGTGTTCGTCGTCCCCGTCTCCTTGAGCGTCACTTTGACTATTGCTTCGATGGAATTGTGCGGAATTGAGTCTACAACAACCCTATAAAATTTCATCGTATTTCGATGGACGAATCTCCGGCAATCTCCGATATACCGGAGCCCTGTCGAATCTGGATGGGAATCTGGACGAGTTTAAGGCGAGGGGTCCAGCAGTCAGCTCGGACGTCCTTTGGAAGATCCAACCATTCATCTGCTGCGGAATTCCCATATCGATCATCCCTCAAAATTCCAACTTGATCCGACCGTTCAAACTCCGGGAAACGTCCAATGAGTGCATCAATTTTTGGATCTGTTTTCTGCGCGAAAACGAATCCGGCCCGAGTTCATCTTTCTTCGTGAACGGGATATTGGACATCCTTTTTGGAGGAATTTTTTTCTTAGGGTATTGTGTGTTGTTCTCAAACACATGCCCACAAATTTTAAAGCCTTTTCCGAGGTAATCTTCATCGTCATGTTGGTGTCAAACCAGCCCGACAACGTTGCTCCATGGCTACCAACCTGCGCTAGACAGATCATCGCTTCGTCGAGCCGAGGTCAACCTCATCGGATCATCACCTTGGTGAGCCGACCAAGAGTTTGGCATCATGAAGGCTAAATCAACACCAACATCGTCGCCCCACGGATTACACGGGGCGGGCACACAGTCATCGCTGCGCGGTTACTTCATCAAGCTGGCGTCGACCGCGTCACAAATTTTGACCTGCGTCGGCATCGCCGTGCCGCCTCTTCTTCAAGCCAACATCCAACACGCTGACCTACTTCGACTCGTCGGCTGGACCGGGGGCTTCGCTATCTCTTCATCAACCTACTCCGGGGACTTCGGCGTCACCAGCCGACCAGCTTCGTCACGTTAGCTGGACCGGAGGCTTCGCCTCGCCACATCGACGGTGCTGCGTCGCCACTTCATCAAGCCGAGCTCTTGGCTCGGGCACCTCGGTACCGGCTTGGGGGCTGGGACCTCGACCCCCTGCAAGCTCGGCCCACGTCATCAACGCCGAGCACATTGACCAGTTAAGTCGCTTTCATGCTCAATTTTTTTAAAAAAAAAATAATTTTTGTTCGGTTCGACCAAGTTTTATATTTGTGTTCGGTTCGACCATGCTCAAAAACGTTGTTTGTTAAAAACAACTCCCTTTACCCATGTTAATTGGGGGCTCTTAAATTTATATGAGCCGTTTTATAATAAATGGGTTTTCTTCTTGGTCGTTGCAAAGTCTTTTTCTACTACTCCTTTTTCCGATGTGAGTGTGCGGTCAATAGCCGGATAGCATGGTTTCGCTCTAAATCCGCTCAAGTTTAGTTCGCTAAACTGGCCTAAGAAGCAGTCCGCCTTCGGGATAGGAGGTGGAAGTCGAAGGCTGACACACTTGAAGTCTGGAGATCGGATGTATCATGTTAAAGCACGGCGGAAGCACAAACTAATTTTAAGACCAATTTTCGGATTGGCACCAAAAAACTTGATTTAGTTCGGACGTAAAGTTTTTACTAAAGTTTTTTGGTTTTCCGAGCTTATGGCACTTTTAACCTATTTGTGTGTCTCCAGCATAACACTCGCAGTGCAACGCCAGACGCCTTTAAAGCATCGGCAATATCAACGGGGGGCTGCAGCTAGAGCCGAACCCACCAAAAGCCAAGGTACTCCATGGAGTCCTCGGCAAAATGTTCTCGAATATTACTTTATATGCATCAGTTTTGAATTGTGTCTTTGGTCAATAGTTGGGTTGCCCGGCTCCTGTGCTTACTCCTTACGTTCCCGATTGTTTGGCTAAGGGTAAAGGGAGAACCACTATGATTGTACTTCCGGTTTAACTGGTCAAGTGCCTCAGTGAAGAAAGCCGATAACTGACTGTCACAATAAGCGTAAATTGGTCAGCGGATGACTGTGTTAAATTACAGATTGATAGAGGTTACCCCGTGTTAAACGATGGGCCTTTCATAAAATTGGCCGAAGTGTTAATGGTTTGACCTCGGCTGACACCGAACACTAACCGGGGGCTAGTAACTGGCCTCCCAACTTTAAGCTCCTATGACTAAGTGAAAGTTATAAGGCCTGCATATCTGATTGCCTCGTTTCCGCTAACACAACCGCCTCCAGGCACCGAGACGTCGGCTAAAGGTTGTCTTGTTAGTACGGAAACACCCTGCGTAGCATCTACAAAGGGGTGGAAGCCGACGATGGGCCACTTTGATCAGATTATAAACAGTCACAATGGAGTCCAAATAACATATAGCATAAAGCTGCAAATACAGCGCAAAAGCTTACTATCACAACATGTGCCGAGGGCTCCTTAAGGCACCTCGGCACGGTTACATCGGGACTCCTTAAGAGCCCAACATATCATCAGCGTTTGTATTCAATATACGAGTGCTACCTTCTGTAATCATCGTTATAAAGCCATAAATATGCACCAATTTGACTTAAGATTTTGGCCAAACTGGGTTGTCTGGCTCCTGTGCTTACTCCCTACGTTGCCGATTGTTCGGCTAGGGGGTAAAGGGAGCACCTCTGTGATTGTTACTACCGGGTCATCCGGGTTAGTACCTCAGACTGGGTGAAGCCAAAAGCTAGTTGTCTTAAAGAATATAATTGGTCGGTAATGACGGAAGTGAAAATTTCGGTTCATTAAGACCACAAAGTTCGGGAACTTTCCCCAAACTAAATCCTCAATATTTTCCTCCCACATTGATCGGAGGTGAGGTTTCATGATCATGGTCAACATGACAGCCTGGGAAAAGGAACTTATAAAGGAACTATTTTTCCCAGAAGATGTTTCTTACGTTAAATAGTAATATAACATATCTCTCTGGATACCTTTGTTTATAAAACCGTATGGCCGGATTGCCTTATTTTTCGTAAATCTTTGCCCTTATAAAGGCTTTATAAAGTAGGAAAATACTCCTTGGCTACTGGCCGAGGAGGTTGAAGCCGATGGTCGGTCAACAAAGTTTTGTACAATGCGGATTTGAGCGTTAATGATGTAAAGTACTTGGATACATAGAATCATTACACACAAATTGTGATTAAAGTCAATTTACTCAATTAAAAGCCATTAAAGGGGTACATAGATCCCCTAATCTAGTGTTCCCACCCGACCAGTGGCTCGGGGGCTACTGCATTGACGATTCAATGAAGGGAAATTAAAAGTGCAAAACAATTTCTAAGGAGATTACGATCCTCATGTTGGTCGGCGGCACCCAACCTGAGTCTCGGGGACTACTGCACGCCGCGTTTCTATTCATGAAGTATGCTGTCGAGCAAGGACTTAATCCTCAGGCCGATTTCGCGAATCGACCTGAGTCTCGGGGGCTACTGGGATCAGCGGTTTTGTTTTATCCTTCAGGTGCATCCTGGATTTTAGGCCAACACGAACCTTGAGGGCTACTGGCGATACATCTCGGCAGAGAATAAATTGCACCAATCGGAAACATTTTGTAAAGAATCAGCCCAAGGCCGAGGTGGTGCACCACCTCGGAAGCGGTCTGGCATAAAGCTCGGATGCGAGTGGCTGGCCCCACAAAGGACTTTTCCGACATTTAGCTCGACTGAACTCCTTCATGTTTTTCAAGAATGAGGTAATTTATGACACCTCGAATGCAGATCGGCGTTGGAGCTCGTCTACAAAAGGACACCTCGGATGCTGTCCGGCGTTGGAGTTTGGCTGCAAGAGGTCACCACCGCACGGGAAAAACTTCGAACCCGAGGTGTGGCGTAAAAATAACAAGGCATTAATAAAGGCCGAGAACTTAAAGGGGCTCCTCGGATGCCCGACGTGTGAACTCTTCGGATTCACCTCGGCGATCCTCACGATCGAAGATGGGAAGATTTGTTGAACCAGCTTTCAAGACCGACGGCCGAAGATGAAGAACAGTTCGGAAGAACCGAGGAGCGTCCCCACCTTGAAGACCGGTTCAGGGGGCTACTAACGGTGTCCTGGACTAGGGGGTACTCACCACGTCGTCTCCCGACCAGGTGGATCGGGGCAAGGACCCCATGGCGGTTCACTAACGGGCCACTTCGGGCAGCCCATGACATATACGAAGAAGATTTCACAAGACTTGGTGATCAAGACAAGGACTCCTCTCCACCGACGTATCCGACTAGGACTCTTGTTGTCCTAGGCCTCTGGTACATTATATAAGCTGAGGCCAGGCTAGTCCATAGATCATGATCATACATTCGCATTCATCTTCATCATCACCCCTAGGGTTTAGACCACAACTTACGATCTCGAGGTAGATCAACTATGTACTTTGTTATATCCATAATACAAACAAGAGCAGGACGTAGGATTTTACCTCCTTAGAGAGGGCCCGAACCTGGGTAAATCTTCGTGTCCCTTGTCTCTTGTTACCCATCGATCTGATCTCACAGCTCGATGTGACGCCCCCGACTTAATCGTGCACTAATCATACACGCAAATGCACACGATCAAGCCTAAGGACTCACTTGAAGATATCACAACACAACTCTAAACACAAAATAAAATAATACAAGCTTGATATTACAAGCCAGGGGCCTCGAGGGCTCGAATACATAAGATCGATGTCATACAAGCATCAGCGGAAGCATCAGATATCTGAGTACAGACATAATAGCTAAACAGATAAGCCTTAAGAAGGCGGGGCAAAACAACGGCAAAGATCGAAAAGGCGCAGACCCCCTGCCTGGGTGCCTCCTATCTACTCCTGGTCATCGGAGGGCTCCTCGTAGTAGTAGTATCCGCCAGAGGGGTAGTAGTAGTCGTCAACTGGGGCAGCTGGCTCCGGGGCTCCGTCATCTGGTCGTAGCAATCGGGTATGAGGAAAAAAGGGAAGCAAAGCAACCGTGAGTACTCATCCAAAGTACTCGCAAGACTTACATCAAAACTATTCTACTTATGCATTGGTATCAAAGAAGGGCTGTAACAGTGGGCTGAACTACAGCAATGCCAGAATAGAGAGAAAGACCTAGCCTATCGAAGACTAGCATCTTCAGCGTCTTGCAACATTAGAAGAGTACAGATTAGTACATAAATATAGTAGTAGCAACAGGTAACAACAACGCCCAGAGATCCTTCCTCGACCCCTTGCGAGAAAGTGATCCCGGAGCCAACATATTCAAACCATTTCTAGTTGTAGAAGATCGGGATATTTTCCGAGCGTCCTGTTACCGTGGACACGGCTATTCGAATAGATATACTTCCCTGCAGGGGTGCACCAACTTTACCCAACACGCTCGATTAACTCTGGCCGGACACACTTGCTCGGTCCATGCCCGGCCTCGGCTGATCGACACGTCGTAGCCCTACCTAGGTTCAACAGAGAGGCCAGCACGCCAGTCTACAACCTAAGTGCTCAGGGGTCTTGGGCCCACCGCCCATTGCACTCTTGCGCGTTGCGTGGGCGACCGGGAGCAAACCTAGCCCCCTTAATACAAGCGCGGGCGTTCCTAGTCCAACCCGGCGCGCGCCGCTCAAAGGCTGACGTCTGAAGAACTTCGGCTGATACATACGACGCCGAGTGCCCATACTATTCCCGCGTGGTGGTTAGTGCGAAAAGGCCAGAGGCCTACTCAGATTACATATCCTAACCCATTAGTGCGTTAGGAGCTCGCGGTGACAAGCAGAGACTCATGATCATGTGACCCCGTCGCCCTATCTCGTGGACTTACGGCAAGGGCTAGGAATGCCCGGCCGTGCCACGTATTCATCTCGCGGGTACCCTCATGGTCAACCCGACTCCACATCACTCGCGGGTACCCCTCGGGGCCTACCCGACTTTACCAAGTATCTGAAGTAATTAAGTGGTAACCGTGTGTCCATAACATCAAGATGGTATCCGAGGAATCACCCTCATTGGATTCCCGCTCGATGTATCTGTCAAGGTGAACCCAGAGGAATCACCCTCGTTGGTATTCACACTTGCGGGGTTGCACGACAGAAGCTTCATCGGAGGTGGTGAAAGAGGAATCACCCTCGGTAACCCACAATCGACTAGCTGTACTACAGAGGCAACATCAGGAGTGAGATAAGAGGTATCACCCTCGGCACTCGATATTAGCTCTGCAGAGTCGTGCAACTTAGGGGGAATGTGTGGTGATGTGCTGGTCTCAGCCCGTCGATCACATCGATTGGGGCACCGGTAACTAAGCGGGGCAACTAGAACAAGGAAGACGGGCCACATATGGTTCACTACCAACATACATTAAGCATTTAGGATATCAGGTAAAGTATCAATAGCAGTTTACAAAAATAGGCTATGCATCAGAATAGGTATTCGGAACAATAACTGTAGTAATTCTAATGCAAGCAAGAGGGAGAAGGAATAGGCGATATAGGCATGCTCAAGGGGGGGTTGCTGTTGGGGAACGTTGCATGGGAAACAAAAATTTTCCTACGCACACACAAGATCTATCCATGGTGATGAGCATCTACGAGAGGGAGAGTGAATCTACATACCCTTGTAGATCGCTAAGCGGAAGCGTTAAGAAACGCGGTTGATGTAGTCGAACGTCTCCGCGATCCAAATCGCAAGTCGTCCCTCGATCCGATCACGAACTAGTGCCGAACGGACGGCACCTCCGCGTTCAACACACGTACGGCTTGATGACGCCTTCACCTCCTCGATCCAGCGAGCGATGATGAAGTAGTAGATGAGTTCCGGCAGCACGACGGCGTGGTGATGGTGGTGAGGAACAATCTCTGCAGGGCTTCGCCAAGCACTACGGAGATTATGACGGGAGGAATTAGAGGGTTAGGGTTGCCGGCACACGGCTTGGGAAATCTTGATGTGTCCCATGTGCTAGCCCTTCCCCTCTATTTATATGTTGAGCCTTGGGGTCTAAACTTGGAGTAAAAGCCTCCTCCAGGTCGGTGTTGCCCGCACAAGGTTGGTTTGGCCCGCAGGGAAAGAGTCCAACTCGGATTCCAGCAGTATCGTGCACAAGCGGTAGTACCGCTCACGAGCGGTAGTACCGCTTGAACGGTAGTACCGCTTCACAGCGGTAGTACTGCCTTACCAGCGGTAGTACCGCTTAAGGCAGCAGCAAAACTTCCTTTTGCACTTTCCAATACCTCGTGGGCTTTACCCCTTTGGCCTATATAAAGTGTTGCTGCACCCGAACACTTCGGTAAACATCCGGAACCTCTTCCAGTGAATTCCGGAACCCTTCCGGAGATCAAAACACTATTATCACATATATTAATCTTTACCTCCGGACTCTTCCGGAGACCCTCGTCATGTCCGGGATCTTATCCGGGACTCCGAACAACCTTCGGTCACCAACAAAATAACTCAACTATACTAATCGTCACCAAACGTTAAGTGTGTAGACCCTGCGGGTTCGAGAACTATGTAGACATGACCGAGACACCTCTACGGCCAATAACCAATAGCGGGACCTGGATGCCCATATTGGTTCCTACATATTCTACGAAGATCTATATCGGTCGAACCTCTATGTCAAGGATTCAGTTAATCCCGTATGATGTTCCCTTTGTTCTTCGGTATGTTACTTGCCCGAGATTCGATCGTCGGTATCTCTATACTTAGTTCAATCTCGTTACCGGCAAGTCTCTTTACTCGTTCCGTAATACAAGATCTCGTGGCTAACACTTTAGTCACATTGCTTGCAAGGCTCATTGTGATGTTGTATTACCGAGTGGGCCCTGAGATACCTCTCCGTCACACGGAGTAACAAATCCCAGTCTTGATCCATGCCAACCCAACAGACACCCTCGGAGATACCTGTAGAGCATCTTTATAGTCACCCAGTTACGTTGCGACGTTTGATACACACAAGGTATTCCTCCGGTGTCAGTGAGTTGCATGATCTCATGGTCATAGGAACAAATACTTGACATGCAGAAAACAATAGCAATAAACTGACACGATCATATGCTACGTTTATAGTTTGGGTCTTGTCCATCACCTCATTCTCCTAATGATGTGATCCCGTTATCAAATGACATCTCATGTCCATGGCTAGGAAACCTTCACCATCTTTTGATCAACGAGCTAGTTAACTAGAGGCTTACTAGGGACACAGTGTTGTCTATGTACCCACACATGTATTTGAGTTTCCAATCAATACAATTATAGCATGGATAATAAACGATTATCATGAACAAGGAAATATAATAATAACCAATTTATTATTGCCTCTAGGGCATATTTCCAACAGTTGTTTGCCTGGAAGCTTTGCCGGAAAAGAAGGGTTGTCGGCGGAGTAGTAGCCCTCAGGGGCAGCGTCGGTGCCTGGATCTACCGGAGAGAAGAGGGGGAAGAAACAAATAAATACATGGCAAATAAAAGCAATACAGAGCAAGGCATGACAATAAGCAGTGCAAGGGTGACCTAATGCAATGTTAAGTGCTACAGACGGAACGGGAAAATATCTGGGAGCTTTTCAGGCTGAAGCTTTTTGACATAAGCATCACATCCCCAAACTTTAAGAAACGACAGCTTTGGCTTCTTGCCAAACCAAAGTTCATTTGGCGTCGTCTCAACGGACTTCGATGGTGCCCTATTTAAAGTGAATGCAGCTGTCTCTAATGCATAACCCCAAAACGATAGTGGCAAATCGGTAAGAGACATCATAGATCGCACCATATCCAATAAGATTCGATTACGACGTTCGGACACACCATTACGCTGTGGTGTTCCAGGCGGTGTCAGTTGTGAAATAATTCCACATTGTCTTAAGTGACTGCCAAACTCATAACTCAGATATTCTCCTCCTCGATCAGATCGTAGGAATTTAATCTTCTTGTTACGATGATTCTCAACTTCACTCTGAAATTGTTTGAACTTTTCAAACGTTTCAGACTTGTGTTTCATTAAGTAAATATACCCATATCTACTTAAGTCATCAGTGAAGGTGAGAAAGTAACGATAACCACCGCGCGCCTCAATGCTCATCGGACCGCACACATCAGTATGTATGATTTCCAACAAGTCACTTGCCCGTTCCATTGTACCAGAGAACGGCGTTTTAGTCATCTTGCCCATGAGGCATGGCTCACATGTGTCAAGTGATTCAAAATCAAGTGACTCCAAAAGTCCATCAGCATGGAGCTTCCTCATGCGTTTTACGCCAATATGACCTAAACGGCAGTGCCACAAGAAAGTGGTATTATCATTATTAATTTTACATCTTTTGGCATCAATGTTATGAACATGTGTATCATTACTATCGAGATTCAATAAGAATAAACCCCTCACATTGGGTGCATGACCATAAAAGATATTACTCATATAAATAGAACAACCATTATTCTCTGATTTAAATGAGTAACCGTCTCGCAATAAACAAGATCCAGATATAATGTTCATGCTTAACGCAGGCACCAAATAACATTTATTCAGGTTCATCACTAATACCGATGGTAATCTAAGAGCGAGCGTGCCGACGGCGATCACATCAACCTTGGAACCATTTCCCACGCGCATCGTCACTTCATCCTTTGCCAGCCTCCGTCTATTCCGCAGTTCCTGTTTTGAGTTGCAAATATGAGCAACCGCACCGGTATCAAATACCCAGGCACTACAACGAGAGTTGGTAAGGTACACATCAATAACATGTATATCATATATACCTTGTTTGTTGTTGGCCGCCTTCTTGTCAGCCAAATACTTGGGGCAGTTCCGCTTCCAGTGTTCAGTTCCCTTGCAATGAAAGCACTCAGTTTCTGGTTTGGGTCCAGCCTTGGGTTTCTTCACGGGAGGAGCAACTGCTTTGCCACTCCTTTTGGAGTTACCCTTCTTACCCTTGCCATTTTTCTTGAAACTAGTGGTTTTATTGACCATCAACACTTGATGCTCCTTCTGAATTTCAGACTCAGCGGCTTTTAGCATCGCAAACAGCTCGGCGACTGACTTGTTCATCCCGTGCATGTTATAGTTCAACACGAAGCTCTTGTAGCTAGGTGGCAATGATTGAAGAACTCTGTCAGTGATAGCCTCTGGCGGAAGGGGCATCCCCAATTCAGCCAGACGGTTGGAGTACCCAGACATTCTGAGTACGTGATCACTGATAGACCCGTTCTCCTCCATCTTGCAAGCATAGAACTTATCGGAGATCTCATACCTCTCGATCCGGGCATTCTTCTGAAAGATAAACTTCAACTCCTGGAACATCTCATATGCTCCATGACGTTCAAAATGTCTTTGAAGTCCCGGTTCTAAGCCATACAATATTGCACATTGAACTATTGAGTAATCTTCAGAACGAGCCTGCCAGGCGTTCACAACGTCTAGAGACTCAACTGAAGCGGGTGGATCACCAAGCGGTGCATCAAGGACATAAGCCTTCTGGGAAGCCGTAAGGATAATCCTTAGATTACGGGCCCAGTCCACAAAGTTACTTCCATCATCTTTCAACTTAGCTTTCTCTAGCAACGCATTAAAATTCAGGGGTGCTACTGCGCGAGCCATGATCTACCACATAAACATAGGAAAGACAACTTAGACTATTGTTCTAGATAATGAGTTTAGTTAATCATATTACTTAAAAACTCCCACTCAAATTGACATCCCTCCGATCATTCGAGTCTAACATGATCCAAATCCACCAACTCAGGTCCGAGCATCACGTGAGTTGAGGTGGTTTCAATGGTGAACATCTTCATGTTGATCATATCTACTATATGACTCATGTTCGACCTTTTGGTCTCTTGTGTTCCGAGGCCATGTCTGTACATGCTAGGCTCGTCAAGTTTAACCCGAGTGTTCCGCACGTGCAACACTGGCTTGCACCCGTTGTATGTGAACGCAGAGTCTATCACACCCGATCATCACGTGGTGTCTCGAAACGACGAACTTTCGCAACGGTGCACACTCGGGGAGAACACAATTTTATCTTGAAATTTAAGTGAGGGATCACCTTATAATGATACCGTCGTCCTAAGCAAAATAAGATGCATAAAAGGATTAACATCACATGCAAATCATAAGTGACATGATATGGCCATGAACTTGTGCTTTTGATCTCCATCTCCAAAGCACCGGCATGATCTCCATCGTCACCGGCATGACACCATGATCTTCATCATCTTGATCTCCGTCAACGTGTCGCCATAAGGTTGTCGCGCCGACTGTTGCTTCCACGACTATTGCTAACTCATAGCGATAAAGTAAAGCAAAACGGCGAAAATAATTAAAGACAACTCTATGGCTCCTGCCAGTTGCCGTACTCATCGACATGCAAGTCGTGATATTCTATACAACACATGATCATCTCATACATCACATATATCTCATCATGTAATTGGCCATATCACATCACAACATACCCTGCAAAAACAAGTTAGACGTCCTCTAATTGTTGTTGCAAGTTTTACGTGGCTGCTACGGGTTTGCAAGAACCGTTCTTACCTACGCAAAACCACAACGTGGTGTAGTGATTGCTTTTTGATCTTCTAAAAGAACCCTCTTCATTGAAATCGATTCAACTAAAGTGAGAGAGACAGACACCCGCTAGCCATCTTTATGCAACGAAGTTACATGTCAGTTGAAGGAACCGGTCTCTCGTAAGCGTACGAGTAATGTTGGTCCGGGCCGCTTCATCTCACAATACCGCCGAATCAAGTATCAACTAGTAACGGCAAGCAATATGTATACACCCACGCCCACAACTCATTTGTGTTCTACTCGAGATCTCATCTACGCATAGACCTAGCTCTGATACCACTGTTGGGGAACGTTGCATGGGAAACAAAAAATTTCCTACGCACACACAAGATCCATCCATGGTGATGAGCATCTACGAGAGGGAGAGTGAATCTACATACCCTTGTAGATCGCTAACCGGAAGTGTTAAGAAACGCGGTTGATGTAGTCGAACGTCTCCGCGATCCAAATTGCAAGTCGTCCCTCGATCCGATCACGAACTAGTGTCGAACGGACGGCACCTCCGCGTTCAACACACGTACGGCTTGATGATGCCTTCACCTCCTCGATCCAGCGAGCGATGATGAAGTAGTAGATGAGTTCCGGCAGCACAACGACGTGGTGATGGTGGTGAGGAACAATCTCTGCAGGGCTTCGCCAAGCACTACGGAGATTATGATGGGAGGAACTAGAGGGTTAGGGTTGCTGGCACACGGCTTGGGAAATCTTGATGTGTCCCGTGTGCTAGCCCTTCCCCTCTATTTATATGTTGAGCCTTGGGGTCTAAACTTGGAGTAAAAGCCTCCTCCAGGTCGGTTTTGCCCGCACAAGGTCGGTTTGGCTCGCAGGGAAAGAGTCCAACTCGGATTCCAGCAGTATCGTGCACAAGCGGTAGTACCGCTCACGAGCGGTAGTACCGCTTGAGCGGTAGTACTGCCTTACCAGCGGTAGTACCGCTTAAGGCAGCAGCAAAACTTCCTTTTGCACTTTCCAATACCTCGTGGGCTTTACCCCTTTGGCCTATATAAAGTGTTGCTGCACCCGAACACTTCGGTAAACATCCGGAACCTCTTCCGGTGAATTCCGGAACCCTTCCGGAGATCAAAACACTATTATCACATATATTAATCTTTACCTCCGGACTCTTCCGGAGACCCTCGTCATGTCTGGGATCTTATCCGGGACTCCGAACAACCTTCGGTCACCAACAAAATAACTCAACTATACTAATCGTCACCAAACGTTAAGTGTGTAGACCCTGCGGGTTCGAGAACTATGTAGACATGACCGAGACACCTCTACGGCCAATAACCAATAGCGGGACCTGGATGCCCATATTGGTTCCTACATATTCTACGAAGATCTATATCGGTCGAACCTCTATGTCAAGGATTCAGTTAATCTCGTATGATGTTCCCTTTGTTCTTCGGTATGTTACTTGCCCGAGATTCGATCGTCGGTATCTCTATACTTAGTTCAATCTCGTTACCGGCAAGTCTCTTTACTCGTTCCGTAATACAAGATCTCGTGGCTAACACTTTAGTCACATTGCTTGCAAGGCTCATTGTGATGTTGTATTACCGAGTGGGCCCTGAGATACCTCTCCGTCACACGGAGTAACAAATCCCAGTCTTGATCCATGCCAACCCAACAGACACCCTCGGAGATACTTGTAGAGCATCTTTATAGTCACCCAGTTACGTTGCGACGTTTGATACACACAAGGTATTCCTCCGGTGTCAGTGAGTTGCATGATCTCATGGTCATAGGAACAGATACTTGACATGCAGAAAACAATAGCAATAAACTGACACAATCATATGCTACGTTTATAGTTTGGGTCTTGTCCATCACATCATTCTCCTAATGATGTGATCCCGTTATCAAATGACATCTCATGTCCATGGCTAGGAAACCTTCACCATCTTTTGATCAACGAGCTAGTTAACTAGAGGCTTACTAGGGACACAGTGTTGTCTATGTACCCACACATGTATTTGAGTTTCCAATCAATACAATTATAGCATGGATAATAAACGATTATCATGAACAAGGAAATATAATAATAACCAATTTATTATTGCCTCTAGGGCATATTTCCAACAGTTGCTTGCCTGGAAGCTTTGCCGGAAAAGAAGGGTTGTCGGCGGAGTAGTAGCCCTCAGGGGCAGCGTCGGTGCCTGGATCTACCGGAGAGAAGAGGGGGGAGAAACAAATAAATACATGGCAAATAAAAGCAATACAGATCAAGGCATGACAATAAGCAGTGCAAGGGTGACCTAATGCAATGTTAACTGCTATAGACGGAACGGGAAAATATCTGGGAATATTTTCCCGGTGTTAGGCATCTGTCAGACAGATGAACCGGAGGGAAAGTTTCCATGTTTGCATGTTTGTGGGCATGTGACAGGTGAGTGGATTGCATATTCGGATTCGTGGGATTTTTCTGATCAACTTTCATGTAGAAAACTCTTTCAGCCGAGCTATAGATGAATTTCTACTAATTACCGAAGTTTTAAACTATTTCTGAAAATTACTGGTTTTATTTAATTCAAAAAAATAAACAGTGCAGATACGTTTTATACCCAGACTGAGCCAGCCACAGTCACTGACTGGTGGGGTCAGGGGGTGTGCTGACTCAGCAGTCAACAGTCAAACGGTTGACTAAGGTCAAACTGAACAGTACCGTGGGCCCCAGCTGTCATTCACACAGGGCCATTTAATTATTAAAATAAATCCTAACTAAAAGGTTAGTGGCCTGGGGTCCCAGATGTCCGTGGCTGGGGGGGATTAGTGGCTGATTAGCCACTAATGAGGGTGCCACGTCAGCGGCGAACGACGGCGAGAAAGAGCGCGCCGGCGGCGACCGCGCGCTCGTCTCCGGCGACCAAACGAGCGGCCGCGACCACCGGAAGAACGGGCGCTGCGAGGTGAGTGCGGTGGCGCGTGCGGTTCAGGCAAAAACGACCGGAGCTGGCCGCAACGACGGCGTCGGGCGGCGGCCGAGGCACGGCCTCGCCGGCTAAGTGGCTACAACACGCGAGAAAGAGAGAGGAGAGGTCACCGAGGTCCGTGAGCTCACAGTGGGGAAGAAGACGAGCTCGGACGGGGTCGGGGACGAGCCAGAGCGCGGATCCGCGGCGACCGGCGACGCGGTTGAGGTCGATCCGGCGGAGGGGGAGCTCCCCAGCTCGAGCGGCTGTAGTAGGGAGACGAGGTCGACAGTGGGGAGCTTCTGGACATCCTGTCGTGGCTCGGGGCGGCTCCGGAGCTTGCCGACGACGGCGACGCGGCGGTCTGCCCGCTCGGGTGTGGGTGAACGAGAGAGGGAGAGCGAGGGAAGAGGAAGGAGGGAAGCCAGGGAGTCCAGAGGGAGAGCGAGGGGGCGTCGGGGGAGGGCCTTATCCCCTCCTCCTACCCACTGCAGCGCCGTGGCGGCCAGAGGGCGGAGCGGCTGGCTCTCGGCCATGGTGAGCACGACAACAAGGCGGGAGCAGGTGGGGAAGAAGGAGGTGGGCTAGTGGGCTGGGCTTCAGTACTGTAGCACTTGGGCCACAAGCACAGTATGGTTTTAGCTATTTCCTGTTCCAGAAAACCAAAAGAGCTACTGCTTGCAATTACAAGAGCTAGCAAATGATTTTTGGTATGAGTGAAACTTTGCACAAAAACCAAGCACCATATTGTGGTTCTGCACAAAAAGTTTCAGGGCACTTGGAAATGTTTAAGCATTTTTAGAAAAAGGAAGGACCAAAATAAATGCTACTGGACCACTGAAATAATTTCCAGGGGCAGCTTGGAATTCCAAAAAAAGTTGGTTTCAACATGACAAATATTTAGGGATTATTTGCCATAGGATGAACTATTTTGATTGCATGACAGAAGAAATAAATATTTGACATGCATTTCAAATGGGAAAATGGCTTTGATTTTGGACAAGTGGCAAAGGGGTTTAGTGATCATGATGACATGGCCACTATTAGGGGAAGATCACTGTAGTATGCTACTGGGGATGTTACACTCGGGCCCCCCTACCCGATATCTGCCGGTTTTGACATCGACACTGGGCTAGCCCATTTTACACCTTTTTACACTTAGTAGAAGCGTGGTAACCAGCTAGACTACTTCCTTATTATGTCTATTCACCTTCTATTTTCTTCTTCAAATATAAGACTAACCAACACGAGCCTATTTGTTTTTTTTTGTTTGCTTGCTTTTTCTTCTACTTTTTCTTTTTTTCTTTTCCCTTTTTTTCATTTTTTAAAATTCACGAACTATTATTAAATCATGAATTTTTTCTAAAATCTGTGAAATTTTCAAATCCGTGAACATTTTCTTAAATTCATGAACTTTGTTTTTAAATCCATGAATATTTTTTCAGATCTGTGAACCTTTTTCGAATCCACGAACTCTTTCAACTTTTTTAAAGGCCGCAATTTTTTTCAAATTTGTTAACATTGTTTATTGACGAACTTTTTTCAAATCTGCGAACGCTTGGGCCGGCGCAACATGCGCCTGATGGGAGCGATGTTGTCGCCTCGTTGGGCGAAGGCCTAAACATAAGGAGGGCTGAGATTAGCCGATACCCCTTTGTTATGAAGGGCATGATGGTCTTACTTTAAAAATACGCCACCTGCCCGCCCGCGCTGATACACCCGACGCGTATGTATGAATATGTGTCGTCGTACACTGGGCGCGCCGAGCTGCGTGGCCCAGCCGGTTGTGCGCGCGTCACGTGGCGCTGCGTGGAAGGTGGACCCATCGCGTCAGCCCGATCTGTTGCGTCGTGCGGCGGTCGGTTTGAGGCTGGGCCGGACGTGCATCGCGTCACACCGCTTTTACCCGTCCGGTCAGTCTGACCACGGGTGTGGCGTGTGGACGGCGGTTTGGATATTGCAAGACGACGGTCGCCGACTCCCGAGCCGCCATTGATGGCGTGTCTCGTCGTCCGCCGCCTAACATGGTGCTTTTTTTCATGCATGAAATGACACCAAATTTTTCCAGCAGATGGGCATGCCTTTGGTAGCGCTCCATACAAAATTTGAATGGATTCGGACACCGTATGCACGTTGCGTCATGACCCGCCTGCATTTTAGGGTTTTTTCACTTGGAAACCCCTAGAAAATGCATAAAATGTCAAAAACAAATGAAAAATGGCATAGATGCTTGCCATGGTGTTTCAGGTGTATGGAAAAAAATTGGGTTCATTTGATGGATGTGAAAAAAAATGCTTTAAGACTGGCCCTTCGGCCACCCGAACCACCACCTTTGAACATGGTGTATTTTTTGTCATGCATGAAATGACATCAAATTTTTCCAGCAGGTGGGCATGCCCATGGTATCCATCCATGCAAAAATTGAACAAATTCGGACATTGTATGCATGTTGCGTCACAACCGACATGTATTTTAGGGTTTTTTTCACCGGGAAAACCTTAGAAAATGCATAAAATGTCAAAAAGCAATGAAAGTTGGCATGGATGATTTCCATGGTGATGCAAGTGTGTGGGAAAAATTAGGGTCCATTTGATGGATGTGAAACAAAAAGTGCTTTGAGACTTGCCCTTCCGGCCTTACCCGAACCAGCAGCTTTGAACATGGTGTATTTTTTGGCATGCATGAAATGTCACCAAATTTTGCCAGCAGGTGGGCATGTTGGAAATATGCCCTAGAGGCAATAATAAATTAGTTATTATCATATTTCCCCGTTCATGATAATAGTTTATTATTCATGCTAGAATTGTATTGACCGGAAACTAAATACATGTGTGAATAGATAAACAAATACTGTGTCCCTAGTAAGCCTCTACTAGACTAGCTCGTTGATCAAAAGATGGTCAAGATTTCCTGACCATGGACATGAGTTGTCATTTGATAATGGGATCACATCATTAGGAGAATGATGTGATGGACTTGACCCAACCGTTAGCATAGCAAATGATCGTTCAGTTTATTGCTATTGCTTTCACTATGTCAAATACACGTTCCTCTGACCATGAGATCATGCAACTCCCGGATACCGTAGGAATACTTTGGGTGTATCAAATGTCACAACATAACTGGGTGATTATAAAGGTGCACTACAGGTATCTCCGAAAGTGTTTGTTGAGTTGGCATGGATCGAGATTGGAATTTGTCACTCCGACTATCGGAGAGGTATCTCTGGGCCCTCTCGGTAATACAGCATCACAGAAGCCTTGCAAGCACCGTGACTAAAGAGTTAGTTACAAGATGACGTATTACGAAACGAGTAAAGAGACTTGCCGGTAACGAGATTGAACTAGGTATTGGATACCGACGATCGAATCTCGGGCAAGTAACATACCGCCAGACAAAGGGAACAACGTATGTTGACATATGAGGTTCACCGATAAAGATCTTCGTGGAATATGTAGGAACCAATATGAGCATCCAGGTTCCGCTGTTGGTTATTGACCGGAGAGTCGTCTCGGTCATGTCTACATCATTCCCGAACCCGTAGGGTCCGCACACTTAAGGTTCGATGACGATTTAGTATTATATGAGTTATGTGATTGGTGGCCGAAGTTTGTTCGGAGTCCCAGATGAGATCACGGACATGACGAGGAGTCTCGAAATGGTCGAGAGGTAAAGATTCATATATTGGAAGGCTATATTCGGACGTCGGAAAGGTTCCGAGTGATTCGGGTATTTTTCGGAGTACCGGGGAGTTACGGGAATTCACCGGGAGAAGTAATGGGCCTTTTTGGGCCATACGGGAAAAGGAGAGGCAGTTCACGTGAGGAGGCTCGCGCCCCCCTTGCCCAAACCGAATTGGACTAGGGGAGGGGGCGCAGCCCCCTCTTTCCTTTCCCTCTCCCTTCCCTCTTTCCTACTCCGTATGGGAGGTGGAATCCTACTAGGACTAAGGAGTCCTAGTAGGACTCCCCACTTTGGTGCGCCCCTAGGGCCAGCCTCCTCCTCCCTCCCTCCTTTATATACGGAGGGGGGGCGCCCCTTGGAGACACAACAATTGTTCCAAGCCGTGTGCGGCGCCCCCCTCCACCGTTTTCCACCTCGGTCATATTTTCGGAGAGCTTAGGCGAAGCCCTGCCGGAATCACTTCACTGTCACCGTCGCCACGCCGTCGTGCTGACGGAACTCATCTACTACCTCGACGTCTTGCTGGATCAAGAAGGCGAGGAACGTCACCGAGCTGCACGTGTGTAGAACTCGGAGGTGCCGTACGTTCGGTACTCGATCGGTGGAGCTCGAAGGATTGTTCGACTACATCAACCGCGTTGTGAGACGCTTCCGCTAACGGTCTACGAGGGTACGTAGACACACTCTCCCCTCTCGTAGCGATGCATCTCCATGGATAGATCTTGCGTGAGCGTAGGAAATTTTTGAAATTCATGCTCCGTTCCCCAACAGGGCATGCCCATGGTAGCCCTTCGTGCAAATTTGAAGGAATTCAGACACCGTATGCACGCTGCGTCACGACCAACCTGTATTTTTATTGTTTTTTCAGAAGGAAAACCCTAGAAAATGCATAAAAGGTCAAAAAGCAATGAAAGTTGGCATGGATACTTGCCATCGTGTTGCAAGTGTGTGGAAAAAATCTGGTTCCATTTGATGGATGTGAAAAAAGTGCTTTGAGACTGGCCCTTCAGGCCTACCCGAACTAGCACCTTTGAATATGGCGTATTATTTGGCATGCATGAAATGACACCAAATTTTGCTAGGTGGGCATGCCCATGATAGACCTCCATGCAATATTTGAATGAATTCGGACACCATATGCACGTTGCGTCACGACCAACCTGTATTTTAGGTTTTTTTTCATCGGGAAAACCCTAGAAAATGCAAAAAACAAAAAACAATGAAAGTTGGCACGGATGCTTGCCATGGTGATGCAAGGCTGTAAAAAAACATTTGGTGCATTTAAAGGATGTGGAAAAAAACATGATATGTCACTGGCCTACCGTAACGCCTCCTCTAGACATGGTCCATTTTTTACCATGGAAGTTTTTATAAATTCAATAACAAATTGCCAAGACATGATGAAAAATTTAAACACAACATGCGAACCACGTACTATTTGTAAATTTCAAAAACGTGCCTGTCTTTAAAAAATCTATACAAATACAAAAAATGTTCGGAGAAATTCAAAAACAAATTGGTTTCAATTTTTTGTTTGTATTTTTTTTCAAATTTGTTACTATTTTTCAAAAAATGTCCATGTTCAAAATTTTGTTCGTTATTTTTAAAAAAATGTTCGTGTTTTGACATTCGGAGCAACTTTGAAAGACACGAACATTTTTTTGAAAATTATGTACAATTTTTTAAAGGGTTTTTATCATATATGCCACCACTTGTGTACCACTACTCAGTTTTCCCATTAGAAATTTTAGCTGCTAAAAAATGCCATCAATGCATTAGGCGCATGCTCAAAAATTCCACTAGACAGCATTACTGTCAGCTCAAAGCCCATTTACCATGTTATAATGGCCAAAATACCCATGGACCAACATGTCAGATCTCCTTCTATCTCACTACGACAAAGTGTGGATCCCACTAGATCCCCAACATCGTTCTTATTTTTCTCTAAAATTGTTCGCTTGCTTACTCCTGACAAGTAGGGCCACACTTATTATTGTGAGATGAGGTCTGACATGTGGGTCTATAGGTATTTTGGTCATATAACATGGTCAACGGGTTTGACCTGACAATAACGACGTGTAATGGCATTTTTTAGCAAACATCTAATGGAATGATGGCATTTTTTAGGTATCTAATGGCATTTTGAGCATGCATCTCACGGAACGATGGCATTTTTGAGCAGTTGTAACTTTTAATGGCAAAACTGAGTAGTGGGACACTAGTGGCATAAATGGTAAAACCCCTTTTTTTAAATACAAATATTTATATTTTATGAACAAACAAGGAAAAATAAAAACCCGAGCGAAAACTGTGCATAAAGAAACGAAAGAAAAACCATAGAGTGAAGGTGCTGTGTTTTTATCTTAGTGTTACCTGTCTGCACAACAAGAAGAAAACAATATAGAGGGTTAATTACCTGCAGCAGTACGAGAACTTCTTGTACACAACTTAATCATGTCATTTTGCTTGACCATCATTTCTTGATCAAATGTGAAGAAAGTAGTGGTAGATTTTTTTGCGGGCAAAAGTAGTGGTAGTTGTAGTCGTATTCATGGTAGTGATGTCCTTGTCAGTATGCGACCGGAAATTTAGATGGTGTATCAACACTTTTAGGACACATGCAACTGTGTTATCTTAACAATGTCAATAAAATGATGAATGAGTTGGAAATAGAGGGGGGGGATTGGAGTTTTGTTTTCTCTTAGTTAAGATTTGATCTATTGGCATGGAAGATATGATATTTGTCACTATTGTGTCATATCTTTTGCATGGTCACACATTTTCTAATTGATGATATTCTTGGTTCGTCATGATATTTTTCAGAAAACCCCCTAATGTTTTTGGTAATAAATCCGCAGCCCAATTTTAAGTCAGGTTTTCGCGTTTGCAGAAAACCCCCTGATGTTTTTGGTAATCAACCCACATGCCAGTTTTAAGTCAAATTTCGCTTTTCCATGAAACCCCTTGATATTTGAGTTAATCAACCCGCAGTACATACCAAACGCTTTTTACAAATATTCATATATTTTAAAGCTAAACTCCAAATTTAACATTTTATATGTGGAATTTGATTAAAAAATATGTAGTATTCGAATATGATATTATTTTACCTGTTAACCATTTAAAAAATGCTATTTAGGGTGCAACCTTAATCAATAGCGCATTATCCGTCTTTCATTCATACTGGTGCCGATCCGGATTAGAAATGAACACCTCAGCAAAATCAAGATTGGAGATGAAAGAAGCCATCTATAACCACGCATGGACGCCTTGCCAAATCCTCACAGTAAAAGAAGGTAGATTTCTCATCTTATGTCGAGAAAGATACGGCTTAGGATTGACAACATTAAAACGCGTTGTGATTGCCACCGTCAGCGAGGGTGAGAAGGAGAATAAGTGGCAACACAGATGGGATGCGATGTGTTGAAATAGAGGATGTGGACCTATTGGGATTTTGATTCATGGTTATTGGGGTAGAGGAGTGTGATATATTTTTCTCCCGTTGCAACGCACGTGCTCTTTTGCTAGTAGATAAAAGAACTAGAGTATAATCTCTTTATTTAAGGATGGAAAAAGTCTAAAATAAACCTTCAATTCGTATTCAAAGTCTGAATTGGACCCTCACTTCAAAATCCCTGAAACTGGCACCCTATCCTTTTTAATCCCGGGCGATCCCGGCCGTTTTTAGCCGAAAGCTCATTTGGGCTCCGGGATTGCTTACGTTGCACATGCATGAGGGAGATCAAGCATCCTTCTTGGCTGCCCTGGAGCTTGGAGCTTCCTGACATACTACTCAGCATTGGTCACCTCCCGGAGATCTCAAAGCCTGGCCGGTCTCCCTCTCTTGTACTAGTGGTACACGTTTTACTGCAACCAGAAAACATATATTTTTTGGAACTGTACAGCAACCAGAATTAGGATCCAATGATCTGATCGGTTTCGTTTAGAGGTTAGGATTACAACGTAACGTACAAGATAGATACTCTATCACTTTGTGCCATCTTCGGCATCCGGGTGCGAGTTCTGAAGACCACCCGTGTTCGGCCGGTGATGCCTGGGTGCTTCCATGCTTGTCCACCTTTTTCCTTGTGCTCTCTCGGATCCAAGGCTCTTCTTCTTTGATGGGGAAGACCTCCGGCCGTTCCCGACGCTCGTACGTCCGCTCCTAACAGGCTAACAGTCGTGCTCCATGGCCGCCACGCTCGTCGTCTTCACTCCGCTCGCCGGCAAGCCCGCGGCCCCCGATGACAACTCCGCCATTGACTGCTTCCCCGATGTTGTCCGTACATCGTCAGATTCGTCATGGCCGAGTACTACAGCGATGCTGCCGACATGCGCCAGTTCGCGAGGGACGCCGTCACGCCGAGCACGACACCAAGGCGTCTGTGTAGCACTTACTCGCCATCCAGGTCACGTGGCCGGCACCGGTAGTATGAGATGATGAAGGTGTAGCCGCCGTGTTGTGTCCATGCACCACGCGGTGACCGACGGGGCAGCCACTGTGGGAGTTCAAGGCTTCATGCGTGCGTGGGCCGCCGCGTCACAAGGAGGCCTCGTGCTGCCGTCGACCGGGCGGGAATCCCACGGCACCGCAGCAGACGGGGCTGCGTGCTAGTTCGTCCGTGTCGAGGCGTCTGCTGCCGCCAATGAAGCCGGCGACAGGGTGAGTGCGGGAAAAAGTGTGTGAGAGAGAGAGGGAGCGAGGAAGAAACAGAGATGGCATGTGGGCCCAAATGATCAGGGAGAGAAGTGAGTAATCCCGGTTGGGATCGCCCGTAACCCGGTGCGACAAATAGGTCCGGGGTGAACATTGGCTGGGATTGATAAAAATAGGGTGCTGATTTCAGGGATTTCGAGGTAGGGGTTTCTATTCAGACTCCGAGTACGAATTCAAGGTTTATTTCAGACTTTTCTCTTTAAGGATACCCATTGCATAAGAGTTCCTTCATATTTGGCTACTCGTTCGTGAATTTGTATGTACAAAAACGGTGTTTGTTCATATCTCGTCCTGATTTCACCTTAAGGCGGAGGGATATGGTGTGCGGGATAAATGCATTCACGATCTTTCTGTAGAAATAGAGGAGGCAATTAATTTTGAATAAGAGTGGAGGCAATTAATGGCATATCCAAACGTAATTTCTGGCTGATCATCTTCATACTGAAGTGTATACGCTACGACAAGTAAGCAACCCTTTAAGTAGCCAGCCAGCCAGCCAGCGCTAGAACCCCATCTTCTGCGTTAAGAGAACAAAACAGCTTTCAGCCGCTAGATAATTAACCGGAAATGGCACGGGGCAGCGGCATAAAGCTGGCCGGGCACGGTCTCCTCCTGGCCTTCCTGATACTGCTGCAGGGTGGCGTGGCGCAGTCAAGGGAGTGGTACGTCGGCGACCAGAAGGGCTGGACCTTCGGCGTCCAGGGCTGGCCTAACTCGCCTAACTTCAAGCCCTTCAGGGAAGGCGACGTGCTGGGTACGTACGGCCAGGCCCTTCGACTCATATAGTTTCGGTTGGTCCGGGTGTTTTTCACTCTATGTATGCTACTCCAATATATACAATAAAAAAAAAACGTACGCGTGCCTCCTTCGTCCCTGCTGCAGTTTTCAAGTACGACCGAGTGGCGCAGAACGTGATACAGGTGGACGACTTCGGGTTCGGCACCTGCACCAGGCACCCCGCCAACGCCACGGTGTACGACGCCGGCAACGACCGCATCAGGCTCCCCCGCGGCCTGATCAACTTCATCAGCGGCGTCTCGGATAACTGCTACAAGGGCGGCGTCAAGATCACACTCACCGTCAGGCCGTGACGAACCAAGTCGATCGACTGTGTCGATGTTGTGCATCGATTGATCGTCGTGGACCGCGTACGCTCCATTTTGTCACGTTTTTCCTCGGGAATAAAAGTAATGGAATGATTTATGCGCGTGGTCGCACATTATTCCATTGATCTTAAGTTTTTTTTTTCCGAAAATGATTGTCGGAACTACGAAACACCTCGAACATAATACAAATTACATCGAGATCTCAAGACCACCAAACGACCACTAACGCCGCCTGAGCGAGTCGCCGCTGTCGTCACTCTCCTTAGTGGCGGATCCAGAAATTCAACTTTGGGTGTTCAAAAAAAAGAAATTCACCCTAACAGAGAAGCCAACTAGATTCACAGCAATACAAATTGTTCCTTGTAAAAAAATGTTCACAATAGCAATAATATCTGAGAAGATTAAGCTCACTCTACTCCATAAAGTTTTCAAATCAACATTCTTCCTCTTAAGTTTTGAATGCTCTACTGCCTATAATTCAAAGACAATTCATTTGTTATTTCTCTGCTAACTAAATCAACCAGATCCTCACTCATGTGAGATCTCCATATCTATATCTTTCTGAATCCTGCGTCAGCGAGTGCGCTTCACTTGGCTGCGTGAGGGTGAGACGAACAGCACGTTCTACAAAATCCATGCGGCCCACCGACAAAAGAAAAATCGCATCTTCGCGCTCAAGGTTGGCGAGTCATCCATCACCGACGAGGCGGCCATGGCCGAAGCCGCGTTTCACCACTTCACGTCCGTGTCGGCCAACCAGAGTGCGTTTATTGGGGGACGCAACATCCACGACAACTTCATGTTGGTCTAGCAGACGGCGCGGCAGCTCCACAACCTTCGCCTCCCCCGTGTTCTTCTCAAGCTCGACATCGCCCGTGCATTTGACTCCGTTTCGTGGCCTTTCCTGTTCGACGTCCTTCGTCACCTCGGCTTTGGCACGCGCTGGCGCGATTGGATCGCCATTTTGTTATCTACGGCTAACACCAGAGTGCTCATCAACGGCTCGCTGGGCCCGCCGATCCCGCACGCCTGCGGTTTCCGACAAGGGGATCCCATGTCCCCTATGCTGTTCACATTGGTCATCGACGTGCTGAGCTCTCTGATGCAGCACGCGGCACGGACGGGTGTCCTACAGAGGCTCACCCGTCGGCACGCAACCTCTAGCATTTCCCTCTACGCCGACGACGTTGTCATCTTCTGTCACCCCTCGAGCCAGGATCTCCAGGCTATCCGCAAGCTGTTGCGCGTCTTCGGGGAGGCCTCGGGGCTGCACACCAACTTTGCCAAGTGCTCTGCCACTACTATTCAGTGCGCACCCACCGACGTGAGCACCATCGAGTCCGAGCTCTCATGCCCCCTGGTTGGCTTCCCCGTCAAGTATCTGGGCATCCCACTTTCCATCCAGAAGCCGTTTGCTTCGGTGTTCCAGCCCATCACCGACAAGCTCGCTAATAAGCTCTCCACTTGGCGGGCTTCCCTACTCACGCGCGGCGAGCGTCTCGCCCTCGTCCGCCACGTCTTGTGCGCGATGCCGTCTCACATTGATGCGGGACGTCGCGGAAACGATCTTTCACGGTGCCAAAGAACTCACTAGGAGCAGCAACTATCTCTCTCAAAACTTGTTTCAACAAACTTTGTTTCTCTCAAGTGGCAAGGAACAAAAAGGAAACACTCTCAAATAAATTGCAGCAGATAACTAGCTTGGTTTATAAGGACGCAACCCAAACCATGAAACTTGTGAACCTATGTAGAATCACAAGAGGGAACTACAAGGATCCTATATGAATTGAGGACAGGCCCTCAAATCCACACACACGAGCTAGCACTCAACGATACTAGTGCTCTCAGCACAACACAACCCTCACCGGTTGTTCTACAAACAAAAACTCAGAAATCTCATCCCCCTTCACATGGAACAGCTGGGGAGTACTTATATTAGAAGCAACTACTAGTTAGGTGTGAAAACAACTCAAAATGAAGGGTAAATTCGTGAGCCCCAAGCTGTAGCAGGAGCAAACTTGTTGAGCCTCGCGCTGTAATTAATTCCTTGACAACTTGCATGGGAACTTGCACAACTTTTGACTCAAGACCTCAAATGATGCACCGTTTTTTTTGAATGAAATCTGACTTCAAACACCATCTTATGCAGCCTCTAAAATGTACTAGAACCTTTCATAATTAATTAGGTTTAGGTGGGAAGTTGCAGCTAGAAAACTGACGTGGTATTTCTTTCAAAATAGGCACCGGAAGCTTCTCAACAAAGATAATGGTTTTGCCCATGTCTTCATTTGGCTGCTCTAATGGTTTAACATTTGTTCTAGCATGAACTTCACTCTTTGATGCCTTGGTCATGATCTGGTCCACATCACACATCCTCATGGCAATGGCCATCTGCCCTCCGATCCTTCGCCAGATCAACCGGATCATCCGAGAATTTCTCTGGCATGGGCATCGCGATACCCGCACAGGCCACGGTCCTGTCAACTGGCAGCGAGTGTGCCGTCCTCTTGAGCTTGGCGGACTTGGCATGCGTGATCTGCAACGCTCCGGTGTCGCGCTGCGGGCTCGCTAGCTATGGCTGCAGCGGACCGACACTTCTAGGCCCTGGGCACACCTTCACCTGCCCAACGACCCGGATGCCGCTGCCATCTTCCGCGCCTCCACATCCTGGATGGTTGGTGACGGGCGCACCTGCCTCTTCTGGTCCGACCCTTGGATCGACGGCCAATCCATCATCGATATCGCCCCGTTGCTGCTACCTATGGTCCCGCGCCGTCGTCGCAAACTCTGCTCAGTCGCCGATGGGTTGACGAAGCGGTCCTGGATCCGCGACATCCGTGGTGCCTTGGGCCCGGCCGCGCTACTGCAGTACCTTGACCTCTGGCGCCGGCTACGCGAATTCCGGCTTTCCACAACTCCGGATATCATCTCCTAGCGCTGGACTAGCTCCGGCATCTACTCCGCGAGTTCTTGCTACCGCGCGCTCTTCACTGGCTCCATACCAACACCACACTGGCGCCTCACATGGAAGTCTTGGGCACCCCTGCGGATCAAGCTTTTCATATGGCTCGCCGACATCGATCGTTGCTGGACTTCCGCCCGGCTGGCTCACCATGGCCTACCGCATAACGACCAATGTGCTCTCTACGACCAGGACACCGAGACCATGCAGCACATCCTCATCGGCTGCTCGTTCGCCCGCCAGGTCTGGCATGACCTTCTGGCTTGGTGTCGAGCCACCGTGCCTGCCCCTGATGGCCATGAGGATTTCCTGCCATGGTGCGCGAAGATCATCTCCAACTCTCCTGCCGGGCTACGCAAGGGGATCGCTTCGTTGGCCATCCTTGCTGCTTGGTCCATTTGGTGCCACCGCAACCGCTACGCCTTCGACGGTGAGCAGCCATCCGTACAGCGCCTCGTCACGGCCATCCAGGAGGAGGCTAAGACTTGGGTTCGTGCGGGTGCCCGAGGACTAAACGCTATCGTCTTGTAGTAGTCTTTATTTTCCTTCGGGCTGAGCAACCCTTCCCTGCTGCTCTGGTGATCTCGGCTTTGTTTCCACCCTGATCTGCTGATACCTCCTCTCTGTTTCTTCCTATCAATGAAATGATACGCAATCTTTGCGTATTCGCGAAAAAAAAAGAATCCAAAAATAAGCAACACAATTAGTTCGGGATTTCACAACACATTCAGTGAACATTGCAATTTCAGAATTGGAAAAGGATTACCTTAGGCTTAGAGATTGAGGTTGTTGACTACACTGGTAAGGCATCGACGACCACAATGGCCGCTGCCACGCCACTCGTCCCCACCTTCGATGCATCACAATCCCCGTTGGTGGCGGCGGGCGCGGCACTGTGCAGCTTGCTTGTGTCCTCCGCAACGGCGAAATCCATGGGAGGCTCCATCCCGTCCGGCGCCGTTGGCTTGGTCGAGCTCTCCCTCGCCGGGCTCGCCATGGGCACACAGCAAGTCATCAACGCGCCGTGTCCTTGTCCGTGGGTAGATGAAATCAAAGCGTTTGCGTCTGGCAGGTGGCTAGCTGCATGCGTGAAGACAGCTCGCTGCTGCTTCCGAAATGGGCAGCTAAGAGCATCTCCAACCGCTGCCCTATTTTAAGGCACAAAAAAGTGGTGGAGTAAAAAATTTAGGGCACAAGAAGGTGTTTTTTAGGACACGAGAAGTGGTCGTCTCCAACAGCAGCCCTAAAATAGGGCAGCCACTTTACAGTACATTGATATCATTACAAGATTCAGGCATCCCAAAGTAGGTTTGCCAAATCCATGTCTCCTGATCGGCCACTGCCTTAAGAATGATGGTTGCATCCTTGTTGCGTCCTTTGTACTGTCCATGTCGTGCTGCAGACCAATTCTTCCATTTCTAGTGCATGAAATCAATGGAGCCAAGCATTCCCGGAAACCCATAGGCCTTGTTCATCTCCAAAAGTCTCGCCGTGTCTTGAGCATTGGGTGCTCTCAAATACTCTGTACGGAATACCTCCACAACCGCCTTTGCCAATTGTTTGACCAAAAGATTGAAGTGCTCTCTCCCATTGCCAAGTTGTTATCAATGCAATCTGCCGGAATTCCATATGCCATCATACGCAATGCAACAATGACCTTTTGCCCAGTGCTATGTCCAAGAGCTCCGGCACAGTTCCTCCTTTGAACTAAGGAACGATTTGCTTTACAGCATTGCATGTGAAGAAACAAGCGAGTGGACATCCTAAACCGTCGTCGAAAATACCTCTCTGGATAGCGAGGTCTTGGGGAAAAGTAGTTGCGCCACAATCGGTCGCCCGCCTCTTTCCTTTCTCTCCATATAAACTCACGGCCAAAAACCAAACCTCGGTGCATGGGCTTCTTGTTCTTGTGCATCATCACAATCATAGTAATCTCTTCCTCCTCGGTCAAATCAAATTCCTCATCCGACGATGAATCATCGTAATAGATGGAGTCACGCGAACTCATCTACAATACAAAACTACCTATCAACCTATAATTCTACGATTGCATCGAAAAAACGCAAATGACTTTTTTTTAACCTTTGTAGTGATTTCGTCAAACACGTTGTGTGCGAGGAAGAGAAATCTGGTCGGCGAATCATCGGTGGCTTGCGGCAGCCGGTAGGGGTGGGCAACGGCCACCGGAAGTAGTCCTCGGCGTGGGCGGGGGCCGTCTATCCGTCAAAAGCTCCGAGACACCGCGCCATGGGCGGCCCAATGTCGCCGAACTCCGCCCGGGCGCGGTGGTGCTGCGACCAACTATGCAGCCCTGGCGGCCGCTAGGGCAGCGTGTGGGGACACGACCGAGCCGCCATGGAGCCCGGCCGCGGCAGATCAACGGTCAATCGAAGCGGCGGCCGCAACGCGGGCGACGACCAAATTCGGGCGAACGGCGGAGCGGCGATGGCCCGCAGGCTGCCTGAAGAGGGGCGGCGGGGGTGGGAAGGTTACGGCCGAGCGGCGGCGGCGGTCTACGGTGGCGGATCTACGGCAGCGGCGGTCGGGGGGAAGCGGATCCGACGACTTTCGGCTGGGCACAGGAGCAAAACGGGCGCGCGCGGAAGGTTTGCGGCAGTAGCGCGTTTTTGCGGCAGCAGCACAACTGCCGCATATTTGCCACACGAGAAGCCTCATTTTGGAGTTGCCTTTTTTTTTTTGCAAATTTTTGCTATTGGGCAGCTGTTGGAGGGCGTTTTTTGCCCTTCGGTGCCCTAAAAACGCTACGTGACTGATACGTCTCCAACGTATCTATAATTTTTTATTGTTCTATGCTATTATAGCATCAATCTTGGATGTTTTTATATGCAATTATATATCATTTTTTGGGACTAACCTATTAACTCAGTGCCTAGTGCCAGTTGCTGTTTTCTGCTTGTTTTTGACTTTTCAGAGAAACAGTACCAAATGAAATCCAAATGCCACAAAACTTTTTGAAGGTTTTTTTCTAAACAAAAGAAACCTGAGAAGCTTCGGGAGGAGGCCAGAAGCCTCACGGAGGCTTCACAAGGCACTAGGGCGCGCCCCACGGGGGCGCGCCGTGCTACCTTGTGGGGCCCACGTGACTCCGTTTGACCTAATTCCACTTCTATAAATTCACAAATATTGGGAAACCCCCAGAGAGCTAGAAGAGAAAAGCTTTCCGCTGCCGCAAGCCTCTGTTCTTCCGCGATCCCATCTGGAGGCCTTTTCGATACTCTGTCGGAGGGGGAATCGATCTCATCTACCTCTTCCCCCTCTCTTGCTGGATCAAGAAGGAGAGGAAGCCATCGAGCTGAACGTGTGCTAATCTTGGAGGTGCCGTCCGTTCGGCACTAGATCGGATTGGATCGCGATTGGATCGTGAAGAGTACGACTACATCAACCGCGTTACGACGCTAACGCTTTCGGTCTACAAGGGTATGTAGACACACTCCCCTCTCGTTGCTATGCATCTCCTATATTAGATCTTGGGTGTTCGTAGAAATTTTTTTGATTTTCATGCTTCGTTCCCCATCAAGCATCACCTTGGAGCAGGCGCGGGCACACTTCGACGCTGTAATGGTGGAAGAGCAGCAGGCGCCGCCGGTGTCGGTGTTCTAGTAGGCGTAGGAGAACCAAATCTACAACCTTCGGCTCCTTGACGAGCACCGACTCGATGAGGGGAAAATCGTCGGTGAGCAGGCGAACGACGATGCCTTTGCGACCATGGTCGCGGAGGATCCGGGCTTCCTGGATGAGCAGCGGGCGTTGTATCATTCCGTGCGTAGCGCCCGTGAGATCCGCTGCGAGCGATGGTGGCTGCGCGTCCGACGGGCGGAGAGGGACGCCCTGTTCACGCAGATCGAAGCGGAGGTGGCCGAAGAGGAGGCACAAGGGACCGCGGACGGCACAAGCTCCACGTGGGTCGTGCCGCCACCGCGGTTCGCGCCCCGCCGCCACGACCACGAGGTCGGCTCGTCCACGTCCGGCACCGTTGACACGGAGGACTCGGGCGAAGGAAGAGTAGCACATGGGACGCCGCTACAACTTGGGTTCCAGGAAGGCCACTCCTATTATTTCCCTCCCGCGGATTCACTTTCCGGGACTCATGCCGGTAAGCTTGCTGGACACGGGGAAGACACGACGTTCGGTTTGGGCCCCAAGAAGGCCACCGCCGGCGATCATTTGGATTAGGTTTAAAAAGTCACGTTCGCTTTTACTCAGTTGAAATATGTCAGAAATGTAATGAATTATGTCCGGTTTAAATGAAAACCATATGTTTTGCATGAAAATTTGTCTGTTCAGTTCAAATTTGCTTTGAAATGTATGCAGATATGGCTGGATGGCCGGCTTCGTGGACGCGTATGTAGACAAATACATTGTCTGTTTTAGGTGCCTGCGTTGGAGATGCCCATGCCCTTACTAGTGCTTCATTGCTTTGTGAATGTTTGTGTTCAGTGCATTTCGTTACGCATGTGGGACCATCTGAATTTTGTTCTTTGAAGGCATTGTGATTTGGCATTTGTGTGGAATCCAGTGGAACATTTTCAGTTGCCTGCACGAGTAGCAGACATAAGGTTCACAACGAAGTCTGAATGTCATGTTGAATCTGTGCATCGGGAAGTCGCAGTTCGATGGTTCACCATTCCGCGAGCGAGCCATTTTTCATGTGGAGCTTCGCAAGCCATCTCTTCTATGGGCCTATTTCTGTAGGTTATTTCTCAGCGTTGGGCCTTTTCCGTGACAGCGGAACAATAAGTCAGGCCTAGGCCCCTTGCTCACCCACCACTCGACCCCTAAACAGCAAACGGCGAGCATTCCGGGGATGGTTCTGTTCGCCCAGTGCTCCTCACGGCGGCGAGTCGGCGGGAACCTCGGTGCATCGAGTTCGTTCCCCGCAGCGCAGGTCGCAGCCTATCTCTCGGTAAAGGAAATAATGATTCAGATTAGCCTTACTAGTCTCTAGTTATTTGAGTCTAAATTTCTGGTAGATACAGTCCCAAGCCTCAAGAAGGTTCTTGTTCAAGAAATTTTGGTAGGGCAGTTCTAAAACGGAAGTAATAGTACTGAGGGTGTCTTCTCTGAAGATTCGAGCAGATTTCTTTACTTCTACTTCTCTGAATATTGAATGCTAGGCTTTGAGTCACTGAGCTGAGTACCCAGGACCCGGAGGCCTGGACCTGTAGTTTGTGTAATATAGATGACGCCCATTAGTAGTTGTTTGAATTGTTCTGCTAAGATGGGTTATGATCAATGCAATTTTTGAAATTTCAAAGGACGTCAGGAGTTATGCCCTTCTATGAATATTAGATAATAAGTTGAGGAAAATGCATGCTGCCAGCCTGGAGAGGGCAATGCATTCTGGTGTCAGGATAGTTGGCATCGCGAAATCTGAAGCTCCACTAATGATGTAATTCCCTGAGTACGACGAAGCGGTATACTGCCAGTGATCTTTACTAGATACCGCTAGCAAAGGCTGAAGGTAATTTGATGTGACCGAGAAGTCGTAGTACTTGTTGCAGAGCTCCGAGGGTTCCAAAGACTGGTTGCAGGTGATCACTCAAGGTCTTATGTTTTGTTAGCTGTTGTTTAGGTTTCTCCGTTACCTTGATGCTGATAGAACCTGACCACTTTATGGTTGTTTGCTAGCAGGTGATCAGTCAAGGTCTTATGGTCATTGTCAAGATGTTTCACTTTTTGTGGTTACCGTTTCAGTTGTGCCCCAACGGCAAGGGTACCTGTCGCGTTCTCCATTTTCCACCATGTCTAATCTTGTCCTGTGTTGTACTATGTTTTCCTTGCTTCCTAATATTTAAGCAGCACTCATGGCAGCTTGTTTCCCCATCTGCTCAACTTCAATATGTTTCTTCACCTCTTACTTCTTGGACTTGTTTTTACCCTACACATTCCTGCATCCTCTGCTGCCATTGACTCCATTGCACCTGGCCAGGGACTTGTTTTCAGTGTCGGTGACAAGCTTGTCTCCCTAGATGGCAAGTTTGCGCTTGGCTTCTTCCAAACAGACAGTAAGTCTCACAACACCTTGAATTGGTACCTAGGCGTTTGGTTTAATAAAGTCCCCAAGATAACTCCGGTGTGGGTCGCAAACCGTGATGATCCAATCACACAACCCGCTTTAGTTAGGTTCATAATTTCCCAAGATGGCAATCTTGTCATCTTAGATCAAGCCACCAATTCCATAATCTGGTCTAGCGGAGTTAGTATCAGAACCAACAGCACCATTGCCATGCTCATGAACAATGGAAACCTTGTCCTACAAAATGCCTCAAACTCATCCGACATTTTATGGCAGAGTTTTGACCACCCAACAAATACTTTGCTCCCTGGTGCAAAGATCGGCCGAGACAAGGTCACTGGTTTGACTCGCCGTCTTGTTTCCAACAAGAACTTGATTGATCCAGCTCGTGGTCGTTACTGTTATGAGTTAGTTCCTAACAAGTTGATCCTTACGCCTTTGAACTCATCCATAGCATACTGGTCTAGCGGGGAATGGAATGGACAGTATTTTAGCTCCATTCCAGAGATGTTAAGCCGCAACTTGATAGACTTCAAGTTTGTCAACAACACAAATGAAGAGTACTTCACATTCACCTTACTGAATGACACAGTGATCATGCATCATCTACTTGATGTTTCTGGTCAAATGAAGACTTTCATATGGGTTGAGGTCTCTCAGGATTGGTTACGTTCCTACTTCAACCCCAATGCTCAGTGCGATGTCTATGCTTTCTGTGGACCATTCACTGTGTGCAATGACAACTCAACTCCATATTGTAGCTGTATGAAGGGCTTCTCCATAAGATCCCCAGAGGATTGGGAGCAAAATGATAGAAGCGGTGGATGCGTGAGAAATACTCCTTCAAATTGTGGCAGTAACAGGAGTACTGCAGGAATGACTGATGAATTCTACTCCTTGTCCAATGTGAAATTGCCTCAGAATGCTGAGAACATAGGCGCTGCTACCAGTGCTAGAGAATGTGCAGAAGTTTGCCTGAGAAATTGCTCTTGCACTGCATATGCTCTATTTGGCATGAGGAACTCCTCAATGTAAAACAACAGCATGCTGACACTACCGACACAAATGATGGTGCAGTTCTTTATCTTCGCCTTGCTGCAAAAGAGATGCAAACTCAGAAACCTGGCAGAAGAGTGACCACTCGGGTTGTGGTAGTTACCATTGTCACTGCCCGGGGGTTACCGGCACTCACATTGCTAGTTCTTATACTGATGATTCGGAGGAACAATAGGGGTTGGTCTGGTGGTACACTGATAAATCCTCAAGACGGTGGTGGAATTATTGCATTTAGATACACTGATTTGCAAAGGGCAACAAAAAAATTCTCGGAGAAGCTAGGTGCTGGCGGCTTTGGTTCTGTGTTCAAGGCATATCTGACTGACTCGGTTACAATGGCGGTGAAAAGGCTTGATGGTGCTTGTCAAGGAGAAAAACAATTCAGGGCCGAGGTGACTTCAGTCGGGGTTATACAACATATCAATTTAGTTAGACTGATTGGTTTCTGCTGCGAGGGTGAACGAAGGTTACTTGCATATGAGCACATGCCAAATCGTTCTCTTGACATCCATCTATTTCAGAACAACAACACAGTTTTAAATTGGACTACCAGGTATAAAATAGCTCTGGGAGTTGCTAGGGGGCTGGCTTACCTGCATGAGAGCTGCCAAGACTTGATCATACACTGTGATATCAAGCCACAAAATATACTCCTCGATGCATCGTTTGTTGCTAAAATTGCTGACTTTGGTATGGCCAAGTTAATAGGGAGGGATTTTAGCCGGGTTCTGACAACAGCAAGAGGAACCGTAGGATACCTTGCACCCGAATGGATAAGCGGGGTTGCTATCACAGCAAAAGTCGATGTTTATGGCTATGGGATGGTGCTAATGGAAATCATATCAGGAAGACCGAATTCACTTGAACAATACACTGCAGGTGGTGATTGTGATGTTTTCCTCCCTGTGCATGCTGCGCATATGCTTCTCGAGGGAGATGTGACAAGCTCTTGGATGACAAATTATCGGGTGATGTGAATCTAGAGGAGGCTGAACGGCTATGCAAGGTTGCTTGTTGGTGCATTCAGGATGATGAGTTTGATCGGCCGACAATGGGAGAAGTTGTTCGTGCTCTAGAGGGTCTATCTGATCTTGACATGCCTCCTATTCCAAGACTACTTCAGGTCATTACAAGGAGGAGCTCGCACCCGCCATCCACCTACTCCTACCTCTGTAATGAATCAGAATAATGAAGATGCAGCATGGCGTACATAAGAAGCAAACATCTATATATATGTGAAACATGGTAAGAAAGTCTGAGAGGGAGCAAGAAGAATGATACCCAATAGCTGTGTAATTTAAGCTTTACTCTGTACCAGGTGTGTAAATCATCAGTCGAGTCGTTCTAATCTTCCAGCAATGAAATAAAATTCGTCAGAAGTTCAGTGCGACCTCTTGCAGGATTGATTTTGTCAATGCAAAGAATTTTTTTTTTCTGGTTGCTCTTTTTGCTTTGTTTCGTGGTGACGTTGTTCGCTTCTTCACTAGAATATATGTGTGCATCGTTTCATGATTTGCTGCCTTGCCCTATTTAATCTGAGAGTTAGTGGTCACTGGATCTGACCAGTTTTAACTGTGCAAAGTGTTGCTAATGATTTGGATGGAACCATGCCTTAAATTTAATTTGAGGGCGGTCGTTCCTCAGGATTCGTGCTAATTGCTTCATATTCTGATGGTCATTTTGAATTTGGAACTGTTATATTTGTGTTGAATATTATGTACGCAAGGGGGTACGTGGACTTGGAGTTGTGATTGGTGTGGATAGGTACGAGTCGTGTAGGAGTCGGACACGTTGTATCCTAGGCCTCTTATATATCGAGGGGCACCACACGTTGTAACTCATGACGACTTGATAGTAACAGGTACGCGGCTTGTGCCGGCGCCTGGGCGGCCAATGTTGCGGTATCTTGGGGAGGAGCGCTTGTAGTCATTGCCCCGGGGATGTAGCCATATCGGTGAACCTCGTTAACAAATATTGTGCCTCGGTGTGTCGTCTATGATCTTGCATTAGCGTTTTATTCTAAAAAATGGTATCATGAGCAAGGTTGCGAGAAGGCTATGCGGAAGATCATCCGGAGGTACGAGCATCATGCTCGACGGGTGCCATGGAACGTCCGATTGGCGCAAGGTGGAGCATGGCGGCGATCGCGGATGCGGTCGGTGGTGTCGGACACTTCGGGCAGGAGGCCTGGACCGTTCGATGGGCTGCGGTCAGTAAGGATCGGCTAGACGTGGCAATCGGAGCGGCGTAGTGGCTGTTGAAGACGTGGCGGAGGCGACGAATTCAGCTCGCGATCAAACCGGCGGCCAGACGTGGGGGACGGCCGGATAGATCGGAGTGTGAGAGCATCGAGATGATGCACTCGGTGTTGTACAATGGCGGCGGCGTGGCACTGCAGACGGATTGTGTTGGCGACGCGGATGGCTAGGGTGCGACACGGCTCGTGCACGGGTGATGCGCGAGGTGGCGACTGTTTCAGCAGGGTTGGTCGTGCGATGAGTACGCGCAACAGGGCGTGTTGCAGATCACTGGCGAGAACCAAAGATCAGAGACAGACAACGCGAAGCTTCGTCAGGATTAGCGGTGGATTATTTTCCGAGGGCTCGGATCGAGAGAAGGAAGGTCACGGCTGCTGCGTACGAGAGACAGGAGCTCGGTTGCGTACGGCGGTAGGTCTTACGGATGATGTTTACCGTGCGTGCAATGAAAGAAAAATCAGAAGCGATGACGTGTTAGAGCATCTCCAACCGACGCGCTACGGCGCGGCGCGCTAATTTTTTTTTACAACGCGCATAGCGTTTTACAGCGTCGGAGTGGGTCGTTGCTTCACCAGGCGCTGCAAATTTTAGCGCGCCGCTGTAGCGCTTCAGCAGGCGCGGTAAAATACAGCACGCGCGGCCAGCCGTCGTTTGTAAAAAACTTGAACAACACATACGAAAAAATTTCAACAACACATAGTTCAAATTCTCATAGCATAGTTTCTCACATATTCCAAACTACAAGCCAGTTCATAGATGCTAGATAAAAAATAGACAAAACGATACTAATAAAACGACGCTGATAAAACTACTCGTCCTACTCCTCGGTGGTGTCGTCCGACGACGTAAACGCGTTGATCCACCGAGAATCATCGGAGTCCCAGGTCGACGCTTTTCCCAGCTCGATCTGGGCTTCCACCGCCTCCTTCCGCGCACGCTTGTCCGCCCGACGCGCGGCTCGCTCCGCCCTCCTTTGCGCCCAGAACTCGTTCTCGGCGACGATATCCTGCGGGAAGCGCTCACGCCACACCGCCATGGCGTGCTCGTCCGTCTCGGCGATGAGGAGGCGGCGCTCCCGCCTCCGCTGGAGGCGACGATCCTCCTCGGTGACTAGTCGTGGGGGAGGCGCGAGTTCCTGCGCCTGCTCGCGCGTCCGCACGTCGGGGAAGTTCATCTGCGCCCGTGGCCTCCCGAGGCGCCACGCCGCCGCGTCGTACGCGCGGGCGGCCTCGTCGGCGGTCTCGAACGTTCCGAGCCCAAGATGTATGTCGTCGCCGGAGCGGATTTCCGCATAATACACGCCGGAGGGGCGGAGGCGGACGCCGCGGAAGCCCGAGATGCTCCGGCGGCGCCGCGGCATGGTGAAGAGGTGGGGGAGCAGGCGCGGCGGCGGCGGGGGAGAAGACGCGGCGGCGGCGGGGCGCTGGAAGAGGCTCGTGGAAGTGCTGGCGGGTTGGCGCAGGCGCGGCGGCGGCGGGGCGCTGGAAGAGGCGAGGAAGAGGCTCGTGGAAATGCTGACGGGTTGGCGCAGGCGCGGCGCGGCTTTTAACAGCGCGCGGGGCGTCGCGCGCCAAATCTGCCGCGCGCGCATCGATTTTTTTAGTGCGCCAAAGTTTCGCGCGTCTGCTGGAGCGCGCCGCGCGGCCTCTCACGCACGACTTATATAGCGCGCCTATTGAAGATGCTCTTAGTGCAGGAGTCCAGGGACGTATACATGCATGAGCAGTTTCAACTTTTAAAGGAAAAAGAAGGACGTGCGCGTGTGTATTGGGTCCAGGGGACAAGAGCTTGCATACAAAGAGCGATTATGATTAAAAATACGGGATTACTATTTCACATCTAGATGTGAAATACTTACCTCACGTGTAATCAGCCGGCAATACTTACCTCAAGACCGCCAAAACTCCTAAGCCGTTTGATCAAAAATTTAAGATTCGTGTTATTTTAGGGAAATCATTTGTAATCAGCCGGCTGAAGCTGCGCGTCGCGTAAGTCGCCTTGCGAGCCAACCACGTGTCCCTGCGTGGGCTATGGTCCCGGACTCCCGCTATTATTTTTTTCCGTGCACGCCTGCTGTTTGTTCCTGCTGCTGCTTTGCATCATCAGCCTAGCGTTGCTGTCGCTTGCAGACTAGCCACCAGCCACTGTCAGCCTCTGCTACCTACGTCACCCATAATCAGCCATTGTTAACTTTGTTACGTTTTTCATGTAAAAAAAGAAACTGTCCTGTTTTCTGCGAGAGTATATGATGTTCCAATATGTTGAGAAAAATTTTGAGCCGATTTGTTTTGTAATGAATTAGTATTTGTTCCCTATAGCAGTATTTGTTTTATATATGTACGCTTAGAATATGACACGCGCTACGCCTCGACCAGCTAACGCGCCGATTGGTTCGGCCGCCTCAAAAGCCGTTGGATCTCGTGCCCAATAGCCATCCGATTTGAGCCGAGTCAACTGAAATGCAATCTATCGCCTACAATATAACACGTGTTGCATTCAAAGATTTGCAACACGGCCTCTGTTGCGCTCACATTGCAAACACTCCTCGGTCGTCCAAACATTTTCTGGCTGTTACAACGTGCCTTTAGGCCCATGTTGCGACCAATCGTTTGCAATATGACACATGTTGCGCTTGGGATTTGTAATATGAGTCATGTTGCCCTTGCATTGGAAATACTCCTCGGTCGTCCCTGGACCTGATCGGTCCGCAACATAGCACATAGTGGGATTGGTTGTCTCTTTTCCCCTTTCCTCTTTCCATATGCATTCGTCACGCCGACCACCCCACCCACCGCTAGTACGAACCGGGGGAGAACGACGGCAACCACCGCTTGTAGCATCTCCACCGCAGCTGCTCATCGCAGCATCCACCGTCACCGTCGCTTGCCTTGTCAAAGCACCCCATCACCTGCCGCGCTGCAATGGAGCACCGCGCGTGCCGGTGGTGGCGCTACAGTGAAGCTTCGCCGGCGGCCATCGGGTGCTGCGATGGAGCACCGCCGCGCGGTGGTGGCCCGCCGGAGTGAAGCTTCGCCGGCGGCCATCGGGGTGCTGCGATGGAGCATCGCCGTGACGGTGTTGGCGCTGCGGTGAAACATCGCCGACAACCGTCGGGTGCTGCGGTGGAGCACCACCGCGCCAGCGTCGGCGCTGCAGTGAAGCACCAATGGAGCACCACCGGGTCAGTGTCGCTACGCCGGTGTTAGCGCTGCAGTGAAGCGTCGCTGGCGACCGTCCGAGGAGCATCGTTGCGCTACTGGTGAGGGGTGCAGCTCCCCACGGCTCGGCGCTCGGCTGCGATGAGAGTAGGGGACGACCCACGCGATGGCGTTGACCAAATCCAATGGGTGGCGAGCGTTGGATCTGACGTCCCATGACCCGACTAATTTCTCTAGGAAATCAGTCGGTTGATCCGTAGCCGCAAAGCCCAAGTTATGTGTCAGTCGGTTGTTGTTTGGCAAAGATCGCACGGGTCACGAGTTGTTGGATTGGTGCGCTCGAGCAGCTCAGCGTTGAGTCGCGAGACCTGGCGACACACCTACCAGCTGCCACAACATTGGTCATGTTGCAATCCAGCCGCAACATCGGTCATGTTGCAATTCGCCCGCACATCGGTTCATGTTGCAATTCGCCACACATCGGTCATGTTGCAATGTCGGGCCAAGCGCCCAACTCCTTAGCCTCAAGGACGTTGCGGGCGACGACCGCAACTTCGATGGTGCTACGATGGCCTCCTTCCTACAACAACCACGCCTCGTGCAATGGGATGGGTTGCAACATCTTTTCTTCTTCCCTGTTGGCTCGCCTCCTCTTGTCTCATATCTGAGATGGGATGAGGAAATGAATGAAACGAGAAGCTTCTCGACGAGGGAAGGATAAGACACGGTGTGACCCGGGGTGCGACCCATAGGACACGTGGCCGACACGGGAGGCGACTGAAGCTATGCAACGCGAGCCGTGTTGGCCTCGGTGGTTGCAGCATGGCCATGTGTGAGAGCAATCGGTACATTCACATGTAGGTTTGTTTCGATGGCTTGCCTTTTTTTTCAATGGAACGCATGGGCTTGCTACACGTAACGTGGCTACTACTAGTAGTAGCTGATTGGGTCCTCGTACTTGTTCCAAGCCATACGCACGAATGAGTTTGTAGGCCCCCGTCGCCCACGTGACGTCTGGTAAAGCTGCTTGGCGTCTTCAGCGCTAAACGCGGACAAATCTGAGCGGCCCGACTCATGTGTATCGTACGGCGGATAGGGCGACTTATTTTAGGCAGTTATCAACCGACTGATTGGTAGCAGCCGCCTTTTTTTCCAATGGAACGCATGGGCTTGCTACACGTAACGTGGCTACTACTAGTAGTAGCTGATTGGGTCCTCGTACTTGTTCCAAGCCATACGCACGAATGAGTTTGTAGGCCCCCGTCGCCCACGTGACGTCTGGCAAAGCTGCCTGGCGTCTTCAGCGCTAAACGCGGACTAATCTGAGCGGCCCGACTCCTGTGTATCGTACGGCGGATAGGGCGGCTTATTTTAGGCAGTTATCAACCGACTGATTGGTAGCAGCCGCCTTATTTTAAAACGTGCGCTCGTGCAGCGGGTTGTTTATTTTGTTTGTTTCTTTCCGTGCGTCTGGTTGTTCCGTTTCGTACTCTATGTTAGTTTTTTTTATTTGAGAAACGTACGCTACGTTAGGTAGCTGCCCTCGTATAGGTTCTTCTTATTATATGGGCTGTAGCCTATGTGGGCTGCTGCGTTTTGTTGTTGTTTCTTCTTTTAATTTTTCGTTTTTCTGTTTTATTATTTGTTTTAAATTATCAACTATTTTAGTTTCATGTTTTTTCTTTTATTTATATTTTCTATTTTCTTCTTTTCCATTTCTTTTTCTTTTCTGTTTTTTATTCTTTTGTTTATTTTTTAAAAATTCATGAAAAAAAATCACACTGTCATCTGTTTGGTTTAAATTCCTGCAAATCTTGATCGCGGATTATTTTGTTGCTGCGTCCCGTGTCACGTCGTGCGTCTGGTGTTTACTTGTCGACCTGCTTGTGCGTGCGTCTTTTGGTGGGCCATCTTTACGGCGCGATCTATGGGTCCCGTTTTGGATTGGTTTTGCTAATTCTCATCTAGATGAGAGTTAACAATGTCTCATCCGACTCATATACCATTAGATATATGTGCTTATGATTCACACTTATTATCGTTGTGTCATGTTTTTCGTTCGTCCCTTGTGAAGCAGTGAGGTCCGATATGACTTTTTATAGTGGGCCATTTTTATGTTCTGTGTATTGGCCTTTTGTGGGCTGTAGGTTTATTTTGGTTCGACTGTGTTGTAGAGGAGAGCGTAACTAGATTTTTTTCGGATTTGCTAAATCTCATCTAGATGAGATTTAGTGATGTCTCATCTAATTCTATAATCATTCGATTTGTTTAATATTCGCACAAAGTTGATCATGTGCGTCCGTGTCAGCTCGTTCTTTTTTGTCGCGCGTCCTGTTGTTCCATTTTGTTTTGTGCCAGCCTGTTCTCGTGTTTATTTCACATGGGCCCATACATGTTGTCATTTGGGAGGCGTGGCCCGTTTCTTTTTTGTTTGTTTTCGTTGTGCGGTTAATTTGAAGAGTCCACCCTCGACTCGCAAATGGATTCGTAGTTGTCCTAGTTGCAAGTTCACCCTCCACTCATAACTGGGCATGTGTTTTGTTTTTCATCCTAGTTGCAAGTCCACACTCGACTCGTAACTGGGCTCGTAGTTTGTTATTGTCCCAGCTGCAAGTCCACCCTCGACTCGCAAATAGTATCGCAGTTTTGTGTAGTTGTCCCAGTTGCAAGTCCGCCCTTGACTCGCAACTAGGCCTGTAGTCTGTTTCATCCCTGTTGTAAGTTCACCCTTGACTCACAACTGGGCTCATAGTTTCGTAGTTGTCCCAGTTAAAAAATTCGCCATCGACTCGCAACTGGGCCCATAGTTTTGTTGTTGTCCCAGCTGCAAGTCCACCCTGGACTCGCAACTCGTATTGTAGTTTTGTTTAGTTGTTCGAGTTGCAAGTCCACCCTCGACTCGCAACTCGTATCGTAGTTTTGTGTAGTTGTTCCAGTTGCAAGTCCACCATTGACTTGCAACTAGGTTTTTTTTTGTAGTTGCCCCAGTTGCAAGTCAACATCAAACTCACAATCGTGCCCCAGTTGCAAGTCAACCATCGACTCGCAACCGTGCCCCAGTAGCAAGTCAACCTTCGACTCGCAGCCGGGGCACTTTTTGCAGGTACTCCAGTTGCATGTCCACAATCATGCCGCAACTACGGTCTTGTCATAGTTTGTAGCTGGCCAGTTGCAAGTCAACCATCGACTGGCAACTAGGGCGTGTTTTCATAGTTTTGTAGGTGTCCCAGTTGCAAGTCAACCATTGACTCGCAACTAGATTTTTTTTTTGTATTTGTAGTGGCCCCAATTGCAAGTCAACCATCGACTCGCTACCGTTCCCCAGTTGCAAGTCAACCATCGACTCGCAACCGTTCCCTAGTTGCAAGTCAACTCTCGACTCGCAACTGGGGCATTTTTCACACGTACTCCAGTTGCAAGTCCACCATCGACTCGCAATTAGGAGCTGACTTTTTTGACCTAGTTTCAAGTCAACCATCGACTTGCAAGTATGTCCGCCCCTTTTTTAATCCCAGTTGTAGGAGAAACATAGACTCACAACTGGGCTCCACCATTGACATGCAAATGGCTCGTTGAACTCTTTTGCCCCCAGTTGCATGTCCAGCCTTCACTTGCAACTAGGCACGACGCTTTTTTGTCTCCAGTTGCAAGTTCACCCCTCGACTCGTAACTGGGCTCGATGTTTTTTTGTTTTGCAACTGGGCCCTAGTCATTTTGTGCACTAGTTGAGAGTTGAGAGTGGACTTGCAACTGGGCCTGAATCTTTTTTTCCACCTTAGTTGCAAGTCCACCATGGACTCGCAACTAGGGGCTGACTTTTTTGTCCTAGTTTCAAGTCAATCGCCGACTCACAACTATGCTCGCCCCTTTTCTATCCCAGTTGCAAGAAAACTATCGACTCATAAGTGGGCTCTTGATCTTTTTTCCCGCAATTGCTAGTCAACCAACGACTCGAAAGTAGGCCCGGCCCATTTTGTTTTCCCAGTTGCAAGTCCACCATTGACATGCAATTGGGCACTTGATGTTTTTTTGTCCCCACTTGCATGTCCACCCTTGACTCGCAACCGGGCCTGACTTTTTTGTCTCCAGTTGCAAGTCCACCCCTCGTCTCCCAACTGGGCTCGGTGTTTCTTTTGTTTTGCAACTGGGGCCGAGTCATTTTTTGGCATTAGTTGCAAGTCCACCCTTAACTTGCAACTGGGTTTGAAAAAAAATTCCGCTTCAGTTGCAAGTCCACCATTGACTCGCAACTAGGTGTTGCCTTTTCTTGTCCCAGTTGCAAGTTAACCATCGACTCGCAACTGGGTCCGCCCTTTATTTATCCCAGTTCCAAGATAACCATCGACTCAAAACTGGGCTCTTGATCCTTTTCCTTATCAAAGTTGCAGCTCAACCAACGACTTGCAACTGGGCCTGAATTTTTTTCTGTCCTAATTGTAGGTCCTCCATTGACAAGAAACTGGGCCTTTCATCCTTATAGTTTCCCTAGCTACAAGTCCACACTCGACTTGTAATTGTAACCGACATTAATTTTACCCAATTGCAAGTCCAACATCGACTCACAACTAGTGTCGGCCCCTTTTTTATCTCAGTTGCAAGTCCATCATCGACCCGCAACTAAGCCGACCATTTATATTTGTCTGAGTTGCAAGTCCACCAATCCCTCAAAAAAAAGTTGCAAGTCCACCATTGACATGCAATTGGGCTCCTTGGTCGTTTTTCCCAATTTGCAAGTCCATCCTTTGACTCGCAACTGGGCCTGGATTTTTTTGCCTCGGTTGCAAGTCCACCATCGACTCGCAAATATGGTTGATTTCCTTTTTTACCTCTTACGTGACTAAGCCGCGCACTTCATTTTTTGAATGTGGAAGTTCTTTGTTATGCGTAGGATACACAGGAAAGGAAGCATGTCATCACACGAGTACATGCATTGGTTGATCCTTCGATGAACTTTGCATGTGCATGCATGTCGAGGTACGTACTAGTACATGCATATATCCAAGGTCAAGATGTAAACGACATGCATGATGATCAGCACATACAAATACGCACTATAAAACTAAAAGGGTTCACCGCACACTAAAAAAGTTCAGTTTGTTAAAGGAAATGTTCATCGTATATTAAAAATAGTTCATCCTGCACTAAAAAAGTTCAGTTTGTATATAAGAAATGTTTCGAATGTTCAAAACATGTTCTGATTTTTCAAAAGTTGTTCACAAACTCAAAAAAAATGTTCATCTTTTGATAAAAAAAAGATCAGGTTTTCAAAATATGCGCGGGAATTTCAAAATTTGTTTGTGTTTTCAGAAAATGTTCAGAATTTTCAAAAATTCTTCCTATTTTAAAAACCTTTCACGATTTCAGAAATTGTTAATGTTTTTCAAAAATTGTTTGTGTCTTCAAAAAATGTTCGGAATTACAAATATTTGTTCACACTTTTCAAAAAATATTTGGAGTTCCAAAAATTCTCTGTGTTTTCAAAAAACTATTCGGCATTTTGAAAGAGATTCACAATTTTTCAATAAATATTCAAAAAGGTTTCTGATCTGACGCTTCATTGAGTTATTAAATATTTGCGTTGATTATTTGTCACCAACAGCCATTTGTTTTAGTGGCTATAAATACAGGTTTAGTAGTCAGAGGTTGGAAGTTCGATTCCTGATAAGAGCGCCTTTTTTGTGTCTTGTTTCCAGAAACTGGCTTGGACAATACAAAAAAAGGACAAGCAAGCAATAAAACAGCGGCTGGGCTGGACAATAAAAAAAACAGTGGGATGACGTTTTCAACGAGAGAAAAAAATAAAACAGGGGTGACATCATTTTAGATGTGACATATTATGTCACATCTAGATGAGACATAGTCACACCCTTAAAAATAAGGAAGGGATATGCATGCCCGTGTTTGTCTGTGCATTGGCATCGGACTTGGTTTGATTTCGAAGAACCGTGACAGTTATGGACTCGATTTCCGTGAGAGTCAAGGAAAATAGAGGGTCGGGCGTCCAGCAGGTAATAAAAGGACAGGCGACGAGGTTAGCTGGGTACAGAAATCGTTTGCAAGTTCGGGAAAAGGTGGAGCGCTTCTGTAACAGAGAGAGTTGATCTGCCTGTAACAGCAAGGCTTCGCGGGGATTTTCCGAAGGGCGGACAGGGTGCTGTGCGGGTCAGATTTCTTGGTAGATCGTGGACTGCGACGTGGCTTCAGACGAGGAATACGGGATCAGTGATCTTTTTCGTGAGGAAGCCGCAGAGGAAAACAAGGGCGGTAAGACCGGCGGCAACAGGTCGGTTAGATAGCGGCTCGGCATGGCGCCGTGGTTCACCAAGTTTGATGTGGAGAAATTCGATGGCACGGGTAACTTCGGTCTATGGCAGACAAGAGTCAAGGATCTTCTGGCGCATCAGGGAATCTTGAAGGGTTTGCAGGAGACGAAGCCGGCCAAGGTTGACGACGATGTGTGGGAGGATATGCAAGTGCAGACGGCCGCTACCATACGGCTTTATCTTGCGGATCAGGTCATGTATGATGTCATGGAGGAAGATTCTCCTAAGGGAATTTGGGACAAGTTGACAAGTCGTTATATGTCCAAGTCAGCGACCAATAAGCTGTATTTGAAGCAAAAGTTCTATGGGCTGAAGATGCGGAGGGGTCGGATCTTGTGGAGCATGTGAATGCCTTTAATCAGTTGGTCACGGATCTAGCGCGTCTGGATGTGAAGATTGAGGATGAGGATAAGGCACTACTTCTTCTTGTTTTGTTGCCATCGTCCTATGAGCATTTGGTCATTACATTGACACATGGAAAGACAACTGTCAATAGTGAGGAAGTCACTGCAGCGTTGCTTGGACATGACTCACTACAGGAATCAGCTGATTTGCCGTCTGCCTTGGCAGACGGCAAAGGAACAGAAAGCGGACGGCAAAGGTCTTTGCCGTCTGCCGCAGACGGCAAACGCTTCCGGCACTGGAAGCTACGGTAATGAGCTTCTTTACCGTCTGCATTCGTACAGCGGACGGCAAAGACCTTTGCCGTCAGCTTTCCTGGCCAAGCAGATGGCAACGAAAGTGGACGGCAAAGAATAGACGTTAGCCACGTTAGGTGGCTAACGGGAGACTTTGCCGTCTGCCGGCGGACGGCAAACGTGCTCTCCCCTTTGCCATCTGCTTCCTGACGTCAGCAGACCCGTGGCATAACGTCACTCCTTCACGCTCTTTGCCGTCTGCCGCTCTTTTTCTTTGCCGTCTGCTTGCGGACGGCAAAGAACCACTCGCCTTTGCCGTCTGCCAGCGGACGGCATAATGACCAAATGGGTCAGACCCGGTACTCCCAGGTTGCACAGGTTGCTGCCACGTGGCACCTTTGCCGTCCGCTGGCTGACGGCAAAGACCTTTGCCGTCCGCTGGCAGACGGCAAAGTGCCTGTATTGCCCCTTTTTATTCTGTTTTTTTGTTATATCCAAGCATTTTCACAGCAAATATATGATATATATATATATATTTCACAGAGCAAACAGTATGTGCAAGTTTCACAGCAAGTATATGATATCCAACACATAAGAAACTATATCCCTGCCATATGGATATGATCATCCAACAGATATACCAAAACAAAATGTGCAAGTTTCACCATATTACAATAGTTTCATCCATAGGTAGCAAGTTTCACATTGTGCATGGATACAAAATCAAAACAAAAAGTAAACACAAGCACTCCATCAATGCAAGCTTCCGTGAAGTGAATCAAATCTGTAAAATGGGAAATAAGAAAGTTAGAAGAATAACACTAGAAGAAGAAGAAGAAGAAGAAAAAGAAGAAGACTAGAAGAAGAGGAAGAAGAAGAACAAGAAGAAGAATAAGAAGAAGAAGAAGAAGAAGAAGAAGAGTTTTTCTTCTCTTTCTTATTCTCCTCTTGTTTTTCTTCTTCTTATTGCTTGTTTGTGTCATTTTAGAGCTAACCTAGGTAATTATGCCATTTTTGACCTAACTAAGCTTATTGTGTCATTTTGGAGGAAAATAAGCTAAGTATATGACATTTATGAGGTTACCAAGGTTATTATGCCATTTTTGAAACGAATAAGCTAATTATGTCATAAATGGACTAAATAAGCTAATTATGTCATTTTGGAGGATAATTAGCTAAGTATGTATTTTTTGGGGAAAATAAGCTAAGAAGAAGAAGAAGAAGAAGACTAGAAGAAGAAGAAGAAGAAGAAGAAGAAGACTAGAAGAAGAAGAAGAAGAAGAAGAAGAAGAAGAAATGGACTAAATAAGCTAATTATGTCATTTTGGAGGATAATTAGCTAAGTATGTCTTCTTCTTCTTCTTCTTCTTCTTCTTCTTCTTCTTCTAGTCTTCTTCTTCTAGTCTTCTTCTTCTTCTTCTATTCCTTCTTTTTCTCCTCTTCCTTGTTTTTCTTCATCTTATTCCTTATTTGTGTCATTTTAGAGCTAACCTAGGTAAGTATGCCATTTTTGTGCTAACCTAGGAAAATAAGGTAAGTATAGGTCATTTTTGTGCTAACCTAGGTAATTAAGCCATTTTGAGCTAAATTAGGTAAGTATAGGTCATTTTAGAGCTAACTTAGGTAATTATGTCATTTTGGAGGATAATAAGCTAAGTATATGACATTTATGAGGTAACCTAGGTTATTATGAGATTTTTGCAACGAATAAGCTAATTATGTCATAAATGGACTAAATAAGATAATTATGTCATTTTGGAGGATAATTAGCTATATAAGTATGTCTTTTTTGGGGGAAAATAAGCTAAGTATGTGGCATAATAGAGAAAACTTACCGGAGGTTAAGCATCGGGGTTCGTCGGGTTGTGCGATGCGGCTTCGGAGTTATGCTGCACCAAAGATCATTTGCAAAGTCTCGTTAGCATGATGACACTCAAATGTTAAGACTTGTAACTAATGACCATTCAAATGAAACTCACCGTTCCCGCTCTAGTAATGACCGGCATCGGCGGAGGGGTCTGACCGGTCTTCTCGCACATAGACTGCACATTTGGTTTTGATGAGTCAGTCATATAGGTTAGTAATGAAACGAACATATTACGTGCATGATTTGGCTAATATGCATAAGAAACTTACCACGAGGAGCTCGTACATGGCCCGGTGAGACGCATCATTCCGTGCCCTCTCCTCCTCCAACAACCTAGCCATCTTCTCCTCCGCCATCCGTTCCCTCTCCGCCGCCAGCCGGTCCCTCTCCTCCAGAAGCGCCTGGGTTGTCTCTCTCTCTTTATGAAGAGCAGCCTGCAACACCACTCCTCGTTAGCATTTTAATCATGGATGGGCACACACACAATGTAATGGAGGAAAGATATCTGAGTCCATATAACTTACCTCGATGGCGAGATCGACTGGCCGTGGACGAGGCCTTATCTCAGGACAGGAGCTCGTTTGGCGCGCCTTGATCTCCGGGAGAGTGCGAGGACAACGTATAAGTCCATCTCCAATGGCTATCGAGCCATGGGGCCTCCCGCCACCAGATATCATCACCAGCTCTAGATCAAAGGGATGCTGGCTCGGGTTAAAGTCCTCCCCTTTCCTCGCCTTCCCCTCATCTCTGTACCTCACGAGCTTGTGGTGGGAGGAGATGTTGGTGAAGTTCTCTGGATTATCGAGGTCAGCCTCAGAGAATGCCTTGACCTTCTTGTACGAGGCAGTATGGGCCATGGCATAGAGGTCGTAAACCTCTGGCACCTCCGTGTTATTGTGTCCCGCCTAAAAGAGAGGAACAAAGTATTAGTAAAGGGCTCAAGCTAGCATGAAGAATGAATTGCATGAATCATGAAGCAAACCACATACCCAGTTCCGCCCGAACTGAAATAAGTTGGCGCTGCCTTGATGGTGTGGCACACCAACCATTTGGGCATGCCGGTCCTTGGCATTGTCGTGGACGGCTCGCCAGCGGCCTGTGCACCACTCATCCACCAACGCCTCCCAACAATCCATCTTATCCGCACACCATCTCGGGGGCACCTAAGTTAGTAAAGAGAAATTTGAGCGCTACGCCTATGAATCAAATCAAGGAAACTAAGTACAATGCCTTAAGAATAGTTAATTACCTTCATGTACTGATCCTTCTTCAGAAACTTAGCCCGGCATGACGCCTTGTCCTTCTTAATACCACGCATGGCGTAGTAGTCTCGAACAGCCTGCGGTCGAGCCTCATGCCGTAAGTTTTGTAGTAGGTGCCTGCACTCGCTAGCGATAACATGTGCCGCCTCCTCCTCGTATCCCTCCTCACACCTGTAGAAGGTCTGCAATCAAACGAGACAACACTGATTAGTAAAATAACTAGCTATTGTTAATTTTTAATTGTGCAAAGGAGAAATTACCCAAAAGCTTTTGATCACCATCTCGGCAATCGTGTGGCACAAGACACCGTCGATCATGTGGTCCGGCAGGGCCTGGGCAGCCAAGTAGTGCTCCCAGCTCAATCCTAGCTGTGGAAGCTGACCCTCACCGGGCAACGTGACAAACCCTGGGAAGTTTTGTCGGCAAAGCACACCAAGGACGGTGTTGGGCCCGCGGACTCCACTGGCGTGTACCCAACCCCTGCAGTATGACAAGGCCAACGCATTAGATATTTGAAGAAACCTGGAGGCAAAAGGTACAAAAAGAGTAAATGCACTTACTTCTCCCCATCAGGCCTAATCACCGGCCGCAGCTCGCGGGTCGCCGGCACGGGCGGGAGCCGTGTACCACCACGCTGGTACACGGTGGCCCCCTCAACCACCTCGCCCTCACTATCAGTAAACGGATCATCCCCGCCACCATCAGCATGGCCACTCGGCCCCTCACGCAGATCCGGCCAGGTACCCCATCCGGACGTCTCCTGGGACGTAGCCTGGTCCGGAGTGTCGTGGGCCGAAGCCTCTGGGTCCGGAGTCTCGTGGGCCGAAGGCCCGTCGACCCGAGGCTCGTGGTGCGGAGTCCCCGTAGCCTCCACCTCAAACGGGTCCACCCTAGCAGTCCTCTTCATTGGGGGGAGGTGGTCTAACACGTGGCAACACTTCATAAACGACATCCCAACCCTTCAGATTTGCATTAGTTTGGCATGCCCACGGTAGATAGAAAACTTGGGTCGCCTGTTGAGCTGTAATATAGACATCGGGAACATCTAAATGGGTGCTTTGTTTGATTTCTACTAGCCCTATATGTTCATGAGTCCTTCTAGTCTCCTTCGGCTGGAACCAATAACATTTGAAGACTACGACGTTCGGTGGGTTTTCACCATAGAATAGAAGTTCATAAATTGCTTCAACTCTTCCATAATACTTGGTACCTCCTTCGCCGATAGCAGAGACACCACAATTTGTAGATTTTCGGTCGGCCATAGATAGCTCTTTGCCAAAGGTACAAAAGCGATACCCGTTGATGTCGTATTTCTCAAATGAACGGACCTTATAGTCAAAGCCATTAGCGGCTTGTCTCAATTCGACGTCCATAGACTCTGAATTAGCCTACAAGTTTAATACGAAAGAATTATTGCATTAGCCGCAAATTAGACCAAGAAATGAAATGGTCTATTAATGCTAATTACCGTTTGTTTGAACCAAGAGATGAAATCGGGATAGCCGCCTCCATGCTTTGCCAGAAGCTCATACTCTTCGACGGAATCCTGTTGGATCACCGCTCCATCCGAGAATTTGGCGACGTATCGACTGTATCAAATATCCGGGAATAAGAGCAGTTCTAAGGAATAATTAGAAGTTGCGAAACAATGTACCGACAACTTACTTGATGTACGGCCGCACTTCTGTTAGGTTGTTGAAGATATACAACGAAATGGTCCGCCATTCTTCGACATCCAACTCTATTGGTTTCGAAGCACCGGCTAGCGCGAGCTTCCCTTTGAATAGGCTGAGGTTGGATCCATCTTTTTTAGGGTCGCCAGCATTGTACCGAGGCTTCGGATTATGCAAATGACGATTTTTGGCTTCGTAGTGTGCTGTCACGAAGTTTGCCGCCTCCTCAGTAATGAATGCCTCGGCCATCGATGCTTCAATTCTACGTTTATTTTTACATTTTGCTCGAAGCGTCTTCTGCATCCTCTCAGTTGCATAGCACCAACGATTTTGCACGGGCCCCCCCAATCTTGCCTCGGTCGGGAGATGTAAAATCAAATGTTGCATTGGATTAAAGAAGCCCGGTGGAAAGATCTTCTCTAACTTGCAGAGCAACTCCGGCGCCAACTTTTCCATGTCATCTATCACCGCAGGCGATAGTTCTTTCGCACAAAGAACACGGAAGAAATAGCTCAGCTCTGCCAATACTAGCCATTCATCCTCAGGGATAAAGCCACGCAACATCACCGGCATTACCCGCTCAAGCCATATGTGCCAATCATGACTCTTGAGACCAAATATTTTCAATTTTTCAAGACTCGCTCCCCTCTTTAGATTCGTTGCATACCCATCGGGGAACATCAACTGCATTTTCACCCACAAGATAATTTCCCTCATAGTTGGCCTTCCAAGATTGAACCAGGCCTTTGGCTTCATCCAGTTCTTCTTTCCTTTCGGTTGTCGCATGTTCTGTAATGGTCTATCACATAGAGTCTGCTGATCGACTCTAGCCTTAGGATTATCCTTTGACTTCCCCTCTATGCCGAACAATGTACCAAAAAGGGCCTCGCCGATATTCTTTTCAGTGTGCATCACGTCGATGTTGTGTGGAAGAAGGAGGTCTTTGAAGTAAGGCAGATCCCACAAGCATGTCTTGTGAGTCCAGGTGTGTTCCAAATTATACCCCTTGAAATACCCTGGACGCTCTGGATCAGGCTCGAGAGCGTTTAACTGATCCAGGATCTGTTGGCCTGTCAATGCAGGTGGAGCAGAGTTTTTGACAACTCTACCTTTGATGAAGTTCTTCTTGTCTTTTCTAAACTTATGGCGAGGATCCAGGAACGGTCTATGCAAGTCGAAGCAAGAATACTTGCGACCCGCCTCCAGCCAACGAAACTGAAGAGCAGCCTTGCATGTGGGGCACGGGAACCTTCCATGCACACACCAGCCAACGAATAGCGCATACGCCGGCAAGTCATGCATCGAGTACATGTACCAGACACGCATTATGAAGTTTTGTTTGCTAGCGACGTCGTATGTCTTGAACCCATTATCCCAAGCTTCTTGCAATTCATCCTTAAGCGACTGCATGTACACATTCATATTCTTCCCCGGATAGTTGGGCCCTGGAATTATCAACGTCAGGAAAATGTTCTTTCTTTGCATAATCTGTCCGGGGGGGAGATTGAGTGGAATGACAAATACAGGCCAACAACTGTATTGGGTTGCCGTCATACCAAACGGATTGAACCCATCCGTGCCGATGCAGACTCGAGGATGCCTTGGATCTGCCACTTTATCCCCATGTAATTCATCGAACTTCTTCCACGCAAAAGCATCCGATGTGTGTACCATCATCTGATTCCCATCTGTATCTAGTTCGGTTCTTTTGCCCAATTTGTGCCATGTCATCTGTCTGGCCGTCTCTTCGACCATGAAAAGACATTGAAGTCTTGGTATGATTGGCAGATACCGAAGAACATTAACGGGGATTTTGGTCTGCCTCTTCTCACCCATACCGTTGTCTACCACAACATACCTGGAAGACTTGCAAATGGGACAATAGTTCAAGCCCGCATACTCAAGCCTAAATAAGGCACATCCGTTCTCACATGCATCTATCTTCTCATAGGGCATCTTAAGTGCACGGAGGATTTTGTCCGACTGGTACAGGTTTGCAGGCATTACATGGCCTTTGGGTAGAAAGCGTCCAAATAGTGTCATCATCGCGTCGTAGCATTCTCTGCCCAAGTTGAATTGAGCCTTCAGAGCCATTACTTGTGCGATGGCATCCAGCTGACAAAGCTCAGTGTGCTCGTGGAGAGGACGTTTTGAAGACTCCAACATTTCATTGAAGGCCTTTGCAGATTCCTCCATCTCCTCGTCTGAATCCCGAGCATCATCAAAGTCTTGCACCATATCGTCGATCCCGGTACCATGCTCGTCGGTGCGACGACGAACCACCTCAGCTCTGGTACATTGGGCAGACTCACCATGAAATTTCCACACCGTATAATCAGGCGTAAAACCCCACTTCTGCAGGTGTTTACCCATTTCATGCTCTGTCCTCTTTTTAAAGTTGTCGCACCTAAGACAGGGGCACCAGGTTTTTCTCTGGCCATTTGCAAATGCGGCTTTCACAAACCCCTTGGTTTTTGTTAACCATTCAGTGGTCATGTCTTCCTGACTAGTGTGGCCGTTGTACATCCACGCACGATCACTCATCTTGCCTACCTACTAAACACACAAGAAATATATATATATATATATATATATATATATATATTCATCAGTTAATTAAGTTTGTCAATTTTATTACGCCCATGCAGCCTACACGCTAATAGGTAAAGATAGGTCCTAATCCCACCCGAGTATGTGTAGATTGGGTTCGTTTTCCCATGCTCTGCTCCGGATCTGACGCAGAATTTCGGCAGCACCTCCCCGTTGTTCTCCTGATACACGTCTCGACAATAAACAGAGAGGATGTGTACCCGGAGAACAACAGGGAGGCACTGACGAAATTCTGCATCGGATCCGGAGAAGAGCATGGGAAAACGAACCCAATCTACACATACTCGGGCTGTCCATGGATAACGTGGACAATTCGAAAGGATGGCGGTTATAAATATGCAAAGACATGCATATTTATAGATGCCGCCCTTTCGAACGGGAGACGCCTAGGTTACAAGACTTGACATGAAAGTAAAATCTAGTGGCATCGGCACGATGACTGGAACACAGCAAATAGGGGAGGGGGAGGAGATGACAGTCGAGCTCACCCCTAGACCGTAGGGGCGATAGTCGAACGACGACGGCAACGGCAACGGGACCGACGGTGCTCCTGGAGGTGAACAGAAGATCCCTGCACATGAAAAGCACCGGCAGAACCAACATAAGAACTCGCACAACAATCTAATAAAAACATCATCAACATCATCTCGCAGTTCAAGAACATCTAACCTAAAGAAAATAAGCAAGAAAGAAACCACGGAAGTGACCGGCCTCTCGTGCAGGGTTGGTACCTGGTACAGTAATGAAAACACTGAAATTTGATTCATATTTACAGATTACTTGCAGGGAAACAATGGCCCCCCTTGCATTCTACTCCTACTTTGATAACCATATATATGTGTAGCAAGACTAGACTCCCTGGCTTGTCTTCTCCAATCTAAGCATGTTGCAAAAACTGTGCATTTCCTACGAGCATTAATCAAAGAATGAAATTTTGCCTTATAGAACAACCATATTATGGACACACACAAGGCTGCCTTGTACTAAGAATTTTAGGCAGAAGAAAATGGAAAGGGATACATCCATCATCCATCAGCAAATCATCCATACATCCATCCTTGCATCCATTTATAAATCCATCCACAAATACTGCAATTCATACATCTATCCATCTAAAATGAATACGAACAGAGATGGAGAGCGGTGCTCACTAAGGGGGGGGGCAGAGGGGGCTGAGGGTAGAGGGGAAGGTGGTGCCCGGCTTCGGTGGCGACCAGCGGTGGCGGATGCGTAGGCGGGGACCGGCGGCGGTGCTGCCAACGGCAGCCGTGGCGCTAGGGCAGGGGAGGACGGCCCGGTGGCAGTCTCGCCATTGGAGGAGGACGGGAGGGGGTGCGGTGGAGCGGCGGGGCAGGGGGGCGGCGGGGCGGGGCTGCGGGGCGGTGGGTCGGCTGCGGCGACAGAGGGAGAGAGAGAGAGGCGCGGGGTGGGGGGAGCGAGTGGCGAGTGGGGGGTTTCGGGCGGGGGGTAGCCGTTAAGGCAAACCCCCGCTTTGCCGTCTGCTAGCGGACGACATATCGCTCTTTGCCGTCTGCTAGCAGACGGCATAGCGGCCGTCCGTTAGCCCTTAACGGTACCGCGCGGCGGGTGGGGCCCAGTGCTCTTTGCCGTCTGCTATTTCATTATTTGCCGTCTGCTAGCCGACGGCAAAGAGCCAGCAGACGGCAAAGAGTTGACCTAGCCAATGCCACTCTTCGGTGGGGCCCACCCTCCTCTTTGTCGTCTGGCATATTGCTCTTTGCCGTCAGCAAGCAGACGGCAAAGAAAGGACTGACGGCAAAAACTATCATTGCCATGAGTCCTTTCTTTGCCGTCTATTTCCCCAAAGCTGACGGCAAAGACTGTCTTTGCCGTCAGCTGGCTGACGGCAAAGAGGCAGCAGACGGCAAATTATCAGATTCCAGTAGTGACTTGATGAAGAAGAATGCCGTTGAAAGCGATAGTACTCAAGGTTTGGGGTTGGCAGTTAAAGGTTATCAGCTCAGGAAGGGACAAGAGGCGGAGAAGAAAAAGAAGAAAAAGGTGTAGTGCTACAGGTGCAAGGATTGGGGACATTTAAAGAGGGGTTGCCCAGAACTGAAGGGTGGGGCAAGTGCTAATGTGGCTACTCATGGTGATGGCTCGGACAGTGATAGTTATGTTCTTCTAGTATCAAACAAGCGGTCAACAAAAGATGAAGCGTGGATGTTGGATTCGGCAAGCTCTTTTCATGTGACGCTCAACCGGGAGTTGTTCTCTTCATACAAGTCTGGTGAGTTTGGTTTGGCCTATGTGGGCGATGACACAGGTTATCGTGTTGCTGGAGTAGGTGACATCAAAATCAAGATGTTTGATGGAGTTGAGCGGATGCTTCGGGGAGTCAGGCATGTGCCAGGGCTAAGGAGGAATCTAATTTCGCTTGGTGTTCTTCATGATGGTGGTATGGAATTCCGTTGTGATCGGGATAAGAAGACCATGAAAATCGTGAAAGATGGGGTGACCATAATGATAGGAGAGAGGACGGCTTCGCATCTTTACAAGTTGCAAGGGAGCACTATTGCAGGTGGAGCCATGAAGAGTGGAGCTGCAGGAGTAGCAGTGGAGTCTCACAGTGGCGGCGAGTCTGACCCGTCGGGTAGCTCTTAGTAAGCTACAAAGAAGACAACCCAAGTCCGGAGTACATGGAGGTTCGAGCATGGACGACTTCTAGGTGGTGGAGAATATTCGTCAAGGTGGAGTTTGTTATATTTGTGTCGAATATTATGTACGCAAGGGATTACGTGGACTTGGAGTTGTAATTGGTGTGGATAGGTACGAGTTGTGTAGGAGTCGGACACGTTGTATCCTAGGCTTCTTATATATCGAGGGGCACCACACGTTGTAACCCATGACGACTTGATAGTAACAGGTACACGGGGGAGCCGACGGCTTGTGCCGGCGCCCGGGCGGCCAGTGTTGCGGTATCTTGGGGAGGAACGCCCGTAGTCATTGCCCCGGGATGTAGCCATATCGGTGAACCTCGTTAACAAATATCCTGCCTCGGTGTGTCGTCTATGATCTTGCATTAGCGTTTTATTCTAACAGGAACGAGTTGCAATTGTTGGTGGTGTAGGCTTTTCTGTTCTGTTCCATGAACATTACCCAACACAGAAACTATCGAGGCCTAATTTTGAGCATTGTGCTCGCAAAAACATTTCGTAGTAAGAAATTGCTGGCTCAGCTGTGAGAGAACCTTCGTTGGCTGGGGCCTAGAAAAAAAACTATCCCCTCCCCCCGTAGCCCTCGGTGATGACTCAGGGGGTCCAAACCCTAGCGCCGCAGCCCTCCTCTCCTCCCCCTCGTCTCACCACTGCCAGAGGTGCCGGCTAGCGAAGACCGGTAGGCTCTGGTGACGTTGGCGGCGGGGTGGTTGATCCTGGTGCGCGAGCGGCGTCGCTGGGTGGCGCATTCTGGTGCGGTGGGCTGGTGTAGGTCGACGCACTGGCGCGCGTGCGCGTCGTCGACACGTGGCTCTTGGGTAGCGGGGCGGCATGCATGTCACTGGTTTCTGTGTGGGAGACGCCCTCAGCGCGGATCTGCGGGTGGACTCTGTCGATGTAACGAGAAAGGGGGTATCCGGAGCATGTCACATGTACCAGCCCCAGGATCACATTGATCTCCAATTACACGATAAAACGTGTTAAAATGACTGCAACCTCCAGAAGGGGTCTACCCTCCAGTGTGCCTCCCATGGGCACACATATCTTTGTCAAAAATCCGTTGGCACAGAAGATCCAACTCTGAGGGAGGGAAACGTCGCCTATGACGTCAGGCGAAGGGTGCTCACTTCCCGAGCCAGGCATGTACAAGCACGGTGCCCAGGCGCCAACGACAGCGAGAATAGCCATGCCTATGACCCAACACTAAATGCGGTCTCAGGCTACTAGTAGTAGGCCACTGCATGCCTATGGGCTCTAGACGGTGAAAATACGACACGGTGTGGACGATAAGAGATGAAATCTATCAAGATAACACTCAAGTACCAGACAGACCTGCAAATAACAGGCGATAAGGGCATCCACAATGTATGCCAAATTGGTGGTGCCAAATGCTAAAATAGCTTTTGGCATCAGTTTGACCATTGTGGAGGGTGTTGCCAAATTGCAAAAAGAGGGAACCGGCGCTCCTAGAGGCATCGATGCCAAACTGGTTGAGAGAATAAAAAACACTATTTTGGTTTGGTGAGAGATTGCATGGAGAGAGTTCTGCACTTGCCCATCGGTAAGGAAGTAGTTTTTAACTATTAATTGGTGAAAGTGTTGGTGTTTGATAAGCCCCACCCTTATGAAACTGGCACCGCATACATTGTGGATCAAATGTACAAATAGCACCGGCGCCAAATCGTACATACATGTCAGATTTGGCTTCGGCAACATAGTGGATGCTCTAAGCTGCCTGGCAGTGGTTCGCTTAGTCAAAGACATCACGTGGGTTCCAAGCCCACCCATTTTCGTTTGTGTTCAAACGAGTAAGGACGGCCACTGTGGTGCCCCCAGCATTATATAAGTGCAGGACTGAAGCCATCCAAGGGGACAAACTCCTCTCACACTTAGGCCAACTCCAGCGCACGACTCCATCCCGTCCGGCCCTGTCCGTTTGGGGCAAAACGGACAAACCCCACGGCCCAGCGCGCGTCGGCCTGGACCCATCTTGTCCGTTTTGTGTCCGGCCCGACCCATTTCTAGCGCAAACATGCACCCGGTTTGGGTCCATGCGGACAGCGAAACGACGCGTCTCTCGTCCGCGTCGGGGCCGCGTGGCAGGCGGCCACCTGCCTCCCACCGCCCAAATTAACTGCGCACGCGCGGTCGGCCCCACCTGTCATCCGCCCAGGTGAGCGGTCGCCGTCCTTCTTAAATGGGAAGCCGTGGACCGGTCACAGTCCACGCTCCCACTCCAGTCCTGCTGCCCCCTGGAAACCCGACACCCAAACCCTAGTTCTCCCCTCCCCTTCCTCGAGCTCGCCAGCCGCCGGCAGCCATGGTGTGGTGGAGCACCGGCCGCAAGGGGGCGCACGACCACGAGGCTGGTTCGTCCTCCGGCCGCCGCCGCGCCGCCAGCTCAGAGCCCGCACCACCCCCACGGAGGGCCCCCGCACCGCCCGCATTCACCATCGCCCCTCCGGCCGCCCCGGCACGCGACCGGCAGTACGTCCACGTGGATGTTTGCCGGCGTTATTGGGAAATAGGGACTCCGCTCCCCTAGAGCGACGTTCACCTGCCCAATAACTGGCATCTGTCCGCAGATCGGGTGCCGATCTCGCCGATCCCGATAAGCGGCCGTGCCCGCCGCGAGGAGATCGACCGCCGCCGCCGCCTCCTGCCTGACGACCTGTACTACGACCCCAGGTACGCCGTCGAATCCCCACTGCAGGACACTTAGTTTCGGGACGAGCACGACGTGCGGCGCTCGTCATACTTTGCTGGTCACCCAGCTAGCCCGCGGCGGCCACGTCCAGAGCGCCGAGCGCGTGCTCCGAGCCCTCCCCGGTTGCGCGGGCGTACGCGGGTGCGCGGCATCACGCCGACGCCGTCGCCTTCGCCCTCTCCGTCGCCACCACCACCTCCTCCCATGACAGAGGAGGAGGAGGCCCGACTCATTCAGCGTGTCATGGAAGACTCCATGAACACGCACGATGAGCGCCAATGGGTGGGTCTGGACACCATGCTGGCCCTCTCTGTGGCCGGCGATGTGGCCGTACCGGAGCTGGAGATGATGGATGTCAAGAAGGAGGTGAAGGAGGAGGTGCTGGAGGAGCAGCCCGTCGCCGCGTTCCACCCGCGCCTGGTGGGCCAGCGGTGGAGCTGGTCGTGCACGGCCACGGACATGGCCGACGCCGTGGGGGCCGGGTCTTGGTGCCCCACGCCGCCACGGTCACCGGAGAGCGAGCCGTCGCCACGGGGGGAAGTTGTGCAGGCGCCTCCCACCTTCTAGGGACCACCGTCCCACCTCTGGACGCCGCCGCCCTACATCGACCTCACTGGCGACGAGGACGACAACGGCGGCGCGTGAGACAGCGACAGGCATGGCATCGATGGGCACGGCATCGACGGGCACGGCAGCAGTGCGCGGGCGGCGCTTATCTTTTTTTTAGTTTTTATGTTAATTATGTTCTAAGCACTGTGGAGGCCGTGAAGACTATAATGTTTAATTATGTTTTAATCATTATGTTTGCATATTATTTGATTTTTTTGGCATTTATTTGAGTTTTGTGATTTTTTTTTATATCATGTCCACCCCGGACATGATTTGGGGTGCGGCCGCACGTTGGGCGCACCGACCCGGCAACGGCCCGATCCGGACATGGGCTACCCCATTGCCGTCCCAAACGGACAAAAGCAGGCCGAAGCATACGTCCGTTTGGGGTCGTGCGCAGGAGTTGGCCTTAGAAATCACACAACAGAGGAGTAGGAGAAAAGGGCATTGCTCGGGCTGATAGGCATAGCCACATATTGAGCCCTGAGCACTGTCAGAATTCTTACGAGCATTCCCCGTGCTCACTCGAGCATATGTAAACACCTTCAAATCACCCACATACGTTAACCAACCACAAACAGGAGTAGGGTATTATGCCATAGTGCAGCCTCGACCTGTATAAATATCTGTGTCTGATGGTCATTGGTGGCTAGAGAAGAACGTGGTGTTTTAGACCGAACATAAATACAGGTATCCTTGATCCCTGATGTCTTGAGTTGACACTCCGACAGGCGCCCTTTCCCGTGCTATATTGGCTTGTTATGTGTTCCCCCGGCTCCAATCCCTCGTCGGGCTAGCGTGAGCCGCCGCTGCAGGGCTGACCGTCTCCCCTTGATTTGTCCACTGCTTGGGAATGTGGTTCTGCTGTCACGAGGAGGGTCGCTGACACATGCTCTCCTCCCGTTCAGTGCATGTGCGTTGTCCCGCCCTCTGCCAAGACGAGGCAGGGTGGGAAGTGGTGGTGTTGGCCGGTGCCCCGTCTAGATTCGTACACTACAGCGAGCGGGGGCTAGATATGGTTCTTGATGGTTGCTGCTGCAGGTGGGCATCGGGTGGGGGTTCACCGAAGCCCAGATTTGCATGTGCTCATGGGTGGCCCTGTGATAGGGGTTGTCCAAGGATGTGGAAGGAGTTGTCTTCCCGTCTGTCCCTTTGGTGGTGGGTGGTTGTAGGCTTACTGCAAGGGCGGACTCGGGTGCTCGGAATTGGACGGCGTGTGTGCGAGCGGGCGTGTGGCGTCGGGTCTGGGTGCGGCAGGCTGCGGGCAGATGTTGTGGTGGCGGCGTGACGTCACATCCCAGCTAGCTCGGGCAGGCTACTCCGGCGTCGCAGAGTGCAGTCTTCCTCGAGTGACATGAGGCGTCATGGCGCCGCTCTGCCGTCATACGGATCGGCGCCGATGGCCACAGGCATGGCATCGTGTGAGCTCGCTTGGGCCAAGGCCAGTGGGCTATGGTCGGGCCTTGCTCGTCGGCAATCACTGGGTAGTGCCTCCCCCAGTCCACCGGAACTGGGTGGAGACGTGGGCATGGACGCTTCCTACACTGGAGGCGTGAACGCCGACTTGTTGGCTGATGCCTGACTAGGAGTGGAAGGAGGTGCCTTTTGTTCTTCCTGCCGTGGTTGGTGTGCTGGGATGTGGATGTTGGTGGATGATACGTCTCAAACGTATATATAATTTTTATATGATTTATGCTATATTGCTATCAATCACATCCACTTTGAGCATATTTTTTATCAATCTTTATTGGACTAACATATTAATCAAGTGCGCAGTGTCAGTTCCTGTTTTTTTCTGCTTTTGTAATAGAATAAGAGATCCAGGAGCCAGAGCCCAGCACCAGGTAGTCTCCTAGTTGTCTAGACGCCTGGTGTAGACGCCCCTAGGCCTATGGTGTCTACATGGGGCGTCTACGGCCTGGAGGCAGTCCCCCCGGGTGGCTCTGGTGCTCGATGGTCTTTATATACCCCCATTTGCATACCCTAAGTATCGAGCATTTTTTCGCCGTCGCCACAATGTGTTCCCACCGGGTGGACCTATGCCCAATTGGACCGCCGTGTTCAAGACATAAAGGCAGGTGGCAGCGGGGAACGTGCACGTCTTCACCGGGCATTGTAAAAGTTGAAAGAAACCAGAGAATCTTTCTGGTGTCCTAGGCATATACATATAAACAATAGGAGAAATATTGAGGCACACATTGAGTAGCATCACTCTACCATGGGTTTGAGTTGGAAAATGTAGACTATACCAATAGGTAATAGGGATGACTACCCCAGAAATAGCGCTTTTGGTGAAAGCATAGAGAAAACAACTTGAGTCGTCGAATTAGAGATGAACGGCACAGATTGTTTCATAAGTTTTGTAACTTGTTGGCAAAAAAAATTTGCCTCTCCCCCAATGTATCATACTTGCACTATAATTTAGATATGTTCTGTAAGTTTTGTAACTTGTTGGTGAAAATATATGTGCCCATAGAGCCCTCCACCTAAATTTGTGACATCCATCCCCATGCATTACTTTTGACCAACTACATGAGGGTTCCAGAACCATTTGCATATTTCTCTCACTTTCTCTCCAGTCTGCTTAAGATAGGGGTGTAACTTAGAGGGTTAGGGCAGCTAGAGATGTGATGTGATGTGACGTGACGTCAGACATGAGTCATAGTGCTAGTACCGAAGTGTTAAGACCGCAACCTCTTCCCCATCATCCTCGGCGTCGCCCCGTCTCCTGATCTCCTCGGAGCTGCCGCTCTCGCGAACCACCACAACAGCTGGGGCTGCCACTAATCCGGCATCTTCAATCCCTGAGCCCCTAGCCCGCGACCGGCCTCCTCAGGCGGTGGCGGTCCAGCACCACCGAGCTCTGCTGCCTCGGCTTCCTTCCAACCCTGCGCGCTGTTTCACCACCCCCGCCCCCGAAGGGTTAATCCCCCTCCCCCCCCCCTCCGTGCTCTCTGGCAACCTACGGTCCCACCAGTGCACCAATCTGGTTGTGGGAGAGCGTCCTCCTTAGGAGGTCCTGTGGGCAGAGATGCCACTGCCGTTGGCGGCCTGGCAGGGGCTCAATTTTAGTGGAATGCCAGAGTAGTCTGTGATGTGGGCCTCCCTCGCCAACGTCGACAAGGAACTAGTCTCGCAGACGCTCGGCTCCATCCGCTCGGCCATGTATGTGGCCTGAGGGCATGACGGGTGAGGGGTTGCAGGAGGTGTTGCCACGACGCGGTTCGTGGAGTCCGGCATCACCATCTCCCACAATGGCTCCCGGCCCATCCCTGGCTTCATGGCAGATGTTGCAGATTCCTAGCTCCTAGTCATCGTGCGGCTATCTGCAAAGATCCCCTTTGGTGCTCTCGTTGTTTGGAAAACGATCACCGTGCGCGCGAGTGTCGCAATCAATGGCGCCCACTCAGCTTGTTGGCATGTCTTGTGGTACCATCCGTGTCTCGCCTTAGCATCGAGCATTGTCAAGATCTAGCTTCATGTGAGGGTCCGATGAAGTCCACGCTCCCCTCCGAGGTGCTTCGCCATGGGTCTTGGGCATCTGTCATCTTTGGTACCACTGGCTTGGCAATCCCGTCTGATATGGTGCTGCAGTCCGCTCTAGCAGATCAGACTGAGCTATTGCGAGGCTGGCTGGCATGGGTGGAGGTTGCTCTGAGCAGGTCTCCCTTGTGTCGGTTATGTTGCAGACTGCTACGACATCGCGTCCCCCTCGTGTGACTGGTGTTGGCTCCACAGAAGACAGGGGGCAGAGTTAAATGGCTATTCTCTCCTCGTGTTGGGGACAATTCACTGTCATTGTCTGCCTTGTCCCATGTGGTGTCTACCTCTGAGGGCGAGTCCATCGTCGTGCTCGTGGCTCCGGTGCTACAGATCATGCCTGAACTTTGGGAGCTATGCATGAGCCCTACTTTGCCTCTGTCAGTGGAGCATATGAAGGTTGACTCACTGACGTTTGGTGGACTTTCTTGTGCCCTCAATCATGACGTGGGCGCCCACTTCTCCTTCTCTGGAACCAAGCCACGTGGTCGCTGATGAGGAGGGCGCTGCTCTTGACGTTGCTGCCACACACTCGCCTAACCTATGGGTGATGATGTTGTTGTGGCCGGAGTGTCGGTGCCTAACCTCGGCGACATGATCACCATCAGGCCTGTTGAATACCTAACTAATTTGGATGCTAAATCCGGAAAAACTAATGGATGTCTCTTGAAGCAGCGAGCACTGAGGGGCAAATGCAAGAAGGATGGTGTTCACCCTCAATCTAAAATACCAAGAAGAAATTTAGCAAGTGCAATGGCAAGAAGGGTGGTGATAATGGGGAGGCACACGTGCTTCCATGATACAATTATATAGGATGCAATGGTGGGCTGAGATGTGGTTGTTGTCTTTGTCGTTAGATTCTTCTAAAGTTGTAGTGGGTCGTTGGGGTAAGCCCGAGAAAGGCCCAAACCTAGCCCGACTTTGAATTAAGCCATCAACCGGCTAGGATTACAAGGGCAGTGACATACAATAGGAAGAAAGTTAGAAAACGACGAAAGATACAAGGTGTTGGGACAGCTTACAACCAAACGGCAAAACAAGCAGAAAGGAGAAAGTTGAGGAAGGAGTCGCCAACAACAGAGGGCAGCCTTGAATCCCACTCCACGAAGACCAAAGCACGGTCGCCATGCCACCCACCTGCCTCCAAAGAGGACCACAACCCTCTCGCCGTGGCTCGGAGGGCGCCGAACCGTCGGAAGGCAAAGTGCCCACTTACAGCTCGGATGAACAGCGATGACTGGGTTGTCGAGGTGGAGGAAACCAGAGCGCCGCAAGCATATGCATAGCCTTCCACAACCTCTCCGACCGCCACAACCAAGACGCACAAGTCACAAGAAAAAACGTGTCACCGTATGACAAAGACCGCCGTAGAAGATCATATCGCCGAAGACAGAGCGAAGAAGAAGAAGAACATGAAACGCCATCAACCGCCCCAATCCCTGCAGTAAAGCGCCAACCTCACACATGCGTCTGGTGTCTACTATGAAACTTTCTTCTTGTAGACTTTGTTGGGCCTCCAAGCGCAGAGTTTTGTAGGGCAGTAGCAATTTTCCATCAATTGGATGACCTAAGGTTTATTGATCCGTGGGAGGTGCAGGATGAAAGTGGTTCTCTCTCAAACAATCCTGCAATCAAATACAAGTAATCTCTTGTGTTCCCAACACACCCAATACATTTGTCAATTTTATAGGTGCACTAGTTCGTCGAAGAGAGGGTGATATATGTGTAATATGGATGGTAGAAATAGGTTTTGTAATCTGAACAAATAAAAACAGCAAGGTAGTAGGTAACAAAAGTAGGCAAAACGGAATCTCAATACTTGGAAACAAGGCCTAGGGGACATACTGTCGCTAGTGCCAACTCTCAACATCATTAACATAATTAAACATCATGATAATCCCTCAAAGTGTAGCAAAGTATCACTCCAAAGTTTCTATTCTATCGGAGAAAGTATGATGAAATCGTGTAGGTAGCAAACCACCTCAAAGTTGTTTTTCCAATCACTCTATGGAACCACCCCCAAAGTGTCACAAATAGCCCTAGAGATCGTACTACGACAACACCATATAATATGTATCATTCAACCTTTATGCTTCGAATACCCCAATGTCACCACGGGTATCCGCAAGTTAATTACTAGACATGCATCAAGTGATCTCAAATCCAAAGTATTCAATCCAAAATAAAGAAACTTCAAAGAGCAAGACTCAATTCACCACGAAAAGAGTAGAGGGATATGGACATCATAGGATCCAACTTTATTAATAAAGCTCATGATACAATCAAGATCGAGTCCATCAAGAACATGAGAGAGAGATTGAACACGTAGCTACTAGTACATACCCTCAGTCCCGAGGATGAACTACTCACACATCACCATGAGAACAACAAGATTGATGAAGAGGCCTCCTCCAATGACTTCCCCCTCCGGCAGAGTGCCGGAAAGGGCCTCCAGATGGGATCATCACGAAACAGGAACTTGCGGCGGTGGAAAATTTATTCTAAGGGTACGGCGGAGGGTTTCGGTATTTATAGGAAATTGTAGCGTTGGAATCACGTCAAAAGGGTGCCGGGGGGCACCACAAGCCCAAGTGGCGTGGCCTGGGGGGTCCGCGCTCCTAGCCCTTGTGACCCCCTCGGTGTCGGAGCTAAATCCGGCAGATCTCGGGTAGGGGGTCCCGAGTTGGTAGTCTAGATGCGATGGTAAAGAAGGACACGGGGATTTTACCCAAGTTCGGGCTCTCCAAAGAGATAATACCCTACATCCTGCTTTTGATTGTATTGATATGGGCTATAGTACAGACTACAGGTATCTACCACGAGATTGTTGTGTAAGATTCTAATGATCTAGAATATGATCTATCGACTAGCCTAGCCTCGGCTTATATAATGTACCGTAGGCCTAGGATAACAGGAGTCCTCATCTTGTGCGCCAACTCTTGTGGAAACTTCCTTGTATACGTCATGGGTTGCCCGAAGAAGCCCATCAGTGAACCGCCATGGGGGTCCTTGGCCCAACCCACCTGGTCGGGAGACGACATGGTGAGTACCCCCTAGTCCAGTACACCATCAGTAGTCCCTAAACCGGTCTTCAAGTTGGGGACACTCCTCGGTTCTTTCGAGCTGTTCTTTGTCTTCGATCGTCGGTCTTGAAAGGTGGTTCAACAAATCTTCATATCTCCGATCTTGAGGATCGTCGAGGTGTATCCGAAGAGTTCACACGGCTGGCATCCGAGGAGCCCCTTTAAGTTCTCGTCCTTTATCAATGCCTTGTTATTTTTACACCACACCTTGTGTTCGAAGTTTTTCCCCGTGCAGCGGTGTCCTCTTGCGGCTGAGCTCCAAAGCCGGACTGCATCCGAGGTGTCTTTTTGCAGCAGAGTTCCAACACCGGTCTGCACTCGAGGTTTCATAGATTACCTCGGTCCTTGAAAAAGTTGAAGGAGTTCAGCCAAGCTTAATGCCAGAAAAGTCCTATGTGGAGCCAGCCACTCACAGCCGAGCTTTATGCCGAACTGCTTCCGAGATGGTGCACCACCTCGGCCTTGGGCTAATTTTTTGCAAAAAAATTTCTGATTGGTGCAATTTATTCTTTGCCGAGATGTATAGTCGGTAGCCCTCAAGGTGCGTGTCGGCCTAAAATCCGAGATGCACCTGAAGGATAACATAAAACCGTTGATCCCAGTAGCCATTAAGATTTAGGTCGATTCATGAAATCGGCCCAAGGATCAAGTCCTTGCTCGATAGCATACTTTAGGAATGAAAACACGATGCACAATAGCTCCCGAGACTCAGGTTGGGTGCGGTCGACCAACCTGCGGATCGTAATCTCCTTGGAAACAGTTTTGCACTTTGAATTTTCTGCATTGAATCGTCAATGCAGTAGCCCCCGAGACTTGGGTTGGGCCACATAGCTGACCCTAGGATCATATCTCCTCTGGAACTAGTTCAACCGTCGTGTGCGTTTTGCCAACGCCGAGGTGCAGCTCGGCAAAGAAGATGCCGGACTGTGGGTCGGAAAAGATATTTCCCAAGCAGAATTACCACGCAGGACACCTTGGCCTAGAGGATGTCCTGCCTCATGAAACAAAGACATACAAATAGGTTAAAAGTGTCATAAGCTTAGAAAACCAAAAAACTTACGTAAAAACTATACGTCTAAATTAAATCAAGTTTTTTGGTGCCAATCTGAAATTGGTCTTAAAATTAATGTGTGCTTCCGTCGTGCTTTAACATGATACATACGATCTCTAGACTTCAAGTGGGTCAGCCTTCGGCTTCAACCTCCTTTTCCTTGAAGGTGGAGTACTTCTAAGGCCAGTTTAGCGAACTAAACTCGAACGGCTTTAAAGAGAAACCAGGCTATCTGACTATTTGACCATACACTCGAGTCGAAAAAGGAGTGGTAAAAAAGACTTTGCAATGACTTAGAAAAAAATACTTAAAAATGGCACATATAAGTTTATGAGCCCTAGTTAACTTGGGTAAAGGAAGTTGTTTAAAGAAACAAAGTTTTTAACAAACAACTTTTTTGTTTAACAAAAATGTAACGCTTGGTTGAACCAAACAAAAATTAAAATTTAAAAATTGAAAAAAGTTGAGCATGAAAGCGACTTAGCTGGTTAATGTGCTCAGTGTTGATGAAGCAGACCGGGCTTGTGGCAGGACGAGGACGCCCATCGAACTTTGACATACCCGACATGGTGTGCAGTCTTCGGCTTGACCGAGGTCCCAGCCCCCAAGCCCCTCTCGAGGTGACCGAGCGAGGAGCTTGGCTTGACGAAGTGGCGACGCAGCATGGTCGATATGGCGAAGCGAAGCCCCCGGTCCAGCTATCGTGACGAAGCTGGTCGGCGAGGTGATGATGAAGCCCCCCGGAATAGGTCGATGAAGCGATGGTGAAGCCCCCGGTCCAGCCGAGGTAAAGGAGTAGGTCGGTGGGGTGACGCCGAAGCCCCCACGTCAGCCGACGTGTCAAAGCAGGTCGGCATGGTGGACGTCGGCTTCAAGAAGCAATGGCGTGGTGATGCCGACGCAGGTCAGAATTTGTGATGCGGTCAATGCCGGTTTGATGACGTGACCGCACGGCGATGCCGGCGCGCCTGATGATACGTCCATTTTGCATCATGTTTTCCTACTGTTATTTATTATGTTTTGGATCATTATTTCACTTTATGATGCAATCCTAATGCCTTTTCTCTCTTATTTTGCAAGTTTTACATGAAGAGGGAAATTGCCGGCAGCTGGAATTCTGGACCCGAAGAGGCTACAGAAGAGATAGATATTCTCCGCAACTCCAAATGACCTGAAAATTTACGGAGAATTATTTTGGAATATATAAAAAAATATTGGCGAAAGAATTAGCAGAAGGGGACCCACCAAGGAGCGACAAGCTCAGGGGGCGCGCCCTGTGAGCTTGTGGGCCCCCTGGCAGGGTTCCGGGGCCCATCTTCTCCTATAAGATGCTATTTTTCCCTACAAAAAACTAGAAGAAGACTTTCGGGATGAAGCGCCACCGTCTTGAGGCGGAACTTGGGCAGGAGCACTTTTGCTCTCCTGCGGAGCGATTCCGCCGGGGATACTTCCCTCCGGGAGGGGGAAATCGAAGCCATCGACATCACCAATGATCCTCTCATCGTGGGAAGACCAATCTTCATCAACATCTTCACCAGCACCATCTCATCTCAAACCCTAGTTCATCTCTTGTATTCAATCTTTGTCCCAAAACCTCAGATTGGTACATGTGGGTTGCTAGTAGTGTTGATTATATCTCGTAGTTGATACTAGTTGGTTTATTTGGTGGAAGATTATATGTTCAGATCCTCAAGCATATTCAATACACCTCTGATCTTGAACATGATTATGATTTTTGAGTAGTTACTTTTGTTCTTGAGGACATGGGAGAAGTCCGGTTATAAGTAATCATGTGAAGTTGGTATTCGTTCGATATTTTGATGATATGTATGTTGTATTTCTTCTAGTGGTGTCATGTGAACATCGGCTATATGACACTTCACCATATTTGGGCCTAGGAGAATGCATTGGGGGGTAATAAGTAGATGATGGGTTGCGAGAGTGACAGAAGCTTAAACCCTAGTTTATGCGTTATTCCGTAAGGGGCTGATTTGGATCCATATGTTTCATGCTATGGTTAGATTTATCTTAATTCTTCTTTCGTAGTTGCGGATGCTTGCGAGAGGGGGTAATCATAAGACGGTTGCTTGCGCAAGTAAGAACAGCACCCTAGCATCGGTCCACCCACATATCAAATTATGAAAGTAGCGAACGCGAATCAACTAAACATGATGAATGTGACTAGACGACAATTCCCATGTGTCCTCGAGAACGCTTTGCTCACTATAAGAGAACATTCCGGCTTGTCCTTTGCTATAAAAAGGATTGGGCCACCTTGCTGCACTTTTGTTACTCTTGTTACTTGTTACTTGTTACGAACTATCTTGCTACAAAACTATCTGTTACAGCTACTTTCAGTACTTGTAGAGAATACCTTGCTCAAAGCCGCTTATCATTTCCTTCTGCTACTCGTTGGGTTCGACACCCGACCTGTGCAATCCGTGGGGCGACGATGTTATCTTGGCAATTATTTGGCCTTCGCGATGCCGAACTCTTGGTCGGCTCACCGAGGTGATGATCCGAGGTGGTTGTCGTCGGCTCGATGAAGCGACGGCACAGTCGATGCTGGCGCAGGTCGGCATACGTGGAGCAACGTGGTCGGACCGGTTTGACACCGGCGCAACGGTGAAGATCGCCTCGGTAAAGGATCAAAAATTGTGGGCATGTGTTTAAGAACAAAACACAATACACTAGAGAGAGAAAAAAACCTCCAAAAAAGACATCCGATAACCCGTACATGTAAAAGATGAACTCGGGCCGGATTTGTTTTCACGCAGAAATAGATCCAAAATTTAATGTACTCCCCGGACGTTTCCCGGAGTTTGAATGGTCAGATCGAGCTTAAATTATGAGGGTTTGTCGATATGAGAATTCCGCGGCCGATGGACGGTTGGATCTTCCAAAGGATGTCCGAACTGACTGTTGGACTCCTCACCCCAAACTCGTCCAGATCTGACAGGGCTTCGGTGTATCGGCGATTGCCGGAGATTTCTCCATCGGAACGCGATGAAATTTTACAGGGTCGTTATAGATTCAATTCCATCGAAGCAATAGTCAAAGCAACACTCGAGGAAGCGGGGATGGCGAACATGAATCCACTGTCCAGAAAAAACTGCACGGTCACCCGAGGGCAATGTTGACGTTGAGCCCCCGAGCTCCATGGATGATTCTTCCATGTTCTCATTTGAGACCGGAGTTGATGTTGTTGTAGGCACCCATCTGATCTTGATGATCCAACACGAAGCGTTGTACTCGGCCTAGCCGAGGTGTCCAGCCGAGTTGGCGACGAAATGCCGATGTCGAGTGAAAGATCGTGGATGTCGCCTGGAGGTGGGGTGAATAGGCACTTTGAAATAATTACGGTTTAGGCTTGAACAAATGCGGAATAAAACTAGCATTTAATTTGTCAAGCACAAAACCTAAATCAACTAGGTTCACCTATGTGCACCAACAACTTATGCTAAGCAAGATAAACAACTAAGTCATAGCAAGATATATAACATGAAACACTATAGCTATCGCAAAGTAAAGTGCATAAGTTAAGGGATCGGGTAAGAGATAACTGAGGCACGCGGAGACGACGATGTACCTGAAGTTCACACCCTTACGGATGCTAATCTCTGTTTGGAGCGGTGTGGAGGCACAATGCTCCCCAAAATACCATTAGGGCCACCGTAATCTCCTCACGCCTCGCACAATGCAAGATGTCGTGATTCCACTAAGGGACCCTTGAGGGCGGTCACCGAACCCGTTCAATTGGCAACCCTTGGGGGCGGTCACCGAACCCGTACAATTGGCAACCCCTGGGGGCGATCACCGAACCCGTATAAATTGCTTGGGGCAATCTCCACAACTTAATTGGAGACCCCGACGCTTGCCTGGAGCTTTCCACCATAATGATTGAGCTCCGCGACACCACCAACCGTCTAGGGCGCCCAAGCACCCAAGAGGCACAAGCTCTAGGGTGCACAAACACCCAAGAGTAATAAGCTACTCAACTTTTCACTTCCATGTATCACCGTTGAGAACTCAAACCTATGTACCAAATGCAATGGCAAAAGCACACGAAGTGCTCAAGTCCCTCACCCTCAAATCCCACCAAAGCAACAAAAACTATGGAGAAATATGAGAGGAAGAACAAGGAGAACACAAAAGAACTCCAAGATCTAGATCCAAAGGATTCACCTCACTTAGAGGAGAGATGGATTGGTGGAAACATAGATCTAGATCTCCTCTCTCTTTTCCCTCAAAAAGGAGCAAGAATCATTGGAGGGATTGAGAGATAGCAAGCTCAAGGAGGGTCAACAATGGAGGGGAAACACGAGCTCAAGAGATAAGGACCATTGGGGAAGAAGGCCCCCTTTTATAGTGGGTGGAGAGATCCAACCGTTAAGTGCACTGGTCGTGCTCAAGCGGTACTACCGCTTAGCCCGGTCAACGCAACCCAACGAGTACAGAAGTACAAGAACGGTAGTTTCGCCGGAGTGGTACTACCACTCTACTACCGCTTATAAAACAAAGACTCACAGAAGCTAGATTCCAAGCAAAAGTAGGAGCGGCACTGGTCTGCGGAAGTACCGTGGTCCAGAGCGATACTACCGCCTGGATGTTGTAAAACTGCCCAAGCAAAATAGATGGATGCAAGTAAGACCAAACTGCCATAACTTCTGCAAATGAACTCTGACTTCGACGAACTCAAGCTTGATAGAAAGCTAACAACCAGAGATGTCAAATCATGACAGGAAATCTTCAGAAGTGGCAACAGAAATATGCCAATGATATAGAGGTGTGAAACCTCCATCAGTGAAGATCCGGCATAAACTCCAACATCGAAAACATAAAAGATGATGCATACGAAATCCGTTTTCGATGAACTTGAGCTTTCTAAGAAGATGACCATAAGCTCCAAACTTACAAAGAGAAAGGTCAAACAAGAACCAAGAAAGATGATGCCAAGGATGCAATGGTTTGAGCTCTCTACGAACGATACGATCAAGCTACTCACTTGAGAGCCCCCCTTGGTAGTACGACAATCAATCCTATAACCCGGCCTCCCAACTAACACCATAAGACCGGTAAACTAGAAAACCTATCAAGGTTAAACCTTTGCCTTGCACATAGTCCACTTGAGCTAGATAATGACGATCTTGACTTCCTCAAGTTGGACCACCTTTCTTGATTGCGCTGGCTCGATGAAGACTAGTAAATTGCTCCCCCATACTCCACTATGGGTGAGCCTCTCTTAGGCACATCTTCACAAGTCCATTATTACGAGATTGGACGACAAGCTTCAAGCATGATCTCTTCGTGATGCTCCACTTGAACTTGCACACCACAACCTTGATGACGATCACCACTTGATGTCATCCTCCATGGGTCATATGAGATATTCCTTTTGATGAAAGCTCATGGAAACATACCTAACCCCACAAAGAGACCTCACATAGATCATGGGTTAGTACACAAAGCGTAATGGACAATGCTTACCATACCATGAGATCACTTGATCCCACTCAGTACACCTTCTACGCTTTGTGTGTTGATCAACTTGAATCACTCTTTGCACTTAGTCCTGATCAACCTTGAAACTTATCTTCTCTGTTCATTAAGATGATGTCTTGACGGTAAACATGAATGTTCACACAATCTTCTTTAAGACATGCTTGCATTAGACTCAACTCTCACATGACCCATCTTTGGATAACTCCATGAATAACACCTTGGTCAACACATAATCTCCTTCTTATAACCTTGAAACCAACAAATTATCTTCAAGCCATGCCTATGGACAAACCCTTCAAATATAACTCAAGGCAACCATTAGTCCATAGGGATTGTCATCAATTACCAAAACCAAACATGGGGGTACCATGCTCTTTCATCGAGGATGAAGATTCGTTCCGGCGTGTAGATCATGCCGAATCCGATCTGAATTCCCATCGTACCGCAGCGACCACACAGCGGACCTGCATGGGCCACCAATGTCGGAGCTAAATCCGGCAGATCTTGAGTCGGTGGTCCCGAGCTGGTAGTCTAGATGCGATGGTAACAAGGACACATGGATTTTACCTAGGTTTGGGCTTTCTCGAAGAGATAATACCCTACATCCTGCTTTTGATTGTATTGATATGGGGTATAGTACAGAGTACAGGTCTCTACCACGAGATTGGTGTGTAAGATTCTAATGATCTAGAATATGATCTATCGACTAGCCTGACCTCGGCTTATATAATGTACCGGAGGCCTAGGATAACATGAGTCCTCGTCTTGTGCGCCAAGTCTTATGGAAACTTCCTTGTATACGTCATGGGTTGCCCGAAGAAGCCCATTAGTGAACCGCCATGGGGGTCCTCGGCCTGACCCACCTGGTCGGGAGACAACATGGTGAGTACCCCCAAGTCCAGGACACCATCACTCGGACCTCTTCTCGTTGCCTCCTGAAGCTTCCAGTGCTCCTTTTGGCCCATAAAAATCGTGTTAAATTGGCATTTGATTTTGACCTCCATAGTTATTGATTTTCTATGAAATAAAAAAATGCAGAAAACAGGAATTGGCACTGGGCACTAGATTAATAGGTTAGTCCGTCAAAATAATATAAAAATGCACCAAACCATCAATAAATGATGTAAATATAGCATGAATACTTCATAAATTACAGATACATTGGAGACGTATCAGTGTCCCCCAGACGACGCCTCCAAAAAGGGTAGCGACAAGGCCACGTCGTCGTCGTCCACAAGGGGAACAAGGTTTTCACCCAAAGCAGGGTGCGAGGGTAGGAGGTAAGAGGGGACCTTGACGAGGCCTCAAAGGAGGGAACCGACGCCAACAGTGTTGCCAACGTCGTGGCCTCCACCGCCAGCCAAGAGTTTCTCCTGATCGCCCTCCACACCACCTGACACCCGAGTCGAAGAGATCCACCATGGACCAGATCCGACCAGGAGAGCACAAAACCGAGAAGAGACAACGGTCATCGACAGGCTGGTGCACAAGGCCGCAGGGCGCCCGGCACACCACGGCACACAGACACCGCAACCTCGCCGCCCGTGCGGGCGAAGTCACAGGGCAGCACCCTCCGACACCGTCCACAATCTCCGGGACCGCCACCCCGGCATCCACCCACCACGCACATCCCATCCACAGCCAGCCACCACCCCCGCCGCCACCACCAGGAACACATCCACAACCACCACAGAGCACCACGAAGGAAAAGGCGTCTGCAACATCCTCCCCCCCCCCACGCAGATCCGATGGGATTCATTGGTCAACACCCGCGGGGGCACCAGATCCGACGACTCGGGGGGCGGGTGTGACAAGCCTGAGCAGGCACAGGGCCACGATACTGGCCCGACGCGAGGTGGTCGGATCGAGTGGCCCACAGCCACCTGGGCCTCCACCAATACCAGACCTGACGGGGATATTACCCCGCGATATGACCCGGCAAACAGTACTGACCCGGCAGACATGCTGACCCGGCAAACATACTGACCCGGTTACAGTTCTAACCCGGCTGCTACAGTGCCAGGATGCTAACCCGGCTGCTACAGTGCCAGGATGTTAACCCGGCTGCTACAGTGCCAGGGTGTTAACCCGGCAAACAGTGTTAACCCGGTGAACAGTGTTAACAGACAGTCCCGGAGACGAGTCTCTGAAGATAAGCCCTGGTTGTAAGCCGCCCGGTGTAAGCCGCCCGGGATTGGGAAGAAGCCCAGGACTCAGAAGCCCATGAAGAGAAGCCTGCGATGGGAAGTCATCAATCCGACTTAGACTCTACATGTAAACCGCCCCTTCAGCCTTTATAAGGAGGGGCGGGTCACCCCAAGAGGGAGAAGAAGTTTAGACGTCTCCATAGACAGGTCTTAGAGACAGGTCAGCAGAGATAGTCAGATTAGAGGTTCTCGAGATTAGAGGTAGCGACTCCGCACCCTTGTAACCGAGATCGTCATCATCATCGATACCAGACAAGCAGGATGTAGGCTTTTACCTCCATCGGAGGGGCCGAACCTGGGTAAAAACTCCGCGTCTCTCGTCCCGCTCAACCCCTCTCAAGCTACCAGTTAGATGCGTTGGCCTCACGACTAAGTCCTTACACTTGGACATCTGCCGTGACAATTCCACGACAGTTGGCGCCCACCGTGGGGCCGCGCACGGTGGTGTTGAGTTCTTGAAGGGATCTCTCACAGGGATTGAGAAGTTCGCAATTTTTCGGATGAAGAGGAGCTAGTTTGGAAGGAATCTGCATCGGCTTTGAGTTCATGGATCTGGATTTACAATCTGCGAAATTTAAGTTCAGGATAGTTAGGGCTGCGTCTGCGCGCTACCACAAGTCGCCGAGATCAACAGGGTATTTTCACCGCAGCCGAACACCAGCTGTGTATTGCTTACGATGGATCAAGTCCCGAAGCCACGTCAGGATCGTGCTGATATTACATCCATCAAACCAACAATAGTACAAAGTGTTATACATCAGCATACACCGACGGGGATGGAAAAACCAGTTACAAACTTGTCCGTCGCCTTCGATTCCGGGCCTAAGTCGCCTCTGTTGAGCCGCCACTGCCTCCTCTGCTGCTGCGTTTTCGTCTGCGAGCCGCCAGCCTCTTCCGAGTCGCCGGCGTCCACGACCCGGAAAAGATGGCCACGACCCGTGGATGGTCTGGAATCCGCCTCCCGGCCGAGTCGCCATCGCGCCTCGTCTCCCTTGAGTCGCCGTAGCCGACTCGTTTCCGTCGCTGACGAGCCTCCATCATGGCTCATACCAATCCGTCTCCACGGCGCTTGCCTCGACGAGCCGTTTGCTCCGAGCCAAAGCCGCCCCTACTACTGCCGCCATCTCCGCGTGACCCGCCTACGTCGGCTCTGTCGTGCCCCGTCGCGGTCCTCCGCAGCATCAAAACAACAAACCGGACTCCAAGCCACCGCGCTGCGAGCCGGGCACGACCGCCCATCGAGCTTGCTAACCCGCCTCCATCGGAGCTTTGAGCCACCGACTGCCTTGGTTCCTCTCGAGCCGCCCGAGTACCTCCGCCCTTGCCGCGAAGCCGCCTGTATGAGTTCTCTGTTGCGGCGCCGGCTCTACAGACGCCTTCGCTTTCCACTCCGAGCCGCCCCCGCGCTGCTCCTCTGCGCGCCCAAATCCGCGCGCCCGCAGGCCTGCAGATCTCCGAGCCGCCTTGCGCCGTGGCCTCATCTCCGCAGTCCGAGCCGCCCCTGACGGCCGCGCCAGGCAGGCTTCGCGAAAGCCACCCGCCTCCGCAGCAGTGCGTCCCGCCTCTGCCTCCACGGATTCCACTGCCAGGCTCTCCGCCGTGCCCCGGCCTCCCGTGCGCCGTTCCTCCCACCGATGCATCTCGCAGGTGCCGCTCCGAGCCGGCCAGCTCCTGTCGTGCCTGCCGCTGTGGCCCTGCTCCCGCCGCGCGCCTCCAGCCGCCTCTGCACACCGCTGCACCGGATTCCTCTCGCCTCCCGGCTGCTGCTGCGCCCGCGCCGGGTCTGCTCCCCCCCACTACCGCACCAGCTTCCACCCTGCGCAAGCCGCCGCCACCGCCTTGAGCCGCCATCGTCATCACCTCGAGCACGCCTCCGTCGCCGTGGCCCTCGCCTACTCGGTCCGCCTCGCCCTCACCCCGGCTCGCCTCTGCCGGCTCAGCTGCCTGTCGCTGCTCCGGCCTTGCCGCGTCACTCAGCCGCCCGCCTGGCTCCGCCTCGCGCCATCTGCGCCCGCGACTCGGCCGCCCCTGTCGCGCTGGTCTCCCGAGCCGCCCCGCTCGCCGGCTCACCTCGCCCACCTCGCCGCCTTTCCGCTCCCGCTCCAGGAGCCGCCACTCTCGCCTTGTCCTTCGCACGCCTGCTGCAGCCGCCTCCCGCGCTCGGCCGCGTCGCCACGCGCGCGCTGCTTCCGCGGCAGCCGGCTCCGCGGCCGGCTCCGCCTCCGGCGCGCGTCCCGACTTCCCCCCGCTACGCCCGGCCACCCCCGCTCTGGCCTGCCTCTACGGTTGAGGCCCCGCCTCGCCCCCTGCCCGCCGAGCTGCCCTGCCTCCTCCCTGACTCGCCCCTGCTCAAGGGTCTGACGCGCCTCGCCGGCTGATGCTGCTCCATTGTCGTGGCCGACTGCCCATCTGGCTAAGGATAAGGAAAAGGGTCAGGCCGGTTGAAAGAAGCGTGAAAAAAAAAAAAAAAAAAAAGTGCCGTGGCAGTATTTGGCAGGATCCTCGACGGGTCAAACGCAGTATCCTTTGTGTGCATATAAGGATCAACAGGAATTCACCAACCATATTGAAAATTATCTATGGACACTACTTACGGACCATCTGTCCTCCGAACAAGTCAGGTGATATCCATCTAAAGTCTATTTTATTAGTACATATTGTTTTTTGTCAAAGAACAAATTACTTGGTCCAATGGCTACAGTATTCAGTTGTTCAAACAGATTATAAGGTACAAATCGAAAACAGTGCCCAGGCCAGCACCGGCGGCCATGGCAGGCTCCGCGATGGATCGACAACAGGGGAGGGCGTCGCCGCCAAGTAGGAGGTCCAAGGCGGACCGGGAAGGCGACCAGGGAACGCCGGTGAACTGGCCAGCAAATGGCGTGCAGGGAAGCCCCGCCGCCGCCTACCACCCCACGGGCCATGCCCGGCGACATCCACCGGCGGCGGTAGGGGGAGAGAGGTCAGGAAGGGGGGGCGGAGGCGGTGGCTAGGGTTTTGCCCCTGAGTCGCTCGAGTGGATGACGCGGGGGTCATATGTGATGTTGTGACCCAAGTGTACGAGGATTGGTTCTGTGTTGGGTATTTTTGTTGGATGGTCATATGGCTCCGTAGTGCAGGAGTAGTTCTCATGAGTGGATAAATTTGTAATAGTTTTCGCCGGTCTTCCATTAATTAATCGGACAATTTTCTTTTCCTTGATGTGACAAAACTTTTGCCTCCGTTTCGAAAAGGAAAAAAAAATCTTGACTGCGGCAAAGTGTACGTAAGATGATGTTTTCCTCTCAATTATGCTTCACCGTTAGCCTGTGGAAGGGACTCCTTGCCCAGCTCGTCGTCTTGACCAACAAGTTTCGGCGCATCGGCTTCTTGTTCATCTTCCTCTCTGGCCTTGCCCCACAGCACCATGTACAGCCCCGCCACAATCAGCACGGCACCAAGCACGCTGCACACACAACAATACCCGTCAGAAACTCAAACAGACACCACCATGCATGTTCTCAAGGCATGTGAGTTAAACAGGGCATCACATTCCGATGTGCAGGGCTTCGTCGAGGACGATGGAGCTCATGACCGCGACGAAGACGACGATGAGAGGTCCGAACATGGCGACGTAGAGTGGCCCTTTCTTCCGCAGGCACCACGACATGAGCGGGAAGGCGGACCCGGACGCCACGATACCCTGGACGTACGATACGACTCAACCATCAGAATTCAGAAACCTGACACGGGCGTGGAGGAAGCAGTGGCCGATCAGCTGCGTGATTACCGCGTAGGCCGACGAGTAGAGCCTGATATTGAGCCCGAGCCTCCAGTGGTCCGCGTCCCTGTGGATGCAGAGCGCGAGCAGCGTCGACTGGACCGCGCCGAAGAGGCACACCAGAGCGGCGATCGAGTAGTGGCACGGGTAGACCTGGCCGACCTTGGCCTGGATGGTGAGCCAGATCGCGTAGCTGAAGCAGCTGGTGATGGCGAGGAACGAGCCGAGGATCCGAGGGCCCGCGGCCGGCTGCGGCCGGAGCTGGCGATCGCGGCTGGCATGGCTGAGCCCGGTGTGCGCCAGGCGGCGGAGGAACAGCATCTCCGGGCCCTTGTAGAACGTGAGCAGCATCGCGCCGCCCAGCCCGACCAGGGTTCCCCCCAGCTTCGCTTGGCCGCTGGGCTTTCTGAGCTTCAGAGTCTCCATCCTGCATGTTGTTCCATTTTTTTGATGATGAGTCTGAGTATCCAGAAAGAAAAAGAGATTTACAGAAATCCGTGACTAGTGTGACGAGCAACCTGGTCAAGATAGCGACGATGAAGGTAGATTGAGGAGTGAGGTTGCTGAGAGCCGTAACGATGGTGGTCGAATTCGTGAGCTTGATGGCAAGCACCAACAGGTTCTGGTTTATGGTGATTCTGCATTTCTTCGATCGATCAAAGAACAAAACACAAAGTCCAGAGCATTTGCTAACATGATCATCAAAGAGGAGAGGAAGTTTTACCCGAAAAGTCCACACAGGAATAACCCTGTGACAACCTTGACGGTTAGCGGTGGCCGTTTCTTCCTAGAGATCGATCACACGACACGACAGCCGCGTTAGCCAGAAAATTCAACGAAGGTAGACAGACCACCACATTCTGGCAGAGTATATGCTCGGCATACCGGCAGCTGTATGTTTGCTGTTGCGGAGGAGGCAAGAATTAAGGCACGCACCTCTCGATGAAGAAGGCGAGGGGGCAGAGGAATGCGGCGCCGAACATGAGCCTGTAGGCGACGAGGACGCGGACGTCCATGCCGTCGTCCAGCGCCAGCTTGATGAAGATCTGCAGGGCCGAGAAGATGAACTCCACCACCACCATCGCCACCACCGGCCTCGCGGCCTCCAACGCGCCGCCTCCGACACCGATCCCCATGCTCCTTACACCTTAATTACGTGGACGATATGTATCGAGCTCAGGGATGGGCTAAAAGCTCAGGAACTAGCATGCATGCGTCCGACCAGCACGAGAATGTACACAAGTAGAAGTGTATATATCTGTCCCAGCGATGTTAACCAAGCGCGCTTTCTTGTTTTCGGATGAGACGAGTGTCTTGCAACAACAACACCGATGGAACCCGTACGTGTAGGAACAGACAGAGGAGCGGTGACAAGCTGACCTCAGATCATAGCGCACATAATGCTGTACGAGCCGGCGGTGCGTCACGGCGTGCGAACGTCGTGTTGGAAAGCTGGCGATCTCCGGCGACAAGGATGCTCGTGGCAAGCAAGAACAGAGAAATGTAAAATAGTAGGCTTCAAGGGCTCACAAAGAAACGATCGCTTCAATGGGGACCTCTAGTGGGCTGAAAGTCAGCGCAAGTCAAAACGGTGAGTGCAAATTTTAAAGGGTCAATTGGATCTATGCCACTCCAATTTTCACCAGTTGGAGATATGCCATTACAAAAACTGAACTTGGACATATGCCACTCAACTTTCTTATACCTCTATGCATGCCATTTTGTCAACTTAAAAGAATAACGGTTCAAATAATACATGTATTTCGGCGTGTACTCGAGTATTTACCATAGTACCCCTATTTCCAACTTTGAGCAGCACGTTTGGGTCTTCCGAGCGCCAAAAGTTTGATTTTTTTTAAATTTTAACACAAAATTCGAACTTCTCAGAAAAAATTATAAAAATTACAGAAAATCATAAACACTATTATCACTCTACTGTTCAAATATGATCCATTTCTGGGCACATATGAAGCCTTAAATGGACATGTGAAGTTCTGGCCAGAAACTTCGACTCCATTTACACGATATTTCGGCAGCATTCCGGCTCAAATTAACACAGATTAACAAGCATAATTCATATAGATTCATAAACAGGTTCACAATCACGATTTAACTTAGTAAATAGGTAGGTTCACAAGCAGAATTCATATAAGTAGGTTCACAAGCAAAATTCATATAAGTAGGTTCACAATCATGATTCAACTGAGTAAATAGGTTCACAAGCTGCTAGCCACCAAGCCAATAAAGAAGGCTTCTTTTTGCACCATTTGTAGGCTGCCCTTCTGGAGGTGGAGGCGGAGGTGGAGGTATAACAGGTGCAAATGGAACATTTTTCTTCACTTTCTTCCCTTTAGTTGTCTTCTTGGCTTTCTCTTGTGATGCAACTTTCTTCACGGGGGTCTTCTTTTTGGTTTTCTGGTGTGTTGCAGCTTTCTTCACAGGACTCTTTTTCTTGGCCTTCTCTTGTACTGCAGCTATCCTCACAGGTGTCTTCTTCTTGGCTGGTCTATTGGCCTTTTCAGGTGCCTTCGGCTTCTGTGGAGTTGTTCTGGCCTTTTTCCTGCATTGACAACATCTATTTTAGATTGAGTAATCATAGATTAAGGCAAGTGCAGTAATTTACCTTATAAGATTGATAAGGACTTCATCATCTCTTGCATCACCATCTGTTGTAGCCGTTGCTCCATCACATTTCTTCCTGCGGTACAAACAAGACAAATCATTTTTGTGAAGATTAGTCATGAAAACAAATTCAGAAAATACTTATGTTGTAGCAGTTGTTGCATCACCTTTTGTTTGTCGGTGTAGATGAATCCTTTATAGGTATATCATCATCTACTGCCATATATTCAGGATTAGGTATATCATCATCTAATGACATGAGGAAGAATCCTACCCTTTAGCTGCTTACTTACTTGTCCTCTAATATAGAACTTCTCTGTGATGAGCTCCCTAATTTTATCAAAAAGGTTGAGGACATTGAGCCCTTCGAAGTCTTTTATTTGCTTGTTGAAACTCTCAGATATGTTGTTCGTAAAATAATCAACCTTACTGGCCTCTCCAAAACCACATCTATACCACAACCTATTGTGATGAATCTCTAGATATTCAATAGCTGTTGGATCTGCTTCCTTAATTTTCTTCATATGATGCATAAACGTTCGATGTGAGAAAGACCTTGCAGCTGGATAAAGATTATCCGTGTACACTTTACCATGGAATTTCTTCATAAAGTTTGCATACAAGTGTCGCACGCACTCTCGGTTTTCACAATTAGGGAACACAAGGTCAATGGCAGTCTCTAATCCTTTGCATGCATTACTAGAAATAAGAAGACCAGGTGCCCATCACAAGAACACATAATATAGCCAATTGTGCCCATCTACAGAAGTTGCTGATGCTAACTAACCCTTAAACTTGCCATAAAGTGCCGTTGAGTCCACACCAACATAGGGCCTACAACCAGCTAAGAAACCATCGATGCAAGGCTTGAATGCAACAAACATTCTGTTAAAATGATATTTATCTCCATTTTTTAACAGCTCTATCTCTATAATACTCCCCGGGCATTTATTTTCTATCTCAGCTTTCCAGTTAAAAAGCAATGGAAAACAATCTTCATAACTACCGTGAATTTGATCAAGTGCTACCTTCATACCATACCAAGCCTTGTTATATTTCAGCTTGATGTTGAACTCATCTTCCAACTTTCCTTTGGCGTCTTTTGCACCAACACCAGGATTTTTCTTCACCCAATCCCCAATCTTATCTGCAATCCATCCTTGTGAAGCCATTGTGCAAATTGACAATTTTGTAGTTAGACAATTGTGCTCAAATGGAAGTGTTTTTATCTGCAAAAAGCATGAGGACTACATAAATCAGATGCAATAACAAAAATCTATATAAGATAGAAAGTAGCTTTGTAAACAACCCATACCATGACGGTTCTACCGTCTTGCAGTGTGGATGCATGTATGCGCCATGGACATGGCCCATGTGCACACTCAGCCATGAACCTAGTTTTGTCTGTTTTGATTTTAGCCAACTTAAACCCAACTGAAATAGCATGTTGCCTTATAGATTTTCTGAAAGTCACAATGTCAGGAAAGAGAGCCCCAACCCTTATGTCTGGGTTCTCAGCGTCATGCACGACAGTATAGCCTGCAGGATCAATATCAATCACTTCTTCCTCCTCATGGTGCACAAACACATCATCGCAATTATCCTCTTCCTCCTGAATGTTATTGCCCTGCTCAATAGATGCCACTGGGACTGGAGCAAATGGCTCAACAACATACATGTACTCGTCATCTACCCCTACGTACTCCTCAACCATGTCAAATGGATCAGTTTCTAGAACTAGCGTCGATGGGTCTACTTGTGAAGATTGCTTTAAAGGACAATCTTGCATACCCATCAGCAGCACATCATTATCAGCAATAGTTGCCTCAGGCACATGAACAACATTGTCAATGATAGGTAGAGGAGTTTCAGAATCAGAGTTATCAAGCACAACAATGGTCAGTGTAAGCTTCTTCTCTGCTTTGTACATGTGAAACATCACATGAAGTTGATCCTTACGAGTTAGTCTAACATCTTGCGCCATTATCATGTCAAAATACCACACAGTGACACTCTGATTCCTGCCAACTCTCAGCTCTGCACCTAAGCCATCCATGAGCACATCCATTGTGAAATCCTCCGAGTCTACGTTCCATCTAATTGTTTTCCCCTTCACATATGATTTCCTACCGCTCAGTTCCTTCAATAGAAACCCTTCAAGAACTAGGTCTAAGCTAAAAATATTTGTTGGCTCGAGCCTACAAATTTCATGCAAAAACAGCACAGGTAAAAGGCTATTTGACATCCATGAAAAAATACAGTCAACGGTCAACAAGTTTTTAGTACAAGGGTTCAGGCTTGAGGTTCAGGCATGAGGAACTCACTCGTACGACGAGTTGGGGCTCAGGGTCTCCATCGATCCAGCAGCCACAGCGACTCGAGTTAACAGCCGCAACACTCGCCGCAATTCCAGCCGCAGCGGCGCAAACCAGCAGCCGCGGCGCCCTCCTCTCGCCGCGTCGAGCAAGCCGCCGTCGCCCGCGTCTCCAGCCGCCGTCGCCCGCGTCGCGCAAACCAGCAGCCGCGGCGCCCTCCTCTCGCCGCGTCGAGCAAGCCGCCGTTGCCCGCGTCTCCAGACGCCGTCGTCCGCGTCGCGCAAACCAGCAGCCGCGGCGCCCTCCTCTCGCCGCGTCGAGCAAGCCGCCGTCGCCCGCGTCTCCAGCCGCCGTTGCCCGCGTCTCCAACCGCAGCGGCGCAAGCCAGCAGCCGCGGCGCCCGACTCCCGCCGCCTTGGGCCCCGACGCGTCGAGCAAGCCGCCGCCGCCCGCGTGCTAGGGTTCGTGTGTGTGAGTCGGGTGGATAAGGTTTGCGATGTGTGTGTGCGGTCTATGTATGTGGCTCGAGTCTGCTTGTGTCTCACAGGTACGTATACGTATGTATGTGCGCACGTATAAGGGGAGTATATGGTTTGGTATTGAAGAAAATGGCATGGATAGAGATACGAAGAAGTTGCAGTGGCATATTTCCAACTTGAGTTTTTGTAATGGCATATCTCCAACCTGTGAAAATTGGAGTGGCATAGATCCAATTAACCCAATTTTAAAATGTGGAACTCTGCCGTATACGCAATTTAGAGAGGGCCACACAAACATACAAGAGCAACTATGCCATATACGCAACCTCCATAATCTTTATTTTTTCTTTACCTAATAATAAAGCATCTATTGCTTCTGCCCACTCACCGTCATAATACGCTTCTGCCACCGTCGTAATACGCTTCTGACCGTACCTAAAAATCGTTTCGTTCAGTGTTTCTGCCGATACGTAAAACCCGATTCGTTTGGTGTTACGTTACTTTGTTGGTATATGGGCCGAACAGCCCAACCGCAGCTAAGGAAAAAAAAGTCTGAGCCAGGACTCTTCTTCACCTTCCCCTAAGAAAAGGACTCTTCTTCAACCCGTCCTCCGGACTCGAGGAATCCTCCTCAACGATGGAACTCCTCCGCCCTCCTCCTATAAGAACCTCCTCCTCGCGCGAACCACCTGATTTGCCGAGATCGTGGTAACACCTATGGCGAGTGCGGCGCGGAGCTCGCTCGAGGTCGATGCGCCCCGTGGTGGTGGCGCTCGAGGCGGGTCGGCCCGAGCTGGGTTGATCCGACCGCCGCCGCCAGCCATGGTTCTTGATCCCGTGGAAGACCTCACCGACAACAAGCAGGATAGCTGCGATGAATTGTAGACGGGCGCAGCAGCGTCCTATGGGCAGGCGCCGGCGACATTCTTCGCCTCGTGGACGTGCTCCGCGTCGATCCCGACGAGGACGTCTACATCTCCCTCCCCAGGGCTTCTATCGACGCTGCGAGGTCGCCGACATCCCCGCTGGATGCGCCGCATCTAGCCTTCCCCTACTGCTAGACAATGGGCTGCTGCTCTCCTAGGCGAGCTACGGTGGCCGCCCACCGGGTGTTTGACGAAATTCCCGTCAAGGATGGCATCACGTGGGCGACCATAGACTCCGATGGAGGTTTCCACGACGAAGCAGTAAGGCTTTTGACCTGAATATGTCACGAATGACAGGGACTCGCTGGTGGTCTGCTCGGCCATGCCACTGTGGCTGTGCTCGGCTGAGCAAACCAAGGAACTTCCATGAGCTGGTGCACGTGCATAAAGAGAGTCTGCAATGATATAGGTAGTTCGGGGAGGCACAACTGCGTCTACTGTGGCCGCTACGCCGGACGTGAGGTCGCCATCAAGATGTCAGCAAGCCTGAGGGGGGCACCGCCCTCGCCGCCGTCCTCCACCTCCGCTAGCACAACATCAGTCTCCATACGTAGAATTATTTTTACCTTTTCCTATCGTTCTCTTACCCTTTTTTCACTTTCACGTTAACTAGATAGATAGATCATTGCTATTCTTCCATTAATATTTTCTTGAACGAAATGCCTTTTATCTTTTGATCCCTATATAAATTAATTGTTGTTGTGCGTGCTCGCGGATTTTGTATCTTAACTGATCTTCACACTAGAGCTGGAAACCATACGTTGTTCATTTAAAGCTGGAAAGGAGTGAGATGATTCGTGCCTGTTCACACTGTATACGATCTGATGAAGAGGGAATCAAGGTTATCTTCTTCTCTCCTGTGCATATTTTGTTTTCTATTTGTAGAAAAACAAAGCAGCAAGCCTCCTCGCAGTTTCATAGACCCAGTTTCTGCATCTAATTGGTTCATAGACCCAGTTTGTTTATATCCAGAGTTCAGAGATGGATTAGTAAACATATAATCTTTTTTTAGAAACATATAACCTTTTTCTGTCAAATGGTTATGCAGGTCCGAGCATGCTCAAAATAGGCTAGGAAGATGACCAACAATTATATTGTGCCCTTCATCACCTATGTAAAATGGTTCTTCATGGTGGACCATATTTTTTGTGCATATTTAGCTAAGTATTCGGTCAAATACAAACATGTGACTTGCACCAAAAATAAGTTTACAATATTTTTTATCTAGAAGCAGTACAACTCTTGATTATTTAAGATGGTCAGACATCCTTTTCAGGTTCAGATGTATACTTTGTATTCTTGCACTTGGCTGACCATGCTTGAATATTGTTTAACGATGGAAGATATTTTGGTGCTATTTTTTCTCCAAGTTAACGACGGAAGAAAATTGTACGAACATTTATTTGCTCTTTGACGTTCTTGCCGCAACTCTGCAACCAAAATAGGTTCTCCGAACTTGCCGCTGATTCGCCTAACTGCTCCTGCTGCTCTTGGTTGCCTTCGGATGAAGCTACTGCTTCTGTGCTAGATTGGATGGATAAGCAATAAAGCAAACCGAATGGGAAAAGATTGGGAGCATATGCATTGGTTGGAAACTAAAAAAAAGGAGAAGATAAGAGTATGTGGTGGACAAAGCTCACCCGTTTATCAACAACTAGGTGTCGCCTTCGTTTTTTAAAGCAAGACTTCCCAAATATTATTTTGTGAATGTATAAATTCGTATCTAATAAAATTGAGTATGTTGACTTTTACACTGATTGTGTAATATTGACATATTGTTATCAGTATTTTTTTCAAGCTTTTCTATAATTACTACTATGTTACAATGAGTTCAAACGTACTCACAGTGCAAGAAAAACTGAATGTTGCTACCAATTTAACTTACCATTGCACAATACAAGATAATCAACTGCCATTACCAGTAATTTCACCGAGGAGCAGATGTATAAATGACAGAGTGAGAAATAAATATACCACTTGACATGGATCAAATTATGGAATTAAAAGTATAAACATATGGAATCCATAAATATGTAAACTGCCGAGGCGCCGCCGACTCCAACATGTCCACGGTTAGACAATTGATGCTACCCATGAGGCGCGTCATGGCGCACTTCAAGTATCTATCGAATATAAGGAGAGGCGGCTGCACCGGTTTTGCGTTGGTGATCAGATTGCATAATAAGGGAATACAAAGAGCAGCGGAAGCGCGACTCGAGGCAGTTTTAGGGATTAAAATAGAGTGAATATGAGATTTTTTTTTCTTTTTCTCCCGTTGCAACGCACGGACATATTTCCTAGTGTATATAAAGCGCCCTTCGTAATGTTTTGAAGGTTACAGAGGGGCTATGCGCAAACACAGAGTCACCATAATGTGATATTCATTAAAAAGAAAACTTCTATTTTCTTCTATCTACTATGCTTGTCCAATTTAGATCAAACAATTCAACAGTTCAACAAATATTATAACAAACCATTAATATGAACACAACAAATAATCCAATCGAAAAAAGCGTTCAAGTAAAAATAAATGAATTTTAAAGAAAATTAAACACACTATCTCTTAGGTAGCTGTCAATGATGCTCAATGAGATCCTCCTTCAGTTCATCATTGGAGCTTTAGTCTTCAATCTTTAGGTACGCCTCAAAAAATGCTTGAATGTGTTTTGTGTGCCAATATTTCCATAGTTCATAGGGCTTGGCATATCCCTGTCAACCACGATGATCATGCTGTGTACGACCACACATTATGTCATAATCTTTGCCGAGACATCCTTGTTAAATGCCAAGCAGGACCCCGAATAATTGCAAACCTAGCTTGCAGCATTCCAAATGCTCTCCCAATGTCCTTCCTCGTTGCTTCTTGCATCTTGGCGAAATGCTTAAGTTTCTTGGTCTCTAGAATAGAAATTTTCTTCACAAATGTTGACCAAGATGGATAGATGTCATCAGTTCAATAATAGCTTTGGTCATGTTGATGACCAACCCCCCCCCCCCCCCCCCCCTCGCAAAAGAAATGATGATGACCATTCACCGTGAAGTTGCATGGATGACCCGTACCACCTGCTAGCCTTGCAAACTGATAAGATCTCTGCAAGACATTGATGTTATCGTTAGATCCATGCAACCCAAAGTAGCAATGTCAAATCCACGAATCCTCGGAGGCAACAGCTTCCAAAATGATTGTTAGATCATGGCAATGCCCGGTGAATTGGTCGTGCCAAGCTGTAGGGCAATTCCTCCACCTCAAATGTATACACTCACCACTCCCTAGCATCCTAGGCCAGCCTCTCGCTGCATTCATCGCTAGAAGCCTCGACGTGTCCTCGACATTGGGTGCTCGCAAATACTGCTCACCATAAACCTTCATCACAGTATCTGACTATCATCAAACACGTTCGTGCACTTTATGATTGTATCTTCGGCCATTCAAAGATACTCATCCAACGCATCTATAGGAGTGTCATATGCAATCATCCGAAGTGTCGCTGTCACCTTCTGAAAACAGGAAAAACCCAGCTGATCGGCAGCATTTCTTCGTTGCTGGAAGAACGGTACATTGCCTTCCATGTCGTCGGCAATTCGATGAAACAGTCATTCGGTCATGTAGAAGTGTTGCCATAACAAGTAGGCGGGGAAGGTACAAATGGGCAGAAATTAGTCGCCCATGAGCTTATCATGGCCTTCGATTATGTTCTGGTGAATTGTGATAACCCACAAGTATAGGGGATCGCGACAGTATTCGAGGGTAGTATTTCACCCAAATTTGTTGATTCGACACAAGGGGAGCCAAAGAATATTTATGAGCCTTAGCAGTTGAGTTGTCAATTCAACCACACCGGAATATAATATCTCTGTAGCAAAGTGTTTAGTAGCACAGTAGTTTGATAGTTTTGATAGTTTCAGTAACAGTAGCAATAGTAACAGGAACAGTAACAGAAGCAGTTTGTGATGATTGTAACAGCGGCAGCAGTAGTAACTTAGCAAAGATCAATATGAGAAAAGCGTACGCATTGGATCAGCGATGGATATTTGTGTTGGATGACATTCATCATATAACAGTCACAACCTAGAGCGATACACAATAGCTCCAATTCATCAATGTAATGTAGGCATGTATTCCGTATATAGTCATACGTGCTTGCGATAAGAACTTGCATGACATCTTTTGTCCTACCCTCTCGTGGCAGCGGGGTCCATAAGGAAACTAAGGGATACTAGCAAACATGCCCGTGCGTTGCAACGGGAGAAAAGAACCCTCACACACCTTTATCCATTGAGCATGGCTAAAGACCTCATACTCATGCCCCTAACATAATAAACATGACTAATACCTCGTCCTGAGGTCCACGTCCTCCATTTCAATATGACCCATGTTTCCGCTTGTCCTCTTTGCAGTCCTCGTCTCCGGTGGTCGCAGTACCATCTGTCACTAACCAAGGTTAGCCAGCGACAAGAGCATTGAACAAAGATTTTTTTGATCATACGACAAATATAATAGGAAAAAGCACTGCACATAATATATGTCCATGTTATCATATTAATTGTGTAGTTTGTGTTAGATAGGCCATAAAATCTAAGTTGAACTCCTCATGCATTGTGACGGGTGTCACTGGGCTGAGCTAGATTGGTCATACGTGAGGGCGCGACGGAGAAAAAGATTTCTTCCATACCCAAAGTTTAATAAATTAAACTAAAACAATGTATCTGTGGGTGTATTTAAAAAATTCACCTGGTTTTATTAGTAGGTATAGATCAAAAAAATGTTAGCTACAGTACATCCTAGTTTTCAAAAAAAAATATGTTTCATTTTTTTCCTTTTCAAATTCGATTTTTTTTTGTGTTTTTAAAAAATATTTGCAAATTCAAAAAACACATTAGGTATTGTACCTCCTAGTTTTCAAAAAATGTTCGTGTTTAAAAAAAATTAGGTTAAAAAAAGTTCTTTTTTAAAGTGTTCGAATTTATTTATTTTTCACAACTTTTCAAAATATTTGCGTTCTTAAATATATTCACTTTTCTCAAAAATATTTTTTTTCTTTTGCTGTTGCCATCTGACGCGGTTGCTAGTATAATTAAAAACGTCACGCTGTAGAGTAAACAAAATCTGATGTTTACTGCAATGGTTAGAACTCTGAGCGCTACAACCTGAGAGTGACATAGGCTTGCGGTGGTGTGAGTAATTGGAAAATTTCTCACCGAGCATGACATAGGCTTGCGGTGGTCGGTATATAATGACAAGATTTTGCATTCATGATGCATGATTTGAAATCTTCTTTCATTGAATGGATTCTAATCGTTACATGTGTTTCAATATGGAGCAAATGCAAGTTGCCATGAATAGGGGTTTACCCGATCGAGAAACTGGGTTGCGGGACATGGGACATTGATAACTAAAATGGTATATTTTGAGGGCAGTGATTTTTGGATTTAGTTTGAGACATGGGACATGCATGATCCCAAATCAATTGATCTAGGGGAAGAACAGTTAATTGACTGAGGGTGTATTCTGTGGCAGTGATTTTTGGATTTAGTTCGAGACATGGGACATGCATGATCCCAAATCAATTGATCTAGGGAGAGAACAGTTAATTGACTGAGGGTGTATTCCGTGACTTAGTTCGGGATATGGGTCATTATCCCAAATCAATTGATATAGGTGAACAACGCTAGTTTCAAATAATTACCTCACACTGAAATTTAGATTAGAAGAATGTCAATAAGTAATATAGGCATTTCAGCAATCTAGAGTAGCCAGAGCAGCAAGTACCAACTTGGCAGCAGCAAGCAGAACATGTATATTTTGTGTTTTGGTGGATCGTTTGTGTTTTGGTAGACATTGATTGAAGTCGAGGAAGAGACGTTCTCGTCTATATCATGCAACACTGCCTAGACGCCACCCGGATGTGGTTGTGTCCCTCTCTCGAGACATAGACAATACTCGGCTAAAAGAAAATCTTATGGGACACAAACGGTGCTCCTGATGAATTGACAATCAATCAGACACAAACATGCAACGAATTAAGGAGCTGAATCATGACCTTGGCAAGAGGCCTAGGATACTCCACATAGTTGTAGGCTTCCTTGGCTAAGTAAGTGGTTTCATTTTATGCCCAAAACTTCTAGACTGATAAAAGAAAAAATATAGTACTTGTCAAGATGTGTGAGCAAATACAATATACCCACATATGCACATCACATTTGATGTCAAGAGAGAACACGTGAAAAGGCACTAAGCATTAATTTTACACATGATGGATCGAGAAACAAATTAACCCAGGTTATTCGACAACTCCAATTAGCGGTTCGTAAAGAAAAATCAATCAGGAATTTGGGACCCACATGTGGGTAAGGAAAAAATCTCCTTTGATCTTGGCCACCGCACAACAGACTTATCACTGAACTGTGCCAACGCAAAGAAATATTTATAATGTTTTAAACTTATCTAGTCGAGCTGGACTCCTGGACCTAAGGGCCGTCCTACATGGGCTAACCCCTGCACCTATTCCATACACCACCCCTCATAATCCAACTCGCTTTTAATTGTATTTTCTTCAGAATGCATGGACATTCTTTTTAAAAAAACACGGACATTTTCATGAATCACATAACCTTTTTTAAAATTATATACTTTTTAACATGAAAACATTTTTAGAATTACATGAACCCATTTTTTAAAATGGCGACCTTTTAAAAACGTGAACAATATTTCAATACATAAACTCTTTTTAAAACAATACAAACATTTTAAAATGAAAAAGGCACCTTTTGAAAAATCACATGTTTTTTTTCAAAAAACGCGAACACATTTTGAATTACACAACCATTTTTTAAAGCACGCAGGCACTTTTTACAATTATATAAGCAGATTTCAGAAAAAAAAAGAGCCACCAATTATATAGCATGCACGTATAGAACTTGAATCCACGTACATATATAGATTTTGTATCCAAAAAATGTACTGTACCTTTTTTTCATGCAAAAAGTAAAAATTCTCTTTGTACCTAATGCCTTCGTTAAGGAACGAACCGCTCAATGTGCCAGCATGCGGTAGCGCTAACACGTCGGCTGGAGAAATCAGCTCCAGTGTCGTATCCACGCAATCAACAGCCCAAATAATAATTCTCCGCAAAAGAAAAAAACAGCCCAAATAATAAAAAAACATCATCCCCCAACCGCAATACCACGAACTCTCCCCGGTACTGTGCCGCTTCTGCCAGTTGCGCCCACCGCGTCGCCCCTTCTGCATCCATGCCACGTCGCCGACAACAACCTCACCGGAGTACTGTGCCGCTTCTGCATCCATGCCCCGCCGTCGATTAGTTGCGTCTATGAAGAAAATTAACATTAGAACAGCAATACACGCCCGCACATAGCAAGCATGGAGCATCACGCAGAAAGCAAGCTACCCAAACACTATATTTCACGTAGGCACACAGAGGGTGCCTGTGGCTGGCTCCGGCATCCTACTCGTCCAGCTTGGAGTTTTATTGGTAAGCGACGCGAGGGGAAGAGATCTGCTGGTGCGTAGGAGGCAGTTTATAGGGCCGGTCGGCTTGAATTTTTTTTTTGAGAAAACTCTGCGTGCCAATAACATGTTTCTTCATTGTATTCTGTACAACAACATTGGATAGTTGAGTTGGTTTGCGAGGGCATGTGTTTTCCTCACCACCCTGGTTCGAGTCTTGTCCACGCTATTTTATTTTTTGACGCGTCGTGCAACGCAATGGCGTACGAAAAACAAAGGACGACGTACGAAATCAATTGTGGACCAAAAAAAGTGGAGAAACAATCCTCCTTTTAATATTAGGTAAAGATAAGAGGAACCAGGTCAAATAGGGTGGCAGCGGACAAGAAGCAATCGATCTCGCCTTGCCTTGATAGCTTCACCCAATATAGCTCGATTAGTAGTCCACGCTATTTTATTTTTTGACGCGTCGTGCAACGCAATGGCGTACGAAAAACAAAGGACGACGTACGAAATCAATTGTGGACCAAAAAAAGTGGAGAAACAATCCTCCTTTTAATATTAGGTAAAGATAAGAGGAACCAGGTCAAATAGGGTGGCAGCGGACAAGAAGCAATCGATCTCGCCTTGCCTTGATAGCTTCACCCAATATAGCTCGATTAGTAGCACCTGCGTACACGTAGGTGTACTGCGCCAGCCCTGACCTGCTGCACCTTCTTTTGTTCTGCAGCGGAATCCCTTTTAATTAGAAGGCGTGTGGTATTACACTTAGAACTCCTTCCTTATTTTTTTGCAGGTGAACTCCTTCCTTATTTGGACTGATTTCCCTCCTTATTTTCAAGACTGAATTTCAGTGCTTCCTTTTTTTTTTGAGCAAAGAATTTCAGTGCTTCCTTATGTAGCTTTCCTTCTGTCGCGGCTCCTTCCTTATATTTTCTTTCCTTATTTTCCTGTCACATAGACTCAAATTCCTTTTATTTCCTTATATCTTTGCATGTCGATTGAAATCCTCTTATTTCTTGTCAAGTCCCCCTTGATACACAGAAAGATCAACGACGTATATAAATTGGGATGATATCGTGTAAGCGGGCGAGGTGGTACTATTTAATAGCTGAAGCAACCTAATTTCTTCAAAACTTTGAGCTAGTTCAATTGGTTGAGGCAATGTATATGCGATGGGGAGGTCATGTGTTCAATTCCCAAAACCAGCAAAAAAAAATTGGCCTGGTCTTATGTGGGCCGGTTTAATTAGGCCACAGGGCAGGTCAGCAATTGTTTCGCCCTCTTAGATGGGCCGCCTTACTTCTTTGGGTTGCTAGCAGTGAGGGGGATAGTATTGATTAAAGGTGAAACCCTCTTGTTTTACGTAAGGGAGCGCTAGCTCAACTGGTTACGCCCTTTGGTGGGAGCACTTGAGGCTCTGTGTTCGATCCTTCACAACAACAATATATTTTCTGGTCGAACCTTTTTTTCTATAAAAAAATAGTACTGCGGGTTGAATAAAAAAACCACATGGGCTTTTATGCAAAATTACGCGACGGTGAACCCACGGAGTCAATCCGTGCTTTATTATTATTACTAGTAAATATGCCAGTGCGTTGCAACGGGTGAAACTAATTTGTTGTCATCTATTCTCTTTCTTCATGTGATCGATGGTGGCTACAATATCCATTTGATCCTAATGCATTCGGACATGGTCGGTTCCAAGATGATGAGTTCAGGCACCACTGTGCACATATGACATTGTACCACAACAACATACTGGAATGTTTTTAAAACATTAAAAACTAATTGGCCTCTGCGAGTCACTCCCTACACTTGGTATATACACCGTTTCTCATAAGAACTGACTACAATTAGGACAAAACACAAGCAAAAAGTTCTAAACATAACACACAAACCTTGTATTTAAGAAGTGACTCCCGGGCCACAATAAGACTATTTTCTTTTGACCACTCCACACGTGCCAACAACAGAGCCTAGCAACAATGGACTTCAGTCCTTAAATGTCTGGAAAATAGCTACATTAAAAGTTCCTCCTAGAGCACTGCTTATAAGCATCCGATAAAATCTTAGTAATACAGAATTATTATAAACAGATCCGAAGGATGTATGTTCGCACATAGGCTATCTGAAAGCAATTCTTTTTCATCTTCCCATAGAAATTTATCACTATGCACAATTAGCGTAAACTAAGCTACAGGATTGTACCTAGGCAACCCACAACCACGTGTGCATTAAATCTTCTCTGAATTTTTCGGCTTGTTCCATGGCAGTAACAACAAATAACAGCCATGAGGTAATTGCAATCAGTGCCTATAGTCTAGCAGCTTGTAATCTCTCTCTGTCAACATCTAGTGTCAACATCTAATAGCAGCACCGACAAGCAACGGCATAAAGCCATGTGGAAAAATCTCTCTTTCTTCCCACAAGTATATGATAGGAAGCAGGAGCAACATAGCCTCTCTGTGTCTATTTGAGCGTTGTTCGGTTGTTCCTGCTCCCTCATCTTCGTCGCACTGGCTGACGGCACGTGGGACGGGCACATCGTGGCTGCCATTGTCAGGTGGACGGCTAGCAAGTGAAGCACTTTCCTGTCTGCAGCCTGGAAGATGGACGCGACTTCAAGCAGCACCCAGTGGCGCGACTCACGCGAGCCATCACGACGGTAGTTGAGAATGGTGACCTGGTGGGCCGTGGGCGCGTAGCCGTGCAAGTTTTGTGGACACCGGAAACGACGGCACGCTCGCCGATGGCTCCCTGCAAGACCTGCGCAGTTAGTCCATGAGGGAGGCAAGGTCGTGTGAGGCGTTATTGATGGGGTGGGCATGGCCGGGTCATGAGCAGGAAGCTTTCATGTAGCTCCTGCAGTTCACCACCCAGTCCGACTGTCCGAGTACAGCGGTGGCGACGTTGATTCCACTTTTTTCTTTGAAATTGGAACTCCATTACTGGAACCGGACATGTCCTCCAGATCGTCTCCTGCACAAATCCAAGAAAGTAAATCTGATCAGACCAAACAACACCCAAGTCAAAGCATGAGATGCAAATAAAAGAGATAAATGGCGCACATCCGAGCAGGTCACCACATCGTGGAGCTTGATGCCGATCTGTCCTCTGCTCATGGCTAATCGAGCACGATCATCTTGTTGATTCCTTTCCATGTACACCACCCAAGACGTGTCCTCCCTGGACTTTTCGTTGGGGTGTACCCAATACGCACACGGACCCGCGTTGAACTCCGGCGAAGGGCGTTCCAACGGTGAAGGCAGCAAGCCAACAAAACGTAGAGCCGTCGGCGCCCGTATCTCGCCACACCCGGCTCCAATATCGAACCTCCGATGCCCCTTTCATCGATGAGGCTCCGTGTGTGGTAGGGATGTGGCACGGCCGTCGATGGAGGAAGCGACACGGCGATGCACATATCAGTTTTGTACGTCGATGATGGCTGGACGAATCCAAGGCACCCGCGCGCAGCGGCGCATCGAGGGAGCGACCGGGGCATCCCGACAACGACAAATTCCAAGCATCTCTATCTCTCAAGATCTGATCTCTCCTCTCTCTCTCTCGATTTTATCAAGGGATCCAATGGGCTAGGTGGCCGTGGAAGGCTCGGACACCTGCATGCCCGTGGAAGGCTAGGGAGTAGGATGAGGTGAAGAGGAGTCCGGCTCAGATTTTGTTTTTGTATGTACGAACCGTAGTACATGAATCCGCTTGTTGTCATAGATGGGCCGGCCCAGGACGATGTGGACGTAGGAATAACATAGGAAATGTGCCCGTGCGTTGCAACGGAAGAAACAAAATCCTTGCACCCTCCTAGCTACCAATTCAATTTTGTTGCCATTTCTCCTTTTCATCGCCATCGCTAATGGGTCTCATATTGTCCATCTATTCATGACGAACGTGATCAATCCCAGGACGATGTGCTTTTCATCATACTTTGGCACAACGCGGGTGCGTCGCTACAGAGTAAACGGTGAAAAATGAGTCCTCTTCTTCGTGTGTTGGTGACCGGTGCCAGCGGGTTTAGCGTGGCGGGCTTGCGTATGGCGGCATGTGGCGGGAATCGTGAGGTCCTCCTCGTTGATCTGGAGTATATAGCAAAAAGAAGGCCATATTGAGCTCGCCATGATCATACTGTAGCGGTAGTCAATCCACTGCCATTTAAGTCATTTAGATCACCTTGTCTATAGGTCATGGATGCCATTGGGTCACTATCGAACTTTAGTCACATAGGCATTGTAAATATATGGATGACTGGATGCAAAGGTAACAAAAAATACACCAATCAAAATTGTTATCTTTTTACGTTAATGAGTTGGGATAATGAGATGCAAAAGATGCACCCCAGCCGCATCAGATCTACGTGCGATAGAGACTGAATATATGTGTCGTAGCCAATGAAATAGCCGGAGCCGCAGTAAGATTGTAGACGGAACACTCGTATTTTTAAGCTAGCAAAGCTATCGATCCGGCCGGTTGGATGCTCACATGTTACACATCCATGTGCGTGTAAACAATCGATCTCTCTTTCTATCATTTCTCCTTCCTTCTCATGCAATTAGTGTATTTTTTTTCCTTTCTCTCTCTTTCTCCTTCATTCTTTATTTCTCGTGCAATTAGGAGCAGCGACTCCTTCCTTCTTTTATATGCAATTAGCATATATATTTCCTTTCTCTTTCTTTCTTTTCTCATTCCTTCTTAATTCTCATGCAAATAGTGTTTCCTTTCTCTCTCTTTCCTTTCTCAGCAGCGACTCCTTCCTTCTTTTATATGCAATTAGCATATATTTCCTTTCTCATTCCTTCTTAATTCTCATGCAATTAGTGTTTCCTTTCTCTCTCTTTCCTTTCTCATTCATTCCTTATTTCTCATGCAATTAGCAGCAGCGACTCCTTCCTTCTTTTATTTTTCTCATGCCCCTCTATTTTCGTGTATCGTGCTGCCACAACGCCGACCCACATCTCATCCTTCCTTAGTTAATCCTCGAGGCTCCTTGTTGATTATCATACAACTCATAGACCTATATAAATCAGTGGAATTTAATTGAAAAGGGCGAGGTGGGACTAATTAGCTGGCAACAAATAAGCCTGTTTGGTTCGCTGCGTCCTTGAAGTGGCCCAGCTCGGCCCATGTGTTGGAGAGAATAAATGTTCAAATAAATTAAGTTTCTTCCAATTAACATGCAAGGCAAGCTGGCCGAATTGGCTAGCGGCGCTAGGCCTAGCTCCGAGCAACCTTGGTTCGAATCTTGGGGTTCACAATTTTTTTCTTTTGGCGTTTCAAGGATGGCAAAGCAAATGACCGACGTACGAAAAATCAAAAATATAATATGGTAAGATGGATGGACGAAAAACGGACGAAATTATGGTGGTAAGAAGCGCAAAACCAAACAGTTTTTTTTTCACTTACGGATGGCAGGGTGGGTAATTTACTTCAACTTTAGGGATGGTTGGGCGACGACGGTGAGCCAACAGAAGCACTCCGTGCTTTATTATTAGGTAAAGATAGGGATAGATTATTATTACTAGGAAAAAGCCCGTGCGTTGCAACGGGTAATAAAATAAATCTGAGAGTTCGTTTGGTATTCGAGAGTTTACCTGTCACGGTGAATAATAAGATTTTCCAATTAAATTAATTGTAAAACTCATAAGGATCTATTTTATAAACATCTCATTGTATTCCAAAAGCTCGTAATCTTTTTCTCTACTAATAAATCCTACTTCTTTAACCCGCTCTGAATAAATTGAAATATGTTCGACAACGCTGGGCAAAATAATTACATAAATCTAAACATTTATCGATCCGGTAGATCACTACTCATTCGATGCAAAAGTAATTGTGCATCATTCGCATACCTTTAACAGCTTCAAACATATCATATATTAGTTCCTATATCTCGCAATCCTATTACATTTATTCACATTTATACTTTCCCACTTTAAATCTATGATGGCTGAAAAGTAAAGAATTTACAATGGAGGGTAGTGCTCCCCCCCTCCCAGCTACCGTGGGGGGCGAAACAGGACAAGAGCAAGATGGATCGTTGTCGCACTCTCTCTACTCCGCACCTCTCCCTCTCTCCTCTCTATCTCATCCACGACATCGATGACATCCAGAGTTGAGGAATATCTTGATGGTCAGCAAGTATCAGTGAGCCCCAAATATCTTCTCCCTTAAGAAATATTTCTTTCCAATATTTTACTCATTTTTAATTATTATATCTGATAAGGTAACAACAGCATCAAGTAACAACAAACAAACAACAGTACTCCCTCCGTTTCTAAATATAAGTCTTTTTAGAGATTCCAACTGGAACTACATACGAATGCATATAGACCTATTTTAGAGTGTAGATTCACTCGTTTTTGCTCCGTATGTATTCTATATTGGGATCTCCAAAAAGGAATGGAGGGACTAACAACAAACAACAGCGAGTAATTACAACCGGTGTTCTTGCAAAAAAAAATCGGAGCTAGCACGCCCAGTATCTTCTAGTCCACCTGCCACCTACCCACCCATTAAAGAAAAGCACCGCCCACCTGCGTACTTCTTATCCACAAATTCCTCCTCTCATCCATTATCATTCCCCCCTCTCACTCAGCGCTGGTCATCTCCTCTTCTCCACCCACCCCAGCTGCGGCCGCCCACATCCTCCGTCGCCTAACGCCATGGCCCAGAGGTCCATCCCCGGCCGATCCAGCGCTGCTCATCGTCGCTGCTTCCTCTGCTCGCGTTGACTGCGAGGAGGCTAGGCCTCGTCTAGCCGCGACCCACCTACTGCTGGGCCCGATCTGGCCGTCCGCCCAGTCGCCGGCCCCGTGATCCGGGATCCGGCCAGTAGGCTCGGATGCAACTCCGATTCAGACGCCCAGTCACCGGCCCCGTGCTCCGGGATCCGGCCAGCAGGCTTGCCTGCAACTTCGATTCAGTCGCCCCTGCTCGCGTTGACTGCGAGGAGAAGGCTAGGCCTCGTCCCGCCGCGACCCACTGTTGGGTAATCCAGCCCAGCAGCCGCCGCCTCGGCCCCGGTCTGCTCCGCCACGTATGCTCCATGGCGTCCTGGAGCTGTCCCCTCTGCCGTCGCGGGATCGGCGTCCGCCCTGCCCCTTGTGGAGGAAATTCGTCATGTTCCCTTCCTCTGTGGGAAATTCATTCCGTTCCCTTTCGCTGCTTGTTTTGATTTCTAATGCGGCTTGTTGATTCCACCCGGTCGCCTTGGCCCTCCTTCTCCCCGTTTCTTCTCTGTCTCTCTCAACTCTCTCTTGCTCTCTGTATTCTCCACAGGAGCACAGCGCCGCCCTGACCCGTGCCTCGCTGGACTCCGCCGCGCCTCCAAGTCCCCCCGCCAGTGACCCCGCGCCGCCCGCCGGACGCCGTTCCCTCCGCCTGCCCGCCAAGTCCCTCTTCTGGAGCCGCCTCTGACCATTGCTGCTTCTCTGCATCGCGCCATGGCCTCCTCTGTTCGCCCGCTCGTGTTGACCTCCTGACGGCGACAGTCCCCTCTTCCACTTGCGGGATTAATTTCTTTGTTCTGCTCCATGCGCGCCGGTGATGCGGCCCCATCGTAGTTCTCCTCCTCCGCCGTGGCTAGAAAGGGAACGTTGGATAAAAACGAACCAAAGGATTGTGGGTTGAATACTGACCAACGCAGGGTCCTTTTTATAAAAATGAAACGTTTTCCCAGATCCACTTAAGCAGGGACTGTGGGTTGAATAGCCAAAACTGTAGGGGCTTTTTTGCAAAATGTGCGCAACGACGGACGACTAGAAACCTGCGTGCTTTATTATTAGGTAGAGATAGGGAAAGATTTTCAAAAAAAATATATGTTTCATTTTTTTCCTTTTCAAATTCGATTTTTTTTTGTGTTTTTAAAAAATATTTGCAAATTCAAAAAACACATTAGGTATTGTACCTCCTAGTTTTCAAAAAATGTTCGTGTTTAAAAAAAATTAGGTTAAAAAAAGTTCTTTTTTAAAGTGTTCGAATTTATTTATTTTTCACAACTTTTCAAAATATTTGCGTTCTTAAATATATTCACTTTTCTCAAAAATATTTTTTTTCTTTTGCTGTTGGCATCTGACGCGGTTGCTAGTATAATTAAAAACGTCACGCTGTAGAGTAAACAAAATCTGATGTTTACTGTAATGGTTAGAACTCTGAGCGCTACAACCTGAGAGTACAGGTTCGAGTCCTTGCGGCGCGTTATTATTTTATCCTTGGACGTTTTTCCCTGGCGAGGGAGCTGTTGGTACACAGCCGGCCCATCGCGGCTCCGCATCGTGAAGATTTTTTTTTTTTTTTGCAGAAAATAGATCGGTACGAACGAGAAAACATACGACGGACGAAAATTTGTCTGGGTCCCACCATAAACGAAAAAAGTTGGAGAAACAATCCTCCCTTTAATAGGATCGAGGAAACGAATCGTCTTTTTTTACACGACGTGGTTTCCCGAATTAGTACCACCTTTTAAATTCAAACTGAAGGCGTAAACTCACGGGAAGAAGCGTATTGTGACGGTGAACCCACGGAGTCAATCCGTGCTTTATTATTAGGGAAAGATAGGGAAAGATTAAGGTCTCCTTTTAATAGAGAACCGGAACAAAGCATTAACACATGGTGAATACATGAACTCCTCGAATTACAGTCATTCCCTGAGAGTATCCCAACTATTGTCACTTTGGGGTCTACGGATCAAAACAATAACAAGTGCATATAACTAGAAGATAGGATCAAGAACACAAATATATTCATGAAAACATAGAGGGTTCAGATCTGAAATCATGGCACTCGGGCCCCAGTGACAAGCATTAAGCATAGCAAAGTCATAGCAACATCAATCTCAGAACATAGTGGATACTAGGAATCAAGCCCTAACAAATTGACTCGATTACATGACAAATCTCATCCAACTCCATCACCGTCCAGCAAGCCTACGGAGGAATTACTCACTTCCAGTGGTGGGCATCATGGAATTGTTGATGAAGAAGGGTTGATGATTACGATGGCGACGAATCCCCCTCTCCGGATCCCCGAATAAACTCCAGATCAGCCCTCCCGATGAAGAACAGGAGGTGGCGGTGGCTCCGTATCGCAAAATGTGATGAAATTTTCTCTCTGATTTTTTTCTCCGCGAGACGGTACTTATAGAGTTGGAGTTAGGGCAAACGGAGGCTTGTGGGATCCACGAGCTCACAGGGCGCGCCCTAGGGGGTGCGCGCCCCCCGAGCTCGTGGCTCTCTGGTAGCCCCCCTCCAGTAGTTCTCTTCATCAATAATTTTTATATATTCTGAAAATAATCTCCGTAAATTTTCAGCTCAATCCGAGAACTTTTATTTCTGCACAAAAATATCACCATGGTAGTTCTGCTGAAAACAGCGTCAGTCCGGGTTAGTTTCATTCAAATCATGCAAATTAGAGTCCAAAACAAGAGCAAAAGTATTTGGAAAAGTAGATATGTTTGGGACATATCGAATTGTCAAACGACCAACCTGTGATCCCACATGTTTCCTCTTCATTTTGGTTGCCGCTATCCATTTGGCACCCATCAACACAACCTCGTGTTCTTTTCCATCCATGAACTCACTCTCGGACTCGGAGCTAGAATATGACGACGAATCATCAAAAAAACATCTCTACCATCGAATCCATCTACACAAAATGTGAATCCTATGTCATCTACAGAAATCTATGAGCCGCTACACGGACAAATTTGGGGAAAATTACCTTTGAGCAAGTCATGGACACCTTGAGGTCGCGCGGCGAAAGGGGTGACACGACCGGACGGCGGGAAGCAGGCGCGGGCACTACTGCAGGATTGCCTAGTAGTGGCGGGTGAGAAAAGCCCAGCAGTGGCGGGCAAGGCTCTCAGGGCCGCCCGCCATTGACCTCCCGCCACTGCTATTATGGCATCAGTGGTGGGTGGGCGCCCGCCACTGGTGGGCGTATTGTAGTGGTGGGCGGGAACAATTGCACGCCACAACTATTCTCTCTACCCGCCACTGCAGTTTGTAGCAACAGTGGCAGGCACTTTTGGCACCCGCCACTGGTAGTGGTCTAGGCCTATAGAAGAATTGCTGCCACGGCAGTGTTTTTTGCTGCCGTGGCAGCATTTTAATGACGCGGTTACAGTATTTTGCACTTGATCATCACATTGCAATACAAATATAGAATGTTGTCTCAGCATTCAAACAATCAGGCACACGCATACAGTATATTATTACAACGTCGCCACAATAAATAAGAGTAATAGTGAAGCAAAGCAGTGAGTATAAAAAGTGCGGGGAAACAAACATGCATGTCTCAACACATAATCAATAGTTTCTGAAGCTGTTTTGAAAAATTGTCTGTATTGACTTGGCTAGTCATTGGCAATCGATGACCGAAATGTGTCTTCGACTCGGCGAAGTCGTTCTTCATCTCACTCTGGCTGGCAGTGGAACTTTCCATCCTCATTTACAACCTCCTTGTTGATGATTTTGGCCAACACCTTTTGGATGCGCTCAGGCTCACTTAATAATTCCCCTATGTCCATGTCCTTCTCCATCTCCTCGGACCACTTGATGATCTGGCTATGATTTCGCAAATATTGACTTTTCTTCAAAAAGTCGTTCATGACGGCCATGGCAAAGTAGCCAGACATATGGGAGGTTTTAACATTTGGTTCTTGATAACAACAAGTGCTAGTGATGAACTTGAATTCTGAATATTGTGTTACCGTGTTGTTGAAGTTCTTACACTTGCGTAGAGCATCATTTAGAACCTCCTTCAATTTTATCCAATGCTTCTGAGGGTCTCTCTTCGAACCAAAGAAATAAGCCAAGCCCTGCATCGGCAATAGTGCGATTACGATCCAATGTCGGTCGCTGCGCAATGAAACGAAGAAATTAGCATGGATGAGATCAAACCAGAAGGTCAACTATATATGTTTTATAATAAATGAGTGAACGTTAACAAATTGTCGCAGTATGGCAAGAGAAATGTGTCCTTTTGCGGATGAGTCGTAATCATGCACGGGAACATGTAGTCTGAGATGAGCTCCTCGCTAATTTCAGATTCCAGGTTGTGGGAGTGCATGTAAAAAGGATCAGGTAAAGACACTTTACTATGCCAGAGTAGGGGATCTGAAGCTCGATGAAGTGTCCAAAGCCTCATTGACTCCGAGGATAGTGCACTCACATTGAAGATATTTCCATGGATCACCTCATTAAATCGAGATCAATTTTATCGGCCGGAAACTGAAGGACGAAATTATAACCATGTACAACCTTGGCCATGTAACCTTGTTGACCTTCTTTTGATCTACGTACCATGTTGTCGTGTAGAACATTAAGATCGGTCGAGAGGGTCCTCAACGTAGAGTCCGGCGGCAACGGTTCGCCGGGCTTATACTGATTCCATTTATGTCCTTCGGGGTAGACAATTGGCGCAGGTGGCTTGTCTGCGGATGGTCCGCAATCGACACGTAGATCCTTCTTCGCTGATTGTGGAATATCCTGGGCTATGTCTCCGGTGCCGACAAAGTTGAAAAGGGGGGCAAGGTTCGCGAAGGCGGGATCGCCGTCAGTACCAGAGAATCCGCGAGGACTAATCTCCTCTATATCACTGAGTGGCCACTTAAGCAGGTGACCCCGTGTCACTTGTCCTAACATAGTGATGCCTTCTTCGGGGGGGGGGGGGGGGGGGTGAGGCAACGGCCATAATTCAAAGCTCGGCATTACGTTCTGCACCAACACCCTCGTCATGTCCAGTGGTAGGATGACCCCGTGCATCATTCTAGTACCATCTGTAAACGGAATTATTTGCCCCTTGGCAACCCACATCGACATGCCATTCACTTTGCCTAGCAGCCAGCATGAAACATCTTGCGATGCTCGTGGTTGTTGGGTGCTACTATACAAATGATGTTGGGTAGGACTCGGCGTGCCTCGTGGAAATATTCCAGCTAACCTTTTTCGAATTGCTGCAGCTACTTTCGCATCTACTTTGGCGTCGATCTTGTCATCAACCCTGTTTTTTCCTTCTATATTTTTTAAACTCTTTGGTCTGGGGATAGGCCTGGTCCCACAGCATCCTACCCGTGCCCAACACACGCCCTGTCTTGGGCTTCCTATCAAGCCCAAAGCCCTCGTTCACAGCCCGTGTAAGATGGTCGTCATACCTATAGCCGTACGGAGATTCTTCAGGACCGGGTCCAAATTCCTCATTCATTTTTCTCTACAAAAATGCATAAGTTGTGGTAAATGATTAGTATGGTAATAATTGTAGTAGGTACTAAATTATTAGTCTTCAGTTACGTTACTAGGTTCTCCTCCGTCGAGCGAAGTGACGGCATCGGGAGGACCAACTCGTTAGTATCTGGGTCTCGGACTGCATGGGCCCTGAGGAAACGGAAGTCACGAGGACGGTCTCGATGTTCCGAGAATGGTGGTGGTTTACCCGCGGCTTCAAAGTCCGCGGCATCCTTCTCCCACTTGGGTATTGCAGCATTGTAACCACCAGGGCCCAGACGGTGGTCACCTGGCACCTGTTTCCATAAATTACAAAAATGATCGCTGACCTCCTTGCTTGACTAGCTTTCGGATGATTCACGAAACTTCAACCATTCATCGAGATCCATTTTGGGATTGACCCGCTAAACGTTCTCGAAGTCCCTACCCACGAGATTGCAACGGGCACTGCTCTTCCAGTCCCTAAACATCTTCGGCCATTTCGAGAGGGCATACTCTTCGGCCTTTTTTTTGGAGTCAGGCGGAAATGCATGACTCCATTGTAACGCTTCAAGTAGCTTCTCTTTTTCTCCACCGAAATCTTTGCAACTGATCAGGACGTTATTTCGCAAGATGTAACCTAGCATTTTGCTATACGTCTTTGCCGCGGCATCTGAGGCGACGGGCTCTCCTTTTGGGCCAACTTGGGTTATTGTAATAATACCTTCGTGAAGCTTGTTCAGTTCCCTAGCCTTACGCATGCTCTTGTTGCTGGCAGCGGTGCTGGATGAAGTCCCGTCCGTGTGGCTCATTTCTCCTCGCCCGGTGGGCGGTTCTTCATGTTGGTCATCGCCCGTCTCAACGTCAGTGGCGCCTGATACGTCTCCAATGTATCTATAATTTATGAAGTATTCATGCCATGTTTATAACAATTCTATATGGTTTTGGTATGATCTGATTAGAACTAACCCGGACTGACGCTGTTTTCAGCAGAACTACCGTGGTATTGTTTTTTGTGCAGAAATAAAAGTTCTCCAAATGCAGCGAAACTTTTTGACGATTTTTTTGGACCAAAAGAGACCCCCGAAGCTTCGTGGAAGGACCAGAAGCCTTATGAGGTGCTCACAAGCCACCACCGCACGCCTGGGGGGGTATGGCGCCGTGGTACCTCGTGGGCCCATCTTAGCCCATATTCACGTGATTCTAACGCCAAAAATTCTTATAAATACCAAAAACCCCAGAAATAACCCTAGAACTTGGACTCCACTGCTGCAAGCCTCTGTACCTTCAAAATACCATCTGGAGCCCTGTTCCGGCACCCTGTCGGAGGGGGAAATCATCACCGGAGGACATCTTCATCATCCCGGCGGTCTCCATGACGAGGAGGGAGTAGTTCACCCTCGGGGCTGAGGGTATGTACTAGTAGCTATGTGTTTGATCTCTCTCTTTCGTGTTCTTGATTTGGCATGATCTTGATGTACCGTGAGCTTTGTTAATATAGTTGGATCATATGGTGTTTCTCCCTCTCTATCTTGTTGTGATGAATTGAGTTTTTACCTTTGAGGTTTCACTATTATCGGATTGAATACTTTTATGGATTTGAGAACACTTGATGTATGTCTTGCATATGAATACCCATGGTGACAATGGGGTATTATATTGATTCACTTGATGTATGTTTTGGTACTCAACTCGCGGATTCCCGAGGTGACATTGGGGTAATCTATGCATAGGGGTTGATGCACGTTTTCGTCCTACTTTCTACAGTAGAAATCTTGGGGCACTCTTTGAAGTTCTTTGTGTGGATTGAATATTATGAATCTGAAGTTGTTTGATGCATATCGAATAATCAACTCACGGATACTTGTGGTGACATTGGAGTATCTAGGTGACATTAGAGTTGGTTGATGCGTATCATATGGTGTTATTTTAGTACGAACTCTAGGGCTGTTTGTGACACTTATAGGAATAGCTCAATAGATTGGTCGGAAAGAATAACTTTGAGGTGGTTTCGTACCCTACAATAATTTCTATCTTATGTTCTCCACTAATAGGAACTTTGGAGTGATTCTTTGTCACACGTTGAGGGATTGTTATATGATCCAATTATGTTAGCATTGTTGAGAGATTGCACTAGCGAAAGTATGAACCCTAGGCCTTGTTTTCAAGCATTGCAATACCGTTTGTGCTCCATTTTATCACTTGCTACCTTGCTGTTTTTTATTTTTCAGATTATAAAAACCTATATCTACTATCCATACTACACTTGTATCACCATCTCTTCACCGAACTAGTGCACCTATACAATTTACCATTGTATTGGGTGTGTTGGGGACACAAGAGATTTCTTGTATTTGATTGCAGGGTTGTTTGAGAGAGACCATCTTCATCCTATGCCTCCCACGGATTGATAAACCTTAGGTCATCCACTTGAGGGAAATTTGCTACTGTCCTACAAAACTCTGCGCTTGGAGGCCCAACACGAGTCTACAAGAATAAAGTTGCGTAGTAGACATCAAGCTCTTTTCTGGCGCCGTTGCCGGGGAGGTGAGTGCTTGAAGGTATATCTTTAGATCTTGCAATTAAATCTTTGAGTTTCTTGTTTATCACTAGTTTGGTTTATAAAAGAAAACTACAAAAAATGGAATTGAGATTGCCTCACATGCTTCATCTATATATTATCTTTCTTGAAAATAAGGATTCCAATAATTGTGCTCAATTGTTAGAGGAAGAATTTAATAAAATGTTTAATGTGAGTTCCTTGAATGATGAGCATGATTGCAATGTTGTTAGTATGAATTCTATGAATATCCATGATGCTAATGATATGCAAAGCCATAAGCTTGGGGATGCTATGTTTGATGAAGATGATATTTTTAGTCCCCCCAAGTTTTGATGAGAAAAATTATTATGATGATTGCATGCCTCCTATTTATGATGATTACATTGATGAAAGTGGGTTTGGAAGAGTGTCAACTCTAGGTACTAATGATCCCACTATTTTGGAGGGTGTTGAATCTTATGGCAATAATTATGAAAGTGGATTTGGAGAGGTCATAACTTTATTTAATGATGATTCCACTATTTTGGAAGAGGTTTCAATTGATTATGACAACAAAGTTGCTATCTATGATGATTATAGTGATGACATATATGCTATAAAGAGTAATGATAACCATGAAACTGGTCATCATGATTTTAATTTTCAATTGGATTATGTCAATCAAGTATCTCATGATAGTTATTTTGTTGAGTTTGCTCCCACTATTATGAATGAGAATAAATTTGCTTATGTGGAGAGTAACAAAATTTCTATGCTTGTGGATCATGAAAAGAATGCTTTATGTGATAGCTATATTGTTGAATTCATTCATGTTGCTACTGAAAATCATTATGAGAGAGGAACATGTGCTTTTACATATCTCAATAATATCAAGTTTCCTCTCTTTATGTTGAAAGTTTTGAAGTTATGCTTGTTTTGCCTTCCTATGCTAGTTGATTCTTGCTCCCATAAGTTGTTTGCTCACAAAATCCCTATGCATAGGAAGTGGGTTAGGCTTAAATTTGCTTGTCATATGATTCATGATTCTCCCGTTATGTTTCAATTCTTTACTTTTGTGCGAGCATCATTGAAATCATCATGCCTAGCTAAAAAGGCATTAAAGAAAAGCGCTTGTTGGGAGACAACCCAATATTTATACCTACTGTTTTTGTGTGTCCACATGATTAAGCTACTGTACTAATCATGTTTTATATGTTTTCTTTCAATAATGTGCCAAGTAAAGCCTTTGGGATAGTGTGGATGCTTGTTGAGTTGATTCTGTGCAAAAACAGAAACTTTTGCGTCCAGTGCTGGAATTTCTTTTCTGTACTGGAGCATGATAAAATTCTGAAATTTTTACACAGTATTGGTTTACAAATTGTGTACGTTTTCCTAATTTTTCAGAATTTTTTTAGGTACAGAAGCATGGTTTTTAAATCGCTCACTACATGCTGTTCTGTTTTCGACAGATTCTGTTTTCGGTGCATACTTTGTTTGTTTTAGTGTTTCCATAGCTTATATTGAGTAATATAAATTGTGAAAATGATAGAATACAGTAGGAATTATATGAGAACAATTATTAATCTTGTCTTGAAAGTACCTAAGTGGATGATTTATTTTTATCATACTAACCTATCTCACGAAGTTCCGTTAAGTTTTGTGTGATTGAAGTTTTCAAGTTTGGGTGAGATATTAATATGAGGAGAATAAGGAGTGGCAAGACCCTACCCTCTTTCGTCTTCAACATTATCGGTAACCTCACTTGGAACTATATTTTTATTCGTCACATAATATGAGTTTTGCTTGGAGCGTAATTTTCTTTTATTTGGATTTGCTTGCTGTTATCAATAATCATGTTTTCTATCTTTTAGTTCAATAAAATGCCAAGTATAACCTTTACCATGCTCAGTTTGCAAGTTTATGTGTTGCTGTTTGAAAACAGAAAGTTTTCTGTTATGTCCAGAATATTCCTGAATAGTCAGAACATGATAAAAATCTGAAATTTTTACAAAGTAAGCATGCATGAGTTATCTGTAACGTGGTAATTTTTCAGAATTTTTGGAGTTAGGGAAGCATGAATTCTTATTCACCCTTTACAGACTGTTCTGTTTTGGCAGATTGCAGTTATAGTGGCATTGTTTGCACATGTTTGCTTGTTTAATGTTTCTATTCGTGGATAGGAGTGTTAAATATGCAGAGGAATTTAGTATGCAATGTTTAATTATAATTTTTTGTGATTTGCTACAGTAGAGAATGTTAAGGTTTTGAGTTGATTTATACTAACTTATCTCACGAGTTCTTGTTGAGTTTTGTGTGGATGAAGTATTTAAGATTTAGGGAAACCGTGATATGAGAGGAATTAAGGAGACACAAAAACTCAAGCTTGGGGATGCCCAAGGCATCCCAATATAATATTTCAAGAAGTCTCAAGCATCTAAGCTTGGGGATGCCCCGGTAGGCATCCCACCTTTCTTCTTCAACAATTATCGGTTAGTATCGGTTGAGCATAAGTTTTTTCTTCTTCGCATGAGATGTGCTATTCTTGGAATGTCATTTTATTTTGTTTTGTTTGCTGTTTGAAAAAAATACTTAAGATCTGAATTTTTTTTATGAGAGAGAGTCCTCACTTAGCTACTTAATTGTTTGACTACTCATTGATCTTCACTTATATCTTTTTGAAGTAGTTTGTCATTTACTCTTGTGCTTCACATATATCCTAAGAGTAAATTATTGAATGAATTGAATATCATAAAGTTGAAATTATATGTGCTTCATATGCTTGTATCATGTCTAGTAGTAGTTTCACATTTGGGTTAGAAAGTGAAATCTATTGAAGCTTGACAATCACAATATTGGTCATACAAGCAATTCATGAATGATTAGTATAAGGAAGAGAACTTTCACATATAAATATATTATCTTGGACATCTTTTATGATTGTGAATACCCATTAATTATTTTCAAACTTGAGCAAATTAGTTGAAGTTGGACAAGGAAGACAACGTAATGAGTTATGTTTGGGTATATTTGCATAGAAGTTATATTGTTATGGATCCTCTAACATGTGGCGCTTGCTTAGGATCTTTTGCTAGCCAAAAATTCATACTAAGTAGAGATACTACTTGTGCATCCAAAAACCCTTAAACCCAGTTTCTTGCCATGAGTGTCCACCATATCTACCTATGGATTGAATAAGATCCTTCAAGTAAGTTGTCATCGGTGCAAAAAGCAATAAAAATTGCTCCTAAAATATGTATGATCTTTTATTGCAAGGGAAAATAAACGTTGTACGAACTTGTGATGGTAAAGATATAAAAGCGACGGACTGCATAATAAAGGCTGCTATCACAAGGGGCAATATAACGTGACGTTCCTTTGCATTAAGGGCTTGCACATCCAAAAATAAAAAGCGCATGACAACCTCTGCTTCCCTCTGCGAAGGGCCTATCTTTTACTTTATGTATTTACTTTTATGCAAGAGTCAATGGTATTACTTCTCATTTCAACCTTAAGTATTCTCTAGTTGGCAAGCATCATGTGGTGTGGAAAGATCCAGTCACATATGGCCAGTCAAATATATTTGATCATGAATTGGTATTGTTGACAATTATCTCTATGATAAATAAGTTGGGAGGCGAAACATTAAGCCCCTATCTTTCTCTGTGTTCGATGGATGCCATTTGTTCTAAAAATATGCTTTGAGTACTAGCAATCATAGAAGACTATATGATAATTGAGTATGTGGAGCTCTTACTTAGACTTTGTTGAAATTAAGTTGAATTGCAATTGTTTGGTGACTAAGAACATAGGTTGTTAAGTTTCAAGAGAATGCATTGTTTGAACCATAACATGTGAATGGATTGCTACTTTATCATGATGAGTTTTATGAGAAAAAGTTGCTTTCATGATGCTAGGAAAAGTGATTAAAATTATCATTGATCAAACTTATGCACTATGCTAGCATTCGCACTTCATAAATTATTTCTTTTATCATTTACCTACTCGAGGACGAGCAGGAATTAAGCTTGGGGATGCTGACACATCTCCAATGTATCTATAATTTATGAAGTATACATGCCATGTTTATAACAATTGTATATGGTTTTGGTATGATTTGATTAGAACTAACCCGGACTGACGCTGTTTTCAGCAGAACTACCGTGGTGTTGTTTTTTGTGCAGAAATAAAAGTTCTCCAAATGCAGCGAAACTTTTTGACGATTTTTTTTGGACCAAAAGAGACCCCCGAAGCTTCGTGGAAGGACCAGAAGCCTTACGAGGTGCTCACAAGCCACCACCGCACGCCAGGGGGGGTATGGCGCCGTGGTACCTCGTGGGCCCATCTTAGCCCATATTCGCGTGATTCCAATGCCAAAAATTCTTATAAATACCAAAAACCCCAGAAATAACCCTAGAACTTGGACTCCGCCGCCGCAAGACTCTGTACCTTCGAAATACCATCTGGAGCCCCGTTTCGGTACCCTGTCGGAGGGGGAAATCATCATCGGAGGCCATCTTCATCATCCCGGCGGTCTCCATGACGAAGAGGGAGTAGTTCACCCTCGGGGCTGAGGGTATGTACTAGTAGCTATGTGTTTGATCTCTCTCTTTAGTGTTCTTGATTTGGCACGATCTTGATGTACCGCGAGCTTTGTTAATATAGTTGGATCATATGGTGTTTCTCCCTCTCTATCTTGTTGTGATGAATTGAGTTTTTACCTTTGAGGTTTCACTATTATCGGATTGAATACTTTTATGGATTTGAGAACACTTGATGTATGTCTTGCATATGAATACCCGTGGTGACAATGGGGTATTATATTGATTCACTTGATGTATGTTTTGGCACTCAACTCGCGGATTCCCGAGGTGACATTGGGGTAATCTATGCATAGGGGTTGATGCACGTTTTCGTCCTACTTTCTCCGGTAGAAATCTTGGGGCACTCTTTGAAGTTCTTTGTGTGGATTGAATATTATGAATCTGGAGTTCTTTGATGCATATCGAATAATTAACTTACGGATACTTGTGGTGACATTGGAGTATCTAGGTGACATTAGAGTTGGTTGATGCGTATCATATGGTGTTATTTTAGTACGAACTCTAGGGCTGTTTGTGACACTTATAGGAATAGCTCAATAGATTGATCGGAAAGAATAACTTTGAGGTGGTTTCGTACCCTACAACAATTTTTATCTTATGTTCTCCGCTAATAGGAACTTTGGAGTGATTCTTTGTCGCATGTTGAGGGATTGTTATATGATCCAATTATGTTAGTATTGTTGAGAGATTGCACTAGCGAAAGTATGAACCCTAGGCCTTATTTTCAAGCATTGCAATACCGTTTGTGCTCCATTTTATCACTTGCTACCTTGCTGTTTTTTATTTTTCAGATTATAAAAACCTATATCTACTATCCATACTACACTTGTATCACCATCTCTTCGCCGAACTAGTGCACCTATACAATTTACCATTGTATTGGGTGTGTTGGGGACACAAGAGATTTCTTTTATTTGATTGCAGAGTTATTTGAGAGAGACCATCTTCATCCTATGCCTCCCACGGATTGATAAACCTTAGGTCATCCACTTGAGGGAAATTTGCTACTGTCCTACAAAACTCTGCGCTTGGAGGCCCAACACGAGTCTACAAGAATAAAGTTGCGTAGTAGACATCAGCGCCCATCTCGACGTCAGGGTTGTTGTAGTTGAGTTCCTCTTGAAATGACCATCCGGCGTGGGGATCCATTTGTCGAACTGCAAAATTGTGACAACGAGTTATTATCGAAACATGAAAAAAGAAATAACGATTACAAATTTTGGCATGACCTTTGCTAAAAGTAGGGCATATTGAGTGCCAGAAATTTGATGAAACGGAAATTAATCAACGTTTCTTCAGAACATTGGCACTCATATTAAGTCTTGAAAATAAACCTACAATTTCGTGGTCGTAAAAACATTATACCGACCGGTGTAGGCATTTCATCAAACACCTTGCATTGCTCAAATAATGGTGTTCATGTTACTTGGAGGAGACGGGCAAGCCGCAATATATATGTACCTCGGTGGGAAATGGGTCAGCGGTGGCGGTGGTGTTGGAGTAGATGAGCGCGCCAGCGACATTGTTGGAGGAGAGGGGCCGGCGACGGTGTTGGAGGAGATCTAGGGGCCGGCGGCGGTGTCGAGGGGGCACGCGACGGTGTCCGATCCCCGTGATGGCGGCGTCTCCCAAGGCAAGCAAGCACGGCCGTCGAGGACGCGGCGGCGGGACGGCGCCGTAGGCAGGCACGCAGGGCCGGCGAGGTCTACGGCTCGCGGCAGCGGCGGCGAATTTGGTGAGCGGGCACGATAGAGAGATGTGACCACGGTTTTGAATGAAAATTGCCTAAGGTAGGTGAGGGAGAGGCGAGCGATTTGGGATCGAAATCACGTGGCGGGCTTTGTGAAAGGCCCGCCACCGCAAACTACCGACGTGGCGGGCGCACAGGACCGCCCGCCACCCCAAATCTTTGAGGCGGCCCACCTACCGTGCCCGCCACCGCAAACTTTTTTTATGTTAATCCTTCTAATCTATCAATCTTCAATTACAGCAGTAGAATGAACACCAGAAATAATAAAACTTACATCCAGATTCGTGGACCACCTAGCTAGGAAGCCCCGTGCTAAAAATTTGCAACTTTTTGAGTTGGTTTATTATTTTTGTTGCATTAATTGAATTTCTGGCAACTAAAAAGCCGGGCAAAAAGCGATCGCAATGGGATGAAACTTTGCATGGTGTCTTCATTGGTCACCTGTGGGGTGTGCTAAAAATTTGAGATCGTTACGACAAAAACTTGATGCACATCGTGTACAAACCGGACACCTATCCACCAATTGTAAGGGTTTCGAACGAAAACAGCCGCCTGACACACACAATACATGTTTTTAACAATATTATGAACTTAATACTTTTTCCATGAGTAATAGACGTTATTGGAAGCCCCGTGCTAAAAATTTGCAGCTTTTTGAGTTGGTTTGCTATTTTCGCGGCATTAATTGAATTTCTGGCAACTAAAAAGCCAGGCAAAAAGCGTTAGGCGTGCTAACAACATCGCAGTGGGATGAAATTTTGCATGGTGTCTTCATGGGTCGCCTATGGGGTGTGCTAAAAATTTGAGATCGTTACGACAAAAACTTGATGCACATCGTGTACAAACCGAACACCTATCCACCAATTGTAAGGTTTCGAACGAAAACAGCCGCCTTACACACACAATACATTTTTTAACAATATTATGAACTTAATACTTTTTCCATGAGTAATAGACGTTATTGGAAGCCCCGTGCTACAAATTTGCAGCTTTTTGAGTTGGTTTCTTATTTTCGCGGCATTAATTGAATTTCTGGCAACTAAAAAGCCGGGCAAAAAGCGTTGGGCGTGCTAACGACGTCGCAATGGGATGAAACTTTGCCTGGTGTCTTCATTGGTCACCTGTGAGGTGTGCTAAAAATTTGAGATCATTACGAAAAAAACTTGATGCACATCGTGTACAAACCGGACACCTATCCACCAATTGCAAGGGTTTCGAACGAAAACAGCCGCCTGACACACACAATACATTTTTTAACAATATTATGAACTTAATACTTTTTCCATGAGTAATAGATGCTATTGGAAGTCCTGTGCTAAAAAATTGCAGCTTTTTGAGTTGGTTTGCTATTTTCACGGCATTAATTGAATTTCTGGCAACTAAAAAGCCGGGCGAAAAATGTTGGGCGTGCTAACGACGTCGCAATGTAATGAAACTTTCCATGGTGTCTTCATTGGTCACCTGTAGGGTGTGCTAAAAATTTGAGATCGTTACGACAAAAATTTGATGCAGGTTAAGATATGTGTGGCGGGCACTGCCACTGCTAACTTCTGAATGTATATTTTTGTTTGCGCGTGTCACCACATTTTATCTGTGGCGGGCAAGAGTACTGCCCGCCACTGCTAACTTCTAGATATGTAAAATTTATTTTTTTGCGCGGGTCACCACATTTTACGAGTGTCGGGCGCATTCGGTACCCGCCACTGATACCCACAGTAGCAGTGGCGGGTACCCATGGTTGCCCGCCTGAGCTCACTTTCAATACGCGGGCAAATTTGGGGGAGTTCTCTTGTGGCGGGCAACCCTACACGCCCGCCACTGCTGTGCTGACAGCAGTGGCGGGTATATTTTGCTACCCGCCACTGCTGCCTTTCCAAAATAGCAGTGGCGGGTGTCTGCCTTGGCCCGCCACTAATTTGAGTTCACTTATAAACCTTTTTCCAGTAGTGAGCGCTGCGGCGAAGCATGGAAGGTGTGGGAACGGCTTAGTGGAGGCGAACGGGGCCAAAAATCACGGTGGTCCGGCGATGGATGTGGCACCTAATGGTGGCGGCGCAGGAATCTGGGCAGCTCATGAGTGGTTTTTACACTCATTTCTATCCTCGTTAAACCACATAATCTCAGATATTTTATGTGTTTTATCCAAATAACTTGCTCCCTTATCACTAATAAATGCAAAGATGTGTAAATCTTCTTGTTTATTGTATTCCTTACATATATGGACATTTTTTTGGTGGAAATCAAGTCATATATGGGATGTACTGTATGAGAGGATCATTTTCATATAATTTGGCACACACCAAAGGCAGCAGAAGAGAGGAAGACGCTTGGTAGCCTCTGTGACGTCATTCTGAGCAAACTTCATCAAAGGGCCTGAACCTAATTCTCAACAAAGGGGCCACAAAAACTTATTCCGTTGTCTTCACTATATAAAGGAGAAGGAAGAACCCGTGAGGAGAGATGATCAATTCACCTTGCCAACCGCCATGCAACCGTCATCAACCTGGCTTCACATCTTCGTCTCCATAGCCATAGCCACCATCTCCATTTGTTCAATTACTTTAATCAAGATTGCATCACGATCAGCCACATTGTAAGGCTTTCAATCATTCATCTTCATGTTTCGGGTACCTGATCATTATCTTTACTTCACTGATGTTTATGCACTACTTTATGTTTGTAGTATAGTCTCGTAAGATTTGCGAGATACTTCATTATCACCTGATGTTATGTTGAACTTGATACAATAATGCTTCTCGTTATTAGAACTATCATTCTCTATGTGATCAAAGTTGTGCGCTATTATAGCCTTCAAACTTCAAACATTATTCTTTTATCATCTACATGCTCGAGGACGAGCATGGATTGAGCTTGGGGATGCTAATACATCCCAAATATATCTATAATTTTTGAAGTATTCATGCTTTATTAACATCATTTATATAGGGTTTTGGAAAAAGTTATATCATTTTTATTGGACTAACATATTAATCTAGTGCAAAAGCCAGTTCATTTTTTTAGTTTTTTTTTGTTTGTAAATTGCAGAAAAACAAATCAAGGACGGAAAAAATACCAAAAAAATAGTTCTGGTACTCGGATTGAGGCGTCCTTTGGAAGCTAATTTGGTTCCAAAGTTTCCGAACCGACCTGAATTGTTCGTGATTTTACCGCTTACGGATCTCCTGTAAAAAGTAAAAAGGGTGACGGGACTTAGATTTTAGCATCTAGAAATAGCTCCCCCGAAAGTTAGATCCAACTCCAGGGGAGACTCTCATCTCCAGACCACCATAGCCATGAAAACCAGAGGGGAAACATCGCTCTAACCAGGGGAGAAGGACAAGGAGAAGAAGGAGGGAGGCCTTCCTCCTCTCCTCTGGTGGCGTCGGAATGCCGCCGGGGACGTCTCCGCCATCTCCATCACCATCACCAACAACTCTCTCTTCCTTCTCATGGTGATGTGTGAGTAGTCCTCCCTCGGGTCCGAGGGTATGTAGTAGTTGCTATGTGTTCTATATCTCTCTCCCTTGATCATGTAGGTTTCCAATCTTGAATGTGATCATGGGCTTTGTTAATAAAGTTGAACTATGTGATGTATCCCGTCATATTATTTTTGTGGTGAATTGAATCTTGCTCATGCTATGAGTTTCTTTATGTTGGATTGAATCTTTTGGGAATCAATGAGATTATGTGATGCATATCTAGTATATCTTTCAGAGATACTCGTAGTGACATTGGGATGACTATGGATCATGGTTTGAACGATAAAGATCAGTAGGTGATTGTTTAGTATAATTTTTGGAGTTGTCTGAGGTTACATTGGGGTGTTCCTTATGGATTAGAAAGATAATCTTAGAGGTATGCTCAGCCATACCTACATTCATCCCACTTTGGTCTAATTAAAAGAGGAATTTTGGAGTGATTCTTTACCACATATTTTGAGGATATATCATGTGTTTTAACTATGTTAATGATGTTGAGAGTTCGCACTAGTGAAAGTATAAATCCTAGGCCTTATTTCCAAGCATTGAGACACTATTTTAATCCATATTTATTTCAAAAATACAAAAATATTATTACCATCCAAACTACCAATCTATCACCCAAATTATCAACTCTTCGCCGAACTATTTGCAAATATACAATTAACATTGTATTCGGTGTGTTGGGGACACAAGAGACTACTTGTATTTGGTTGCAGGGTTGTTTAAGACAGAACACTTTCGACATACGCCTCCTGTTGATTGATAAATCTTAGGTCACTCACTTGAGGGAAATTGTTGTTGTCCTACAATCCTCTGCGCTTGGAGGCTCAAGAGACTCTAAAAGAATAGAAGTGCGTAGTAGACACGTCCTGAAATGTTTGTGGCGCCAAGATTTGAGTGGATGAAGAGCACGCTGTAACGCCTTGCCCAACCGCCAAAAGGCTCGTGGTCTTTGATTTGGAGCAGCCTCCAAAATTTATCCGATCAAGCGGAGGATGACGATTTTGCTAGACCCGCTTTTTCATCCAAAATCATCATAATGACAGTTATTATGGCGATCGGGTCGATATGACGTATCTACTAGAGTTGCTCCAAGGATGCCCACACTGCAGGGTACCCGTTCTAAGAAAATATGGCAGGGTACCCTAGATGAGAAGGCAAAGAGAAAATATGCTACATGTACACACTTATTCAGGTTTAATTACATGATGCTATATGGCAAGCTCATCCCATGTTGCATGACTCTTAAAACAAAATTGTGCATATGTAGGTCGTTTTACAATCTTTGTGAGGCTGCAAAATTGCGTCAAACATTTCAAGAAATCCCAGTACAAATAAGACGAGCGATAAGCGAATAGTACTCGTAGTATTTGAAACTTTGACAGATATTTGAAAAAAATATTGTATTTCAAAATTGGATAGTTGTTTAATTGCTCCCTATGATGGGGCAGTTTGATTCTCTATGTAACTGAACTTTCATAGTTACATACTTACATGATACATTGACAGTGCACAGCTAAAAAAATCAAAAAAACAAATGTTTCTATGGTCGTAAAAAAGAATGCTGCTTATCCTTTTTAGGAGAAATTGATGAGTGGTTGAATCGATGATCTGCACTGAGCTGTTAACAATCATTTGTGCCGTGGAATACGTTAAGGTGGCATCTTCTCGGAGTGTCGATGCACTCATTGTCAGAAACTACGAATATTTGCACACATTTTGCTTCGTAGATCTTCTTACACTTGAGATGGGTCTGTTTTCTCCAGAACAAAGATGTTTGCCTTGTCATCTCTGCCGATCCGTAGAGATTCATCAACATATCTAGTAAAATTTGATGAGGAAGACTATATACGCGAAGTAGGTTTGCTATATGTATAAATAGAAGAGTGGCAAAAACACCAATTCGGAAGGAAAAAAAACAGGCAAAAACACCAATTCGAAAAATCAATAAAGTGTAGAGTAGCACTCAGCAACACCAGAAGGATACGTTATCTCGAGCCAACCTTCCGGGTTGAATATGGCAAGGAGCATGTCGTAGTTCTTCTGGAAGATATTCATCAACTGCATAGCCCAATGTGACAAACGGTCAAAATAAACATAAGTGAAAGACCAGAGTATCATTCTTGTTCCACAAGTAAACATAGTACAAGGTATTGTTGTCTCCAAACAAAAGATACAAGTGATTGGCCCTGAATTTAGTTTTGTTCTTTTTGGTAGCGATGTTAACATTTAAAACATTTTCATTTCACAGGGGATAGGACAGCCATGCATTTGGTGTTGGTACAAGAAAGATCGCAACTTATACCTGATCTGGGGTGATTGTTGAACTCTCAAGCTTGATACCCACTCTCTGAAACAAGACACCACAGGCTGTGAGGAAATTACAGGCTTTCATCAATTAGCAGTCAGACACAGGAAATTTTAGACATGAGAGATGACAAGATAGAATTTCTTACTGTCTTTGTAGTGATAGTGTACGATGCTTCAATAGCAAGTTGGCCTGAGAATATCTTCAATGCTCTTGCGCTGAACTTTATGACATTCACCGCCTTTTCCTTTGGGTGTACAGAAGTGACGCTAAATCTCCATTTATTTCAAGATATACCAACAATCAAAACTTACTTGGTTGGGAAGTAGAATCTTTACAATAGCACTCAGTTTCATGAACTGCTTATACAGCTAAAATACAAATTCTATGTTTCTGGCATTGTGTGTGAATCCTAATTTCATTGCATTTCAATGCTCAGTTCAGGGCACAAGATTATCATTTAACATTACACTATTCAAAGTCTACGCTACACAGCTGTAAAAAGCATAAATTGTACAAGTGGAGCTACAGACTACATACATACAAGAATTATAGAACAAATTAAAAAGGAAAAGGGAAAAATCTAGCATTGGTTTGCTGAAATTTCATGGGCAACGTTTGACTAACCTCCTTGACATCGATTATCTGGAAGAAATCCCCCAGGCTGATGAAATCTCGCAGGCCTAACTTGGTTCTCCTTTTTCCCAGTATCGAGATCGTGCTATAGATGAGCCTCCAGCAGCCGTCCACCTTGCATCGTCTCAAGACCAGAGAGTCAGTAATTGCAGGTGTTCCTCTGGTTTTTCAAAATTTGGCATGCATTAACTGCCCAAGCCAGCATAACTCTTTCTAATACCAAGCTAGGAAAATCTGCACTCAGACTTAAGCTTAAGAGCGTTGTAAGAATGAGTCAAACACTTCAATTTACCGCGGCCCAAATAAGGTAGTACTATCAATACCAGGGGCAACATAGCTGAACTAGTACTAGTAATTTGAAGAATATTCTGACCATTTCATGTACCTTGTCCTGCAGTTTGTGGGTGGGATCCGGTGTAGGATTCCGGGACTCCAAGAGCTCCACCAGAGCATGAATCTCAGACCTTTTGGCGGAGGTTATGCCAAATATTCCTCTGTCGATACCTTTTTCAGAACAGTACAGAAACTAATCAGAGTCAGCTCAGAACCACCAAGAGGACAAATGGCAGCAGCAGCAGCAGCAGCAAAACCTTCCAGAGCTTGGTACAGCGCAGCCTTGGCGTCGCCCAGAGTCTCGTACTGAGGCGTCAAGCTTTGCTCGGGAGGCACCGCGGCGCCTCTGGCCACCAGCACCGCGCCCCGCGGCCGCGGCCGGCGCCGCCGAGCTGCTGGGTGGCACTGCGTTCCGGTTCCCCTGGTGGGCGTGGTAATGCAGTGGCAGTGAGCCGAGGGGGAGAGGAGGAGGGAGGCTGCCATGGCAGGCAGGGCGGAGGGCGGGCGGGCTCACTCGCGGGGCCTACTCTTCAGCTGCACCATGCTCTCCTCCATGCGTGAGGCTACTACTGGGAGACGTTGATTGGCGGGGCGGAGATAGGCAGGCAGCTCTGGGTCTGGGAGAGTGCAAACACGTGGACACGGTCTGGGAGGATAACGTTCTTGTGTTGGGGTGGCTTCTTCCGTTCCCGAGGAGTCGACCACGGCATGTTGCGTAGTGGTGTGGGTGCAGGTGCAACTGTGCTGTGCATAGCCGTGTAGGTCCCGCTCCAAATATATAAACCGTTGCTGCTGTGCTGACTACTGGAGGCCGGAGCCGGATCTCGAGCCTGCAACACGTGCTGACAATAATGCGAGACAAATCAAAGTGCACGCAATGGCCGAATCTTCAGTAAATAAAGCGGATGGAGCGATCGATGATGAATTATATGGCCGCATGGCCGCAGTGCCGCACACAAACAGAGTGAGCAATGAAGGTTATGGATCCACAGCATTCGTCAACATACAAGCGAAATTTGCAAGTGTACTGGAAAAACAACGTAATAACACAGCAAGTAAAACAGAAGAAGCCGGAGGTTTGTTTTTCTTTTTTTGACAGTATGAAAAAACTTGAGTTCAGAGTTTCATCATCATCTACTAAAAGAGGTATGATGCTAGTGGGCGCCTCTTCCATCCAATTACAATCAGAAGATCCCCTCAAGCCTAGCAAATTCTTGAGGAAGCCGGAGGTGTATGCTGTAGACAAGTACCAAAGAAAAAGGTAGTATTACCATAAGACATTGCTACAACCCAAGTTCAATTGTACAATGTATATACTAGTGCACAAACTCTTGTCTGCTCATACACGCTCGGCTGAAACAGTTTGAGGTTCAAACGTCGGCTCAGACAACAGGAGTCATCATTACATTCAACGGGAGACGACGCAAGATAAGATCTACCACTTGGTTCAAAACAAGTAATTTGCAGTGGTATCTTCTGAAAACATGGAAATAACAATTCCAGTTTCTGGAGATTATACAAGTACAAAGTCCCGTACAGCAGCACCTGTACCCTGCCCTTTTATCATACAACACCAAAAGAATGGATCAAAATTCATAATACACATGATGCTAATTACAATGAATGGGAAAAAAAATACAGACAACCCAAGAAAAGAGGGACTTCCTTTCAAAAAAGGAGAGTTTAGGGAGTTCATCGGCGTCTTCTAGAGACTATAGGAGAATTTGTACTTGTCTGCTGCCTTCTAAAACTAGGGGAGGAGACTTGAGCCGGGGGATGATGTGGTGCCGGTGCCTGGTAAGATGAATAAGCTGAAGTTTTCGAGCCTGATTGAAGAGTTGGCTCCATAAAACATGCTATATTTAATCGGGTTCTCTCCAGCTCCCCTTGCAGCAGATCACTGCCGTGTTGCTGAGCAAGCGCCTGGGGAAAACACAGACTTTCGATTATACATTGTCCGTTACAAAAGTAAACTTACAATAAAGAGCACCTAGTTCAATGTGATCGAGCTTAGTTCAAGGATCATAAATATCAAGGCATACACAGCACGCCTACATTTCAATAGATAAATGTAATGGAACTCTACTAGATGAATTTGTACTGTATCACAAATTCGTGGACAGGCATGAATGATTTCTTTTACTAAATACACAGCTCCAAAGCGACTTTTTGCAGCAGGAGAGTGGATTTTGGAGCCCGGGTGCATTGGAAGGCCTCATTTTAAATAGTTTAAAAATCACATTTAAAGTTTCAAAAAATTCCGAAAAGGATTCTACATGATCATATGGATGTATATTACACATGTTTAAAGTTTGGTGATGAAATAAGTAAACATGTGAGCAATACAAAAATGACAAAATGGTGATTTCTAAATAGTGAATAATACATGCACTGTTCATCTTTCCAAAATCACGATTTTGTCATTTTTGTGTAACTCACATGGTTATTTATTTCTGCATCAAAATTTGCACATATGTGATATACATCCATATAAACATTTCGAATTTTTTTCAGAATTTTTTGAAACTTCAAAATACCATTTTGGCACTATTCAAAATATAGGGCTCACTGGAGCTCGTTCTCCAAAGTGACTTTTTGCAGCATGAAGCCTTAAGCAGCAATATTTGGAGTACTTACAAGCAAATCATCGGGTGATACTGATGACACTTGTTTATCATCTGATGCAGCATCTTCACTACCACGAGTGGGTTGAGCCATACTTTCACAGGCCTTCTCCAACAAACTCTCTTGCAAAGATTTCAGAGCTTGTTGTGCCTCAGTAGAGAAATATGTGTTTAGCACGGTTTCAAAATACTCAAGCTGCAAGCATATCACAAAAAGGAGAGTGCTTAAGTTGACTAGTTGAACTACTGCATAATAAAGGCTCAAAAATAATCCTACGATAAACAAAAGTAACTACATAACTTACCTCAAGCATGAGCTGACAAAAACCATTTGCATCCGACATTTTGAGATCTTTGGCCTTGTTCTCATAAAAAAGACTAAGAAAGATGTCGACCAAACCCTCGACCAAAATTTTCATCGTTTTCTCCAACAAAGGCCTAGCACCCGAGTATATCTGAAAACAAGACAAAGGTAGAGCATAAAAGAATTTTGATGGAATTAAAGCAGATTTATCCATGCACCTTACTTTACGTATAGATTATAACTGCCAAGAGCAACCTGTGATGCGGTTTCTGGAAACAAGCGGCCCTAGAGTTTTTAATTAGTGTTTATTTAGTGTATAAGTAGGAAACAGGATCCACACAAAAATTACCCAGAATGAAATACAACGGTTTTAAGTTGGGTTATAGAATAAATACATCATAGCATCAGTGGAAACAGAATTAAAGTACATAATGCAGCGTTACCAAGTTCTTCAAAAACTGTCCAATTCCAGGACAGAGACCAGGTCCAGCTACCACTGAAAGTGCCCTGTCTAGTACTACTTAATACCAGCCACCTTACAGACCATAACTATTTTTTACGGAAAAACCAGGATCTCTGATTATTCATTATGCAAAAAAGAAATTTGATCCAGTTTATAATGTAAAGGTATTTTTCCTATATTTATCAGATAAACAGAAATAAAATAAAGTTTGAAATCTGCCCATTTTACTTGCATAATAGAAAGCTTAGCAGAACTACAGAAGTGGACATAACGAACCCATGGGCCTAAAAGTAAAAGAAAGTTTGAAATCTGCCCATTTTTAAGCATGTTATTCCTGGGAAGATAGAAGTGTCACGTGCTAAAGTAATGAAAGGAAGAACAGAAAAATGATGGAAACCTCAGCATGTACAGCTACAAGGATGTGCAGTAAATCAAGAGTTGCATCCCGTATGCCCTGCGAGGACAATAAATTGAATTAGAGTGCAACAAGACTACACTAGCATTGACAAAATGCTAAATTCGTAAGACCGCAAAAACATTTGCGACTCAATTGTTACACAGGGCTATTTTTTACAAATGCATGCCACTACACAAACACCAGTTAGGTCAGCACAAAAAAGTGGAGCCACAAGATACTACTCCCTCCATTCCACAATGTAGTGCGCCCGCGCTTCCCGAGATCTAAGTTTGACCATAAATTTAACCAAAAAGACCGAAATAGCGAATTCAGTGGTATAGTTTTTGCTACCGCCGCAGTCCGTCTTGTTGGTTAAATTTATGGTCAAACTTAGATCTCGGGAAGCGCGGGCGCACTGAAGATGCTACATGTTCTGAACAAACCCTGTTCATAGACAGTTTCTTGGCATGAAAACCCAACCCAGCACGTCCCAAGCCAGTCCAAAGTAACACACTGGTGATGGAGAAGATGATTAAGCTGAGAATGCAGAAAGAAACAACAGGGAGGGATATATTTGAAGGAAGTTCATGGCAACAATAAATTGAGAGAAGCAAAAGGAGATTCCAAAGATGTGATTGGCAACTCGAAAGAACTGGAAGAGGGGAGGTGATGCTGACGCTGGAGTTGAACTAGCCTCACTGAAGTTAGCGAATGTGATCTCAGCAACATGAGGCAAGAAACAATAATATTCATCTGGAAGCAAGGGGTGCTCTACATGGAGGCCACCAGCAAGAAGTAGCCGGACACCTCATCCGGCAATGCTGCAAGGCAAGCAGCAGCGCTTCTCAGAAGAACATGGAGGTGACTGCCAGCAGAAAAAAAAACGACCTCATCAGGCGATGCTGTTGCTTGATGCATCTGCCCTTCCCTAGCAAACTGCTGGGCAGCCCTTCACTAGCAAACTGCTGGGCACCTACGCTCTCACCACAATTAGATCATAGCACTAGCCCGACTGCACAGCAACAATCACAGTAGTACAGGACACAATGTCACCAGCAAGGAGCAGGAGAACATCCTTCTGGACAGAGTGCAATACCGGGTGCCTCAGTGCTGAGAGGTCGGATGTGCAGAAGAGGTCGCCATCCTGCTGGGCAAGAGGTCATGCTCAGTGCCACCGCTGCCAAGGATTAGGAGCAGGGCATCGGCAGGGAACTGGAAATAAAATAGGAGTGTCGAACGGTAGCTATCGTTTAATGGCAAATTGGCAATGTAGCCCACGAACTGTGCAAACCCTGCCAAGAAGGGTTGTGCAGCAGTTTGAGTGGGTTGGATCCAGCCATGATTTTGAACTGCATCAGGGCGGAAACTCTAGCGGTAGAATGGAATTGGATGTTTCAATAAAAAAAAATTAATAGATAACTGAGATAGCATCAATAGGGCTTGTCATCCTTTGTATTGCATACCTTCACTACAGGTGCTGCTCCCCAATGAATCCCAGAATCCAACAGATAGTTCTGTGCAGCATTTCTGATCACGTTCGACTAACCAAAAGAAAACAAAAAATCATGATGAGTAAAAGCAAAAGCAGACAATATAAAGTGCAAACATACCCAAAAACTGATAACCCGGAAAACATGTTTCTGGCGTCAAGTATGATCTACTTGTTTATGAACATATGGCTTATTCCCGAGTAAGAAAGCCGGTACAGTAACAACGGCTTTTAATCAAATTACTGCTACTTCATACCAAAATGAAATATTATAGTTGGCATCATTTAAGTGATTCTTTCAAAGATTATACCACTGTTGACGGATGACAATATATCTGGTGTTTGCGTAATAAATTTTCAAATATCCCAGATTAACGTTTGCACAACAAGATAAGGAATAAAGCTTGCGGTCGTAACAAATACGTTGGATCATTATTTATGTTCATGCATCACACATATACTGGTTGATCAACAGAAAGTCCTCCATTGCCAACCATACCTTTGCAAAAGTATATTGGTCGAGGACTTTCTCCTCAAGTCCAGAGAAGGATGTCACCAGATCTCGCATATCAGCACTACGTTCATCATTATCCCTGTGATAATGAAACTGTCATTGGTGAAGTAGATGTATCTTGAGAAATGTTTCTGAAATGAGTAACATTTTCATTCATCTATTCATGCTTACAAAAAATGTATATGGATAAAGAATGAGACATGCAAGGTTTTCTTCTAATGACTGATATCCTACACAAAGGAGAGGCTGGAAACTGGATGCAAAAAGGTACAAAATGTAGCACATTCATAGGATATCACACTAATGGAAATGATTTCATGAGTTTAGGCTCGCCTAAAGACAAATTTGTACCTAACCCTAGAAATCTTTTTTGCATCTTCCTTCCCAGACACTAGTGCCATTCATAACAACAGCCCTAACTGGTGGGTGGAACCTTCGGCCAAGCAAACTACACCTTAAGTCAAGAATCAACCCAGGATGGCCACTTAAGCATGCTGTTGCTATGGCACTGCTCTCTTCTAGTGCACAAGTATCTTGCAGTCAAAAGGCGCATTTTTCTCTCTTTCAGTTCAAAATGCTGAAATATGAGTGGTTCTAATTGAGATGTAGTCCCTCTGTCCCATAATATAAGATGTTATTACAACCGATATATACATATAGATTGTAATAACATCTTATATTATGGGACGGAGGAAGTATTATTTAAATATCAACTGGATAAGAATCAGTGGCTCTAATTGAGAAGTATGTAAACTTTCAGTTACGTAGGAATCCTTCCACAATATTTCTGGTAGGAAAATTTCAATTCGAGAGTGATCAGTTAGTAAATTACATTCTAATGACTAAGATGCATCGGAATTAACTTTGAAGGAAGATAATGACATGGAAATAGTAAAGAACTAACAACAGATGACCTCAAGAAAACTATTATTATTTGAGGGTGGAATGTTAGGGAATTTGAACCATAATAGGTTTTAGAGCATTATGCAATGCAGCAATACTTGAAGAATGCTACCAGAAAAATAAGAAAAGTAGGCCAGTTACCTGATCGGAGACCAAATGTGCCTATATTTGTTATACAGTTGATCTGAAAGTTCTGCTTTACAATATCCAATGTTGCTCAAAACAACCAACAGCTTCTTGTGCAAGTCTCCATCCATGCTAGCAGATGTTTCTCTATCAGTACCATTCATATACCCATTTTGCACATGATTGTTTTCTTTATTTGATCTACTCTGAGCTAGTTCCCCTCCAAATTTCCCCAGATAACCTTATAAGTTTACACAGGTTGTGAAGAATAAACAATGACGCCATAATAAAATACAAAAATTCAGAATTTCGAAATAACTACAATATAAATTAACTCCATACCTGCAAAATCCCGAAAAGAATTTAGAAATGCAAGTCTAACAGACTCATGGATTTCCTGAAGCTGTTGAGAAATGTCATAAGACTTGGCAGTCTCACTCCTGAGATTAAAGATCATTCTGAAATAAACAACATAGATCAGGACGCAGTTCGATACTTTCAAAAGTGAAGGCTGAAGATATGTAGTCTGTCTCTGTGTGTGTGTGTGTGTGTGTGTGGGGGGGGGGGGGGGGGGGGGGGGGGGGGGCATTGTGATTTGTGATTGATCATGATATACTCCCTCCATTCCAATGAATAAGGGGCGCACGCATCCCCAAATCCAACTTTGACCATAAATTAGACCGATGTTATACATTTTTGTGAACTAAAAATTATACCACTGAAAAGTTCTTTCGAATATGAATTCAACAGTATAATTTCTAACACATATAACTCAAATTTGATATGTCTAATTTATGGTCAAAGTTGAATTTTGGGATGCGTGTGCGCCTTATTTTATTGGAATGGAGGGAGTAATAAGAATGCAATTGAATTGCCTTGCATTGTCATAAACTAACATATTGTGCTTGCAAAAAGAAACATATTTAGCCTCCTCTAGTTGTGCAGAAAACCTGGAGTTTCCAATAAGGAAATAAGCTGTCAAATGCAAACATTACAAAAGAAAAAGATCAACTACAGGGGAAAAGACAAAAATACAACCAGAAAGAACTTCACATGGCTCAGAAATCGCAACGATAAGTGCATAACTGCATAACAAACCAGACAAATTGATAAAGTACAGTGTTGAGCAGAAATACAGAAGCACACTTACAATTCAATCCGGTCCATTGCGGAAATTGTGATTTCACGGAACTCCAAGGGCAGGCATGAAATTGCGTATGGAGACTTGTTTCTCTCAAGAGTTGACAAAGTAACCCAAGTCTCATGTTTTGCTACCTCCTTAGTTGTTACCCGCATCCATGAACAAAGTCGAAGAATGTAGAGCTTTGTCATTTCAAAATGAAGGGCATGCAGCATTTTAACTGGCACAGTTGTTAAACACATTCAGGATACACGGCAAACTTCTGTGTACAAGCAACTTTTAGACAATGGCACTAAATATACCAGCAGTTGGAGACGAATCCTTCCCCTCAAGGGTCTGACAAGCCTTAGCTATTTCTTTTATAGTGTCACCCATAAATGGACGAAGAATGTTGCATTCCTCAAAATCACGAAAAGTATTCTGAACCTGTTTGTGTGGAAGCATGATTACTAGAATTGCAAATACAATCATAACACCAAGTGCAAAGCATTAAGTATCATGGTTAACAAACAAATTTTCCCAGTATGCAGTAATGTACCTTCGTGTCGAAAACAGATACAGTAGCACAGACCATACTAGCAACCTCATCAAGACTATGGTTTGTGTACTTCGCCTCTGCACCTTTATCATCAGTCTTATTTGCACCAGATTTTGCATTCATCTCAGAATCAGCAAGTGCATTCCCAGCAGCTGCCTGTAAGGAATAAGCTAACAGATCTGTGTGGTTCTTTATTATGCTTAAACAAATATAAGATGGTGGCTCTTCTAGCTTTCATATGACAATGTGAAGCAGACATCAGACTTTCATGTGACAATGTGAAGCAGGCATCAGATTTTCATATTGACATTATCAGAACAATTTACATGAAGCGTATGTAAGCTTTTCGGTATGAGTTCAATATTGCGCGAACAGGGCAATGGAAGGTTGTAGCAAGACCTAACCTATACGGCTACCAAACATGAAAAGCCATTTGCTTAGAACAATATACTCAAGGTGAATCGAGCTTAGCTACCATGCAACTAATACGATTTTGCATGTCCATACCTTTGCGAATTTTCCACTGAAGACAGATAAAGCTAATTTCCAGAATGCTGGAACATGCTGGATAAGTACAGCACTTAACCTGCGTATGTAAGTTGCCCTTAAACTATCAGCCTCTTCAGCCATGAAGATTGATGACAATTGATCATCTTGAAAAGAATCACCAATAGCAAAATCAACTTCCAACTACACAAACAAAACAAAAGAGGGCCACGTTAACAAAAAGAAAAGCCATGAATACCATGGTAATATCATAAGAAGAATAACGAAACATGTACCATGCTGAACAAGAGAGAGTAATACACTCACTGATTTATTCGACTCTTGTTGCAGCTGCCTCCATTTTGAATCAGATAGCACTTTCTCACGTATTTTATTTTGCAAAATCTCCATTCGCACTTCATGATCTACAGTGCACTTTTCAAACAATCCATGAATTCTGCCATTCTGATAGAAAATAGTAGTGTATAAGCACATTTAGAATATGGATATGACAGAGAGTAGAGATGATTTAATAGGAAAACGTCAGCTATAGCACGAAGCTTCTGGTCAACGGTGATAACCTGAATATTAAGATAATGCCACACTGGATCAGTCTCAGGCTCCAACTCCAACAATAGCCGGACAATGTTCTCAAGCTGAATGTTGGAACAGAATCAGTAAGCAAATAGAACCAAATCATCGGATAAATTGGATCTACAAATAGTCTAAGTATTGCTAGTAATCAAATAGTCAGTTTTAGTCCCAGCAGTATCCTACGGTTATCCATCCACTTCCTATGTCTCATAGAAGTGTCACACTATCTGATCAAGGTCAAATTTTCTCAAATCTAAGTTCACAAGTTAAGCCATCTTTCAATGTCAACAGAAGCAATGAATTTCAAGGTGTCAACAACACAAAATGTTAAAAACAGTATACTAACCTCAGCAAGGTCAAGATGAGGATCTTCCATTGACTTATAAAGCATCCCCCTGAATTCATGCATTACCTTCTCCACTTCCTCCAGTACACGTTTCAGTATTCCAACCTACGGTTGTCCATTGTGGTGTCATATAATAAACATATAAAATGCACTAAAACTACAGTTGATTGTGGTGTGCCTAACAAATAACAATGATGGGAAGCACCACAAAAACAATGACAAATTAGAACAATATGTAACAGCCAATAAAATCAAGTTAACAACACACATGCAATTTAATACTTTCGGGTTTTAAGAGCTGAGTATGAAGAATCAACCAAGCTCTGTTATTAGAAAATTGTATATTATTGTCCATATAGAAGTACAAATATTATAAAGCAAACAACAGTGGGACTTGAAACCCTAAAGTATATGGAAAACATGAGACGAATGATGCATGCACAGCCTCCAGTCAGCTGTAACATGCAAGATATCGTCATGGCATTTCTATCATACACTGCCTCATCAACAGAAAGACAAGCGAGCGGCAAGAAAAAAAAAATCTTAAGAGGTGAGATCCTTCAAAACTCAAAATTCTAACATAAACTTGTCGCGTGCTCTGATCAAGCACAAATTGGTAGCAAATCATGGTATAGTTACACGTCATTTTACTAAGTATCTCGGAGACTAGGGGAGCAATCTCCTGTAACGGAATTTTGGCATGGTGCCATAAACTACTGGAAATAATTCAACGGTAAGGCAATGACAATGCAACCCCACCAAAGCCCTAATAAGCCACTGCCAAGTAGATGACTGTCTGCTTTAGCTGTTTTATTAGGTAATGATCATACAAGTTTCTTCTGTATGCATAGAAAATTTCTAAATGCTGAATTTAAAGTAGATATATTTAATATTTTTTACACTTAACAAATTACTACACCAATTTACTAAGCAGCAAATAGAGGGGAGATAGCAATCTAGGATGGTAATGCTGTAGGAATATGATGGATATCACTGGTCCGTAGTCCCCACTAAATCCCCAAGGTTGTTTGAGTGAAGACAATGACCAGAAGCATGTACACCCTGCCCATTCCCATAACTCCTAATCGTATGGTGATAGGTGCGGCTAAAATAAATTAAGAAGTTGGCATACATGAGAAGGAAGAACAATTGATTTTGCTTTTTGGTACTCTCTGACAGCTAGATCATACTCTCCTTTCCTAATGTTGCCACGAATTGCGCTTGGCAGGTTAAATAGTGTCCGGAATCTCTGAAGCATTCCTTGAACAGATCTGATCTTCTCAGCTTGGACCTGTATAAGGGGGTTTACTTTAGTACACTCAAGAAGGAATCTTGCAGAAATACCAATCAAGATAAATGAGAAGTAACTCTAGAGAAAGTTTAGTTGGTTTACCTGCCTCTCAAATAGAGGCTCAAATGCACGATTTGCCACACCGCTAATTTTTTGAGTGACTGTATATAAGTGAGATGTACCTGCACCTTCAGGATCGTCTTCTATCTGTCTCAGTTTCGACTCAATGTCTGCAGAAAAACTAGCGTATTACAAGGAGATGCAGACATTGTACAGAATTTAAATGACAACACATGTAGCAGCACTAAGGAAAAACTAATAACAAAACTAATACCATCTATTGTGGTTTTGCACGAGACAAAACAATCAAAATTCTCCTTGACTAATTGTTTTTTCTGCTGCGTTCTCCCTTTGAGATCAGTTTTCAAGGTAAGAGCACCAGACTCTAAATCAGCAGCACTTGTATCTTTGTGGACCCACGAAAGAAAAACCTTGGGATCAAAATGAGGAGAAGAATATATAACTTTCTCTGCAAATGTACAAAAAATATACCATTTGTTAAAAAAGAACAATAATAAAGAAAGGGATATTGCGTATGATGAACAGGTATACCTCGCATACTGGGGTCCAAACCCTGGGACTTCTCCCTTGAAACTGGAGAACTTACTGAAGCTTCAGTGATTAGCCGCAGGGACTTATTATCCATGACACTGGTAAGGAAATAAGCATTATCTAATCATGAAAAGGCAGTAGACATAGAAGAATAGAAAATAAACTACACATGGTTATTTTGATTCCCTGTGCTACATAGCCTGTGACGCAGACACTGCACCGCACAGCACTATCGACGCTTTTGAGTTAATATCTGTTATGTCCAAATTCCAAATAGATCGCTATAAAGGCCATGTTCATTACTTTAATAAGTTTTAAAAACACGTTGTGATTCACAAATCTTTCCATGAATGACGATGCCTATCTGGCAAGGCTTCTACTTCAGCTTCTAAAGGCAGATGAAGAAGCCAGTCTAAATACCAGGCTTCTTATTCACTTGCATTTTGGAGAAACAGCTATCTCAAAGAATGACAAAGAAGATGATCCCTCCTAGCGTTTCTCCACTTGTCTTTTTGGATAAACGGAAGCTAACGCAAAGAAGGGCACAGAAAGCTGATCCCTCCTAGCTTCTCTAGCTTTTTACCTGATTTAAGGCCAAGGCATATAGGATTTGACAGTTTGTGCGCACTCATCCACAATCACAAAAGACAGTGAAAAGAAATATTAGTACCCGCATAGCAGCAGGATACTCATCAAAAATTCACATAAGGCATTCATAGAATACACGTGAAGCCCAAGGTGCACCTATTGGTGCAAGGGATGCACTGGTAGGTGAGAACTGAGCATGAACTAGACTTATTTCTTTTATAAAATATTTTCCAGGTGTGATATGATTGGACCACTAGAAATAGAACACGGCTTTAATTGATCATAAATGTTTGATGACCCAGATAGTTACCCAAGGACTAATGGATCCAAAACCTCCACGCCTTTAGGTAAAGTCTGTACACTTGTGAGCGCCTTTCGAGCTGCTGCTGCTGCTGCAGCTTTCTGATCAAGTGCTTGAATGCTAGGCGCTGCTCTTGCTTCACGCATTTCCCGAACCCTGCGAGCAAGCTAGCCAAAGCAAAGGCGGATGAGCGTTAGGCCTTTTCTGCATGAGTATGGAAACAAAGAAGTGCAATATAGCATGTGAAATGAAACTTCATGTTCAAGGCATTTGGTAACTATTATCAAAACATGCAGCTATATGAAGATGATGTATAAAGAGACATCAAGGTTGACTGGCTGAGATTAAGGGTGTGTTTGGTTGGGCCCTTCAAGAGGAATATAATGGAACGGTTCTATACTTGGAGCTCATTACTGTGTTTGGTAGTGGAGGAGCGGAATTCACCAGTTCTACCAAAGGGAATATACCCCCAGATGCAGAACCGGGTGATACCTCCGAATCGGTGGAATCTACACGTTCTCACTGGAATTAGCGACAAAAAAAACATCACCACTCACCCAGACCTAGCCTCAGTCCCCATGATTCCCCTGCCCTCTCCCTCCCTCAAGCTAGCCAACGTAACCGCCACGCTGATGGAGAGACCGTGTGGCTGCTGGCTCTCCGATGCTCTGCCACCTTGCGCTCCCGCCGCTTCTCTCTGGCTCCGCCGACGCGCGCCTGCCGGACTTTGTCCCGCAGTCGCCCCTCCTCCGCCTCGAGATCGGCTAAGGGTGCCGCTGCCATAGCCGCCTGAAGCTCCTCCCTAAGAACTCATTGGGGATGCCACTGGCGAGCCAGTTCTTGGACAGGTCCAAGGCGTACAGCTCAGTACGTACAGTCGCCAGCTGCTGTGGCGGCGAGGGGCCTGCCGGAGATAAGGCTGTTGCTGCTTTACCCTGTTTGCAGACGACGGCAATGGCGGCTGAACGCCCATGGATGGGTTGCTGCCACATGCACTGTTCCTGCTGCTGTGTACTAGAAGGGAGGAGGACCAAAACAGCAGCAACAGTAGCGGCGACTCAGGTCGCATAGCTGCATCAGAGAGCCCATGGAGCACACAGAGGCACGCGGCCCCACCAGCGCAGCAGCATGTTAAATTCTCTCGCAGCTTCGTCAACGGTGATGCCAATCTATCTTGCAGACTGAGATTTTTTCGTATCACACAAGTTTTGGTTACTCAAAACAACTCATGAATTGACATGGCTAAGAAGCGTACAGCGATATATAGATTGGTCTGGAACCACAGTTTCAGGTTTGTATAAAATGCTAGTTGCAACAGTTGTACAATTTGGTATTTCTTGTGTACATCGGTGCTGCATTTTTATGTGATCTTATGCAGTTATGCTGAAGTATTCAGTGCTTCACAACACAGTGCTGGGTTACTTGATAAGATTAATACCCATGTTAATTCTTGGAAAGATGTACTTTTTGCAGATAAGAACTATAAATTTTGGAGTACATGATTGTATGCACAAATGAGAGAAAAAGAGGGACAATTGTATACCCTCCATAACTATCAAGATATTTTGTTTGGATGACTAGGATTTTGCAAATCTTTCACATCTATATGAGTGGATGACTTTTTCTTACAGGTTTTGACAATATATTCTACTGTCCTATTTTTTGTTTGCTAAAGATGCAAAGAGTTATAGTGGTGAAAAATATACATATACTGATATACATATGTGAGAGGTAATCTCACCATTCCTATGCAAGGGCTGAGCTGAACCAAATCCATTCCCTTCCATCTCTCCAACCAAACACTAAAATGGAACTGTTCCATTTCACCTAATTGCTCAGGACCAAACAAAGGAACGGAACCAACCCATTCCAGTGGAATGGAACCGTGACATTCCATTCGACTTAGTTCCCCAACCAAACACACCCTAAGCTGAGTCCAGTGGATCATTTTAACATGACCATTCTACCGAGTCGGACTGCAGACACTTGTGAATAATATATGTGATGTACAGGAATTATGTGAATCTGCAGCTAGAAGAAACCCAAATGAAAGTTGTTAGTCTTATTCAGCAACCTACAGAGGAAACACTTAGCAGCAATGCATGGCAATTGTAACCACACCAGTACAGTTATTGTGATGAACCTAGCATTGCTTATGACACATCAGCAAAGTTGTATAAGCACTGGCTATTATTATGTCAATCTCCATGTTCAGCATCCAAATCTCATGAAGATACAAGCAGGCTGAGTGGAAATGTGGAATGCGTCTCACATGATTAAACTACACCCTGGTCAAAAATGCCCCCTGCCCAAATAAGCAGGCCTACTCTGCAGTGCCACAAAACTAACACGGCGCAATTGAATTGGGCACACTCTATATAATCTAAATGGAGCTAAACAATGTGCATGTTCAAAGCGAAGTATAGCATTACAAGCTTGACGCCAGTGGCTAAAATTTAGCGATCAAACCACGATCCGACCCTGTTGAAATCAAGAAATTCTACTCTCTGGCTCATTTCCCTAGAAACCCTCGAGAGAAACACAATTGAGCGGATGATCACCACAGACGCCAACCCCGGGATCGAGATCTCTGCAATCCGTACCTCAGCCTCGTCGACACGCTTCCAGCTCCTGGGCTCAGCGTCGTCGAGATCAGCATCGTCCCGCGACGCGGCCCTCCGAGCCCCGGCGCGGCCGCCCCCGCGGGGCGGCGGGGGCCCGCGCTCGCGGGCGGGGGCGCCGTCCTCGTCGCCGGAGGAAATGGAGAGCATCTCGACCTCAGAGTCGTCATCCTCGTCGCCGCCGCGGCTGGGCTGGCGCGCCTTGCCGCCCCCGCGGGCGTTGGCGCCGCGGGAGGACGCGGGCGGGCGGACGAGGTTGACGACGGGCTTGTTCGCGCCGGCCGGGCGCTGGTGGCTGAGGTCCCGGGCGGCCTGCTCCTGCAGCGCCATCTGGAGGAGCTCGTCCTCGTCGACATCGCTGTCGCTCATGGCCGGAGGTGTCGGGTCGGGGCCTGGATCTGGAGGAGAATGGAGGAGGGTCGGGGGGAGTGAGAGGGAGAAATTTCGACGCCTGGTGGTGGTGGTGGGAGATCTGCACTGCACGCACGGAAAGACGGGACGGAGTTTGCTGGACCGAACGGCGGTTCAGAGGCGGAAGTGCGGAATGGTTCGTCTCTCTCGTCCGTGCTTGGATTGGATGGGGACCCGAATGGAACCGGTTCTGGTGGCCGTGACGTACCGGCCAGAAGCTGAGAAGGATACGGTAGCAGTACATGCAGGCTGAGCTTGCGTGATCGCAACTCAGTGTGTTTGGTTGGGGTCACCAAATGTAACAGCTCGGTTCCGCATCTAGGCCATATTCCAGTGTTTTGTCTGTCGAAAGAACAAGAACCCATCGATTCAGGAAACGCCATATTTCCTTTTATGCCACCGACAATGTCTTCAAATTGAGCGGACCTCGCTCGCGTCTTTGGCCCTCTCTCTCTCTCTCTCTCTCTCTCTCTCTCTCTCTCTCTCTCTCTCTCTCTCTCTCTCTCTCTCTCTCTCTCTCTCTCTCTCTCTCTCTCTCTCTCTCTCTCTCTCTCTCTCGATGACCATGGCGGACGTAGCACCTCCCCCTCCTCCGCGGCACCTCCTCGTCCCGGTAACCCCTCATCCCAGCTGGCTCACCGGAGATGCAACCCGCATCGCGCCCGCTACGCCGGCGTTTCCTACCCATCATCGGAGATGCAGCCTTATTGGCATCTACTGCACCTCGTGCGGGTGGCGGCGGAAGGAGGCGAGCGCTCTTCGGTGGTTGATGAGCGGCGGCGGCCAACATGCGGGTCACCATGAAACCTACGGCTAGAGGAGCTTCTCGGATGAGTGGCTGCTCAATCTAGAATGCTGGAGGAGTTGCTCGGTCCGGAAGGCTGATGCTTATTCTTGCCCTTTTGCAATTGCAGATATGTGTGTGTCCGTAAACCATTTGCGATGAGGAGTCTTTCTAATCTTTGTAAGTAAATGTATGTATGATTATGTATGGATTAGTATTGATGCCATATTTTTGCCATGCCTCTGAATGAAAAATAAAGATTATCGGTGATGAAAATGCAGATAAAATGTTGTTGAAATTTCAAATAAAATACTACTGAAAATAGAAGTTAATGTTGCACATGTTGCTGAAAAAACAATTGAGTTGCTAGAGTAACCCCACCTTTTCTATGTAAGGGTGATTTGAACATTTTCTATTCCATCCCATGACTCCAACCAAACGTGGAAATGTAATCATTCCATTCCTTCTCATTATTTCTACCAAACATAGAGACTGAATCATTCCTTTTTTCGGAATGAAAACATTACATTATATTCCACTTGGTTCTTCACACTTGAGGGTGTGCTAATCTGGAAGGGGGGAAACAATGAATGCTCCCACAATAACGAATCTCTCATCTTCTCCAAGAACCGCAAGCAATGAATGCTTAGGTTCCCTTCTACTAAGGGTAGCTTTTGGGGCCAGCTCTAAGCCCTCACAAACGAGGCCGGGGCACAACCAAACAATTTGGAAGCTTTCGGGAAACACCAATCACCTAGGGTTCCATACAAATCCGATAGTAACGAGACTTGCTAGGATGTCGCGGGGAATCAATGAACTCAAGTCTTTTCTTTGATGGATCAGGTGATCCTCTTGCTCTCTCTAAAATACAAAGTGCATTGGATGGCTAGAGATTGAGTAAGGAATGAAAGACTGAATATTTTGGATCAATGGAGTGAATGCAGCAGAGTCGTCCACTTCTCAAGAAAGAATGGGGGTATATATAGGTCAACCCAAATTTATGCCGTCATGCACTATCCAGTTATGTTGGACATTTTGACTAGGGGCGGACAATCCGACATGTCGGATGTTCCGACTGGATGTCTGACACAATATCGGAGCTTGTCCACAGGCCTCTGGATAGGATAGGAGATTGCCTCGAAATATCTGACGAAGCGTCCGACCTTTTGGATATTTAGCTGGACCATCCAGCCAAATGTCTGACACTGATCAGAGGCACAAAACAGGGTAAATTCAGGGCACTCTTTCTCACATATGGTGTGGATGGCATTTGGGTTTATGTGTTCAATGATTCCACACAAGATCCATGGCGCATCCCCTCTTATAGCAAAGACATGTCTATGACTGAATTGAGAAATTGTTGGTGAAAAAATTGGCGTGTCGTCTTCTTTTATCCTTTTAGCTTAGGGGTTGCCGACCAACAATATGTTACATTTTTCATACATATGTAAACTGAAAGCACACTCGAAACATAGATAGTCGTCTAATCTCTATTGTCATTAACAACAAAACCCTCATTAGGGGCGGACGTCCTTTCAATTATATTGCATTACTTATCTCACCATAACAATTGTTTAGGCTCACACTTATATTTCGCATTGCCTAAACTTGCTACTAATCAATTTAAATTAGTAATTGTATGTACACCCTAGGTCCATCTTGATCCTTTCACACACACACGATGAACCACTTTGTTGCTTTTGTTGCATCTTTTGTGTAGTTGAAGGTTTTCTATTTCATACGCAAACATTCACTAAAAAGTGGGAACAAATATGGCAGCTGACACGTCTTCAGTGTATCTATAATTTTTTTTATTGTTTCATGCTATTATATTATCAATTTTGTATGCTTTATATGCAATTTTATATTATTTTTGGGAACTAACCTATTAACTCAGTGCCCAGTGCCAGTTTTTGTTTTTTTTGCCTATTCCTTTGTTTCGCAGAAAAACCATGCCAAACGAAGTACAAACACGATGAAACTTTACGGTGATTTTTTCTGGACCAAGAGAGACCCTAGAAGCTTCGGGGAGGCCAGAAGATATACGAGAGAGCCACAAGCTCACACGGAGCGCCCCCGAGGGGGCGCGACACCTGAGCTTGTCCCCTCGTAGCTCCGTTTGACCTAATTCCAAGCCTATAGATTCCCATAAATCCAGAAACCACCAGAGCGAGACCCGAAACAATTTTATCGCCGCCTCAAGCCTCTGTTCTTCCGTGATCCCATCCGGAGGCCTCCGTCGGTACTCTGCCGGAAGAGGAATCGATCACGAAGGCCATCTTCATCAATCTTGCTGCCTCCATGATGATGTGTGAGTAGTTCCCACAGGACCTACGGGTCCATAGCAGTAGCTAGATGGCTCTCTGATACGTCTCCATCGTATCTACTTTTCCAAACACTTTTGCAATCTTGCTGCCTCCATGATGATGTGTGAGTAGTTCCCACTGGACCTACGGGTCCATAGCAGTAGCTAGATGGCTCTTTGATACGTCTCCATCATATCTACTTTTCCAAACACTTTTGCTCTTGTTTTGGACTCTAATTTGCATGATTTGAATGAAACTAACCCAGACTAACGCTGTTTTCAGTGGAACTACCATGGTGTTGTTTTTGTGTAGAAATAAAAGTTCTCGGAATCGGACGAAACTTTGCAAGATTTTTTATTGAATAAATAAAAAATACTGGAACGAAGATCCACCGGAGGGGGGCCACCAGTTGCTCACAAGGCAACAGGGCACGCCTACCCCCCAGGGCGCGCCCTGATGCCTTGTGGGGCCCACGAGTCTCCGTCTGACCTAATTCCAGCGCTATAAATTCCGTTTCTCCAAGAAAAAAATAGGAGAAGAAGTTTCATCACGTTTTACGATCCGGAGCCGCCGCCACCTGTTGTTCTTCATCGGGAGGGCTGTTCCGGAGTCCATTCGGGGCTCCGGAGAGGGGGATTCGTCGCCATCATCATCACCAACCCTTCTTCATCAACAACTTCATGATGCTCACCACCGGGAGTGAGTAATTCCTTCGTAGGCTTGTTGGACGGTGATGGAGTTGGATAAGATTTGTCATGTAATCGAGTCAATTTGTTAGGGCTTGATCCCTAGTATCCACTATGTTCTGAGATTGATATTGCCATGACTTTGCTCTGCTTAATGCTTGTCACTAGGGCCCGAGTGCCATGATTTCAGATCTGAACCTATTATGTTTTCATGAAGATAAGTGTGTTTTGGATCCTATCTTGCAAGTTGTATGCACTTGTTATTGTTCTGATCCGTAGACCCCAAAGTGACAATAGTTGGGATACTCTCCGAGGATGACTGTAATTCGAGGAGTTCATGTATTCACCATGTGTTAATGCTTTGTTCTGGTTCTCTATTAAAAGGAGGCCATCATATCCCTTAGTTTCCTTATGGACCCCGCTGCCACGGGAGGGTAGGACAAAAGATGTCATGCAAGTTCTTATTATAAGCACATATGGCTATATACGGAATACATGCCTACATTATTACATTGATGAATTGGAGCTATTGTGTATCGCTCTAGGTTGTGACTGTTATATGATGAATGTCATCCAACGCAATTATCCATCGTTGATCCAATGCCTACGCTTTTCTCATATTGATCTTTGCTAAGTTACTTTTGTTGTTGCTGTTGTTACAATCACTACAAAACTGCTACTATTACTGTTCCAGTTACAATTGCTACGGTTACCGCTGCTACCAAACTATCATATTACTGTGCTACTAAACAATTTGCTGCAGATATTTAGTTCTCAAGGTGTAGTTGAATTGACAACTCAACTGCTAAGCTCGTAAATATTATTTGGCTCCCCTTGTGTCGAATCAAATAAATTTGGGTGAAATACTACTCTCGAAGACTGTCGCGATCCCCTATACTTGTGGGTTATCACTCTCTCTCTCTCTCTCTCTCTCTCTCTCTCTCTCTCTCTTCCTAATCTTCAATACAATGTTCTCTTCGGAGATCGATTCGATGTAATTCTTTTGCGGTGTGTTTGTTGGGATCTGATAAATTGTGGGTTTATGATCAGATTGTTCATTGAAAGTAATTGAGTCTTTTCTGAACTTTATTATGTGTGATTTTATAGCTATGTATGCTTTCCGATCTATGAGTTTTCTTTGGCCAAGTTGATGATTAGATCTTCAGAGGAAGTGGTGCATAGTAGTAGGTTCAATCTTGTGGTGTCCTCACTCTCTGACAGAAGAAGTAGCGAGGCACGTATTTGTAGTGTTGCTACTGAGGGTAAAACGATGGATTTAATCATATTGATTGATTCTACTTTGTCTACATTATGTCATCATGCTCCAAGCATTACTCTATTTGTTATGAACTTAATACCTCAAGATGCATGCTGGATAGCGGTCGAGGGGTGGAGTAATAGTAGTAGATTTAGTAAGATTAACGGTCTACTTGTCTCGGACGTAATGCCTTGTAGGGGAACATTGCATGGAAAACAAAAAAAATCCTACGTAACACCAAGATCTATTCTATGGAGATGCTAGCAACGAGAGGGGAGTGTGTCTACATACCCTTGTAGACCGAAAGCGTTAACGATCTAAAGATCGTGGTTGGCGTAGTCGTACTCCTTCGCGATCCAATCCGATCCGAGCACCGAACGAACGACACCTCCGAGATGTGCACACGTATGGCTCGATGACATCTCCGCCTTCTTGATCCAGCAAGCGAGGGTGGAGAGGTAAATGGGATCTAGGCCAGCACGACGACGTGGTGCTGGTTGCAGCAGAAATCCGGCAGGGCTTCGCCAAGCGCATACCGGAGACGAGATGGGAAAAATTGGGAGAGACGGCGCCAAGGATGGAAGGGTACCGGCCCCTGTGCCTCCCCACTATATATAGGGGTGTGATATCCCACAAGTATAGGGGATCGCGACAGTCTTCGAGGGTAGTATTTCACCCTAATTTGTTGATTCGACACAAGGGGAGCCAAAGAATATTTATGAGCCTTAGCAGTTGAGTTGTCAATTCAACCACACCTGGGATATAATATCTCTGCAGCAAAGTGTTTACTAGCACAGTAGTTTGATAGTTTTGATAGTTTCAGTAACAGTAGCAACAGTGATAGGAACAGTAACATAAGCAGTGTGTGATGATTGTAACAGCAGCAGCAGTAGTAACTTAGCAAAGATCAATATGAGAAAAGCGTAGGCATTGGATCAGCAATGGATATTTGTGTTGGATGACATTTATCATATAACAGTCACAACCTAGAGCGATACACAATAGCTCCAATTCATCAATGTAATGTAGGCATGTATTCCGTATATAGTCACTACAAAAAAAAAGACACATCCGTGACATTATGGCCCGAACGAAAACTTTTTCTGTCATGGTTGTGACACTTCTATGACAATAATTGTGACAAAAACACGTATCATCATAGATGTGGTGGGCTCCTACTTCCATGACAAAAAATTATGATAGAAAATGGGTTTTTCGTCCTGGGCGGGCCAGAGACGCACACGCATGACATTCTTTGGGCCGTCCATGACGTAAAAAATCGTGGTAGAAGTGAGGGCGAGGAAATTTTTGGGGAGTTCCCGGTTACGGTGGGTGGTCGGGGCCGAGCGATGCAGTGTGGTTTGCGCGTTTCTCTCGTACGCGCGTGTGTGCGAGGCGTTCGCTAACTGAACCCGAGCAAGGCGTTCGCTTACTGAACCCGAGCGATCGCACTAGCCAGCTACGTACTGAAGACGAGCGATCGATCCCACTACGTACTGAAGCCGATCGATCGATCCCTTCTCTACTAACTGAACCCGAGCGATTCCTTCGCTGCTAACTGAACCCGAGCGATTCCTTCGCTGCTAACTGAACCCGAGCCATCGATCGCTGTTGCATGCTGCTTACTGAAGCCGATCGATCGATGCGTTGCATCGAGCCCCCGTGTGCGAGACGTAGTCGGTTGGGTTGCCTCTCGATGAACAGTGCCCGTTGTTGCCGCGTGCGCGATACACGTAGACACGAGTAGAGACGCATCGATCGAGCCGGTTGGTTCGCTGTGGATGAACAGCTCCCATTGCAGCCGCCCGCTCGTACGCCCCACCCCAGCCGGTGGGGGTTGGATGAACAGGACCTCGGTCGTGTAGGCGGTTGGCGCTAGATGAACAGGACCCCGAGGAGGCCGTGCCGCGGTACGCCATACCCCAGCCGGTTAGGGGTGGATGAACAGGACCCCATGGAGGCTGGATGAACAGTAGCCAGTGGAGACTAGATGAACAGGACCCCCGTGGAGGCTGGATGAACAGTCGCCGGTGGAGGCTGGAGGAAGTCGACGGTGGATGAACAGTAGCCCGTGGAGTCCCGTTTTGCGGTACGCCACACCCCTCCCGATGAACAGGACCATAGGCGCTCGAAGAGAAGTCTGTTTCCTCCGTTTTGCGGTACGCCAGACCCCTCCCGATCAACAGGACCCCGTTTCGACCGTAGGCGGTTGAACAGAAGTCCGTTTCATCCGTTTTGCGGTACGCCAGACCCCCAGTCGATGAATAGGACCCCGTTTCGACCGTAGGCGGTCGAACAGAAGGTCGTTTCCTCCGTTTTGCGGTATGCCAGACCCCGAGTCGATGAACAGGACCCCGTTTCGGCTGTTCCGTCCAAGCCGGTTGGCTCCCGATGAACAGGACTCATTCCGACCGAATCGGTTACCTCCCGATGAACACGATGTTGTTTCCTTCGTTCCGACCCAGCCGGTTGGCTGTCGATGAACATGAGGCCGTTGCTGCGTACCCCCACCGTCGCCTCTCCATGTACACGAGCCCTGGCCATACGTATGCGCGAGTATGCGTTCGAGACCCCGCCCGTATGTATGTACGTGCCTGTATTTTTTGCAGCGTGGCTGTACGTACGTGTACACGATTTAGACGGGGCTGCCTGAACTGCTACGTCGGGGGCTCTACTATGACACGTGCCGCTCCTTACACGCCCACGGTTCATCGTTGCAGAGAGACCGATCGACCAGTATGTACGTACACGTTTGCGACCAGACAGACAACGCTACGTACGCTTCGACCGGGTGGGTCCCAGCTGTCAGGGAGGATAAGGAGGCACTTCCTTGCATGCGAAGATATAGCAGGTGGGTCCCAGCTATCAGGGGGATGGATAATTTTTTCCCGCGTAATAAGGAAGTACTTCCTTGCATGCGAAGATGTAGCTGGTGGGTCCAGCAGTCAGCCTCACCGTGTACAGTCCTCTTCCGATGGCTGTCGTTCATTGACCACGTTGACTACGCCGCGCCGAGAGTACCAAGGCGGTGGACGACGGCGAGGCCTAGGATGGGAACGACGCAGAGCCAGGGAAGACGCGGAAGTGGATCACTACAAAAAAAAGACACATCCGTGACATTATGGCGCGAACGAAAACTTTTTCTGTCATGGTTGTGACACTTCTATGACAATAATTGTGACAAAAACACGTATCATCATAGATGTGGTGGGCTCCTACTTCTATGATAAAAAATTATGACAGAAAATGGGCTTTTCGTCCTGGGCGGGCCGGAGACGCACCCGCATGACATTCTTTGGGCCGTCCATGACGTAAAAAATCGTGGTAGAAGTGAGGGCGAGGAAATTTTCGGGGAGTTCCCGGTTACGGTGGGTGGTCGGGGCCGAGCGATGCCGTGTGGTTTGCGCGTTTCTCTCGTATGCGCGCGCATGTGCAAGGCGTTCGCTTACTGAACCCGAGCGATCGATCTATCCCTCGCACTACTACACGTACTGAACCCGAGCGATCCCTTCGCTACTAACTGAACCCGAGAGATCACTTCGTTGCTAACTGAACCCGAGCGATCCCTTCGCTACTAACTGAACCCGATCGATCCTTCTCGCTACTTACTGAAGCCGATCGAGCCCCTGTGCGAGACGTAGCCAGTCGGTGTTGGGTTGCCTCTCGATGAACAGTGCCTGTTGCTACCGCGCGCGCGATACACGTAGACACGAGTCGAGACGCATCGATAGAGCCGGTTGGTTGGCTGTGGATGAACAGTTCCCGTTGCTGCCACCCGCTTGTACGCCCCACCCCAGCCGATGGGGGTTGGATGAACAGGACCCCGACCGTGTAGGCGGTTGGCGCTGGATGAACAGGACCCCGAGGAGGCCGTGCCGCGGTACGCCATACCCCAGCCGGTTGGGGGTGGATGAACAGGACCCCGTGGAGGCTGGATGAACAGTAGCCGGTGGAGGCTGGATGAACAGGACCCCATGGAGGCTGGATGAACAGTAGCCGGTGGAGGCTGGAGGAAGTCGACGGTGGATGAACAGTAGCTGGTGGAGGCTGCAGGGGGGTCGACCGTGGATGAACAGTAGCCCGTGGAGTCCCGTTTTGCGGTACGCCACACCCCTCCCGATGAACAGGACCCCCGTTTCGACCGTAGGCAGTTGGGGAGAAGTCTGTTTCCTCCGTTTTGCGGTACGCCAGAGCCCTCCCGATCAACAGGACCCCGTTTCGACCGTAGGCGCTCGAACAGAAGTCCGTTTTCTCCGTTTTGCGGTACGCCAGAGCCCTCCCGATCAATAGGACCCCGTTTCGACCGTAGGCGCTCGAACAAAAGTCCGTTTCCTCTGTTTTGCGGTACGCCACACCCCTCCCGATGAACAGGACCCCGTTTCGACCGTAGGTGGTCGAACAGAAGGCCGTTTCCTCCGTTTTGCGGTACGCCAGACCCCGAGTCGATGAACAGGACCCCGTTTCGGCTGTTCCGTCCAAGCCGGTTGGCTCCCGATGAACAGGACGAGTTCCGACCCAGTCGCTTGGCTCCTGATGAACATGGCGATGTTTCCTCCGTTCCGACCCAGCCGGTTGGCTGCCGATGAACACGAGGCCGTTGTTGCCGTCCGTTGCCTCTCCATATACACAAGCCCTGGCTGTACGTATGCGCGAGTACACGTTCCAGACCCCGCCCGTATGTACGTACATGGCCGTATTCTTTGCCATGTGGCTGTACGTACGTGTACACGATTTAGACGGGACTGTCTGAACTACTACGTCGGGGGCTCAACTACGGCATGTGCCGCTACTTACTCGCCCACGGTTCATCCTTGCAGAGAGACCGATCGACTAGTATGTACGTACACGTTCGCGACCAGACAGACAACGCTACGTACGCTTCGACCGGGTGGGTCCCTGCTGTCAGGGAGGATAAGGAGACACTTCCTTGCGTGCGAAGATATAGCAGGTGGGTCCCAGCTGTCAGGGGGAGGAATCTTTTTTTTCGCGTAATAAGGAGGCACTTCCTTGCGTGTGAAGATGTAGCTGGTGGGTTCAGCTGTCAGCCTCACCGCGTACAGTCCTCTGCCGATGACTGTCGTTCATTGACCATGTTGACTACGCTGTGCCGAGAGCACCAAAGCGGTGGACGACGACGAGGCCTAGGAAGGGAATGACGCGGAGCCGGGGAAGACACGGCAGTGGATGCCCACACGGAGGGGAGTACGGGGGTTGACTGGTTCGGCTGCGGTGTGAGGCTGCCGTCGCTGGAGAATAACAGGGGGTGTAGGTGAGTAGAGGGAAGGCCTGGCCAGCGGTGGGAGTAGGGTGGGGCGGTGAGGCCTGCGCGGCAGCACAGCCGGCCACGGGAGGCAGGAGCAGGCAGTCCCGCTGGCGCTGGTTTGGGCGGCTGGAGCAAGAAGATCAGAGATTGAAGAAGCAACACGGCCGTTGGATGAACATCCAACGGTCACTGCTGCTAGAATCGTTTGTTGACTAAGTTGACAAAGCCCTGCGTACGGGTTAACTTAGTAGGCCCACAAGTCAGCCTCCAAATAAGGTGGGTCCCAGTAAGCAAGGGGAGGAATCATTTTTCTTGCGCGTAATAAGGAGGCACTTCCTTGCGTGCGACCGTGGACCTCGTGGGTCCCAGCTCTCAGCCTCTCCACGTACAGTCCTCTTCCGATGGTTGTCGTTCATTGACCGCGTTGACGAAGTCGTGCCGAGAGCACCAAGGCGGTGGACGACGGCGAGGCCTAGGAAGGGAACGACCCGGAGCCGAGGAAGACGCGGCAGTGGTTGCCCACGCGTAGGGGGGTGCGAGGGTTTAATGGTTCGGCTACGGTGTGAGGCTGTCGCCGCCGGAGAATAACAGGAGGTATGGGTGAGTAGATGGATGGCCTAGCCAGCTATGGGAGTAGGGTGGGGCGATGAGGGCTACGCGGCAGCACAGCCAGCCACGGGAGGCGGGAGCAGGCGGTCCCGCCGGCGCTGGTTTGGGCGGTTGGAGCAAGAAGATCAGAGATTGAAGAAGCGGCACGGCCGTTCGATTAGCATCCAACGGTCACTGCTACTAGAATCGTTTGTTGACTATAAGTTGACAAAGCCCTGCATACGCGTCAACTTAGTAGGCCCACAAGTCAGCATAACATCTGTGGCGGACAACATATAGCCCATTTGCTATTTTTCCTAAATTTACAGACCAATTGCTAATTATTACGTAATTTATTGCAGCCCATATTATATTTTTAGAATACCTGACCATTTTCTCCAAGGACAGGATTAAAAATTTCAACGATATTTCATTGAAATTGCCGAACTATTTTTAATCCCGAAATTTTGAGCCTGATAATAACTAAATTTAAAATATATTTAAATTATGTTAAAATCCAATGAAATTTGAAATATCAAAAAATAAAAGAAAATTCGCAATTTGAAACTAATTGCCCATTTTCTTTGTTTTTATATATATACAGCCCATTTCATATTACTTATATGATTTACAGCCCTTTTTGTCTGGGCAGGCCGAATGTATCCCTCGTCGTCTTCAAAGATTTGCAGCCCAGCAGGACGGAGAAAAAGAAATCGGCCTGTGTAGGCTATTCTACGGAAAAAAGGTGGGCTAGTCATTTTCACCGTGAAAAAAAATAGCTGGGCTCGTCATATTGTAAACAAAAAATAAAAGCCTGGGCTAGATGGGCCACAGACACCGCACAGCCCAGTTGATAACCTACTCTGTCTCAACAACAACAACACAACTGCTCGAGCAACTGGGTCCCACGTGTCAGGCGCTCCATGTGCAATTCTCTCGTAGTACGTTGACAATGTCGTAGGTCCCAGATGTCAGCAAACCAATGAGAGGAAGCATTTTTTTCATGTAATAAGGAGGAGCTTCCTTGCGTGTGAAGATGTAGCTGGTGGGTCCCAGCTGTCAGGGAGTGGAATCATTTTTCTTCCGCGTAATAAGGAGACACTTCCTTGCGTGCAACCATGGACCTCGTGGGTCCCAGCTGTCAGCCTGTCCACGTACAGTCCTCTTCCGATGGCTGTCGTTCATTGACCACGTTTACGACGCCGTGCCGAGAGCACCAAGGCGGTGGACGACGGCGAGGCCTAGGGAGGGAACGACCCGGAGCCGGGGAAGACTCGGCAGTGGATGCTCACGCGGAGGGGAATACGAGGGTTTACTGGCTCGGCTGCGGTGTGAGGCTGCCGTCGCCGGAGAATAACATGAGGTGTGGGTCAGTAGAGGGATGGCCTGGCAAGCGATGGGAGTAGGGTGGGGCGGTGAGGCCTGTGCGGCAGAACAGTCGGCCACGGAAGGCGGGAGCAGGCGACGTCGGTGCTGGTTTGGGCGGCTGGAGTAGAAAGATCAGAGATTGAAGAAGCACGCTGGCAGTTGGATTGACATCTAACGATCTCACGCCGGTAGAGTCGATTTGTTAACTAAGTTGACATAGCCTTGCGTACGCATCAACTTAGTAGGCCCACAACTTAATATATAAAGTAATTTTTTTTGCGAATATAATATATAAACTAATAAAACTATATATATATATAAAGTAGAGATGACAAAAATAGAATTGGGCTGTGCGTTTTCTTCAGTAAAAAACAACTGGGCTGTTGATGTTCTAAGAAAAAATAAAACCAAGGCTGGGCGGCTTAGAGGCCAGTTGATACCTGCTAGATCCTTGTGGCCTGATACGTCTCCAACGTATCTATAATTTTTTATTGTTCCACTATTATAGTATCAATCTTGGATGTTTTATATACACTTACAAGCAATTATTTATCATTTTTTGGGACTAACTTATTAACTTAGTGCCCAGTGCCAGTTGCTGTTTTTGCTTGTTTTTTGGTTTTTCAGAATATCAGTACCAAACAAAGTCCAAATGCCACGAAACTTTTTGGAGATTTTTTCTGGACATAAGAGACACTAGAAGCTTCGGGAGAGGGCTAGAAGATAGAGGAGGTGGCCACGAGCCACCAGGGCGCGCCCCAGGGGGGTGGCGCGCCCTGGTGCCTCGTGGGCCCACCTCTGCTCCGTTTGACCTAATTCCACCTCTATAAATACTCTAAAATCGGGAAACCAACATAGGAGTCCATGAAATACTTTTTCCGCCGCCGCAAGTCTCTGTTCTCGAGAGATCCCATCTGGAGGCCTTTTCCGACACTCTGCCGGAGGGGGATTCGATCACGGAGGGGCTCTGTGGGATCGAGGAGATAGGTCTAGAGGGGGGGTGAATAGACACTTAACCAACCAAAGTTGCAGATTTTAATTTCGCATGGAACTTAGGCAGATTTTGGCACAAGTTAAGATCATTCCAATACTTTCTACACATGAATATCTAGAGATTGAGCAGCGGAAATAGTAAAGCATGCAAAAGTGCGCAATGTAAAGGGGTAGAGTATGGAAGATCAAACGCAATGAAGACACAGTGGTTTTTGGCGTGGTTCCGATAGGTGGTGCTATCGCACGTCCACGTTGCTGGAGACTTCAACCCACGAACGGTAACGGCTACGCAAGTCCACGGAGGGCTCCACCCACAAAGGGTCCACGAAGAAGCAACCTTGTCTATCCCACCATGGCTTACGTCCACGAAGGACTAGCCTCACTCGGGTAGATCTTCACGAAGTAGGCGATCTCCTTGCCCTTACAAACTCCTTGGTTCAACTCCACATCATGTCGGAGGCTCCCAAGTGACACCTAACCAATCTAGGAGACACCACTCTCCAAAAGGTAATAGACGGTGTGTTGTTGATGAACTCCTTGCTCTTGTGCTTCAAATGATAGTCTTCCCAACACTCAAACAACTCCTCACAGATTTGGCTATGGTGGAAGAAGGATTTGAGTGGAAAGCAACTTGGGAAAGGCTAGAAATCAAGGTTCAAATGGTAGGAATGGAATGTCTTGATCTCAACACATGAGTAGGTGGTTCTCTCTCAGAAAATGTATGGTGGAAGTGTAGGCACGTTCTGATGGCTCTCCTTACCGAGAAGGAAGTGGTGGAGGGGTATATATAGCCTCCACACAAAATCCAACCGTTACACACTTTTGACCCAACTCGGTGGCACCGATTCAGAAGACTCGGTGGCACCGAACTGTGTAAAAGATATGAACGTTAGGAATCTCGGTGGGACCGACTGGAACAACTCGGATGGACCAAAGTGCAATGGCTAGGGCAAACCTCATCTCGGTGGCACCGATTGCATCAACTCGGTAGGACCGAAGTGAAGCAATAAGGCAACAGAGACTTGGCAAGCCATCTCAGTGAGACCGATTTGCAAAACTCGGTGAGACCGAAGTAAGTGCAAACGATTACAGAGAGTTGGCAAGGCCATCTCGGTGAGACCGAGATCCATATCGGTGGATCCGATTTGTTAGGGTTTTGGCAGTGGCTAAGTCCAGATGAACTCGGTGGCTCCGGATAGGACATTTCGGTGGGGCCGAGTTGGAATGAAGGTTTTGGACATATTTGGATGGATAAAGTGGTTGAGGGTTTAGGAGTACTGTCACTAAGCACTTGAGCAAAAAGACCATTAAGCAACACCTCATCCCCTTTTAATAGTATTGACTTTCCTATGGACTCAATGTGATCTTGGATCACTAAACCAAAAATGTAGATTCTTGATCTTTTGCCAATCCTTGTCCTTAGCATTTTGAAGGGATTCCACATCCTCTTGTCCCTGCCACGCCATTGTTGAACTTGTCTGAAATTCACTAGATAAAAGCATTAGTCCAACAACATGTATGTTGGCATAAATTACCAAAACCACCAAGGGAGCAAATGCGATTTCAATCTCCCCCTTTTTGGTAATTGATGACAACATACATCAAAGCTTGAAATACAGATATAGCAGAGGTATGTATGAAAGCTTTGAAGGAAACATGTAACATGTATGAGCTCCCCTGAACTCCCCCTGAAGATGTGCATATAAAATGATGATATCACATGGGAGATATACATGCAACATGTATCTTGGCTATATGCATCAGAGCAATATATATGGCATTTAGGTATCCACGTGTCCATGATTTTCTTCTTGCAAACAATATGTACTAGCAAGAGGTCAATCATGTACATGAGTGTGATGCATATACTTACCTTGAAGTTCTTGATCAAGTACCTGAAGAAATACACTTGAGAAAACAAGGTTAGATAACACAAGATAATTTCTTCAAGAAAAGACACAAGATCAACAAGAAACCAAGATTGGGATAACATGTGAAAGAGAGTATCACTAGGTGAATACTTCTTTGAAGCAGACATGTCCCCAAAAGAAATAGTTGTCTCCCCTTAAAGAACTTCCTCTCCTCCTGAATCAGACATAGGATATTGGGAGTAGGTAAGATGAGAAAACTAGAACAACCAAAGAACAAACTAATCATGTTTCTCCCCTCTTAGAAACATGTAACATTATCTCCTCTTGTAAGGTGCATCTCTTTTGTAGTGATAAGCTTTGATGTATTCCTCTCTCCCCCTTTGACATCAATTTCCAAGAAGGGACTTCAAGGTTATTGATCAAGTGGGTTTGGTCCTTGAGAAACACATCTAGCCATTGAGTGGCTCTAGATGCAAGTAGAGGATAAGAATCATTGAGTGGAGCTAGAGCAGAAAAACTCAGGAAATATTTGACAGAAATTCCCTTAGAGCAGCAAAATCGGTGACGCCGAGTTGAGTCAATTCGGTGGAACCAAGTTTGGTGCAATGGAACAATTTGTCAACTCATCTCACTAGGCAAAGGAATTCTCACAAAGATTTGCAATGAATTAGCTGCGAAAATAACTAAAAGAAAAGAAGCAAAGAAGCATCTAGATGAAGTTTTTTTTGAAAGGAAACACTCTAGCAAGAAGAGAAACAACAAAAGAAACACTAGAGAACTTCATCTAGATGGGTCGGCGACTAGGTCACCTATGTTAGAGTATATTGACTTAGGAGTCAAGTGAGAACACTTGATCATAGGTCATACTCATCGTTTAAGCTCAAAATGGGGTTGCCATTTTTCATTTAATCATTTCAATGTATTCACATCTTGTTGAGTTGCTTTAGCTCATGTCTTTGAGTAAAGCTTCTCTAAGATGTGATAACTTACATTGGGATTTTGGTGGGGATGTCTGACGGTGTCCTGGACTAGGGGGTACTCACCACATCGTCTCCCGACCAGGTGGGTTGAGCCGAGGACCCCCATGGCGGTTCACTAATGGGTCACTTCGGGCAGCCCATGACGCATACAAGGAAGACTCTACAAGACTTGGTGCACAAGCCGAAGACTCTTCTAAACCCTAGGCCTCCGGTGCATATATAAACCGAGGCCAGGCTAGTCAATAGATGATATCATATTCATTAGAACAATCTCGTGGTAGATACATGTACCCTGTACTACACCCCATATGAATACAATCAAAAGCAGGACGTAGGGTATTATCTCTTCAAGAGAGCCCGAACCTGGGTAAAATCCTGTGTCCATGTTACCATCGCTCCATGACGCCTAGCTTAGGACCCCTACTACGAGATATGTCGGATTTGACACCGACATTGGTGCTTTCATTGAGAGCCTGCTGGGTAGTCGCCGCGGTGCAATGGGAATTCAGATCGGCTCCACCGCGATCTACGTATCGGAACCGAGCTACATCGTCAATGTTGGCATCTTCGTCGCCGACCCGACTGGTCACCTTGGCTAAACCGAGGACTAGGCTTCTCTTCGGATCGTCAAGTTCGGACGGATGTCTTCGTCATCATCAACTCCGATCTCATCCGGGATCATGGAAAAATCGTCCATGGTGCTCGGGGGCTCAACGTCAACATTGCCCTCGCGCGATCATGCAGTTTTTTCTGGACAGCGGATTCGTGTTCGCCGTCCCCGTCTCCTCGAGTGTCGCTGTGACGATTGCTTCGGTGGAATTGTGCGGAATTGAGTCTAGAACAACCCTGCAAAATTTCGTCGCGTTCCAATGGAGGAATCTCCGGCGATCTCCGATATACCGAAGCCCTGTCGAATCTGGACGGGAATCTGGACGAGTTTAGGGCAAGGAGTACAGCAGTCAGCTCGGACGTCCTTTGGAAGATCCAACCGTTCATCGGCTGCGGAATTTCCATATCTACCACCCCTCAAAATTTCAGCTCGATCCGACCGTTCAAACTACGGGAAGCGTCAGATGAGTACATCAATTTTCGGATCTGTTTTCTGCACGAAAACGAATCCGGCCCGAGTTCATCTTTTTCATGAACAAATTATCGGACATCCTTTTTGAAGGGAATTTTTTATAGGGTATTGTGTTTTGTTTTCAAGCACGTGCCTGCAAATTTTAAGCCTTTTCCGAGGCGATCTTCGTCGTCGCGCCAGTGTCAAACCAGCCTGGCCATGTTGCTCCATGGCTGCCGACCTGCGCCAGCATCGATTGCGCTGTCGCTTCATCGAGCCGACGACAACCACCTCAGATCATCACCTCGGCGAGCCGACCAAGAGTTCGGCACCGCTCTCCCTAATGATCGTCAAGATAACATCGTCACCTTACGGATTGCACGGGTCGGGCGGGCCAGCATCGCCGCGCGGTCACGTCTCAAGCCAGCATTGAGCGCGTCACAAAATTTCGACCTGCGTCGGCATCGCCGCGCCGTTGCTTCGTCAAGCCGATGTCCACCACGCCGACCTGCTTCGACACCTCGGCTGGCATGGAGCTGCAATGTCACCTTACCGACCTGTTCCGTCACCTCAGCTAGACCGGGGGCTTCGCCATCTCTTTATCGACCTACTCCGGGGACTTCGGCGTCACCAGCCGACCAGCTTCGTCATCTCGGCCGGACCGGGGGCTTCGCCTCAACATCTCGCCAGTGTCGTGCTACCACTTCATCAAGCCGAGCTCTTCGCTCGGACACCTCGGCCGGACCGGGGGCTTCGCCATCGCTTCATCGACCTACTCCGGTGTCACCCTGCCGACCTACTCTGTCTCCTCGGCTGGACCAGGGGCTTCGCCTCGGCACATCGGCAGTTTTGTGCTGCCACTTCATCAGCCGAGCTCTTCGCTCGGCCACCCCAGGACCGGCTTGGGGGCTGGGATCTCGATCCGTTGCAAGCCCGGACTACGTCATCAACGCCAAGCACATTAACCAGCTAAGTCGCTTTCATGCTTAAATTTTCTAAATTCTTAATTTTTTGTTCGGTTTGACCAAGCATTATATTTATGTTAAATAAAATCTGTTTGTTAAAAACGAGGTTCGTTTAAAACCACTTCTTTTTCCCATGCTAACTGGGGGCTCTTAAATTTATATGAGCCATTTTATAATAAGTGTTTTCTTCTAAGTCATTGCAAAGTCTTTTTCTACTACTCCTTTCTCAACTCGAGTGTGTGGTCAATAGCCGGATAGCCTGGTTTCTCTCTAAAGCCGCTCGAGTTTAGTTCGCTAAACTGGCCTGAGAAGCACTCCGCCTTCGGGATAGGAGGTTGAAGCCGAAGGCTGACCCGCTTGAAGTCTGGAGATCGGATGTATCATGTTAAAGCACGACAGAAGCACAAATTAATTTTAAGACCAATTTTCGGATTGGAACCAAATAACTTGATTTAGTTCGGACGTAAAGTTTTTCCTAAAGTTTTTTGGTTTTTCGAGCTTATGGCACCTTTAAGCTATTTGTATGTTTTTCTTTCAAGAGGCGGGACATCCTCATGACTGAGGTGCCTTGCGTAATAATTCAGCTCGGGAGATCTTTTCCGACCCACAGCTCGGCATCTTTCCTGCCGACCTACACCTCGGCGTTGGCGAAACGCACATGACATCTGGACTAGTTCCCAAGGAGATTCGATCCTCAGGTTAGTCGGCCGCACCCAACCCGAGTCTCGGGGGATACTGTGTGTCTCCAGCATAACTCTCGCAGTATAACATCGGATGCCTTTAAAGCATCGGCAATATCAACAGGAAGCTGCAACTAGAGCCGAATCCACCAAAAGCCAAGGTACTCCGAGGAGTCCTCGGCACAACGTTCTCGGATATTGCTTTATATGCATCAGTTTCGAATTGTGTCTTCGGTCAATAGTTGGGTTGCCCGGCTCCTGTGCTTGCCTCCTACGTTCCGCTTTGTTTGGCTAGGTGTGCAAAGGGAGAACCACTGCGGTTGTACTTCCGATTTAACTGGTCAAGTACCTCAGTGGAGAAAGCCGAAAACTGACTGTCACAATGAGCGCAAACTGGTCAGCGATCCGATGACTGTGTCAAACTATAGATCGATAGAGGTTACCCCGTGGGCCTTTCATAAAATTGGCCGAAGTGTTAATGGCTTGACCTCGGCTAACGCCGAACACTAACCGGGGGCTAGTAACTGGCCTCCCAACTTTAAGCTCCTATGACTAAGTGGAAGTTATAAAGCCTGAATATCTGATTGCCTCGTTTCCGCTAACACAACCGCCTCCGGGCACCGAGACATCGGCTAAGGGTTGTCTTGTTACTGCGGAAACACCCTGCGTAGTATCTACAAAGGAGTAGAAGCCGACGATGGGCCACTCTCAAATGATAAACGGTCACAAAGGAGTCAAAATAACATATAGCATAAAAGCGTTTGTATTTAATATACGAACGCTGCCTTCCCATAAATCGTTATAAAGCCATGAATATGCATCAATTTGACTTAAGATTTTGGCCAAGCTGGGTTGCCTGGCTCCTGTGCTTACCCCCTACGTTCACGATTGTTCGGCTAGGGGGTAAAGGGAGCACCTCTATGATTGTTACTACCGGGTCATCCGGGTTAGTACCTCAGACTGGGTGAAGCCAAACGCTAGCTATCTTAAAGAATATAATTGGTCGGCCATGACGGAAGTGAAAATCTCGTTTTTTTAAAAGCCAAGTACTTCGGGACTTTTCTCCGAATTAATCTTCACTATTTTCTCCCACTTAGATCGGAGGTGAAGTTACACCATCCTGCTTAGCATGATGACCTGAGAAAAGGAACCTATAACGGAACTATTTTTCTCAGAAGATGTTTCTTACGTTAAATAGTAATATAACATATCTCTCCGCGTACCTTTGTTTATAAAACTGTATGGCCGGATTGCCTTGTTTTCCGTAAATCTTCGCCCTTATAAAGGTTATATAAAGTAGGACGAACACTCCCCAGCTACTGGCCGAGGAGGTTGAAGCCGATGGTCGGTCAACAAAGTTTTGTACAATGCGGATCCGAGCATTAATGATGTAAAGTACTTGATACATAGAATCATTACACATAAATTGTGATTGAAGTCAATTTACTCTGGATATCGATCCTTAATTCGGCCACCCTTGCCCAACTTAAGGCTCAGGGGCTACTGGGCTTCGCGCTTCTCGCTTAAAAGTCATTAACGGGTTACATCGATCCCCTGATCTAGTGTTGCCACCCGACCAGTGGCTCGGGGGCTACTGCATTGATGATTCAATGCAGAAAATTCAAAGTGCCAAATAGTTTCCGAGGAGATTACGATCCTCAGGTTGGTCGGCCGCACCCAGCCTGAGTCTCGGGAACTATGCACACCGCGTTTCTGTTTTTAAGTATGCTGCCGAGCAAGGAATTGATCCTCAGGCCGATTTCGTAAATCGACCTGAGTCTCAGGGGCTACTGGGATCAGCGGTTTTATTTTATCCTTCAGGTGCATCCCGGATTTTATGTCGGCACACACCTTGAGGGCTACTGGTTATACATCTCGGCAGAGAATAAATTGCACCAATCGGAAACAATTCTATAAAACATTAGCCCACGTCTGAGGCGGTGCACCACCTCGGAAGCAGTCCGGCATAAAACTCGGCTGTGAGTGGCTGGCTCCATAGAGAACTTTTTCGGCGTTAAGCTCGGATAACCTCCTTCAAACTTTTTCAAAGACGAGGTACTCTATGCCTCCTCGGCTGTAGTTCGGCGCTGGAGCTCGGATACAGACCGGCGTTGGAGCTCGGCTGCAAAAGACACCTCGGATATAGACCGGCGTTGGAGCTCGGCTGCTAAAATGTACCTCGGATGCAGTCCGGCGTTGGAGCTCGGATGCAAAGAGGACACCTCCGCGCTGGAAACACTTTGAACCCGAGGTGTGGCGTAAAAAATAAAAGGCATTGATAAAGGCCGAGAAATTAAAGGACTCCTCGGATACCCGACGTATGAACTCTTCGGATACACCTCGGCGATCCTCAAGATCGGAGATGGGAAGATTTGTTGAACCAGTTTTCAAGACCGACGACCGAAGACGAAGAACAGTTCGGAAGAACCAAGAAGCGTCCCCAACTTGAAGACCGGTTCAGGGGGCTACTGACGGTGTCCTGGACTAGGGGGTACTCACCACATCGTCTCCCGACCAGGTGGGTTGAGCCGAGGACCCCCATGGCGGTTCACTAATGGGCCACTTCGGGCAGCCCATGACGCATACAAGGAAGACTCTACAAGACTTGGTGCACAAGCCGAAGACTCTTCTAAACCCTAGGCCTCCGGTGCATATATAAACCGAGGCCAGGCTAGTCAATAGATGATATCATATTCATTAGAACAATCTCGTGGTAGATACATGTACCCTGTACTACACCCCATATGAATACAATCAAAAGCAGGACGTAGGGTATTATCTCTTCAAGAGAGCCCGAACCTGGGTAAAATCCTGTGTCCATGTTACCATCGCTCCATGACGCCTAGCTTAGGACCCCTACTATGAGATATGTCGGATTTGACACCGACAATGTCCATCATGTAGTTGAACTTGAAGTGGATGCTCATTAGTTGAAGTTTGGAGCTATCCTATCATGTGTAGTTCATCTTCCTACATGGGTTAGATTTGCAAGGAACAACATGTATATCCAAAATGACAAGAATGAAGCATATCTCAAGAATTTGTCAAAGGATATGTTTAGGTTGTCTTGTTCCTTGTTCCTCCATCAATTGTTGATACTTGGGTCATACAAGATTGCTTGTGATAAGAGTGAGACGCAATCTTGTGGCATGAAGCTTGTCCAAGTACCTACAAAAGGTTAGATACAATACAAGGGAGCAAAATGTCCAAGATATAAGATGATCATGAAGGTATCATGGATTAGTCAAGTTGGCTCATGCCCTTGTATGCATCCACATGAACCTCTAGTTCACATTTGAAGCATCAATGATGTTCAACTCACTTCTCAAGTGACAAAACACTTTCTCATCAAGGGGTTTGGTAAAGATGTCCGCCAATTGTTTGTCGGTACGAACATGTTTAAGATCAATGTCACCTTTCTCAACATGATCTCGAATGAAGTGGTGACGAACCTCAATATGCTTAGTTCGAGAATGTTGCACGGGATTGTGTGCTATTTTAATAGAACTCTCATTGTCACATAGTAATGGTACATGTCTCACATGCACACCATAGTCTTTAAGAGTTTGTGTCATCCATAGTAATTGAGCACAACATGATCCCGCGGCAATGTATTCCGCTTCGGCAGTAGATAGAGATACCGAGTTTTGTTTCTTGGAGAACCAAGACACAAGAGATCAACCTTGTCTCCAGCATAGTCCGAATCGGAGTAGCCAACAAGATTAAAAGAAGATCCTTTGGGATACCATATGCCAAAGTTTGGTGTATGTAACAAGTATCTCACAATTCTTTTCACCGCCTTAAGGTGACACTCTTTTGGTGTCGCTTGGTATCGTGCACACATGCACACACTTAGCATAATGTCGGGACGGGAGGCACATAGATATAGCAATGAACCAATCATAGATCGATAAACCTTTTGATCAACCGGTTTGCCATCCTTGGTCAAGTCAAGATGTCCACTCGTGGGCATGGGAGTTTTCATACCTTTACTCTCTTGCATGTTGAACTTCTCGAATAAGTCCTTGGTATACTTTGTTTGAGAAACAAAGGTACCTTCCCTAGTTTGCTTGATTTGCAACCCAAGAAAGAATTTGAGTTCACACATCATAGACATCTCGAACTTTTCCGACATCAACCTTCCAAACTTTTCACTAAAAGAGGGGTTAGTAGATCCAAAGATAATATCATCAACATAAATTTGGCATACAAATAATTCTCCATTAACCCTCTTAGTGAACAAAGTTGAATCAATCTTCCCAATTTCAAAACCTTTTTCAAGAAGGAACTTTGTCAAGCATTTGTAGCAAGTTCTAGGGGCTTGTTTAAGACCATAAAGAGCTTTACGAAGTTTGTACACATGATTAGGTTTCTTGGGATTCTCAAAGCCGGGAGGTTGTTTGACATACACTTCCTCCTCAATTTTTCCATTTAAGAACGCACTTTTAATATCCATTTGGTAAAGAGTGATATCATGGTGATTGGCATAAGCAAGTAAAATATGAATGGACTCAAGTCTTGCAACGGGGGCATAGGTCTCACCATAGTCCATACCTTCGACTTGTGTGTAACCTTGTGCTACGAGACGAGCCTTGTTGCGTACAACTTGTCCATCTTCATCTTGCTTATTTCGAAACACCCATTTGGTTCCAATGATGTTTTGCTCTTCCTTAGGCTTCTCAACCAATGTCCACACTTGGTTTCTCTCAAAGTTGTGTAGCTCCTCGTGCATTGCATTCACCCAATCGGGGTCCATGAGAGCATCTTCCACCTTCAAGGGTTCAACACTAGAGATGAATGAGTAATGCTCACAAAAGTTAGCTAAACGAGTTTTAGAGCGAGTGATTCTCCCGGATTGGATATCTCCAAGTATTTGTTCGACGGGATGATCCTTGTCGATTCTTGCTCTAACTCGAGGTAGCTTTTTCTTGGGTTGTGGTGAGGCTTCCTCATCATCTTCTTCTTCTTTTTCTTCGTTGATGTTGTCGTTGTTCGCTTGTGGAGGTGGAGAAGGAGGTTGAGGTGGATCATCTTGTTGCACTTCCTCATTCCCATCGTCTTGACGTGTTCCACTTGTGGATGCCTCCATATCAACTTGTCGTTCACCTTGATGTGAAGTTGGGGCTTCCACTTGAATAGACGAGGTACTCTCCTTCACTTCCATGGGGCGAATCTTGCCAATGGGCAAGTCTTGGATTGCTTTCGATGGTTCTTGATCTCCTACATCAAGTGGCAATTGCACGACTTGCGAGCCGTTAGTCTCATCAAACTTCACATCTACCGTCTCTTCAACTTTTCGAGTGAAGTTGTTGTAGACACGGTAAGTGTGGGAGTTCTATCCATAACCAAGTAGGAAACCTTCATGAGATTTATGAGCAAATTTTGAACGACGATGCTTATCAAGAATGTAACATTTTGAGCCAAATACTCATAAGTATCCAACTTGTGGTTTGTTACCGGTGAGCAGTTCATACGCCGTTTTACCAAGAAGCTTGTGAAGGTAAAGTCGATTTGTTGCATGACAAGCTGTTTCAACTGCTTCCGCCCAAAAGTATTTTGGCGTCTTGTATTCATCAAGCATTGTTCTTGCCATCTCAATAAGGGTACGGTTCTTCCTCTCAACAACTCCATTTTGTTGAGGTGTGTACGTAGCCGAGAACTCATGTGAAATACCCTCCTCATCAAGAAAGGTGTCCACATTGGCGTTCTTGAACTCCGTTCCGTTATCACTCCGAACCTTCTTGATCTTCACTTCAAATTGGTTTTGGGCCTTTCTTGCAAAGTTCTTGAAGATCTTTTGTACCTGTGATTTGTCATCAAGAAAGAACACCCACGCAAATCTGGAAAAATCATCAACAATGACCAAACCAAAAGAGTTACCACCAAGACTCCTATAGGAGTTGGGACCAAAAAGATCCATATGAAGTAACTCGAGTGGTCTCCTTGTGGTCATAATGTTCTTCATGGGATGGCTTCCTCCAACTTGTTTTCCTGCTTGGCAAGCACTACAAAGTCGATCTTTGTCAAATATGACATCTTTCACTCCCAATAATGTGATCTCCTTTAACAAGTTTATCAAGGTTACGCATGCCAACATGTCCAAGTCTCCTATGCCATAACCAACCTTTAGAAGATTTAGCAATTAAGCATGTATGAGGTTGGGCTCTCTTAGTGAAATCAACAATGTATAGATCACCTCTATGAATGCCGGTAAAGACCATATTATGATTATCTTGACGAAACACTTGGCAATCTACTTTAGTAAATAGAACATTAAAACCAAAATCGGCTAGTCTAGATACGGAAAGAAGATTGTAACCAAGAGATTCGACAAGCATAACATTTTGTATGGAGCTATCATTGGATATGGCCACCTTACCAAGGCCAAGTACCTTACCCTTGGAGTTGTCTCCAAAAGTCACATACTTGCGTGGACCATCATTTTTAGCAAGCTCACGAAACATGTCTCTATCTCCGGTCATGTGATCGGTACATCCACTATCAAGAATCCACTCTTTTTCTCTGGCCATGTAATCTCGAAGATTTGCCATAAGACTGAGATTCCTCATGGTCTTCTCAAATTCAATATCAAATTCTTCGTCCTCATCATAATAGCCATGCTCAGCATCTTCATCATCATGCATGTGATCTTCACCTAGAGCAATAGATTCATTAGTTTCATGATCATGAAAATGTTCAAGTTTATGACTTCTAATAACTTCCGTGATAATGTTACTAATAGTTCTAACATCTCCTTTAGCACGCATAAGGTCACGAAGCTCAAACAAGCAATCATCAAACTTAGGATCACTAGGACTCATCTTGTGAAAAGCAATAGTCTTATGAAGAATCTTATCAAGACTCTTTAGAGAGTAATCGGGATATCGCTTTTCCAAGTCATGCCATAGAGTATAAGCACATTCAAAGTTTTGCATACAACCAAGCACAACCTTAGGTAATCCTCTAATGATAAGATTGACGGTTCTAAGATTATGAAGCATGTCAATTTCCTCTTTATGGGTAGGATGCAAGGGATCAATAGGGGGAACATAAGGATTATGAATATACTTGCTCAAGTTAAATTCATCAAAGATATCAAGCATTTCATCCCTCCAAAAATTGTAATACTCCCCATTGAGAATAGGCACTCTACGTCTAAGACTCCCCAAAGTAGATACATCCATCTCCCTCCAAAGGTGATGAAACCAAAGCAATGGAGACCAATGCTCTGATACCAATTATGGGATCGAGGAGATAGGTCTAGAGGGGGGGTGAATAGACACTTAACCAACCAAAGTTGCAGATTTTAATTTCGCATGGAACTTAGGCAGATTTTGGCACAAGTTAAGATCATTCCAATACTTTCTACACATGCATATCTAGAGATTGAGCAGCGGAAATAGTAAAGCATGCAAAAGTGTGGAATGTAAAGGGGTAGAGTATGGATGATCAAACGCAATGAAGACACGGTGGTTTTTGGCGTGGTTCTGATAGGTGGTGCTATCGCACGTCCACGTTGCTGGAGACTTCAACCCACGAAGGGTAACAGCTGCGCGAGTCCACGGAGGGCTCCACCCACAAAGGGTCCACGAAGAAGCAACCTTGTCTATCCCACCATGGCTTACGTCCACGAAGGACTAGCCTCACTCGGGTAGATCTTCACGAAGTAGGCGATCTCCTTGCCCTTACAAACTCCTTGGTTCAACTCCACATCATGTCGGAGGCTCCCAAGTGACACCTAACCAATCTAGGAGACACCACTCTCCAAAAGGTAATAGACAGTGTGTTGTTGATGAACTCCTTGCTCTTGTGCTTCAAATGATAGTCTTCCCAACACTCAAACAACTCCTCACAGATTTGGCTATGGTGGAAGAAGGATTTGAGTGGAAAGCAACTTGGGAAAGGCTAGAAATCAAGGTTCAAATGGTAGGAATGAAATGTCTTGATCTCAACACATGAGTAGGTGGTTCTCTCTCAGAAAATGTATGGTGGAAGTGTAGGCACGTTCTGATGGCTCTCCTTACCGAGAAGGAAGTGGTGGAGGGGTATATATAGCCTCCACACAAAATCCAACCATTACACACTTTTGACCCAACTCGGTGGCACCGATTCAGAAGACTCGGTGGCACCGAACTGTGTAAAAGATATGAACGTTAGGAATCTCGATGGGACCGACTGGAACAACTCGGATGGATCAAAGTGCAATGGCTTGGGCAAACCTCATCTCGGTGGCACCGATTGCATCAACTCGGTAGGACCGAAGTGAAGCAATAAGGCAACAGAGACTTGGCAAGCCATCTTGGTGAGACCGATTTGCAAAACTCGGTGAGACCGAAGTAAGTGCAAACGATTACAGAGGGTTGGCAAGGCCATCTCGGTGAGACCGAGATCCATATCGGTGGATCCGATTTGTTAGGGTTTTGGCAGTGGCTAAGTCCAGATGAACTCGGTGGCTCCGGATAGGAAATTTCGGTGGGGCCGAGTTGGAATGAAGGTTTTGGACATATTTGGATGGATAAAGTGGCTGAGGGTTTAGGAGTACTGTCACTAAGCACTTGAGCAAAAAGACCATTAAGCAACACCTCATCCCCTTTTAATAGTATTGGCTTTCCTATGGACTCAATGTGATCTTGGATCACTAAACCAAAAATGTAGAGTCTTGATCTTTTGTCAATCCTTGTTGTTAGGACCGAGAGTATATCGACCAGAGGGGGGGGGTGAATGGGAGATTCAAAAATTCTTGCGAAAGTTTTGAAGTGATCCCAAACACAGCAGCGGAAATATGGTTCGGTAGAATAACTTATAATTGAGCTCGCTATAGAAGAGTGTATCTATCGAAGTGGAAGTCAGTTATCATTTGAACACAGGTATGACAGATACGAAGGCAATGCAATATACAAACAGATCCTGCAGCATGAGGAAAAACAATATATGGACTACGATGGAAATGCACAGATATTGTTAGCAAGGTAAAGATTTGGCAGTGAAAGTAATTACACAGGCATACAGAGATACGAAGAGAATTAAATTAGCCTGAGACGATGGAAAAGAACGATGAGAATGCAATAGACAATTTATGAATTATGATTGATCAGATACAACTATCGGCACAGAGCATGAATGTAAACTGCTGAAGGAAATACAGTTATGTAAAGTGAACCAGTGGTGCTCGATGGCGACAGAAGAATTTGGTAGACCAGTTCGCCCTTCTGCCAAAGGACTACGTCTGGTTGGAGGGGTTGTGATTTAACACAGAGGATAAACTCTCCTCGCCCTATTCTCCTTCAACTCGGAGCTGATCAGACTCCAGTTGATTTCACTCGTGGTAGATACTTGTCAGCGATCTCCAAACCTTCGACAGACTTCTTCGCGAACCACAATGACTCTTGGTTGCTGAAGATCTTGCTCGGTGAAGACAATTACTCTTCGACACTCGAGCCGACACCTATCCGTCTAGAGAGTGCGCAGCTCTCAAGAGTAATAGGTACAAGAACTCTAACTCAGAACTACTGTGATGCTCAACCACTGTCTAAGTTTGGGCTCTTGATTTTTCTCTCGGTGGATCTTAAACTCAAATCACTCGGAGAGGGGATGCTCAATGAATCTTCTCAGAAATCTTAAGCAGAGCAGCCCACGGGCAACGTAGGAGCGGGGTGGCTATTTATAGCCGCAGCCTTCCCTGAAGGGAAAAGACCAAATTGGACATGTGGAGCAGCCAACGGCCAAACGACACGAGTCCAACGGTCGGAATTGAGCACAACGGTAACATTACGTGTGGAGCAAGTAATGCTAACTCCTCAGTTCGAAAGATATCTCCTACAGCGACGAAGAACAACGTCTTCTGCTGGCAGGTAATCATTCGAAGCATAAAGAGATTTCTCTCAGTCTCGCATAGGTTTGGGCTAAGCATCACAGCGGATCTAAGCTTCGAGAACCTATACCCCTCTTAATAGTACGGAGGTCCTATGACTCAAATGAATGGAAGAAGAACGACGAAAAGAATGCTACATCTTCACTTCGTCTTCGCCTCCCATCGCTGCAGTCAATTTCTTCGGACAGAATCACCGAACCAATTGCTTCGCGTCAGCAATAAAATTTCGAGGGGCAACTCCTTCACTTCATTCTTCTCGTCTACAAGTCCTCAATGGATGTAGCTCGTTCTTCTCTGCAGCGCAGATATTCTTCGGTGAAGTTCCTCGAACTGTACACCGGTGATAGCATTCTCTTCGGTACTGCATGGACTATTTCTCTCTGTGTGCACTAGCAAACAAATCAGTCCATACCTGTTTCTGTCAACAATCTCCAAAACACAAGAGGGCAAGTATTGCACCAACACTTGTCCTTAGCATTTTGAAGGGATTCCACATCCTCTTGTCCCTGCCACGCCATTGTTGAACTTGTGTGAAATTCACTAGATAAAAGCATTAGTCCAACAACATGTATGTTGGCATAAATTACCAAAACCATCAAGGGAGCAAATGCGCTTTCAGGCTCTACATCAACCTTGCTGCCCTTCCGATGATGCATGAGTAGTTTACCACAGACCTTCGGGTCCATAGTTAGTAGCTAGATGGCTTCTTCTCTCTTTTTGATCTTCAATACAATGTTCTCCTCGATGTTCTTGGAGTTCTATCCGATGTAATCACTTTTTGCAGTGTGTTTGTTGGGATCCGATGAATTGTGAGTTTATGATCAGATTATCCATGAATATTATTTGAGTTTTCTCTAAACTCTTTTATGCATGATTGTTATAGCTTCGTATTTCTCTCCAATCTATTGATTTGGTTTGGCCAACTAGATTGATTTATCTTGCAATGGGAGAGGTGCTTTGTAATGGGTTCGATCTTGCGATGCTCAATCCCAGTGACAGAAGGGGACATGACACGTATGTATCATTGCTATTAAGGGTAAAAAGATGGGGTTTATTCATGCGTGAGTTTACTTTGTCTACATCATGTCATCTTGCTTAAGGCGTTACTCCATTCTTTATGAACTTAATACTCTAGATGCATGCTGGATAGCGGTCGATGTGTGGAGTAATAGTAGTAGATGCAGAATCGTTTCGGTCTACTTGTCTCGGACGTGATGCCTATATACATGATCATTGCCTTGGATATCATCGTGATTATTTGCTTTTCTATCAATTGCCCAACAGTAATTTGTTTACCCACCGTATGCTATTTTCAAAAGAGAAGCCTCTAGTGAAAACTATGGCCCCCGGGTCTACTTTTATCATATATTGAAAATCCCAAAAATACCTTGCTACAATTTTACTTTATTTACTTTATTTTGTATTTTTGTTCGATCTATCTATTTATCACCATACAATTTAATCTTGCAATTAACCGCTAAGGGATTGACAACCGCTTGTTCGCGTTGGGTGCGAGGATTTGTTGTTTTGTGTGCAGGTGCTGCTAACGAGTTGTTGCGTGATTCTCCTACTGGATTGATAACCTTGGTTTCATAACTGAGGGAAATACTTATCTCTACTGTACTGCATCATCCCCTCCTCTTCGGGGAAATCCCAACGCAGCTCACAAGTAGCATGGCCGCATGTCGTCATGGGCTGCGCCTGTTAATAAACAAAACATAACCTGGGCAGTCTACAGCCCAGTAAATATTTGCTCGACCTCAAGAAAAATATACTACCTGCTGGATCCCAGTTCTCAGTCTCTCCTTGTAGAATTCTCTCGTTTATTGACTACGTCGAAAATTTCATGGGTCTCAGACGTCAGCATATTTTTCCATCGCGATAATAAGTGTGTGCACTTGCTTGCGTACGGCCTTGGACCTGCTGGGTCCGTACAGTTAGCCTCCTGTCTGTATGGACAGCCCTCTTCTGGTTCCACGGACGAATTTCATGCAAATCAGATGATTTTCATTGAATCCGGACCAAATTCATTACATTTTACATGTTCCTTTTTCTTATGGAACACTTTACATATTTCAACTAAACGATAGCCGACCAGGCCTTTTTTTAGTCCAAAAATGATCGCTGGAAGCGGCGGCTACCGTTTCTCATGCCTGTTAAATTTTTTGGTTATCTGAGAACTCGAACGAGAGAACATGTCGTATGCGTTTTTTTTAGTGATACTGTATGTGGTATGTGGGTTAGAGGGATGGCATGGGAGGCGCTTCCCGCGATCGAGGTCCCGACACTTAACTGTTATTAAAGGCCCAAATCCATCGCTCCTCAGTTTAACAATTTGCAGCTGGGCTTGGCGTGCCACAGCCTAGTCCCGACGTGCTGCGTCCAACTGTCAGCCTGTGAAACCTGATGGATCCCCTGCGTACTGGAAGATGTTAGTAAAATTTTGGAGAACTGGGAATTCAAACGGCAGGTGCTTTTGCTACTTATATTAGGTGCCTGAAAATTCGTTTTGCAACAATTACTTCAGCGTTATATCCACGTCGACCCTCGACATGATGGTTGGAAGGAAATGCCATGTTCAGACCGAAAGATCCTTAACAGCAGCACCAACTTGTAGACGACCAGGTAGAACTAGTACTACCAAACTAACTTATAATCCTTTTAGTCCTGGCCCTCGTTTTCGTCTGGTAGAAGATCTTGCAGACGACCAGCTCCCGCTCCTTCTCTTGCTCCAGGTCCCCGAGGTGGTACTGGTGCATCACCCAGTTGGTCCTCTGCTGGTCGAAGTTCTTGTTGGTGTGCAGCACCAGAACCTTTTTGCTGTCCCTCTATTAGCCGTTGACCATCACCGGCATGGTATTGCCGGTCTTGTGCCACATCGCGTGCATGCCGCACTCCGATTGTATCTTGCGACGCGTCCGCGTACCCCTTTTGAACGCCCTAGAGTTGCGTTGGAAGAAATGCTTGCTTAGGCCACTCAGTGTGATACCTGCAGTATTGGCGAAATACAATCCCAGGCCGGGCAGCATACATCAGAAATTTGTAAAAAGAAAGGAATATATTTTGTGCAAGTAGACGGTCGATCGGTGTCTCGCCTGGAAGTTTCTCAGGATGAGTGGAGCATATGCCGTGCTTGCTGTCGATGGTCGGTATGAACAAATCGATGAGAGGGTGAGATCTCGCGCTGTCAGCACTCACTTTAGCCTCAAGGTGCTCGATTAGCTCCTGATCCGTGGGATCGAACTTGACGCCAGCCGGCAGCACCGGTCAATCCTTCTTGGACTTGCAGCGATTAATTCTAGTTAAATGGTACTCAATGTATGATCAATCAACTGTTTAAGTAAATGATGAAAGATTTTGACAGATAAGTGCTACTCCAAATCTAAAATCCATGACACCCGAACAAACTAGGTCTCGGCTTCATTATTACATGCATACTCTAGAGACTTGAAAAACCCCATAAAGATCAAAATCATCATACAGGACGACGGGACGAATACTCACAGGAGCGGCCTCGCTGGTTCCACCCTTCATGCGGCTAGCTTGAAGAGCTTCCTTCTTGAGATCAAATTTCTCAGCGCCTTCCTTTTGACTACTTGCAATGAAGTATAGCAGCTCCACTAGCTCATCGCCCATCGTACCGACTGGATTGGAACAAGGCGGTGGCTGGGAGGCGGGGTGACCAGGAGAGAATGGGAGAGAACGGGAGAGTGCTGCTGGACTACCAGAGGGGTGATGCTCACTTTGGTGAACCGAACACGCGGCCGGGACTCTTGTATCACCTCACGCGCAGCGTGTTGTCACGTCAATTCAATGTGAGAACATGATGAATAATTTGACCGACGTGTACTAGTACTACTAGTCATACAAGTACTACTTACCTAGTACGAGTAGCGCAATATTGTAAGATCCCAAAATTCTAAATTTTGGAATGTTATATTAATTAAGTAACTATGATTGATTGATGACTGAAAGTGAGTGAAATTTGAAACTTTTTGAAAGTTTTAATGAGAGGGAATGAAATGACTTTCCCAAAACTTTCACTTTACATTTTGATCCCCAGGAATTCAAATTCATTTCATCACAAAACCCTAGAGTGAAGATGATATGACTTCTTCCATTTAAAGCAATAAAAAGGGATTTGGAAAGGATTTGAATTCTATTTGAAAAATATATTTCAAACTCAGAAACTTTATGCAACTCAATGATTTTCATGAGAGAAGATAAAATGACTTCTTCAAAATATATGAAATATGAGTTGGAAGTTTAAAAGAAGGATTTGAAAGTGGTTTGAAATTCAAATTCAAACCCAATTTGGAGTTATTTGGTTTTTATTCAAATTATTTTTCTCCTAAAAATAAATATATGGAAATAAGGGTAAAATGATTGCCTTCAATGAAAAATTAGGAGAAAATAAATTTGAAATCATTTTGGTATTTTAAAAATGATTTTATTGGCTTTTATTGAAACAATAGCACTGTTTGTATTTTAGGAATTTTGTGTGGATTTTATTTGAACTTGAAAAATAGTCACATGGACCTACATATCCCCTAGTATTTTTGTGAATTTTTTTAATATTTTCTGATTTTATTTTCTATTTTATTCAAGCACTTTTGTGCTTCAGTTCCAAAAAAAACGCTGCTAAGGCCCAGCCCATGGCGAGGTCGTCCTCGACCTCTGGCTCGGGCCCTCTCAGAATTCCCTAAACGGCGCTCGCTGCGCCCACAACAGGCGTCCGCACAAACGGGCGCACACGCCTCCCTCCTTCTTGCGTCTAGTTGGGCTCGGCCCATCGTCACTTTTTTTTTCTGTTGTAAAGCACAAAAAAAGCAAGCGCGTCAGGGGGAAATCGAACCCACGACCTCCTCATCGTTCGCACCATGCTCTAACCACCCCACCGGCTACACGTCATGTGCTAAAGTACATCTTCTTTACTCTTTTCTTCCTTATCTCTTTTTATTTTTTCTATTTTCTTGTTTATTCGGTGTTTTTTCTATTGTTCATTTGAGTGAACTAATTTTCAAAATCGATGAACTTTTTTTCCAAATTCGATGAACTTTTTTAAAATTTGATGAACTTTTTCCAAATTCGATGAACTTTTTTCAAATTCGATGAACTTTTATTCGAATTCGATGAAATTTTTCCCAAAATCGATGAACTTCTTTTAAAATTGGCTGAACTTTTTTTCAAAATCGATGAACTTTTTTCGAAAATTGATGAACTTTTTTCAGTTTGATGAACTATTTTCAAAATTGATGAACTTTTTTTCAAAAATTGAATGAATTTTTTTCCTTTTTTTGTGAACTATTTTTTTAGATTGATGAACTTTTTTCAAAATCATTGAACTTTTTTTGAATAGGGCAACGTTTTTTTGCATGTTCATGAACTTTTTCCAAAATCTGTGAAGTTTCAATTTTTTTAAAGAAAATCTGGTATGAGCGGCTATAATAGGTTTTAAAGCGTTGGCGCTGCATTCAATCACTAGCAACGACACGTCCTAGTGGTTAGCCTAACATCTGTAGGTATCGTAGGGCTTGAGTTCGATTCCTAGCCGGAACGCAATTTTTTGGATTCTTTTTCGCGCTTTTATATTACTTTGAGGTGCCGCTTCGTGGGTCGGCCCACTTGGCACTGTACAGCGCCGATTAGGAGCTCCCGGCGCTCCCAGCAGGACGACCAGCCCCTCCATGGCCGCCGTGTTTGGCGCTCCCGCCTGCCCCTTTCCTTCTCCCCACCTGCCCGGAAGCTTCCTCTCCTCCGGAACCTTCCTTTCCCGCTCCTCCCCATCATTAAGAGGCCTTAATGGCCGAGATCGACGCTGACGAAAAATCCGGCCATGCCGGATTTGCTCACCCTTGCCGCTGCACCTAGACGCATCTTCGAGGCCTATAAATACTGCCCGGTGTTTCCCTCTCTCCCCTCGCCCAAAGCGCTCTCCTATGGGAGCTTATCCTCCTCCCTATCCTGCATAATTGCTCGTCGGAGTTCGTAAACTCCGGCGGCTTCTCCATCGCTGTCCGAGGCTCGGTTGGCCCTGCCTCGACCTCCCCTGAGGTTTCTGTGATGCTATCTTCCACGTCCCGTGCTCGCCTTCCTCCAGGTGTCACTACATCACCAGATCTGAGCTCTTGTCCATCATCTTCCCCAACTCCGGCGACTACTCCGGTGAGATTCAATAAATCCCGTAATTCATTTTTTCCAGAAAAATAGCAATCTTAGAAAATTCATATCTATTAGTCTACTTATCCAAATTGAGTGATTCAAAAGCATAGAGTTTCACAAAAATATGTAGTTTCTTTTGGATGCAAAAGTTTTTATGTTTGGCCTTTTTAAATTTGAATTTGATGAAATTTGTTCAAATCACTAAATAGCTAATAACTTGAGTTTAAAAATAGATTTTTATTTGATTCTTTTTGCTAGTGGTCACTAGATGAATTGTTTATCCAGTAGTATTTAGTTATTTATTTTTAGTATATTTTAAATTAGGTTTTTAGCTAAAACAGTATTGTTTGCTATAGAAACTTGTTTTGTTTATAACTTAGTGATTTTTATTTAGTTTTAATTAGTTCTTTTTGTAAATTTTTGTTGGTTGTAGTATATTTCTGTTGAACTTCAGTAGCTAGTTTTTAGAATTATTTATTTTGGTTTTGCTACTGTTTAGGATTAAGTTTAGCATAGTCATTTTCTAGTGTTATGAAATAGCTAATATTTTAGTTAATTTTGCTAGTGATTATTTTAGTTAATTGCTTTCTGTTGTTTAGATGAAATTATATTTTCTTTACTGTTGTTTAGTTATTTAGATTAATTTAGTGTTGTTATGTGAATTTATTGTTTGCTATTGTGTGAGTTGATTCTTTTAAATTTGGAGTTTCTTTGGGATTTTTCATTTGAATTCTTCTTGTGTTTATTGTGTGTTATTAATTGCTTGTGATATTGCTGAATTGCATATGATTGCTTATTGTATGTTATTTAATTGCTTCGTTAGACTATCCGGAGTGCGAGGCTTCTTTCTACGAAGCGTTAGAGTTTCAAGATCGTCAGCAAGGCAAGTTCACTTTGATCATCTATTTTAATTACCTACGTTTTATTGCATTAGTAGTTTTTCCTTCCACCATGATCAAGTAGGATATTGAGCTTGAAATTGAGGTAGTATCATGAGGTAGGAGAAAACCCAATACCCCTGTTACCAATTGCCCGGGAAGGGACGATACCTTAAAATTGCTACGCTCTAGTAGACGGGGGTTGGTTGTGTGATCTCAGGAGTGTTGTGAGGTTAAGTAATTCAAGACCTGCATGATGATCAAGACTTCAAGACTTCAAGGACTCGATATACCTCTGGGTGGAATGGAATACATCTGGCAGCCTGATATCTATCATGGTTATGCCCGGGAATCCTGGTATCTACCTGTGATAATCCCGACGGAATGCCACCCAGGCTCAAAGAGAAGGATGGATACTTCAAGGCCAGAAAGCTTACGTGTGCAACCGCAAGTCATTATGGGCTCTGGCTTGGTTAACCTTAGTTGTGACTCTGGCTGGGACGGTGCTAGCAGATGTAGACGAACGGTAGGGGTGGATGGGCACCAGACAGTGGTCTGGGAAACTCTTTGGAAGATCATGTTTCGATCGTCCCGTTCTCAAACACCCTGAAGTGCGGAAGTGCGAGGACTCAAAGGGAGGGATTGAATCTTGCGGGTAAAGTGTACAAACCTCTGCAGAGTGTTAAACTAATCGATTAGCCGTGTCCCCGGTTACGGACAGCTTGAGCACCGGAGATGATACTATCAGCCTATCTCAACACAATTAATGTTAATGAGTGGGTATTATTAATAATAATTTGGGATATGAGAATTGGTTGGCGGAACCATCTCATTAACAACCAACTTTGTAGTAACATTTGCATATGACTCCTTTGTTGTAGGAAGAATCAGCTTTTCGCAAAACTACACCTTAGAGCTCCACCAGCCATATTTGCATATAGCATAGATGATTTAGTTATCAGTTCTCTCTTGCGACTTGCCGGTACATTCAATGTACTGACCTTCACGTCTGCAACGTATCATGTTGCAGATATTTTCTACGACGAGTAAGAGACGATATAGGGTTACGGTCTACACTCAACTTGCCGTTGGCGTTGATGGGACTCCACACCCCTATTGCTATGTTTCCGCTGTGACATATATAAGGTATACTCTGGATCTACGGTATTTATTTACATGTGATGTTATGGTATTTCATCGAAGTACTGTGTGTGCCAGCATACTGATCCAGGGATGGCACAGCAAGCACAGAGACTTGACCGTATTGGGTCAGGTCGCTACAAATATACGGTATAGAGGACTACTAGTAGTACAAAGTTTAGAAATGGTGTACATTCATCCAATCTCCATGTTGCTTCCATATTGCTTTAAATAATATCAGAGGGGTGTTGCTAAAGCCTTAGTTTTAAGGGCATTATGCAAGAGTGTTTAGAAGGAGCTTACAAACAGGTGCCTACAAAGTTACAAGGCTGTGCGACAGACTTGTAGGCTACATGAATAATACAAAATATAACTCCCATTGGACAACACTTTCACGAACAAGTACACACTTGAAGCTTAATTGCTATATATGGCTTCTGCACAGAATCTCCATCATCATTATCAAAATACATGCTACGCAGGTGATGTAGGATGCACTTGATCCCAGAAAGGTATTTAACCATCAAACTAACTACAGTACAAAATAACCAACAGAACAAGATCATGCGACAACTAGCAGGATACATGGCTCAGTTTAGATATCACTACGAATCAAGTTGTGCATATTAGCTGTTGGCATAAACCACATCGCTGCATGTCAGGTTTGCAAAAGCCATTCATCGCTTGGAAGCTTAATGCCTTTCACACACTGAAGTTCATCTGGCAACAAGCTGTGTCGACGAATCTTTGGATATGGTGCTTCATGAAATCCATGGTACGATGTGTAAACACAGTTCCCCCTGGCGAATGGAACTTGCATAGCACGATAATCATCGCCGGTGATATGTTCGATGATTGGTTGGATGATCGGATAATTGAGCCCAAGGAACAGGGAGTGGTTGCCGAGGCTGTAAACCCGCCTCCAATTGAATACGTCTGGCCCAATAGAGCTCGGATCTTTCTCGAAGACGAAGCAACCATAGCCATCACAGTCGCGAATGCCCCACGCATTGTATTGCATGTGGTTTGATGAAATGGTTTGGTCACTTTGGTACGTGCGAATGAGCATCAAATGCCCACCGTCAGCTGAACGAGCGATAAACCACCACCCATTGACATTTATATTTCCAGGTGCTGGAATTATAAAGGCCAGCGCATTTGCGTCTGCTGCAAAAAATCAAATTGGAGACCAAAAGGACAAAAATATACAATCATGTTCAGAGTATGTGTGGAATTAAGATTATTATAATAGTGACACAAATCATAGCCAGAGAATTACAATGCCGTGGTTATAATCATACCCTTTTTTTTAAAATGCCAATGGCTTTCATATTCTAGCAATATGTCATGGTTCAAAGATGATGTAAAAATGAGAGGAAAATAGCTATGCCAGGGCCTACTCATATTCTACCATAACAGTTAGATGCCAACTGTTCTCGTATCAACTCTAACAATAACATGCGTGGTTATAAAAATCTTGGAAATGAGAGTAACATATAGCAATCATGTGGTTATACTCATAATATCTATTCTAACAATCATTAGATGCCAATTGTTCTCATATCAACTCTAACAATAACATGTGTGGTCATAAAAATCTAGGAAATGAGAGGAACATATAGCAATGATATGGTTATACTCATAATATCTATTCTAACAATCATTAGATGCCAATTGTTCTCATATCAACTCTAACAATAACATGTGTGGTCATAAAAATCTAGGAAATGAGAGGAACATATAGCAATGATGTGGTTATAGTCATACTATCTATTCTAAATTTCTAACAATCAACAGGCAGTCATATTCATATGGTAAAGATGAGATGAGATAGAACAATTACACGACGATAGATTCCACCAGTATATGCAGCCAATTTGCCCGTCCACCGCGTAAACAATGCCATCGTGCACTATAGCATCAGACAGAAATGGAGGGTAAACAGGATTGATGATGAGCCATAACCATGTATGGCGACCGGATTCCAGATAGGCTAATCCCCCGTCGAACAAGGCAATGAGCTTGTAATCTATGTAGTCTTCTGATGGTGTGGGTACTTCGCAGATTACAACCTTCAGCAAATGGAGGTCCAACCAAGTGCCCGACGCCTCTCGTGCGTAGTAGGCAGGAGTGTCCGGCGGGCCGCGAGGCTCGATGTCGGCAGTATCCAACGATGGAAGGGCGATCTCTCGCTGGGTGTAGATATCCACGAGATGCCACGGACTACCCGATTGGTGGATGAGGACGATCCAGTTGGCCTTCATGCCCGCCCAGTAGTGGCGGCGCATGAAGGGCAGGTGCGCGGGGAGTGGTAGCATGTCAAGGGGCACTATGACAACCTCCGTAGGATCGTCACGTCGGTGTCTGGGCCAGTTGCGAGGATTGGGCATCAGCAAGCAGGGTGTCTTGAAAAGGGCCGGCCGACTACCGATGAGTAGACGGTGCATAGACACCGAGCATGCGGCCAGACGCACGGTGCTGAGCAGGTCCATACGATTACAGATCTGCTCCAAGAGAACATCGGGGAGGGAATTCCAATCGCGGCTCTGGGTGTCAGTCCGTTCTGCCATTGGGTTTTTTCGGGCGCTGAGTGATTGGGGTTTTCGGTGCGTGCGGGCGAGCGGGGAAGTGGATGCGGGTGGGCGAGAGAAGAAGATGGCGTGTGTGGGCGAGGAGTGAGCGGGGGGAGATGGTGCGAGCGAGCGACCGAGGAAGATGGCGCGGGCGGGCGAGCAGTGAGCACTGGAAAATGGTGTGCGGACGAAGATGGGGAAGGGACGTCCATGGGGAAGAGAGGAGGAAGAAGAGGGAGAGACGGGGAAGAAGGTGCATTAAATCTCAATTCAACTAGTACTATTAGTATACACGAGTGTAAATAGTTAAGCGGATGACATGTGGGTCTACGTCAAGCGGGCCCATATGTCAGTCAACGGAAGAAAGAGGTGTGTACGCGTAATTGCGGAAGCGTGCTCCACTGGCAGACATGATGGCACTACAGGGTAAGGCTGATTTAGTAACACCAGCATGCTGGCTCAGCTTATTAATCAAGTGTCCCATCTGCTGCAGCGTGTATTGTCACTTCACTGTGTAGACTAGTAGTTGAATAGACCGATGGGGAATAATGGATCGCCAAGACTTCCTATCTATGCCTCTACTCTCATCCTGTCCAACATTAAGAACCATTGGCCAAGGCTCCCGGCGCCAATTACGTAGTAGTACCTACTCCCTCATTCCGGTTTATATACAGCTCAATAAAAAAGATTCATCAACCAAGGTAATAGTAGATGATGAGTGCCAGAAGAATTTTTTGTAGTACTACTGTAGTACTTTGCAAAAGTACTCAATTAATGGGCTCGTTTTCCTCAAGAAAATTGTGTTTACGAACGTATTAATTGCAATGCATGTGTGCATGCGTGAACAACAAATGACCAGGACTTTTACATGCATTGGAGTAATTCTTGCATGCAACGTTTTCATGAAACTTGAAATAGTATGAACACGTGAATGGGAGGGACTATAATCCTCACGCATGCATGCAACACTCACACGTACACATGCATGCACGCAACACTCACGCAGCCATGCATGCGGCACACAGCACACGACGCAACACACACGCTCACGCTCAAGTGCTCAACCTACACGTGCATGCACACACATACACAGCCAGGGTGGTTCGCGTGAAGGGTTGGACTCCTGTCGCGCCTGCGTAAAGTTTTGTTTAACTTATTGTTTGCTCTGCAAACTGACAGGTGGGACCCAAAAACCACGTGCCAATTTAACCAGTCAAGAAAGTGTCACGTAGACTATTTGGCCGGTCAGCGGAGTGCAATACGGTGCTCTACGGTGCGCTAGTGACCGTATAATCACCGCAAAACGTATATAGTGACCGTAATGAGCGTATTATGAAGTCTAGTGACCGTATTGTTACAAATACAGTGACCGCCACTGTATTTATCTCGTTTCAAATTAAGCCATATTAACCGGAAAGGAGGCAGTATGGACTACTAGTACTACCATGTCCCCTCAACTCGCAGAACAAGGAGAAGCTTGCTTACTACGCCCTCTCCCTCGCTTGCAAGCGCGGTGGCTCGCAGGACGAGGAGAAGCTTGCTTAGTACGCCTATGCCCTCTCCCTCGCTCACGCGCGCCGCGGCTCACAGGACGAGGAGAAGCTTTTGACTACAGCGCGCTCTCCCTCGCCCTCGCTCACGCGGTGGACGTGCGGCAGTTCATTCGGTGTCAGATTGCCAGAAGCATATAGTACTGTAGTACCATCATTGTTGAACTTGGACCTCCTGAAGAGGCGAAGAGCCAAGCGCAAGGTTTATAGGAGTACGAGCAGTCGTACAACTATAGCGAACAATCGCTACTGTATGATGCTGCCACGTCACCTATAGCCAAAGTTGTGCCACCTTTTTTTCTCACAAAGCGTGTTGGTGCCCGTGGAACAGCCACACAAGTTGCACGTACACATAACACATCTACTAGTAAATTCTAAAGGACAAATGCCAACATGCCACACAAGTTCATCTCCACTTCATGTGATAAATTTGTGCACGACTACTCTACATATATTTACAGCGCTACCATTCACAATTTACCATACTCCACTTACATGTTATAGATGGGCTCCATGTCATCCTCCAGGTTCCAGTCCCAGGTGTTCTTCATAAATGGCACAATCCATAGCGGTGGGCAACGGGAATCATTGTCGCAGCTTTCTAGTCCGGTTCCACACGATGGAGACTCATCCAAGCTGAAGCGGCATAAATCAGGGATTGCGTGTCCCAACATGTTCAACCGGCGGTGCACACTGAATACACAACCATGCTTCATGAACGGCAGGCCTTCGGTGTCCTGCACGGAAGGTGGCATCTGTTTGACAATGGGGTAGCTGTCCCCAATGAAAAGCGAGTACTCTCCAAGAGTGTCCCTCGGCTCCCACATAGCATCACAGGGGTCGAACTCGGAGCCGTCCATCTGGTACACGTGGCATCTCAGATCTGGTACACATGGTGACGTACATGGTCAAGGTCCATGCAGGATAATGTTGTGCTCAAATATGGCGCGCAGTAATATTGTGCAGCGAGTAGTACTACTATACTATAGAGGAAGTTCAATAACCGACTGATTATATATAGCCATTTTTGGCTACACGGAGGAGATAAGACATGTAAAAACAAAAATGGTGGGAGTGGATTCAAGAGCCAGCTATACGCGTACTCCTAGGTAAAAAGTACTACTCGCGCCGATCCCTGCGACACACTACTATGGATCCGAAGTAGTAGTAGTAGTAGTAGTAGTAGTACCTCCGTCCTGGTTTATTGGTCCTCTTCGTATTTTGTGTCAAATTTTGACCATAAATTTAACTAACAAAATATTAATGCATGTCATAAAAAATAATATCATCGAAAACTATGTTCAAATATGAATCCAATGATATAATTTTTTGTGACATGCATAAACATTTTATTAGTTAAATCTTTGGTCAAAATTTGGCACAAAATACAATGATGACCAATAAACCAGGACGGAGGTAGTAGTAGTACTACTAGTACAATGAAAGAGAAGGCAACGAGAGAATGGAATACCTGGGTACATGGTGAGGGTCCGATCGTGGTAGATCGTGGCACCTTGTTGCACATCAATGGTACCATGGGTAACCACTGCTAAGATAGTTGATCCCAAATTGCCAAAGTCAACTACAAGGTTCCGGGTTAGACTGAATGGCGGATGCACATAATCCAACACATCCAGGATCGGCGATCTGATTTTGATCGGGGGATGCGTGGTCCCTGCAAAATAATGGAGTACCGTTAGGGATGCAAATGATGGTTAGTGCATTCCGTTTGTTATCTCCCGTACCGTAGGATGGCACCCAGATGAAACAAATCCCCTGGCTTGTCACCGCGAAGATGCGGCCTACATGGCACACGACGTCTTCAAACTTGTGCGGGAACAAATCTGCTGCGGCCAACATGTGCCAGCCTCTGCCGTCAGGGCCATTCTTATTGATGGCAATCCTTATGTCGAACACCGCGATGAGATAGTAATCGTCGTAGCTGCGGTGCTTGGTCGGCGGGTTCGCAATTTCTATATTCTTCAATCTCATGGTGGCATCATCATACCTATTCAAGCCCTGCCAGTCCGGAAGGCCGATCCCAATGCTGGACAAGGGGTCTACGGGAACGGCCGCACTGCTGTGGATGTTGTGCAAAATGATGGTGGTATCCGGCCGTAGGTATGCAAGCCAATCTCCGTTGGCACCAACCCAAACCTGTGGGACGGTTGGCAACGGAGAAATTACGGGATGGAATAACTAAGTATTTTTAGAATATACATTACATGATCAAACACAATGACTGACCTTCTCATCGGACAAAATCCGATTGCCTCTCAATGTCGGCAACTCAAGCGGCGTCAAGATGCAACTGTGGCCACATTGCGGTGGACTGGAGTCCCATTGAATAACCTTCTCCTCAAGGATGCATGGAAGACCAACAAGCATGGCCATCTCCCAAGCCTGTTTACGCACCGTCTTAAAATAGTTGGTGCAGGAAGCATCGAGTCTTGCGGCGCTGAGGAAGTCGGAGCGGCGTTCGATTTCTCCCAGAGAATCATCGTCCAAGGTCTCCCAGCCTCGGTGAGGAGGAGAACCGCCTGGCGAATCCATGGTAGCAGCGATGAACTGCCTTGGTCTCTTCGGGAGGGGAACTAGCGAGGAGGAGATAAGAGCGTAACCGCAGGGCCTCGTCCCTTCGTGAAGGAAGTTATGCGGGCACGCATTAGCGGTACTGCGATGGTGCAGTTACGTATTATTTAATATAGGAGTAGTACTAGTACTCCAATGGTCGTATGATCATCGTTGGTAAATCTGCCACGTAGACTATTTTGGTGAGGTGGCGTAAAATAAAAGAAGAGAAAGAATGAGATCGTATGATCCTGAACCAACTTTCCGGGCACAAGCTCCGAGATAATTACATTCATTTCTGTGGGCCCTGACTGACCTGGTGAGAGCTACCACAGCTGGCTCCCCAATTTCCTTCTCTCGGGCGTTGGTCAACAGGTTTTGTTTATTGATTTAATGTGTGTGGTATCCATCAGAGTACGATTCATTGGAGAACTTGTATATGACACACTGATGACTACTGACATGTTCCTTATACCAACGAATCTATCATACAGACTATTGCAGATGCTCTTAGTGTACCAGTTTTCAACTTTTGAATCTCAAGGCCAAGGAGCTACAGTAGCAAGTGGAGGGTAGTACATTCAAATTTGAATCCAACAATAAAATTTTCAGTGACATGCATTAACATTTTGCTAGTCAAATATGTGATCAAATTTTAACTCAAAATACGATGGGGACTAGTAAACCAGCCCGGAAGTAGCAGTAGTACTGTTCTCTAGAACCATCGCTGTAACTATCAATGCAGGGAAAGTACACCGGCCTACTGCAGACCTGCTTGCTGCTCTATCCATGCGCGTAGCTGGCCTGCTCAGCCGCTCCTCTCACGCACACACTATTGCAGGGGCAAAACATTTGAGTTCTTTCATACCGCGAGAGTAGGCTTTTTCTTTTCCACTAGTACACGCGTACGTGCACAACACGTGGAATGTTCAATTTATGAATACCACTTTTCCATGATTTTTGCAAAAGAAAGAAACAATGACATGGCTCTAGAAAAAGTCTAACAAATCAACTATTCTACTCCCTCCATCCCATATTATGAAAACGTTTTTCAAGCTAATTTTGTACTATAAGGAGCGAAGTCCATGCGTGCAATGCCACAAGCTACAAAGAACATTAGGTCCAGGTCCAGGGCCATATTGCACAGTTCCCAATGCGGCGCCAGGCTTTTCCGGATCCTCCGGCTTAATTGGGAGGCAACATTAAAGATGGCAGCTGAGGAAGCAGCAAGCGAGGGTGGCTGCTACTCTACGCGAGCCACGAGATGATGGCGCGTGCAAAATATATGGGAGGGAAAACCCGTGCACGTGGCTGGGCTATCCGCGACCACTAGTACAACGCAACATAGAATTCCTATTTGTCGCTAGTAGATTGTTCCTTATATATATTGGAGTATTTAACAAAAAACTACTACCACTTTCGAACCAACCATACCAAGAAACCACCACTCAACAAAAATTAGCAAAAACATACCAAAAATTTCTTAAACCGTCGCAAAAACTACCAAGTGCTGATTAGGCTCGTTTAAACCCATGTGGCACCTTAAGTCAACGCTGTCTATTTGACCAGCAACTTAGGCGTTATGACTTGTGGGACCTACATGTCAGTCTAAAAAAAAATCCCAGAGTCACTGCTACTTGTAGTCTGCGTTGGTATTTCCCCGAAGAAAAGAGGATGATGTAGTACAGTAGAGATAAGTATTTCCCTCAGTTAAGAACCAAGGTTATCAATCCAGTAGGAGAACCAAGCAAAATTCCGTTAAGCGCACCTGCACACACAAGAGCAAACACTTGCACCCAACGCAAATAAGAGGGTTGTCAATCCTCTTAGCGGTTATTTGCAAGGATTAAATCTTATAGAGATAAATAGATAAACTAAAATACTAATTAAAATAAAAGTAAATAAATTGCAGCAAGGTATTTTTAGGTTTTTAATATATGATAAAGTAGACCGGGGGCCATAGTTTTCACTAGAGGCTTCTCTCTCGAACACATAGCATACGGTGGGTAAACAAATTACTGTTGGGCAATTGATAGAAAAGCAAATAATTATGACGGATTCATGGCAATGATCATGTATATAGGCATCACGTCCGAGACAAGTAGACCGACTCCTGCCTGCATCTACTACTATTACTCCACCCATCGACCGCTATCCAGCATGCATCTAGGGTATTAAGTATGAAACAGAGTAACGCCTTAAGCAAGATGACATGATGTAGACAAAGTAAACTCAAGCAATATGATTAAACCCCATCTTTTTATCCTTAATGGCAATAATACAAATATGTGTCATGTCCCCTTCTGTCACTGGGATTGAGCACCGCAAGATTGAACCCATCACAAAGCACCTCTCCCATTGCAAGATAAATCAATCTAGTAGGCCAAACCAAATCGATAGATCAGAGAGAAATACAAAGCTATAATAATCATGGATAAAAGAGTTCAGAGAAGACTCAAATATTTCTCATGAATAATCTGATCATAAACTCACAATTCATCGGATTCCAACAAACACACCGCAAAAGAAGATTACATCGGATAGAACTCCAAGAACATCGAGGAGAACATGGTATTGAAGATCAAAGAGAGAGAAGAAGCCATCTAGCTACTAGCTATGGCCCCGTAGGTCTGTGGTAAACTACTCACACATCATCAGAAGGGCAGCAAGGATGATGAAGAAGCCCTTCGTGATCGAGTCCCCCTCCGACAAAGTACCGGAAAAGGCCTCCAGATGGGATCACGGAAGAACAGAGGCTTGCGGCGGCGAAAAGGTTTTCTCTTCTGTCTCTCTGTTGATTTGGGAATATTTGTGAATTTATAGCGAAGGAATTAGGTCAAGATGTGCCATGAGGGGCCCACAAGCCTGGGGGGCGCGCCCTCCAGGCTTGCCGCCTCCTCATGGCTCTTCTGGTTTTCTCCCGAAGCTTCCTGGGTCTCTTCTGGTCCAGAAAAAATTAATCCAAAGTTTTTTCTCTCGTTTGGACACTTTTTGATAATGATTTTCTGAAAAGGAAAAAACAAGCAGAAAACAACAACTGGCACTGGGCACTGAGTTAATAGGTTAGTCCCAAAAAATGATATATAATGGCATATAATTGCATATAAAACATCCAAGATTGATACTATAATAGCATGGAACAATAAAAAATTATAGATACGTTGGAGACGTATCAAGCATCCCCAAGCATAATTCCTGCTCGTCCTCGAGTAGGTAAATGATAAAAACAGAATTTTTGATGTGGAATGCTACCTATCTGTGACGCCCCCGACTCAATCGTGCACTAATCATACACGCAAACGCGCACGATCAAGCCCAGGGACTCACGAGAAGATATCACAACACAACTCTAGACACAAAATAAAATAATACAAGCTTTATATTACAAGCCAGGGGCCTCGAGGGCTCGAATACATAAGCTCGAGTACAAGCGTTAGCGGAAGCAACGGTATCTGAGTACAGACACAAAGTTAAACAAGTCTGCATTAAGAAGGCTGAGCAAAACAATGACACTAGATCGAAAAGGCGCAGGCCTCCTGCCTGGGAGCCTCCTACCTACTCCTGGTCGCCGGTCTCCACGTAGTAGTAGGCTCCACCGTGGTAGTAGTAGTCGTCGGCGGGGTCTGCTGGCTCCGGGGGTCCGTCATCTGATCACAGCAAACGGGTATGGAGAAAAGAGGTAGGAAAGCAACCGTGAGTACTCATCCAAAGTACTCGCAAGACTTACATCAGAACTATTCTATTTATGCATCGGTATCAAAGAAGGGGCTGTATCTGTGGACTAAACTGCAGAAATGCCAGAATAGAGAGAAGGCCTAGCCTATCGAAGACTAGCATCTTCAGCGTCTTGCAGCATTAGAAGAGTGTAGATTAGCATATAATAAAGCAATAATTATATAATAGTAATGCCCAGAGATCCTTCCTTGACTCCCTGCGAGAAAGCAATCCCGGAGCTAACATATCATTAAATTCACAGGTATCCAGTTCTAGTTGTAGTAGATCGGGATACTCTCTGAGCGTCCGTTACCATGGACATGGCTATTCGAATGGATATACTTCCCTGCAGGGGTGCACCAACTTACCCAACACGCTCGATTAACTCTGGCCGGACACACTTAATCGGTCCATGCCCGGCCTCGGCTGATCGACACGCTGTAGCCCTACCTAGGCTCAACACAGAGGCCAGCACGCCGGTCTACACCCTAAACGCTCAGGGGTCTTGGGCCCATTGCCCTTTGCACTCCTGCGCGTTGCGAGGACGGCCGGGACCAGACCTAGCCCCTGTATACACACGCAGGCTTTCGCGGTCCACCCGGGCGCATGCCGCTCAACTGCTGACGTCTGAAGAACTTCGGCTGATACATACGACGTCGAGTGCCCATACTATTCCCGTGTGCTGGTTAGTGCGAAAAGGCCAGAGGCCTACTCAGATCACATATCCAAACCCATTAGTGTGTTGGGAGCTCGCGGAGACGAGCAGTGATCCACGATCTATGGTCCCGTCGCCCCGTCTCGTGGACTTACGGCAAGGGCCAGGACTGCCCGGCCGTGCCACGTGATTATCTCGCGGGTACCCTCATGGTCAACCCGACTTCACATCTCTCGCGGGTACCCCTCGGGGTCGACCCGACTTCAACAAGGGACTGATGTAAATTCACAGTATCCGTGTGTCCGAAATATTGAGGGGGAAATCCGAGGAATCACCCTCGATGGATTCCCACTCGATGTATCTGTCAAGGTGAACTCGGAGGAATCACCCTCGATGAGTTCACACTTAAGGGGTTGCACGACAGAGGCTTCATCGGAGGTGGTGAAAGAGAAATCACCCTCGATAACCCACAACCGACTAGCTACGCTACAGAGATATCATCAGGAGTGAGGTAGGAGGTATCACCCTTGGCACTCGATAGTAGCTCTGCAGAGTCGTACAACTAAGGGGGTGTGCAGTGCTGTGTCGGTCTCTGTACATCGATCACATTGATCGGGGCACCGGTAACAAAGCGGGGCAACAAGGACAAGGGTGAGGGGTCACTGATGGATTACTAACCAACCTATACTAAGCATTTAGGATAGCAGGTAAGGTATCAACATCAGTTACAAAAATAGGCTATGCATCAGAATAGGAGCAATCAATTACAGTAGCAAAATCTAATGCAAGCATGGGGGAGAAGGAATAGGCGATATAGGAATGATCAAGGGGGTTTTGCTTGCCTGGAAGCTCTGCGGTGAAAGAGGGGTCGTCGGTGGTGTAGTAGTCCTCAGGGGTCTCGTCAGTGTCGGGATCTACCGGAGAAGAAGAGGGGGAAGAAACAGATAAATACACGGCAACAAAAGCAATCACAAAGCATGACATGACTATATGCTATGCCGGGGTGATCTAATGCATCCCTAATTATTTTAGTTGATTTAGGAATTTATTTGGAATTATTTTACCAAAGTCATGCACTATTCATTCCTCGAAAACAGGCCAAAAGTTCCATGTTCATCCACTTAGAGTGATCAAACATGAAAACAAATGGCATATTCAGATTCGTATCGTTTTTCTGATCATTTTTCATATACAAAACCTTTTCAACCGAGCTACGGTTATTTTTCTATGAATTTTTTAAGTTTTAGCCAATTTCTGGAATTTACTGAATTTCTGCTAAGTCTGAGAATTGCCTTAGTTTTTAAACATCACTTAGCTGTTTCCAAAAGGCTACAACTATTGTTCTGTACCTCCTATGATTTTGTGCCTTATATCAATTTTGAGCACTTTTCTGTGATCTACATGTTAGTATCATTTACATCCATGATAGAGTTCAGTTGCTTGGTCGAAACTTCATTTGAAAATTGCCACTTGATGTTGACTCCAGAAACTGTTAAAATATACAAAGTTTGCTGGATGATTGCCATTGATCCATAGCTCTAATGGATATACTTCCTATAAGTGTTTTGTACTACAACAAGAGTACTATCATGCCATGCCCTTAGTTGGCATGACAGATCCCTGTAGCTTGTCATCAACAACTCTAAAGTAGCTATGACAATAAAGCTGTTTTTCTGTTTTTCTGTTAACAAGAACATAGCACTTTGTGATTTTCATAGGATTTAATCCATGCATCAAATGGATTTGGTCCAGTGGAAACATTTGAACCTTGTCAAGTGTACTACCTGCCCATAAATTTTTTACTCCTTTTAACAGTTGTTTAGGGGCTGTCCAGAGGGTTAATCAGTGCAGTAGTAGTAAAGCTAGCAGCAGCTACAGTAACTAGCAGCAGCAGTACAGGCAGAGCAGCGGTGGGCAGCGGCGTGGCGCGTCCTCGCCAGTCCGAGACGAGGCCAGCTGCCAGATCATCCGCCGCGCGCCCCCTGATGCGTGAGTGCTCCTCGAGCGGCAGCACCAGCGCCAGGACCAGGCCATTCAGGATGTTGCGGCGGCTGGGCGTCAAAACCGCGCCGCCCTCGCTGGAGGTGTCCCCTCAAGCGGTGTGGGCTGCCGTGCCTTCACCCGCGAGCTGCGTCGCGTGGTCTGGCCCGTGAAGTTCAAGCCTGAGCTGCCTCCGCGCTACGACGGCACCCCCAACCCTGCAGAGTTCCTTCAGCTCTACGCACTGAGCGTCGAGGCGGCGAACGGCGATGACAAAGTCATGGCGAACTGGTTCCCCATGGCCCTCAAGGACGGCCCGCGCTCCTTGCTCATGAACCTCCCCGAGGCGTCCATCTCATCGTGGGCCGAGCTCTACAGCCAGTTTGTCTCCAACTTCAAGGGCACCCAGGACCGCTCCCTCACCATCAACGACCTGCGGCACGTGCGGCAGCGCCCAGGCGAGACCCTCCGCAAGTACATCCAGCGTTTCAGCCAAGTGCGCAACAAGATACCCCGTGCCTCCGACGCGGCCGTCATCTCTGCGTTCACCACCGGCGTCACATACGTCAAGATGCGCAAGAAGCTCGCCATCAACGACGAGCTAGAGTCGGTGCTTGAACTGTTCGACCTCGCCGACAAGTGCGCCAAGGCTGAGGAAGGCCGCCTCTTCGTCCACAACGACCCCGACACGACGCTCGAGGCCGCCAAGACCAAGAACAAGGACGTCAAGCGTAAGGGCCCCACCGTGCTATCGGCAGATCTCGAGCAGAAGCGCGGCCGCGACCGTGACGAGCCCAGGAAAGACAGTCGGCCGCTCTGCGCCTTCCACAACGTCCGCTCCCACAACACCGAGGACTGTCAAGAGCTCAAGCTGCTCCGCGATGAGCGCCAGGGCCGCCGAGACGACCGCAATGGCCGCGACACCGGCCGTGGAGGTGGCCACGGCGGCAACCGTTGGGACGGACGCAACGGCAACGGCAACTTCCGCCAGGGCTGGCGCGACCGGCCTCGTGAGGCCGCCTGGCGCGACCAGCCTCATGAGGCGAACCCTCAGGCCAATGCCGCTCTTCCGCCGCTGCCGCCGCCACCCCGGAGGAACGACGTCAACCAGCCTGACGAGGGCGCTGGGGGCTACCAGGAGCCTCGCGCGGTCGCCTGCATCCTTGGCGGGTCCCAAGCCCCCGCGTCCATCTGCCACTTCAAGCAACTCTCTCGCGGGGTGTGCGCCGCCCTCCCGAGGCCTGAGGCCGCGCGGCCCCTCAAGTGGTCGCAGTACGCCATCACTTTCGTCTCCAAGGACCACCCCAAGTCCACGGCCTCCGCAGGCGCGCTCCCCATGATGTGCACCCCAACCATCAGCAACGCCGCAGTCACCAAGACCCTCATCGACGGGGGTGCCGGCCTCAATGTGATCTCCATCGAGACCTTCGAGACGCTTCAAGTGCCCTACGACCAGCTGATGCCGACCAGGCCCTTCTCCGGAGTGACCGATGGCTCCACCATCCCTCTGGGGCAGGTGCGCCTCCCCGTCACCTTCGGCACCCGCAAGAACTACCACACCGAACTCATCGACTTCGACGTGGCGCACATCGGCCTGCCGTACAATGCCATCTTGGGCTACCCGGCTCTCACCAAGTTCATGGCGGCCACCCATCACGCCTACAACGTCCTCAAGATGCCCGGCTGCAGCGGCATCATCACCGTCACCTGCGACGAGAAGGACACGGCCAGCACTCTCGAGCGTGCCTACAAGGCCGCCGCGGTCGCGCACCCGGCCAACGAGGGCGTGGCCTCGGCCGCGCCCGCGAAGAAGAAGCAGTTGTTCTCTCAGGACCACGCCGAGACGAAGAAGGTGTCGGTGGACGGCAGCGGCTCCGGCCCTGCCTTCACCATCGGCGCTGGCCTTCCACCTGCATAGGAAAGCACGCTCGTCACCTTCCTTCAGGCAAACTCGGATGTTTTTGCCTGGAAAGCATCTGACTTGTCCGGTGTGCCGAGGGAGGTGATCGAGCACCACTTAGCGGTGGGCCCCAATGCACGCCCCGTCAAGTAGAAAGCACGGCGCCAGGCGCCAGAGAAGCAAGATTTCATCGTCAAGGAAGTTCAGAAGCTCCAAGAAGCTGGGGTCGTTCGCGAGGTGCGCCATCCCGAATGGCTCGCCAACCCAGTCGTCGTCCCCAAGAATGGCGGCAAGGAGCGCATGTGCGTCGACTTCACCAGCCTCAACAAGTTCTGCCCTCAGGACCCCTTCCAGCTGCCGTGAATCGGCCAGGGCGTTGGCCCCGTCGTCGGCGGCATGCGCATGCCCTTCGGCCTGAGGAACACCGGCGCCTCTTTCTAGAGGCTGGCGCCCCTCGTGCCAGGGCCTCGTGAGCCCCCTGGCCCCGGAGGAGCGGACTCCCTTGGCGTGCCTCGCCAAGCGGCCTGACGTCACCCCAGCGCGGTCCTACCAGGTGCGTCCAACGCGTCGCCTCGCGCGGCCCACACTCCTTCTCGCCGCGCCTCCCGCGCCCTCGCTCCCGGAACCCTTCCGCCAAGGTGATTTTGTTTAAATGCGGCTGAGGGCGCCCCACGGGCTGCACCAACCTCAAGCTGACCCGTGCCGGACACGGCAGCCTAGCCCCTATCCTTTTGGTTGTGTAATGGATTTTGCTGATTTCACCCTGATGAGTTATGTTACCTGCTTAATTACCTATTAAGTTCGATGCCGACCGGAGAGCGCCACACGCTCGCGACCCCTCCCCTAGCCGATTCCGTGAGCGGGGGTAGGCACGGTGCCTGTGCTCGGGTCCGTCCCTGCAGTGCCGCCAAATCCAAGCGACTGAGCTCTGGCTCACGGGCTTGCTCTCGTGCACGTCACCTCACCAAGGTCCTTGGTGCCCTATCTCCTCACGCAACGGCCACGGGCGAGTTAGTGAGCGCGTGCCGCTCCCCCCATTGTGAAATCTGTCGACATGCAGTCCCTCAGGAGGTGAGCTGCGCGAGGACCTCGCGGGCGGCCTCTCGCGAGCCGGCCTCGCGAGGCGAAGACGCTTCGAACACTGAGCCTCATGAGCACGCCTCGCGAGCTGCGTGAGCTCCTCATGAGCTGTGGCTCGCCCGACACCGCTCTCCGCCAAAAGCTAAGTCTGACTACCTCGCGAGACGCCCTTACCGTCACTCAAGCTCTCTCCCCTTGCGATCCCGCTGGGTGCTAGAGTTTTTTCTTCTGCGTAAGCTGCTTGCACGCCAAAGGGGGGCTCCCTGAGCATCGCGCCTCAGGAGCCCTCACTAGCTCCCGGTGCCCCTCACCTCCTGGCCTTGTCCCGGCATCGCGACCGGACATACCAGTGGTGGCTGAGGCCCGCTCGGGGGCTGGGTCCTGACGGCGTAGAGCGCTGAGGCGAACAAAGAAAAAAAACCAGCCTCACGAGAGGACTTCGGGAGGGAATGCATACACCCCGAATCGCAAAAGCATTAAGTTAAACATAGAAGATATTGTTTTCACGCCCCCGCGGGGCTACATCGGTTCAGTGCAGGAAAATAAAAAGAAATAAAGGGCCTAGGTGAGGCGCCGTCACCCCCAAGACTCCAGCGCGGGCGCCGCGCGCGTTCCCAAGAAGGCGCTGCAGGCAAGTACGGCTCCGTCACCATGCGCACGGTACCCGCCGCCAGGGGTTCCGGAATCATCGCCGCGCGTGCCTAGTCGGAGTCCTCGTCCTCGCTCTTCACGCGGGGGGAGTCGTCGTCGCTCCCGCCCCCGCCGGAGGGGGCGGCACCGCTGGAGCCGTCGTCCTCGCCGGAGGAGCCGCTGTAGCTGCCATCCTTGCTCTCCGCGTAGCACTCCAGACAGCTGCCGGAGATCCCGGAGATCTTCACGAAGAGCGTGGCGGCCCCGTCGTACTTGAATTGGAGGACGTGCCCCCGCTTTAGGCCGCGGGTGAGGGCGAACGACTTCCACCCCTGCTTCAAGAACATGAAGCCCGAGGGGGTGAACTCCGTCACCACCCAGGAGGGGCCGTTGCAGCAGCCGTCGGCCTGCACCCACAAGCCCAAGGCCGCGCGGTCCGCCATCGCCGCCGCGAAGGACTCCGGAAGCCGGAGCCAGGTGCAGGGGCTGCGGTGCATGTTCACGATGAACTCGTGCGCCGCCTCCGCCGAATGGCTCCCCGCCTGGGGTGGTAGCGTGGCCCCGCCGCGGCCGCCTCGGCTGCGCGCGCCTCGCCCCCCGCGCCCGCGAGCGGCGCCCCTTCTGCGACCACTGGGCCCGGCGCCGGCAGCCGTTGGGGAGCGCCCGCGCCCCCGGGGCGGAACCTGGGATGCGGCAGCGGAAGCACGGCCACGCCCTCTCCCCCTCACCATCTCTGCGGTGGCTCTAACAAGAAGACAAAAGAGGTTGGAGGAAGGAGAAGATGGGTGGAGGACTCCGGCTCTCCTTTCCCCCTCCTTATGCTCAACGCGGAGCTCCTCTCGTCGCTCCGCCTTCTCCGGCGTTGGGAATTGAAGCAGCAGCAACGTGCGAAAGAGGGCAATGATGGCCTCGCGTCCCCCGCGGCAGGTTTTATGTCAGCACGGGCGGTTACCGAGGCGTCGTGGGAAAAGTGGGGGTGTCCCCCGTCACATCGTGCGCCACACGTCGCGCCTGGCCGTAGGCGGTTAGGGCCCGCGCCGTTTCACCCCCCTAGTAGGCGGGAACGTGCGGGTATGCAGACCCGTCTGCCTTTGGCCCAGGGCGCAACGCCTGGCGTGGGCCCAGCAGGCCGTCATCACCAAGCACCTCACCAGGACTCTTCATGAGGCCTTGGCCTCCTGAGGCCTCCTCCTCAAGAAGTGGCGAGCAAGGCTCGGCATCCTCACTAACGGCCTCGCGAGGCCCTCTCGCGAGGCGGCCTCCCGAGGTGGCCTCCCGAGGCCTCCTCCCGAAGGCGCCCAAGACGAAGGCCGTTCGGCACAGCCGCGCGTTCTGGGGCCCATCACGTGGGTGATGCGTGCGACGACGAGCGGCGACAGAGGCCGCGCCAGCAGGCGCGGATGAAGATGGTTTCCTCTTTTGTGTTAAGGGAGCAGGGCCAGCTATCTACTCCCCAAAGCGACCCCAAAGGTTGCCCGATCGGCGAGGGAAGACCAAGACGGCGGGCGCGCAGGACGGAGGTCATCACCGAGCCCACCGGCGTGTCATGGATCATGCTTTGGCAGGCGAAGACCGCCTTTAGTCAGGATAGCCTGAGCGCCTGTCCCCTTTCAAAATCGCCAAGTGTGGCAACCCTTCCCGCCTAAGTTTTGGAGGGGGAAGAGGACCAAGGCTGGTATAAAGGGTAGTGCTACCGTTGTAGAGAGAGACCTTGGTTGAGTTCTGCCTCCTCCACCTTGTACGCAAGAACTCTCTTGCCCCTTCCAATCCCAACCACAAGCAGGAGTAGGGTTTTACACCGCAAGGTGGCCCGAACCTGGGTAACCGCTGAGTCCACGGTTCGTTCCTCGCTAGCGCGCTCTCGCCATAGCCTCGCCGTCGCTTAGTCATGGTAGGAGACGAAGTGGTAGAACGAGCTCACCCCAGTGTTCGAACCTTTGGGTCCCCGGAGCCCGACTTCCGACACAATTGTTAGAGGAAGAATTTAATAAAATGTTTAATGTGAGTCCTTTGAATGATGAGAATGATTGCAATATTGTTAGTATGCTTTCTATGAATATCCATGATGCTAATGATATGCAAAGCCATAAGCTTGGGGATGCTATGTTTGATGAAGATGATCTTTTTATTCCCCCTACTTTTGATGAGCAAATTTATTATGATGATGGCATGCCTCCTATCTATGATGATTGCAATAATAATGAAAGTGGATTTGGAAGAGTGTCAACTTTAGGTAATGATTATCCCACTATTTTGGAGGGTGTTCGATCTTATAATAATGATAAAAGTGGAGTTGGAGAGGTCATGACTTTATTTAATGATGATTCCACTATTTTGGAAGAGGTTTCAATTGATTATGATGAGAACAAAGTTGCTACTTATAATGATTATTGTGATGATACTTATGTTATGAAAAGTAGTGATGATTATTATTATAAAACTTGTCATAATTATGAATACCCTTTTACTGAACATTACTCTTTTAATGTGGAAACAATTTTTAGTATTCAAGTTTCATACGATACTCCCACTATTATGAATGAGAAGAAATTTGCTTATGTGGAGAGTAATAATTTTTTTATGCTTGTGGATCATGAAAAGAATGCTTTATGTGATAGCTATATTGTTGAATTCATTCATGATGCTACTGAAAATTATTATGAGAGAGGATCATATGCTTGTAGGAGTTGCAATAATACTTGTTTTGCCCACCTATGCTAGTTGATTCTTGCTCCCATAAATTGTTTACTCGCAAAATTCCTATGCATAGGAAGTGGGTTAGGCTTAAATGTACTTGCCATATGTTTCATGATGCTCCCATTATTTTTAATTCTTCACTTTTTATGTGAGCATCATTGAAATCATCATGCCTAGCTAAAAGGCATTAAACAAAAGCGCTTGTTGGGAGACAACCCAATATTTACCCTTAATATTTTTGTGTGTCCACATGATTAATCTACTGTAGTAATCATGTTTTATATGTTTTCTTTCAATAATGTGCCAAGAAAGCCTTTGGGATAGTGTGCATGCTTGTTAATTTGATTCTGTGCAAAAACAGAAACTTTTGCGTCCAGTGCTGGAATTTCTGTTCTGTACTGGAGAGTGAGAAAATTGTGAAATTTTTACAGAGTATTGGGTTACAATTTTTTTACGTTGTCCTAATTTTTCAAAAAATTTGGAGGTACATAAGTATGGTTTTTAAATCTCTCGCTACATGCTGTTCTGTTTTTGACAGATTTTGTTTTCGGTGCATAGTTTGCTTGTTTTAGTGTTTCCATAGCTTATATTGAGTAATATAAATTGTGGAAATGATGGAATAAAGTAGGAATTATGTTAGAACAATTATGAATCTTGTCTTGACAGTACCCAAGTGAATTATTTATTCTTTATCATACTAATCTATCTCACGAAGTTCCGTTAAGTTTTGTATGATTGAAGTTTTCAAGTTTTGGGTGAGATAACGATATGAGGAGAATAAGGAGTGGCAAGACAATAAGATTTGGGATGCCCAAGGCACCCCAAGGTAATACTCAAGGAATACTCAAGTGTCTAAGCTTGGGGATGCCCCGGAAGGCATCCCCTCTTTCGTCTTCATCATTGTCGGTATACCTCACTCGGAACTATATTTTTAATCGTCACATAATATGTGTTTTTCTTGGAGCATCATTTTATTTTATTGATATTTGCTTGCTGTTACCAATAATCATCTTTTGTATCTTTTAGTTCAATAAAATGCCAATTATAGCCTTTACCATGCTCAGTTTGCAAGTTCATCAGTTTTCTGTTATGTCCAGAATATTCCTGAATAGTAAGAACATGATAAAAATCTGAAATTTTTACACAGTAAGCATGCATGAGTTCTCTGTCACCTGGTAAGTTTTCAGAATTTTTTGAGTTAGGTAAGTATGAATTCTTATTCACCCTCTACAGACTGTTCTGTTTAGACAGATTTCGGTTATAGTTGCATTATTTGCATATGTTGCTTGTTTAATGTTTCTATTTGTGGATAGGAGTATTAAATATGTAGAGGCATTTAGTATGCAATGTTTAATTATAATTTTTGTGATTTGCTACAGTAGAGAATGTTAAGGTTTTGAGTTGATTTATACTAACTTATCTCACGAGTTCTTGTTGGGTTTTGTGTGGGTGAAGTTTTAAGATTTAGGAGAAGCCATGATATGAGAGGAATTAAGGAGACAAAAGAGCTCAAGCTTGGGGATGCCCAAGGCACCCCAAGATAACATTCCAAGAAGTCTCAAGCAACTAAGCTTGGGGATGCCCCGGTAGGCATCCCACCTTTCTTCATCAACACCTATCGGTTAGCCTAAGTTTTTACTTGTTCACATGATATGTGCTATTCTTGGAGTGTCCTTTTCTTTTCATTTTGTTTGCTGTTTAATAATCTCATTAGATCTGAAAGTTTTTATTGAGAGAGAGTCTTCACATAGCTACCCATTCACTTAACTACTCTTTATTCTTCACTTATATCTTTTGGAGTAGTTTGTCATTTACTCTCGTGCTTCACTTATATCCCAAGAGTAAATTGTTGAATGAATTGAATATCATAAAGTTGAAATTATATGTGTTTCATATGCTTGTCCCATGGGGAGTAGTGACTTCACATAAAAGAAGTATAAGTGGTAAAATTTATTGAAAGTTAGCAAACACATCATTGGTCACTTGAATAATTCATGAAAGAATATTGAAGGAAGAGAGATTTCACATATAAATATACTATCTTGGAATTCTTCTATGATTGTGAGCCCCCATTAATTATTTTCAACCTTGATCAAGTAGTTGATGTTGGACAAGGAAGACAACGTAATGGGTTATGTTTGTTTATATTCACATAGAAGTTATATGTTCTTGGATCCTCTAACATGTGGTGCTTGCCCCCTATCCTTTGCTAGCCAAAAATCCGCACTAAGTAGAGATACTACTTGTGCATCCAAAACCCTTGAACCCAGTTTCATGCCATGAGAGTCCACTATATCTACCTATGGATTGAATAAGATCCTTCAAGTAAGTTGTCATCGGTGCAAAAGCAATAAAAATTGCTCCTAAATATGAATGATCTTTTACTGTAAGGGAAAATAAGCTTTGTACGAACTTGTGATGGTGAAGAAATAAAAGCGACGGACTGCATAATAAAGGTTGCTATCACAAGGGGCAATATAAAGTGACATTCCTTTGCATTAAGAGCTTGCACATCCAAAAATAAAAAGCGCATGGCAACCTCTACTTCCCTCTGCGAAGGGCCTATCTTTTACTTTATGTATTTACTTTTATGCAAGAGTCAATAGTGTTCTTCTCTATTCCGTTTTTATTTTGTCTCTTGGCAAGCATCATGTGGTGGGGAAAGATCCAGGCACATATATCCAGTTGAATATAGGTGATCATTAGTTATTATTGTTGACATTATCCATGAGATAAATAAGTTGGGAGGCAAAACATTAAGCCCCTATCTTCCTATGTGTTTGACTGAAACGGTTTGTTCTAAAAATATGCTTTGAGTGTCAGCAATCATGGAAGACTAAATGATAGTTGAGTATGTGGAATTTGCTAAATCAAAGCTCTTACATAGACCCTTCCTGAAAATAAGATGAATTGCAATTGTTTAATAACTGAGAACATAGTTTGTTAGTTTTCAAGAAAGTTTATGATCTATACTTTAACATGTGAATAGCTTGCTACTTGATCATGAGAAGTTTTATGAGATGAGCTACTGTCTATGATATATAATGATGCTAGAAAAAGTGTTTGGAATTATCATTGATCAAACTTATGCACTATGCTAGCATTCACACTTCATAAATTATTTCTTTTATCATTTACCTACTCGAGGACGAGCAAGAATTAAGCTTGGGGATGCTGATACGTCTCCAACATATCTATAATTTATGAAGTATTCATGCCATGTTTACAACAATTTTATATGGTTTTGGTATGATTTGATTAGAACTAACCCGGACTGACGCTGTTTTCAGCAGAACTACCGTGGTGTTGTTTTTTGTGCAGAAATAAAAGTTCTCGGAATGGGCTGAAAATTTACGGTGATTTTTTGTGGACCAAAAGAGACCCCCGAAGCTTCGAGGAAGGACCAGAAGCCTCACGAGGAAGCGTAAAGCCTAGGGGGCGCACCCTACCCCCAGGGCGCGCGGAGCAGGCTTGTCGCTCCCTCGTGGGCCCCCTTGACGTGAAACCAACGCCAAAAATTCCTATAAATACCAAAAACCCCAGAAAGAAATCTAGAACTTCCACGTCGCCGCCGCAAGCCTCTGTACCGAAGTGATCTCATCCGGAGCCCTGTTTCGGCACCCTGCCGGAGGGGGGAATCATCACCGGAGGCCATCTTCATCATCCCGGCGGTCTCCATGACGAGGAGGGAGTAGTTCACCCTCGAGGCTGAGGGTATGTACCAGTATCTATGTGTTTGATCTCTCTCTCTCTCTCTCGTGTTCTTGATTTGGCATGATCTTGATGTATAGCGAGCTTTGTTAATATAGTTGGATCATATGGTGTTTCTTCCCTCTCTATCTTCTTGTGATGAATTGAGTCTTTCCCTTCGAGGTTTCGTTATTGTCGGATTAAATATTTTAGATTTGAGAACACTTGATGTATGTCTTGCATGTGGATACCCGTGGTGACAATGGGGTATTCTATTGATTCACTTGATGTATGCTTTGGTAATCAACTCGCGGATTCCCGTGACCTTTGGGTGATCTGGGCATAGGGGTTGGTTGCCCGTTTTCATTATTTTTTCTCCGATAAGAAACTTCTGGGTACTCTTTGAAGTTCTTTGTGTGGATTGAATATTATGAATTTTAAGTTGTTTGATGCATATCGAATAATCAACTCACGAATACTTGTGGTGACATTGGAGTATCTAGGTGACATTAGAGTTGGTTGATGTGTATCATATGGTGTTATTTTAGTACAAACTCTAGGGCTGTTTGTAACACTTATAGGGATGGCTCAATAGATTGATCGGAAAGGATAACTTTGAGGTGGTTTCGTACCCTACAACAATTTCTATCTTATGTTCTCCACTAATAGGAACTTTGGAGTGATTCTTTGTCGCACGTTGAGGGATTGTTATATGATTCAATTATGTTAGCATTGTTGAGAGATTGCACTAGTGAAAGTATGAACCCTAGGCCTTGTTTTCAAGCATTGCAATACCGTTTGTGCTCTGTTTTATCAGTTTCTACCTTGCTGTTTTTATTATTTCAGATTACAAAAACCTATATCTACTATCCATACTAAACTTGTATCACCATCTCTTCGCCGAACTAGTGCACCTATACAATTTACCATTGTATTGGGTGTGTTGGGGACACAAGAGATTTCTTGTATTTGATTGCAGGGTTGTTTGAGAGAGACCATATTTATCCTACGCCTCCCACAGATTGATAAACCTTAGGTCATCCACTTGAGGGAAATTTGCTACTGTCCTACAAAACTCTGCACTTGGAGGCCCAACAACGTCTACAAGAATAAAGTTGCGTAGTAGACATCATTGTCCACTTCTTCTCTTGGCGTCATATTGTTTGGATCATGCGGGTAGAAGCCTTGCTCAATGACTCTCCAAAGTTGTGTTGAGCTGTGATTCAAATGAGACTTGATACGAAAAACCCAATCATGAAAGTCATTCAAATCAAGCTTAGGAGGAGGACCATGGGTATTAATATGCGGTGATGGAACCGGTCCTCCATAGACCGGGGGAGGGGCAACCGCGGCATGGATGCCCAACCCATTATTTCCTTGAGGTAACGTAGGTTTGTCACTACTAGCCCCCTCCTTACCGGAGTTGGCATCCGAATCCGATGAAGTGGGTTTGGCCACTTGCAAAGGATCGGTGGAAAGTTTGAGACCATCAAGGAAATCTTTAAACAAGGATTTGACCTCGGTCGCCATGGAAGATTTGAGTGAGGCAATAGCCTCATTTAAATCCTCACGAGTGAGCGTGGTCACTCCGTCGGTCACGGGTAATTCTCCATCCCTTGGCCCGTCATAAACCATACTCTTTAGGCAATAAAGCCCTTAAAAAGAGATGAGGCTCTGATACCAATTAAAAGGATCGATATGGTTGACTAGGGGGGGGGGGTGAATAGGCAACTACCAATTTTTAGCTTTTCTTAACAAATTAGGTTTAGGGAAAAAAGGTTGTCTAGATATGCAACTAGGTGAACAACCTATATGATGCTAGCAACAACAACAACACAAGTAAGCAAAGGATACAACACAATAATAGCTTGCACAAAGTAAAGGTAAGAAGTAACCACATGTGTTACCGAAGACGAGGATGTGTTACCGAAGTTCCTTCCCTTTAGGGGGAAGTACATCTCCGTTGGAGTGGTGTGGAGGCACAATGCTCCTCAAGAAGCCACTAGGGCCACCGTATTCTCCTCACGCCCTCGCATAATGCAAGATGCCGTGATTCCACTAGTGGTGCCCTTGAAGGCGGCGATCGAACCTTTACAAACAAGGTTGGGGCTCTCTCCACAGCTTAATTGGAGGCTCCCAACACCACCACGGAGCATCACCACAATGGAATGTGGCTCCGAGGTGACCTCTTCCGTCTAGGATGCCCAAACACCCAAGAGTAACAAGATCCACTAGGGATTAGTGGGGGAGAGTCAAATATCTCTTGGTGGAAGTGTAGATCGGGGCCCTCTCAACCAAACCCTAGAGAATCAACAAGTTTTGTTGGCTAGGGAGAGAGATTGGGCGAAAATGGAGCTTTGAGCAACAATGGAGTTTGGGGGGATAAGAGGTAGGTCTTCTTGGGGAAGAAGACCCCCTATTTATAGTGGAAACAAATTCAACCGTTTTTCTGTCCACAGCCCGCACACAAGCGGTACTACCGCTAAAGTGAGTGGTACTGCCGCTTGGGCGGTAGTTCCCATAGTACAGTGCAATGGAGAAGCATCCCGAGGCGGTAGTGCCGCCGGAGCGGTACTACCGCTGGGGTTGCAGTACAGAGGAACTAGCGGTGGTAGGGCTAAGTACGGCAGCAGTACCGCAGCAGCGGTACTACCGCCCTACTACCGCGAAGAGGCAAACGAGTCCAGAAGCATCAAAATAAGCGGTAGTAGCAGCGGTAGTGGTTGGGCAGCAGTACCGCTCACAAGCGGTACACTACCGCTCTACTGCCGCGCTACTTCCACTTAGCGTTCTGGGCTACAGAAAGAGTAGAAGTGGTAGGGGCGGTAGTACCGCAAGCGGTATTGATACGTCTCCAACGTATATATAATTTTTGATTGTTTCATGCTATTATAGTATCAATCTTGGATGTTTTATATGCAATTATATATCATTTTTTGGGACTAACCTATTAACCTAGTGCCCAGTGCCAGTTGCTGTTTTCTGCTTGTTTTTGGTTTTTCAGGAAATCAGTACCAAACGAAGTCCAAATGCCACGAAACTTTTTGACAATTTTTTTCTGGACAAAAGAGACACTGGAAGCTTCAGGAGGATGCCAGAAGCCTCACGAGGAGGCCACAAGGCAACATGGCGCGGCCCCGGGGGGGGGGGCGCCCTGATGCCTTGTGGGCCCCTCGTGGCTCCTTTTGAACTAATTCCACTTCTATAAATTATCAAATATTCGGAAACCATCAGAGAGCCAGACGAGAAAACCCTACCGTCGCCGCAAGCCTCTGTTCTTCCGCGATCCCATATGGAGGCCTTTTCCGGTACTCTGCCGGAGGGGAATCGATCATGGAGGGCTTCTTCATCAACCTTGCTGCCCTTTCGATGATATGTGAGTAGTTTACCATAGACCTACTGGTCCATAGCTAGTAGCTAGATGGCTTCTTCTCTCTCTTTGATCTTCAATACCATGTTCTCCTCGATGTTCTTGGAGTTCTATCCGATGTAATCTTCTTTTGTGGTGTGTTTGTTGGGATCTAATGAATTGTGAGTTTATGATCAGATTATTCATGAGAAATATTTGAGTCTTCTTTGAACTTTTTTATGCATGATTGTTATAGCTTTGTATTTCTCTCCAATCTATCCGTTTGGTTTGGCTAACTAGATTGATTTATCTTGCAATGGGAGAGGTGCTTTGTGATGGGTTCAATCTTGCGGTGCTCAATTCCAGTGACAGAAAGGGACAAGACACATATTTGTATTGTTGTCATTAAGGATAAAAAGATGTGGTTTAATCATATTGCTTGAGTTTACTTTGTCTGCATCATGTCATCTTGCTTAAGGATGACAATTTTATCCACGGACATGGATATCCGCGGGTACCCGACCCGAATGGGTAGGGTTTGGGTACATTTTTACGTCCATGGGCAGCACCCGAACCCGACCCGATTATTCATGGGTAGGGCATGGACAAAATTATGTATCCGTGGATATACCCGAACCCGACCCGATAGTATGACATGGGGGCAGAATTCAATGATCCACACTATCCCACTTTCCAATATATATTTTTCTTTATAGAAAATAATAAATAAATTGCGCAATCCCTCCCAACCGTAATTTACTCCAGTGCCGCTTCACATTCTTTTTTTTTGAACAGACTCATTCTTGTATCTCCTCATTAAACGACTCGTCATTAAGCAGCGACTCCGTCTCCTCGACTTGCTCCTCCCGCAGCCCTAGGTATAGCCGCCAGCGCCGCCAGCCCTTACCACTACTTATGGTGCAGCACTTCAGCAGCCAACGCCACCACTGGACAGTGGCAGCCCAACGCCCCAACTCCATATGCCCTCGACCCCTCCATCTCTGCTTCTCCACGCACGCACGGGAACGACGGCGGGCCGGCGCAAGGCTCTGAGTTGCGATGCGGGGCGGCGCGACGTGCAATAGCGCTGTTGCGCGCAGGACCAGGAGCACGATAGCATGGGTCTGCCGGGAGGCAGCCGCAGACCACGACGAGGAGCCTGACCGTGCTGAGGAGGTGATGGCCACACCAAACAGCCGGCGCTCAGGGTAATAATCTTTTGTTCCATCAATCCCTCTCTTGTATGTCTAGCTTCCTGTACGTGGGTGTGCAGCTTGTCTTGTTCGTGAATTTCTCCAAAGTACCCTTGTACTTCCGTTTACAGCAGCAATTGGAGCAGACTACTTTTGTGCTTCAGTTTACAGTACCAATTTCTGCAAATTACTCTTGTACATCAGTAGTAATTTTCATTGGTTACTAATTGATTCACAGTTCGTATTTGGTACATGGCATGATCTGTAGTCTGTAGATATGCATGTTAATTAGTAAATTAGGTATTGCCACATCAGTGAATTTCAATCTGACATGTAATCTTGGCAGGTCTACCTTATTCCCTAAAAGAATAAAGATAGAAAAACCAATTTAGGTTGGTAGTTACCATTCACCACAACTTAGAGATAACAGTATTTCCAAATCTGTACAGTTTATTTATTTTTTGACTGAAACTGTACACTCTAGATATTATGTACATTGTCTCACTTTAACTGAATCTCAAGACTGTGTTTTTTATGCATCTATAGATCAATAGCTTCTCAAGGCCCTGTTGTGGTTAGCCCTGGAAATGTTAACTCAGCTGGTAGCCAAACATCTAACTCTCATGCTACTGGTGCTGTGGGAGCATCGCAAGGTCTGGCTAGCAATAAAAGAAAGCTCATGTCAATTGTATGGGAAGGTAATTTTGAGAAAAAAATTATTGATGGAAAATGGAAGGCTGAGTGCATGTATTGCCATAAACTTCTTACTGCTAAAGGAACCAGTGGCACTTCACATTTGAAGAGTCTCATGAGCTCTTGTGGTGCTAGGCATGCACCAATAGGCCCAAAGCAACAAAAATTAAGGCTCACAAAGGTTGATGATGGAAAAGCCAATTTGGAGAATACTATTTTTGATCAAGATGTCGCCAGGAAAGAGCTTGCACTAATGATCTGTCTTCAAGAGTACCCTCTATTTATGGTCGATCATTCGGGTTTTCGGAAGTTTTGTTCTACATTACAACCAATGTTTAGAATGGTATCAAGGAATAATATTATAACTGATATTCTGGATATGTATGCGGCCGAGAAGGATAAGATGGTGAAATATTTTGCTAATTTTAAAAATCGAGTTGTCATCACTACAGACATGTGGACTGCAAAATATCAGAAGAGAGGTTACATGGTAGTCACTGCACACTTCATTGATGAATTTTGGCAACTAAAGAGTTTTATCTTGAGGTAAAAGCCCATTCTTTTCAAATCCTTACAAATATAAAATGCATGTTTATTTTACCATTTTAGTCTGAGATGTTGTATTTAATTAGTGTGTAAAACTATCAATCTGAAATGTTTGCTTTGCTTATGTATTAGGTTTGTTTATGTGCCTTCCCCACATAATGCTGCAGTCATATGTGAAGCATTGCGTGAGTCCCTTGTTAAGTGGCATCTCGAGAGGAAGATATCGACGGTGACTCTGGATAATTGCACGCCAAATGATAAAGCTATGGAACATTTGCCAGATATGTTGGATTCCGATTCTCTTATATTGGAGGGTAAATATTTGCATATGCGTTGTGCTACACACATACTTAATTTGATTGTGAAATATGGCATGGATGTCATGGAGGAGGGTATAGAACAAGTTCGTGATAGTGTTGGGTTTTGGTCAGCTACTCCAAAGAGGCATGAGAAATTTGAAAAAATGGCACGAACTCTAAACATTGAATACAAGAAAAGGTTGGCTCTTGATTGTAAAACCAGATGGAATTCAACCTACACAATGCTAACCATTGCATTAGAATACATAGAGATTTTTGAAAAACTAAAGGCTCGTGAAAAATTATTTAGTTATTGTCCAACCAAAGATGATTGGAAGGTTGCTAAGGAACTTTGTGATAGGCCAAAAAATTTCTTTGATGTCACAGAGGCATTTTCTGGCAGTAAATATGTTACTGCAAATCTGTTCTTTCCTAAAATATGTGGCATTCAGTTGGCAATACAGAAATGGGCTACTAGTGATAATGAGGTTGTGCAAAAGATGTCTGAGGAAATGAAACTGAAGTTTGACAAATATTGGAAAGATGTACATGGCCTGATGTCTGTTGCAACTGTTCTTGATCCAAGGTATAAGCTTCATATGCTGCAAGCTCTTTTTGGTTCTCTTTATGGAATGGAATATGCAACTGTGAAAGTTGCTGAGATAAGGAACTTAATGGCTGATTTGTTGGAACAATATCGAGAAGATGATGAGGCCACGGCTACATCAGAGGTTGTTAGCACGACTGCTGCACAAGTTGCTGGAATAGATGATGTAATGAACATATTTGATAAATATATGTCCTCACAGCCTACAATTTGTGCTTCTCAAGTACGAACTGAATTAGACTTGTACTTGGAAGAGCCAACTATCAAGCGAATACCAGACAAAGATATGGATATCATCAATTGGTGGAAGTTTGGAGGAGCAAAATATCCTACTTTGCAAAGAATTGCTCATGATATACTGTCTATCCCCGTGACAACAGTGGCATCAGAATCAGCCTTTAGTACTAGTGGCAGACTACTTAGTCCCCATCGTAGCCGACTTGCGCCAAATATGGCAGAAGCTCTTATGTGTATGCAAGCTTGGTCCCGTGCTGATATGATAGGTAATTAACCCTCTTGAACTTCAATTGTTTATCTGATCTACATAACACTACAGTAATTGTTGTTGATTGTTCATGTATCTCTAAATATTTGCATTAGGGGATAGCAACTCCACTCTCTTTGCGGCATTTCAAAGTGTTCTTGATGATGAAGAAGAAACTATGGTAACATATTCCACTCGTGAAATTCGACTTCTAAATGTTGCAAACTTGCAATGTTTGTTCTATTTATTTCCATGATTTTAATAGTTGTGCTTTTGTTATGTTCACTTCAAGGATGGGTCTGATTCCATCATAACTGAAGCCTAGAAGATGATGCCTAGAACATTGAGGTGAAGAATGGAAGATGATCCATGGTTGTGCCTGTGATTACTTGATGTTGTGCCATGCCATTTTGTGAGAAACCAAGACTGAGAAATGATGTTTTGTTATTGCTCTGTTCTGTGTGGTGTCCAATCTTTAGTCTCTGGGTGCCGTGTCACCTTTTCTCGCACGAGGTGCGATGTAATAAGTTTCTTGCTGGGTCAGTCAGCCGGCTAGTTTCTGAACCTTGCGCCTCCCTTGCTGTTTTTCGGTTGTTGTTTTAGCCTGCTGGTACCTCTTTTCTTTACTATAGTTGCAACTGTTATTGGTATGTACTTGAATCTTGAATCTAAGGGCATCAATCTATGGTTTTGACACGGCAGATGCCCTTGTGAAAGGACTTAGAGATAAGGCCATCGCACAAGTGTGGAAGCTTAGCGGGGTTGACCGGGAACGAGAAGACGTCGGGTCACCCAGGTTCGGCCCCTCACGGTGGAGGTGAAAGCCTACGTCCTGCTTGATTATATTGCTGTGGTTCTCGATTACAAGGATGCGGATTCGCTAACCTAGCTTTCGATGAGATTGCAACTTCGTCTTTTACGTATAGGTGCTCCCCTTTATGTATACAGGTGGAACCCTAGATTACATGACAGTCCGGGTCATTCTTTGACCCGTCTCCTACTCTGCCCTACTTGTCCTCCAAGACGGCCTTCACGCCACTCACCTTTTCGTGAGCCGACCCATTGCCTAAGCCGGCCTATCCTCATTAGGCCTTGTCAGAGCCGGCCCATCAAGAGTCCTTCAGCCCTGCAGTGAGCTGACCCGCTGAGCCAGCTCTATGGCCGGGTTATCACTCTGCCGGGTCTATGTGCTGGTAAACATCCCCAACATTAGCCTTTAGTTTGACTTGAATTTATTCACGTTAAACTTCACCCTGAAAAAGCAAAACATTAGTAAGATATTCTCCAAGTGCTTCCCAAGCCGGTCCTTTAGAACACTGTCCTCGACCGGCTTGACTTGCCGGGTTAAGTAGATCGACGGGTCATTCCTTCAGGTTCAAACTTAGCATTTTGTATTTCCTTTTCCTGATGACGTCGCAATCCACCTCCGCAAAATCCGGGATGACATCATGCTGTATCTTTGAGTGGGTTTGTATGGTCTTGTCAGGCGCGAAAATCGAGGAGCCCGCAGCCAAAAATTACTGCGCCGCCTGGGGCTCCGCACCCGCCGTTCCAATTTTTAACCGTGCCTATAAAGAGGCCAGCTCACCCCTACTTCACTTTTTACTCTTCTTCTTCCTCGCGCCTGCTTCCTCTTGCAACTGAAGCGCCACCGCCTTCGAGCTCTCCGACCACCTCGACCGCACCCTCTCCGTCGCCCCAGTCGCCGCCGGAGCTCATCCAAGACCCTTCGGCCATCTCCGCCGTGCACAGGTATGCCCAAATCCTTCTCTTTAGATCTGTATCGCCCCCATTTTTTGCGCAGTTCATCGCGACTTCATCAGTGTTCATCTTATCCTCTCACTAGCAGATCCAGATTCATCTGAACCTCCTGTATAGGCGCCTTTAGTATCGCGATGATGCCATTTTTTCCATTTAGATCTCGGTACTGCCTTCAACAGACCCTCATTGCAACACGAGCGCTCATATTCCCCCATGTTTTAGGTCTTTAAATTTTTCTTTTCCGAAATATTTCTAGATCCGTAAAAATAGCTGCTCCGTCGGATTCTTGTTTGTAGCTAACTCAACACTTAGCAAATATCCAAACACCACCAAAATGCTGGCGCCGGCTCATAAATTTCACCGGCTTATCACTGCTATCCATAGCTTGCATAAATCCGGGTCATGAGTTTAACTATCATAGTCATCTTATCATTTTGCCGGGTTATACCTCATGAGCTTAACACACCGGCTTATCATTATTGCCTTTGCAGTTGGAATCTGAAATCGTCATGGCCCCCAAGACTGACAAGTCCTGCAACTGGGTCAGATCCCATGTCTCCACCCTCATGCTAACCGAGCTCGTGGGGCAAGGCCTCTTGCCGGCTCAAGAGACAATTAGCTGGCGGGCGCCTGATGAAGAGAGCACCCCCCAGCCTAAGCAAGACGAAGTGGTGGCCTTCGCAGATCATCTTCATAAGGATTTTCATCCACCCGGGTCAAAATTCTTCCGTGACGTTCTCCACTTTTTCGACCTCCGACCGCAGGACCTTGGCCCAAACTCCATCACCAATCTCTGCCAGTTTCAAGTTTTTTGCGAAGTGTATCTCCAAACGTTTTCTTTAGAGAAGTCTTCTACATCAATCATCAGATCGAGTTCACCGATGGCCCTAGCATAGAACTTGGCGGCGTCTCTATTCAAAGGTGAAGAAACACTCCTTTTCCTGAGGCCAAGCTGACGAGTCATCCCAAGGGTTGGAACAAGACTTGGTTTTACTGCAAAAGCACTGCTCCTCAAGATGAAAACCCCCTGCCGGGTTACAGACTGGACCGGCTCAACGCCACGGTTGCCTTTCCGGGTTGGCCATCAACAGAGGAACGTAAGCAAATTGCCCCTATTTATTCCAAGATAAGGGCCCTGGTTGCTAATGGCCTTACCGGGATCGACTTGACCCGGTGCTGGATAAGCTGGCGAATCCAGCCCCTTAGCCAGAGGGGCGACTTGATGTGTAATTATAATGGCGAGCCGGCTGACGTTCAACGCTTCAGCCAAGTCAATTTATCTGTGAGTGACATCAACAAGGCCACCAAGAGATTATTGGGAGAGCCTCAAGAGAAATGCAACAAAACCGGGCTAGCACCCTTCTGCTTGACCAACCCGGTGCCTTCAGTAAGTACTTGTACCCTCTTACTCTGTTCTTGACTTGCTTTTTTCCTCTCAATCATAATTGCCGACTTATTCCAAATACAGGCAGATGACAAGTTTTGGAAAAGGAAGAAGCCTCGACAACCCGCCCCAGCTCCAGGGGAGCAACAGGATGAGCCGGCCGATGCTGATGAGCCGGCTGTAGAAAATGAGGCTGAGGTATAACTCGACTCGCTTGGTTGTCTTTTTATTCACCTTGCTAACGCCCCTTCTCTTCAGGATGAAGCTGAGATTAGCCACACCAACGAGCCAGAGGTAAATTTGATCTCTTCAGACTCTGACTCTCCAATGCCCATTCGGAAGAAAACCCGGGCTGTAATCCGCAAGGTTCGTAGGAAGCCCCGGGTTGCCGTCCGTAAGATCCCTTTTTCACACCAGGATGCTCATTTGGATCCCAAATTTGTTTTGAAGAAAATACATCAAGCCGGGACCTCCAAAAGGAAGACCCGGAGCAGTGAAGGCGAGTTAAGTGGCGGACTTCCGTATGGGCCGCCATCCCGCAGAGCTCGGGCAGAGGTGCTTCTTAGTCCAATTCCCTCTTTTCCTCTAGCTGGTCGTTTCAAAGAACCCTTACATTTAAATGACTCGGCATATCAGACATCCCCCTCCTCGGGCGAGTCAAGCGCTACTCAGGCGCCGGCTTTCAACATCAATCCTGGGTAAGCAATCACTCCTGTGACATAGCGGTTCCTTACTCTTCACCCTTTCAAATGAATAACTCCTTTGTTTCTTATACAATGCCAAGGCTATCAAGAAGAAAGCACCTGCCGGGTCATCTGACCTGGTCATTCAACCAGGCCCTCAAGGGGAGAGAGAGACCACCTTGGTTAGCCAGGACGAGCCGGCAGTCCAGAATAGCCCGCCACCTCAAGACACCGCCAGCCCGGCTCGTGCTCTCTCGTCTGTTATCCAAGAACGAGAAAATCCAACTGAGGAGCAGCCCGAAGAGCCGCCTGTGGCACCGGCTCAGGATGACGTGGTGGTGACCGGAGAACAGCAAGCGACTCCGGAGGCTTCTACCGCTCTTACCAAAATCCTTGCCAAGCCTGAGCCGGCCTCGAAGGACAAGGGAAAGACGGCTCTTAACTTTTCTTCGTTCGAAGACCAAGATGCCAGTACTCTGCACCAGGCTGTGCTGACCTGGCTGTTTGAAAGCCGGGACACAGAGATCGCCATGATAACTTCATTGAAGCGGAAGTATGAGGTAAGTTGCACCCTTCGCTCTGTACCATATATATATGTAGCCCCCAAGGGCCGGGCCATTATAGAATGATGACCCGGGACTTCAAAATTGAACTCGTAAGTAGAACTTCAACCGGCGACCCCAAAGGCCGGCTCGCCATTAATGACGGGCGAGTCTTCATAACTTAGCAAGATAGATATATTTATGCATTAGCCCCCAAGTGCCATGTAGAGTGCCCGCAGCTGCATGGAACTTGCCTTTCTGTTTGTTTTAAGCTCGAAAGCATGTAGCCCCCATGTGCCGGGTTGTGCTTTAGGGCGGCTAGGGTCATGCGTGTATGATATATAACAGACTGTCTTGCAGGATATGCTGGATCAAGTGGAGGCGCAGGCTTCTTTCTTCCAAAAGGAAGCACGGAAGGAGAAAAAGCTGCGCAAAGAAGCTGAAGAATCCGCTGCTAAGGCCAACAAGTCGTTGGTCATCGTGCGGAACACTTTGCAAGAGACAGAGGCCGCAAGAGCCGCCCAAGTCGCGCGAGCTGAAGAGGCCGAAGCCAAACTTGAGCCGATGACTCAAGAACTGGCGACTCTGAAAGGCCAAATCACCGCCATGTGCCGGGCCATCTTCGGTAAGCAAAACAGACCGTGCACCAATAGTTCTGACTTAAATATGCTAAGCCGGCTGGACTGATCGTGTGCACGTACTTTGGCAGGTCGGAAGAATCAAACTCTTGTGTTGGTGCAATACTTGCCCTCGTATGTTTTGGAGATTGCTGACAGAAACAGGTATGGACTGATTTGTTTGCTAGTACACACAGAGAGAAATAGTCCATGCAGTACCGAAGGGAATGCTGTCTCCGGTGTACAGTTCGAGGAACTTGATCGAAGATTATCTGCGTCGCAGAGAAGAATGAACTACGTCCTTGAAGACGTGTAGACGAGAAGAATGAAGTGAAGAAGTTGACCCCTCGGAATTTTACTGCTGACGCGAAGCAATCAGTTCGGTGATTATGTCCGAAGGAAATTGACTGCAGCGATGGGAGACGAAGATGAAGTGAAGACGTAGCATTCTTTTCGTTGTTCTTCTTCCATTCTTTTGAGTCATAGGACCTCCGTACTATTAAGAGGGGTATAGGTTCTCGAAGCTTAGATCTGCTGTGATGCTTAGCCCAAACCTATGCGAGACTGAGAGAAATCTCTTTATGCTTCGAATGATTACCTGCCAGCAGAAGACGCTGTTCTTCGTCGCTGTAGGGGATATCTTTCGAACTGAGGAGTTAGCATTACTTGCTCCGCACGTAATGTTACCGTTGTGCTCAATTCCGACCGTTGGACTCCTGTCGTTCGGCCATTGGCTGCTCCACATGTCCAATTCGGTCTTTTCCCTTCAGGGAAGGCTGCGGCTATAAATAGCCACCCCGCTCCAACGTTGCCCGTTGGCTGCTCCGCTTAAGATTTCTGAGAAGATTGATTGAGCATCCCCTCTCCGAGTGATTTGAGTTTAAGATCCATCGAGAGAAAAATCAAGAGCCGAAACTTAGACAGTGGTTGAGCATCACGATAGTTCTGAGTTAGAGTTCTTGTACCTATTACTCTTGAGAGCTGCGCACTCTCTAGATGGATAGGTGGCGGCTCGAGTGTCGAAGAGTAATTGTCTTCACCGAGCAAGATCTTCAGCAACCAAGAGTCATTGTGGTTTGCGAAGAAGTCTGTCGAAGGTTTGGAGATCGCCAACAAGTATCTACCACGAGTGAAATCAACTGGAGTCTGGTCAGCTCCGAGTTGAAGGAGAATAGGGCGAGGAGAGTTTATCCTCTGTGTTAAATCACAACCCCTCCAACCAGACGTAGTCTTTTGGCAGAAGGGCGAACTGGTCTACCAAATTCATCAGTCGCCATCGAGCACCACTGGTTCGCTTTACATTACTGCATTTCATTCAGCAGTTTACATTCGTGCTCAGTGTCGATAGTTGTATCAGATCAATCATAGTTTATCTTTTGTCTGTCTCATTCTTATCGTATTTCTGGATAACTGCGTAATTACATTCAGTGCCGAATCCATTTACCTTGTTACCACTTTCTGAGCATTTCCATCGTAACCCATATACTGTTTTTCCTCATCCTGCTGGATCTATTCGCATATTGCATTTCCTACGCATCTGTCTAACGCGTGTTCGTATGATAACTGACTCCTACTTCGATAGATATATCATTCTATAGCGAGCTCATTCGAGTGTTACTCTACCGAACCATATTTTCCGCTGCTGTGTTTGGGATCTGTTCAACACTTTCGGAAGAATTTTTGAATCTCCCATTCACCCCCCTATGGTCCATATACTCTCGGTCCTAACAATTGGTATCAGAGCGGGTACTCCCTATCTCTGTCTATTAAAGGTCTAACAACCCTGGAGTTTTGAGTATGTCGTATTGATACGTCTCCAACGTATCTATAATTTTTGATTGTTCCATGCTGTTATAATATCAATCTTGGATGTTTTTATAATCATTTACATCAATTTTATATTATTTTTGGAGACTAACCTATTAACCTAGTGCCCAGTGCCAGTTGCTGTTTTCTGCCCTGTTTTTGTTTCACAGAAAATCAATATCAATCGAAGTCCAAATACAGTGAAACTTTTAGGAGATTTTTTCTTGGGCAAGAAGAATACCAGAAGCTTCGAGGGGAGGCCAGAAGACCTTGGTGGGCCCCACGAGCCACCAGGGCGCGCCTGATGCCTCGTGGGCCCCACCAAGCTCCGTTTGACCTAATTCCAGCACTATAAATTCTAGAAAAATCAGAAACCCTCAGGGGAGTCCACGAAATACTTTTTACGCCGCCGCAAGCCTCTGTTTCAGAGAGATCCCATCTGGGGTCCTTCTCCGGTAATCTGCCGGAGGGGGAATCGATCACGGAGGGGCTCTACATCAACCTTGCCGCTTCTCCGATGATGCGTGAGTAGTTTACCACAGACCTTCGGGTCCATAGGCAGTAGCTAGATGGCTTCTTCTCTCTTTTTTATGTTCAATACAATGTTCTCCTTGATGTTCTTGGAGATCTATCCGATGTAATCTTTCTTTGCGGTGTGTTTGTTGGGATCCGATGAATTGTGAGTTTATGATTAGATTATCCATGAATATTATTTGAGTCTTCTCTGATCTCTTTTATGCATGATTATTATAGCCTCGTATTTCTTCTCCGATCTATTGATTTGGTTTGGCCAACTAAGTTGATTTATCTTGCCATGGGAAGAGGTGCTTTGTAGTGGGTTCGATCTTGCGGTGCTCAATCCCAGTGACAGAAAGGGACATGACACGTATGTATCGTTCTTACTAAGGGTAAAAAGATGGGATCTATTCATTGGGTTTATTAATTCATGAGTTTGTCTTGTCTACATCATGTCATCGTTCTTAAGGCATTACTCCGTTCTTATGGACTTAATACACTAGATGCATGCTGGATAGCCCATCGATGTGTGGAGTAATAGTAGTAGATGCAGGCAGGAGTCGGTCTACTAATCTTGGACGTGATGCCTATATACATGATCATTTCCTTGGATATCGTCATGATTATTTGCTTTTCTATCAATTGCCCAACAGTAATTTGTCTACCCACCGTATGCTATTTTCTCGAGAGAAGCCTCTAGTGAAATCTATGGCCCCCGGGTCTACCAAAATCATATTACTAAAACCCTAAAAATATTGCTGCCATTTTCTTTTATTTATTTTATTTAGTATTTTTGCTGCAATCTATCAATCTATCAAATACAATTTAATCTTGCAATCTTACCGCCAAGGGATTGACAACCCCTTGTTTGCGTTGGGTGCAAGGATTTGTTGTTTGTGTGCAGGTACTGCTTACTAGGTGTTGTGTGATTCTCCTACTGGTTCGATAACCTTGGTTTCATAATTGAGGGAAATACTTATCTCTACTGTGCTGCATCAGCCCTTCCTCTTCGGGGAAATACCAACACAAGCTACAAGTAGCAGGAAGAATTTCTGGCGCCGTTGCCGGGGAGACATCATCAACATTTATCAAGTACCTTTGCACAAACTCTCATCTCCTTGCATTTACTTTATTTGCCATTTGCCTCTCGTTTTCATCTCCCCCACTTCTAAAACGTTTTTACAAAAATACAAAAATATTTTCCTTTGCCTTTTTGCTTTTTTTTCTAGTTTGCTTGTTTGCTATTTTATTTGCGTAGCCACGATGTCTCAAGAAAATACCAAATTGTGTGATTTTTCCAATACTAATAATAATGATTTTATTAGTACTCCGATTGCTCCTCCCGCCGCTAGTGCGGAGACTTGTGATATTAATGCCGCTTTGCTAAATCTTGTTATGAAAGATCAATTTTCCGGTAGTCCTAATGAAGATGCCGCATCCCATCTTAATACTTTCGTAGAATTGTGTGGCATGCAAAAGAAAAAAGATGTGGACAATGATATTGTGAAATTGAAATTATTCCCGTTCTCATTGCGGGATCATGCTAAAATTTGGTTCTCATCTTTACCACGAAATAGTATCTATTCTTGGGATAGGTGTAAAGATGCTTTAATTACTAAGTATTTTCCTCCCGCGAAAATTATTTCTCTAAGAAATTAAATTATGAATTTTAAGCAACTTGATCATGAACATGTTGCCCAATCTTGGGAGAGGATGAAATTAATGATAAGAAATTGCCCTACTCATGGTTTAAATTTATGGATGATCATACAAATTTTTTATGCGGGATTGAATTTTGTCTCTAGAAATCTTTTAGATTCCGCCACGGGTGGTACGTTTATGGAAATTACTTTGGGTGAAGCTACTAAATTGCTTGATAATATTATGGCAAATTATTCACAATGGCATACTGAAAGAACTCCTACTAGTAAAAAGGTGAACTCCGTTGAAGAAATTAATACTTTGAGTGATAAAGTTGATGCTCTTATGAAATTGGTTGCTAGTAAAAATGCTCCTATTGATCCTAATGATGTGCCTTTGTCCACTTTGATTGAGCAAAATAATGATCCCGTAGATGTGAATTTTTGTCTCACGAAACAATTTTAATAGTAATGCTTATAGAGGTAATTTCAACGCTAGACCGTTTCCTGGAAATTCCTCTAATAGTTATGGCAATCCTTATGGTAATACCTACAATAATAATAGGATACCTTCTGATCTTGAAAGTAATATTAAAGAATTTATTAATGCTCAAAAAGTTTTCAACACTACGATAGAAGAAAATTTGAGTAAAATTGAAGATATGTCTAGGAGCATCGATAGAATTATTCATGATGTGGAAAATCTTAAGACTAAAATTTTGCCACCTAAAATTGATATTAGTGAATCAATCAAAGCTTTATATGTCTCCATGGATGAAAGTAAGAAACGAACCGCCATGCTAAGAGCTAAACGAGAATTTTTAGAAAAAGCGATTCCTCCCGGTTTCTATCGTAATAATGATGAGGATATTAAAATGATTGGTGTTTCATCTATTGACTCTTTATTTAGCAATATTAAGCTTGATGAAAAAGGGACTGAAGGAGAGTCAACTTTAGATAAAGAGCGTCCCTATAATTCGGAGGGTGAAAATCTTGATAAGAAAATTACCAAAAGTGGGTTTGGAGAGGGAAAAACTTTAAATAGTGATGTGCCCACTGTTTTGGATTACAAAGATTTTAATTATGATAATTGCTCTTTGATTGAGTGTATTTCTTTGTTGCAATCCATGCTAAATTCACCCAACGCTTATGAGCAAAACAAATCTTTTACTAAACATATAGTAGAAGCCATGATGAAAGCGTTAGAAGAGAAGCTTGAACTAGAAAATTCAATTCCTAGAAAATTATATGATGAATGGGAACCCACCATTAAAGTTAAGATTAAAAATTATGAGTGCAATGCTTTATGTGATTTGGGTGCTAGCGTTTCCACAATTCCAAAATCTCTATGTGATGTGCTAGGTTTTACCAATATAGATGAATGCTCTCTTAATTTGCATCTTGCGGATTCTACTATTAAAAAGCCCTTGGGAAGAATTAATGATGTGCTTATTCTTGCAAATAGAAATTATGTGCCATTGATTTTATTGTTCTTGATATTGAATGCAATTCTTCTTGCCCTATAATACTTGGTAGACCGTTCCTACAAACTATAGGTGCCGTTATTGATATGAAAGAAGGGAATATAAAATTTTAGTTTCCATTAAAGAAGGGTATGGAACACTTCCCTAGAAAGAAAATTAAAGCACCATATGAATCAATTATGAGGGCCACTTATGGAATCAACTCCAAAGATGACAATACTTGAAATTATGCATTATGCCTAGCTAGGGGCATAAAACAATAGCGCTTGTTGGGAGGCAACCCAATGAATAAAATAAATTTTTGTTATAAGTTTCTGTTATGGTGTGTTTTTACTGTCATGCTACTGGTATGATAGTATTTTTATGTTTTTAATTAGTGTTTGTGCCAAGTAAAGCCTTTGGGATGATTTGGAAGATAGTATAATTGATGCTGTTTGGAAAACAGAAAGTTTTGCATCCAGTGCCCGAATTTTGTTTCTGTACTGGAGCGTCAGAAAAATCTGAAAGTTTTACACAGTATTGGTATATAAATTGTACACGTTGTCCTAATTTTTCAGAATTTTTCGAGTTACAGAAGTATGGCTTTTAAATAGATTGCTACAGACTGTTCTGTTTTTGGCAGATTCTGTTTTTTGATGCACTACTTGCTTGTTTTGATGAATCTATGGATTGTATCGGGGGGTATAAGCCATGGTGAAGTTAGATTACAGTAGGTATAATTCAAAAATAAAATATGAATGGGTTTGCAACAGTACTTATAGTAGTGATTTGTTTTGTTATACTAACGGATCTCACGAAGGTTTTGTTGAGTTTTGTGTGATTGAAGTTTTCAAGTTTTGGGTGAGATCACGATGGATGAAGGAATACGGAGTAGCAAAAGCCTAAGCTTGGGGATTCCCAAGGCACCCCAAGGTAATATTCAAGGAAGACTCAAGCGTCTAAGCTTGGGGATGCCCCGGAAGGCATCCCCTCTTTATTCTACCGACCATCGGTAATTTTACTTGGAGCTATATTTTTATTCGTCACATGATATGTGTTTTGCTTGGAGCGTCTTGTATGATATGAGTCTTTGCTTTGTTTGCTTTTTAGTTTGTCACAATCATCTTTGCTACACACACCTATTTTGAGAGAGCCACACGTTATCATCATAATTTGTAGAATGTTCTATGTGCTTCACATAAAAAAAAATTGAGCTAGGCAGTTCCTCTAGTGCTTCACTTAAATCCTTTTGAGCACGATGGTGGCTGAAATTTTGTAGAAATAAACTCTCATGCTTCACTTATATTATTTTGAGAGTTGATTGAAATTTTGTAGAAATAAACTCTCATGCTTCACTTATATTATTTTGAGAGTTGATTGAAATTTTGTAGAAATAAATTCTCATGCTTCACTTATATCATTTTGAGAATTGACTTGATTAAAATTTTGAAGAAATGAATTCTCGTGCTTCACTTATATTATTTTGAGAATTGTTAAGATTGAAATTTTGAAGAAATATTTGCACTCTCATGCTTCACTTAAATCTTTTTGAGAGATGATGATAGTAACGGTAATTTGCACATGTTATGCAATTGGTCCCGAAGTGATGGATATTCAAGAGGGATATAGATAAAAAATTTCATATAGATCATTGGATATGACAAGTGTGATTCCTTGCAATAGTTTTGCGATATGGAAATGATGATATGTGATGCCATGTTAGTGAGTAATTGTGCTTAAGTAAGAATATTAGTGTTAAGGTTTGTGATTCCTTATGCAAGCACGTTAAGTCAATAGTTATGCAATGAAGTTATATCCTACTATGGTGCATTATTCGGTGTTAGTTATGTTCAATGCATGTTTATGACCGTTTTTGTTTTTTGGTTGGTTGCTTCTCAATCTTTTGCTAGCCTTCATTTGTACTAAGCGGAAATACTGCTTGTGCATCCAAAATCCTTAAAACCAGTTTTGCCTTATGAGTCCACTATATCTACCTATATGCGGTATTCCAATGCCGTTCCAAGTAAATTTGCGTGTGCCAACTCTAAATTTCAAAATAATTTTTTCTGTTTTGTGTGCCCGTACCGCTCATGAAGCGGAAGGGGGTAGCCAATATCTTCCATGCTAGGTGTGTTATTCTCAAGATGAGTGTTTATTCACTTATCATTGCATGAGAGTGTGGTGGTAATAGGGATGCCCGTCCCGAATTGTTAAATTGCTAAAATGCCAAAATTGCAGTAATGCAAAAATAATGAAAACAAAAGCAAACCTCCCTCGGAAAGAAATAAAAAAAATCTTAATGAAGGGGAGTACTCTCGCGGAAAGAAAAATCTTAATGAAGGAGAGTATAATTTATTTTCTGTTTGGGAACCGCCTATGATGTATGTAGCATGGAAGATATTGGAAATTCTCATTCGTTTTCATTGACAGGAAAAGCATGCCTCCCAAAATATTTTTTATCTCTTTAATTTCAGCTTTGAGCGCTGGCACATTTGAAAAATCTCTGCTTCCCTCTGCGAAGGGCCTATCTATTTACTTTTATGCAATTTTTATTTTTCTTGAGTCTCCATCTTCTCTTACAAAAGCACCAACTAGAGAACACTATTGTCATACTTGTGCATTGGTTGTAGCTAATATTTGAGTGTGTTTCATAAATGGATCAATGATTGAGCATAATGGGCTAGGGATAACTTTCTTTTGCGTTGATATTTTGAAAGACATGGTTGCTTGTTAGTATGCTTGAGTATCTATGTTTTCATGTCAAATTATAGACTATTGCTTTGAATCATATAAGTCCAATGTCCATGCTACAAAAAGAAAAAGAATATGTGATAAATATGTTAGGCAGCATTCCACATCAAAAATTCTGTTTTTATCATTTACCTACTCGAGGACGAGCAGGAATTAAGCTTGGGGATGCTGATACGTCTCCAACGTATCTATAATTTTTTATTGTTCCATGCTGTTATAATATCAATCTTGGATGTTTTTATAATCATTTACAGCAATTTTATATTATTTTTGGAGACTAACCTATTAACCTAGTGCCCAGTGCCAGTTGCTGTTTTCTGCCCTGTTTTTGTTTCACAGAAAATCAATATCAAACGAAGTCCAAATACAGTGAAACTTTTAGGAGATTTTTTCTTGGGCAAGAAGAATACCAGAAGGTTCGAGGGGAGGCCAGAAGACCTTGGTGGGCCCCACGAGCCACCAGGGCGCGCCTGGGGGGGGGGCAGGCGCGCCCTGATGCCTCGTGGGCCCCACCAAGCTCCGTTTGACCTAATTCCAGCACTATAAATTCCAGAAAAATCAGAAACCCTTAGGGGAGTCCACAAAATACTTTTTACGCCACCGCAAGCCTCTGTTCCAGAGAGATCCCATCTGGGGTCCTTCTCCGGTAATCTGCCGGAGGGGGAATCGATCACGGAGGGGCTCTACATCAACCTTGCTGCTTCTCCGATGATGCGTGAGTAGTTTACCACAGACCTTCGGGTCCATAGGCAGTAGCTAGATGGCTTCTTCTCTCTTTTTGATGTTCAATACAATGTTCTCCTTGATGTTCTTGGAGATCTATCCGATGTAATCTTTCTTTGCGGTGTGTTTATTGGGATCCGATGAATTGTGAGTTTATGATCAGATTATCCATGAATATTATTTGAGTCTTCTCTGATCTCTTTTATGCATGATTATTATAGCCTCGTATTTCTTCTCCGATCTATTGATTTGGTTTGGCCAACTAAGTTGATTTATCTTGCCATGGGAAGAGGTGCTTTGTAGTGGGTTCGATCTTGCGGTGCTCAATCCCAGTGACAGAAAGGGACATGACACGTATGTATCGTTGCTACTAAGGGTAAAAAGATGGGATCTATTCATTGGGTTTATTAATTCGTGAGTTTGTATTGTCTACATCATGTCATCGTTCTTAAGGCATTACTCCATTCTTATGGACTTAATACACTAGATGCATGCTGGATAGCCCATCGATGTGTGGAGTAATAGTAGTAGATGCAGGCAGGAGTCGGTCTACTAATCTTGGACGTGATGCCTATATACATGATCATTGCCTTGGATATCGTCATGATTATTTGCTTTTCTATCAATTGCCCAACAGTAATTTGTCTACCCACCGTATGCTATTTTCTCGAGAGAAGCCTCTAGTGAAATCTATGGCCCCCGGGTCTACCAAAATCATATTACTAAAACCCTAAAAATATTGCTGCCATTTTCTTTTATTTATTTTATTTAGTATTTTTGCTGCAATCTATCAATCTATCAAATACAATTTAATCTTGCAATCTTACCGCCAAGGGATTGACAACCCCTTGTTTGCGTTGGGTACAAGGATTTGTTGTTTGTGTGCAGGTACTGCTTACTAGGTGTTGTGTGATTCTCCTACTGGTTCGATAACCTTGGTTTCATAATTAAGGGAAATACTTATCTCTACTGTGCTGCATCATCTCTTCCTCTTCGGGGAAATACCAACGCAAGCTACAAGTAGCACGTATGCATGTAGATCCTCGCACTCTGAAAGGTTTCCTATCTTCGATGGAAATGATTATGTCTACTGGAAAGAGCGAATGAAAATCAGACTTCTAGCCATCAACATTGAACTTTGGCAGATTGTGGAAAATGGATACACTGTTCAGCACCCTGATGCTCCCACTTCCGATGACAAAGCTAGAATGCGATTGAATGCTCAAGCAAAAGATATCATCTGTGACAGTATCTCGAAAGACATTTTCATTCGGTTCTGAAAGCTTGACTCTGCAAAGCAACTCTGGGATGCCATCAAGGATGTTCATGAAGAATCCATTACCAGAACAGATCAACACACAGATATGCTTCGTGCCATGTTTGCTGGTTTCAGGAGTCTTCGTAGGGAAAGTGCTATGGAACTCACCGATCGGTTGACAAATATTGTAGAAAGACTTCATCAACGAGGAGTAACAGATATCACCGATAGAGATGTAGTCGATAAGTTGCTGAGTGCTCTTGATGCAACCTTCGATCCAATCGTGGCTGAAATCAAGCAAAGACCTGACTATGAAGAACTTCACTATATCGAGGTCATGACGCTATTGTCTATTCACGAAGAAAAGATGGAACTTGAAAATGGACCTCAAGAATCTTCTTCAGAAAGCGAAGGGGAAATTCTTTCACACTATGGCAGTTCACAAGAAGAAGATGTCGAGAATCAACACTCTATCACACGAGAACTCGAAATGCTCACGGAAAGACTTGGTGATCTCAGAAGACAAAATCTGTGTCTCACAAATGATGACGAAGTTGACTTGCCTGAATCTTCAAGAAGATTACCTCCGAAAGAAATAAAGTGCTTCAAGTGCAAACAACTCGATCACTACATTGCAGACTGTCCTTGCTGGGAGCAAGATGAAAAACCTAGTAGCAGATGGATTTATCTTCACTGCTCTGGATTCACTCAAGTGGATCGTCACACTAAGCTCTCGAAGAAAAATGAATCTGCCGCATCCTCTTCGACGAGACCAGTCACTGATGTGCAAACGAGAGCGACCATTGAATCTAATATGAAGAAAATATCGCAGCTGACTAGAGTGTGTGCAGAAATGAATATGGAATCTGAAGATGAAACATCTGAAGCCGAATCAGAAGACGAAGAGCTTTACAGAAGCCAAGGAAGAGGAAATGCATTCGTTGCCTATGAATAATCCGAGAAATCTCTCGAATCAGACACTGATGATAATGCTTCAAGTGATGATGAACCTATCGCACTCTGTCTCATGGCAAAAACCTCAAAGGATCAGGTATCAGCAAAGCTGAAAAAATCTATGACTGAATATTCTTCTGAATACATTGCCTATGCTAAACTTGTTAAGATTGCAAAATCTCAACAAGATGAGCTTGAAAAACTTGAGACGAATCTCAAGAAAACCGAAGGATTACTGGTCGAAGAGATGGAGAAAAATCAAGAGTTGACTGAAAAGCATGATGCTTTTTCTTCAACGATTGATGATCTTTCCGAACGATATGATTCTCTTACAGCCGACTACGAGAAGTTATCAGATGAACTCCTTAGCAGGAATCAAGAACTCGAGTCACTGAAAGAGTCTTATAACGCTCTCACGAAAGAAAAAGCTTCTCTCTTCGCCGAGCAATCTAACAATATTCCTGATGATTTTGTGCCTCCTTGCTCAAAATGCCTAGAGCGTAGCAATGCTGATTCGAATGCTGAAACATCCAATGCTGCCATCGAGAATATTGAAACTACTTCGAATGATATTCCTAACTCCTCTTCCGAGGAATTTGCTGCTATCTCTGATGAAAATTGCAGGCTAAAGAACTTGCTTGAGACAGGAATGCTTAAAAGCCTCAAAGGACATCAAACACTGTGTGATGTGCTCAAGAAGTCAATACTGCATAGAAATCCCCGAAAAGAAGGATTGGGTTTCGAAAGGAAACTCAACGTTGATGGAACCTACTGGACTCCCAAGCAATATCCTCGAACAAGTTGGGTTCTTGCACTCCTGTCTGGATATGACTCACCCATCCCTATTATTTCTGACGAGTCAAATGACTCAAACTACAAACTCTTCAAACAACAAAATGGTAAGGTCTTCGCTCGGTATGTTGAGACTAACTGCAGGTCTAGCTCACCCAAGAAGCAAATCTGGGTGAAGAAGTGCATCATTAAAAATTTATCTGTCACTGCTAACCTGAACATGCAAAGTAATTCTCTTCGAGGAAATTATAATCCCTCGAAGTACGGCAGTGCTGCTCCCTCGAACAGATATCAGTCAAACTTTCAACAAAAGGAGTACATGCGCGTCTCCTCGAATCATTATGCTCATGTCTCTGGGAACAATTTTAATGCTTATTCTTATGATTATTCTTGGAACGCATAGGTGAACCACAGAAATCAACGAAGGAATGTCCTTGCTCAGTCAAGACAAATGAGGTCTGCGCTGCCCACACAAGTGTGGGTTGCGAGAAAGAACTAACCCATTCTGCAGGAACTCTATCAGGGATTCTTTCCGGTTATCCTTTGCCCTGAGATATATATTGTTGGTGCTGGTTCATTGTGTTTATTTGTTCTCTGTTTGTTGATTGTCTTCGAATTGCCACGTTTGTGTTTTGTCCGAGGAACAACTCACTCATAGCTCCTCTTTTGGTGTTTCTTCTCGTTTGGCTGAGTGTTTTGTTTTGGGCCCTTTTATCCCTCTATTCTTTCTCTTCCAAATCTTTGTTGTCCGTCGTAAGCATGCAATTTGATCCGAAGAAGATCTTTCTCCGACGTCCTTGGTCGCGAAAGGAATCTACTTCGAACTTTTATCCACTTTGGGCTGTCAGCCCTTCAAACCTTTCGACCTCCCGCTCTCTTCCCGAGTTTCTCGCTGAAAATGGTTGCCACGTGCCCACGATCTCCACTATCGTGATCGTGTCCGTCGAATGCGGAACGTCCCGCAACTGTGGGCCGTAGATTTAGGAAAGGAGGTCCTGCTCTCCTGCTATATATACCCCCTCGTCGCGTCTTCTTCCTCATCCACGCAAACCCTCGTTTCTCCATCACCCGAGCCCGAGCTCGAAGCAACTCCGGCGAGAAGCTCCGCCGTGAAACTCCGGTGAAGTCTCGTCATAGCTGGTCACGCCGGTGCGGTAATCCATCCTCCCGCATTGCCGTAGTTGATCTAAGTTGCCAAGTTAGGGCGCTTAGATCTGGAACTGCTCTTCTTCATCCCTCTGTTCTTAGGGCAGTTCTTACCGATGCATTTTTCTCCGATTTATTTCACTGCGGTAGATCTTTAGGAATCACTAGGATTTGACTGGCACGGTTTGTAGATCTTCCTTGTACTGGTTCTGCTCATCTAGGGTTCATGTGTAATCATCCGAAAGATTAGATAGCTATCAACCTGCCTAGAATTTGTCTGTGGCTAGCTTGTAAAATCTATCGATGATATCTTTCTGTTTACCATGAGTTCCTTGTCGGATTTCCTCAAAATCATTTTCGTTTAAAAGTTATCTGTGCATGCTTATGACCCTACCTCTGTTTTTCCCTCGCATCTATTCTATTTCACAGGTTGGTCATGTCACAGAGTTCAGTAGAGCATTCAGATTCTGAAGGATATTTGCCTCAGTTTCCACCAAAGTCTGAACGAATGAGAATGACTGGAGGAGGAAAATCCTCGAAGCCACCCAAGGCTCCGAAGAAGAGACAAGAATCTGTGTCCGAAGAAGATACTGAGGAAATTCCCTCTGCTCACAGTCAGCCCGAGGATGAATTGGTCACTGAAGCACTAACCATCTTCTCCGATGGAAATCCCAAAAAGGGCGGTCGTGGCAGAGAAAAGAACACCACTGCAGAGATGTCTGATCCTGAAAGTTACAGTACTCCACCTGAAGGAGAATCAACAACAGATCGCAACAACAGGCTCCAAAGGATTCGCCGCCACTGGGCTGGAAAATGGTACCGATATGAAAATGTTCGCGAAAAGTACCAGATTCTGTTTGCCTTCACACCACCATGGAATGACTGCATTGCCGAAAATTGTATTGGCCCAGATGATGAAAAAGTCAGACCACCGCAACCAGCAGATGCTCATCCTGACTCCCTCAAAACTATCGCTGATTTCCCCGAGGAAGTAGCTAAGAGGGCGAAGGCTAAAGCCAAGCGTAAAGCTAGAGAAGCTAAGAAAAACCAAGTTGAAGCGAAAAATGTCACGCTGACTCAGCAAGATGTACTGAAGAAGAAGGAACGTGCATCAGTTTCAAAGGAAAGACAATCTGAGAAATCAATTTCCCCTCGTGCACCTCGAAAGAAAACCCTCACCAAGAGAACCAAGAAGGCAGTTCCCGACTCGTCTGATGAGTCGTCCAAAGAAGGCACCCTTGATGAAATCCCACTGTATGATCGTCCCGCCATCCTCAACAAGCCATCCAAGACTCCCTCGCCAGTGAAAGCTTTGCCATCTCCGAGGAAATCACCCAGGCTTGCACCCATTCCGATCACTGACAAACCTTCGGGTTCTGCTGCTCCGAGAACTTTGACTAGCACTGCAGCGAAGAGAAAGCTGCAATCTGAAGGAAATGCTGATGTGGCTGCTAAGAAGATCAGGGTCACTGTTCCTGCTCCCAGAGAGGAACAAAAGTATGATTTCAACTTCATGATTGATGTGATTGACAGTGCTGCATATAATGCAAAAGCTGATGATGTAAGCAGTCTGGGACTACCTGATGATGTTGCCGAAATGGTAACAAAGCATTTCATCGAGCTGAAGAAAATCACCAAGAAGCTGATCAAAGCTGTCAGAGACAAACAAGCCGTCGAGAAACTGAGGAATGAGGCCAAATCTGAATCCGAAAGGAAAAAGATGAACAAAGAAATTGTTGAACTCACCAAGGCCCTCAGTGTCTTGAGAAATGAGAAAATTGAGTGGCACTCACGCTTGCACATGGATGTGTCTCAGCTGTGTGACAGGAGAAATGAGGAGATTGACCGCAAGGCAGATCTCGCTCGAAGAAGAATTCAGGAAGAAAAGCGTCAGAAGGCTAGGGCGAGAGTAAGCAAGCCAAAAACTAACAGACCGCCGCCTTCAGAATGTCTCTGCTGATCCCACACTGGATTCCCATGTACCTTTGCAACAAGTTCCTCCATCTCCACCTCACGAGGATGAACTCATGCAGCAAGCTGGCGCTGACGAGGTTATCATTCCTGCGCTAGTAGCCCCAGAGCAACATGAAGTTGTTGATATATTCCTGGAAAGGACTGATGAGGAAAATGCACCTCCTAAGCAACAATCCCCAGTTGATGAAGTTGATGAAGAGATTGAAGTTGAGAAGGTAGATCCATCGCTGCCGAGAACATTGCAAGCAGAGCCCTCTGAACAAAATAAGGAGGAAAATGACAAGATTGAGGGGGAGCTCAATGTTTCCCGAGAGAAAACACCCCCGGTCACATTATCTGGTGCCTCTACCCGGATGGATGTTGATCCCGCTCCTCCTATCACTGCACCACAAGTGGTAGTAGAAGAAAAGAAATCTGATGAGCCCGTGGCTCGAAAAGGAACTGTCCCCCCAGCTGTGTCTCAAGCAACTGAGAAAGACGTTGTCGTGCCTCCCGCCGAAGAAAGAGCAAGAAATGAAAAGGCCCTTGAGCCCGAAAGTCAAAAGGATGCCGACGGAGTTTCGGCGAGCAAGAACAGTAGTCAGTCAAGTTCCTCAAAACCATCTGCACGAGAAAAATCGAGGAAGCCTCATGCTCCTCTCAAGCCTATTGAGGAAGGTGTGCTGCACCAGATGATGATCGGACCCAGCCTATGGCCGATGAAGATCCACTGAGAAATCAGTTGGAAACCTTCCCTTTGTTTCCTGTCGATGATGGCCCAAACGGTCCAGCTTTCAATGAGCAGTTTCATCGTTCGAAACTTGCATTCTTTGGGACCAGCCCATATGATGGTGAAAGAACATCCTTGTCACCGAGAATCTGGACAAAGGAACATGCCGTGTATTATGCTCGAATTATGTATGGAAAAAATCGCATATTCAAGCACAAGATTCTGGATTTCGCTGAGCTCGAAAGTTTACCTTGCTTCCATCACACCATGGAATAGATTGAACAGGTCTTCCTGAAGAGTTTTCTTCGTTTCAATCATGGCTGGAACCGTGAAGTTGTCCTTCAGTTCTATGCCACTCTTTATATCTCAGGGGACCTTACCAACAGCAGTACTTGGATTCTCGAATGGATGACCGAGGAGGAGAAGATCAAATGCTCGGCTGACCAGTTTTTGGCTCTGTTGAATCTTCCTCGGTGCGAATTTGATGCCTCACGTGAACACAGACTGCACTTCTGGGAAGTATCCGAAGCTGAACTTCACATGCTGATGGACCCCAAACTTGTTGGAGATGAATGTACCGAGGCAAATCCTAAGAATCTGGCCTTTGAGAACAAAGTTTTGTTCTATATCCTGTGTAACTCTCTCACGCCAACAAACAGGCCTGAAACCATTCATGGCATCGTGGCAAGTGCTATTCAAGCTATAGCTCATGGCATTCGGTTTGACATTCCTGATCTTCTCATTCACAACTTGGCCAATGCAGCTGATAACCCTCAAGTCTTGAAGCCATATGCACCATGGGTCATGTTCGCCATTGAGCAGCTTCTCGAGAAAAAGTTCTTCTACCCATATGTCCCGAAAGTTTTTATGCCACCAGTCCGAGACACTCTCCGAACTGTGAAGGACATCGGCAAAGGGAAGACACCTATTGATGCCAATGCTTCTGCCTCTGCTAGAGCTCTGAAGGTCAAGAAGGTCAAAGTTGAAATCCCTCATGAAGAAAATCCCTCACTATACGAGATTTGTCTTCGCACTCAGCAAGCCCTGGAAAGTCACATTAAGCTCGACCGAAAAGAAAAAGTGGAAATGATGACAGAGATCAATCTGCTTCACAATTATGCTCGTCAAGCTATGTTGTATGAGAAAGAACAGAAGAAGCGCTCATGGACCCTTCTGCGCAAGCATTATTCTCGTAAACAACTGTCTGCCAAGGGAATCGAGAAAGATTATGATCATCTGGAACTGTTTGAAGTTCCTCGCATCCGAAGGCAAACTCCCGTGCTTCCTCAGCGTTCTGCCTCCAACGACCTACTGTTTGTTGAACCCGATGATGAACTCGAAGACACAGCAGGCACATTCATATACAAGCCAGATGCACCTCGCACTGCTACTCCTGAAGCTGATCCCGAAACCCGTGTTGCGTCTCCAACTCCTGCTTCGGCCTCGACCATCGCTCATTCTGCTTCGCCGAACAGCTCGAGTTCTGGGGATTCTTCGGACGAGTAGTTCCTCGCATGCATCCTCTTTCCTGTTTGACACTTGTTGACAAAAAGGTGGAGAAGAACATTGAGAGATAGAAAAGCGGGTTAATTGCAGGGTGTTTCTATTCGCCATTTGCTCTTCTTTCGAACAATTTGCTTTTGGTACTCTTGGTCGTGGAACTTAATCTCACCGTCTGTGGTGATGGCATACTGCGTCGTCATGTACCATTAATAACCCCTGCAATACTATATTTGCTATCGTTATTTGTTTGCAGGTGCTATCGAATGCTTACTTCCTTGCAATGATTATCCTCGATATTTATCTTTCGTGCAAGGTTAAGTGAAAGACTTTCAAGGAGGATCGGAACCCATGTCTCTCGAAAAGAGGGATCTTGCTCCTTGAAACTACATATATCAATCTCCTATGCTTATCTTTCACTATCTAACGATGCACGAGAAGAGAAGTCGCTTCAGAGTTTTCAAAAGAGAATTCTTTCTATCTGACAAGCTGCTTTCCCTCGCATATGTCTATGGGATATCTTTGTTGCAGGAAAACATCGTCTAAAGCATATCCACTCCGAGCAATATACTTGTAACTCCTTTGCTCTGATTATTCCTCGAACATCTAATTTGCAGGGAATCTATATCTCGTGTGGAATTAAACTGTGTTCTGAGAAAATCTTCATGGCGTATCCTTTGCCACGACGCTTTTCAAATTATCTTCACTATCTAACTAATCTATGTCAAAGGTTGTGTGTGGCAGGAAATACCTCAGACACCGTCGAGTGCATTGGATGAAACTACGTATGAGATCATCTACCAATATCACTCATATGAAGATTCACCTCGCTACCTTCCGTATTATCTTATGTACTCACTCCAATCAGAATGATGCATATCTTCAGGGGGAGCGTGTTTTATCTTCGTATTTATCTCTCGTCTTTCACATTTTATTTCATTCTGTTATCTATCTATCGATGTGTTCTGTTTTGTGAACAATCGTCCAAAAAGGGGGAGATTGTTGGTGCAATACTTGCCCTCGTATGTTTTGGAGATTGTTGACAGAAACATGTATGGACTGATTTGTTTGCTAGTACACACAGAGAGAAATAGTCCATGCAGTACCGAAGGGAATGCTGTCTCCGGTGTACAGTTCGAGGAACTTGATCGAAGATTATCTGTGTCGCAGAGAAGAATGAACTACGTCCTTGAAGACGCGTAGACGAGAAGAATGAAGTGAAGAAGTTGACCCCTCGGAAATTTACTGCTGACACGAAGCAATCAGTTCGGTGATTATGTCCGAAGGAAATTGACTGCAGCGATGGGAGACGAAGACGAAGTGAAGACGTAGTTCTTCTTCCATTCTTTTGAGTCATAAGACCTCCGTACTATTAAGAGGGGTATAGGTTCTCGAAGCTTAGATCCGCTGTGATGCTTAGCCCAAACCTATGCGAGACTGAGAGAAATCTCTTTATGCTTCGAATGATTACCTGCCAGCAGAAGACGTTGTTCTTCGTCACTGTAGGAGATATCTTTCGAACTGAGGAGTTAGCATTACTTGCTCCGCACGTAATGTTACCGTTGTGCTCAATTCCGACCGTTGGACTCGTGTCGTTCGGCCATTGGCTGCTCCACATGTCCAATTCGGTCTTTTCCCTTCAGGGAAGGCTGCGGCTATAAATAGCCACCCCGCTCCAACGTTTCCCGTTGGCTGCTCCGCTTAAGATTTCTGAGAAGATTGATTGAGCATCCCCTCTCCGAGTGATTTGAGTTTAATATCCATCGAGAGAAAAATCAAGAGCCAAAACTTAGACAGTGGTTGAGCATCACGATAGTTCTGAGTTAGAGTTCTTGTAGCTATTACTCTTGAGAGCTGCGCACTCTCTAGACGGATAGGTGTCGGCTCGAGTGTCGAAGAGTAATTATCTTCACCAAGCAAGATCTTCAGCAACCAAGAGTCATTGTGGTTTGCGAAGAAGTCTGTTGAAGGATTGGAGATCGCCAACAAGTATCTACCACGAGTGAAATCAACTGGAGTCTGATCAGCTCCGAGTTGAAGGAGAATAGGGCGAGGAGAGTTTATCCTCTGTGTTAAATCACAACCCCTCCAACCAGACGTAGTCCTTTGGCAGAAGGGCGAACTGGTCTACCAAATTCATCAGTCGCCATCGAGCACCACTGGTTCGCTTTACATTACTGCATTTCATTCAGCAGTTTACATTCGTGCTCAGTGTCGATAGTTGTATCAGATCAATCATAGTTTATCTTTTGTCTGTCTCATTCTTATCGTATTTCTGGATAACTGCGTAATTACATTCAGTGCCGAATCCATTTACCTTGTTACCACTTTCTGAGCATTTCCATCGTAACCCATATACTGTTTTTCCTCATCCTGCTGGATCTATTCGCATATTGCATTTCCTACGCATCTGTCTAACGCGTGTTCGTATGATAACTGACTCCTACTTCGATAGATATATCATTCTATAGCGAGCTCATTCGAGTGTTACTCTACCGAACCATATTTTCCGCTGCTGTGTTTGGGATCTGTTCAACGCTTTCGGAAGAATTTTTGAATCTCCCATTCACCCCCCCTCTGGTCGATATACTCTCGGTCCTAACATCTTGTGCAGCAACCAGTGGTGAAATTAAAAGCGGTGTATACCCTTGTAGAACAACTGTACATAGCCGGCTGTCGTTGCATAATGGCCGCCAAGAACACCAAGGCGCCGCCGCAGTTGATTGCAGACACGTTGAAAGAGCTGTTAGTCATGCCCAGGTGGTTTGAGGACTGGAAGAAAGCGTGTTGCCGCACTGGGGCTCTAACAGCACTTGCGCGAGCCAAGGCATACGTGCCCGAGCTCGACCCGGCTCAGATTGTGGGCGAGTACCCAGAGTTCAACGTGGACGACTCGCCATTCACCAAGAAGGATTTCCAACGCTGCATCAAAGAAACCCGGGTTGCAGCCACCGCGATCGTAGAAGAGGCCGATCTGACCTAGTATCAGGCGCCCTACTCAAAGGAGAATGAGAGGATAGAGCCGCCGAACCATGAGCCGGTGGCCCTAACCCGTATGCGTAAGCCATTCTTTGCTCCTGAAGTCGACCCCTCCTCCCTGATATCCGCCGATGCCCTATTTGAAGCATTGCGCTCAATTCAGTGGTCGACCGGCGAGTCAAGTCAAGAGGCGGAGGATGACGACGGCCGCGAAGAGCCGGCACATGGTGCTTCATCGGGCGCTGGCGCCAGCTCTGACCCGGCGACATAGACGCCGGCTTATCCTTTTGTAGGCCAAACTTTGTAAAAATCTCTGTCGTGGCCGCAACTGATGGGCGGCTTGTAATAGGGTAGTATGAAACACTTGGTGCTGATGCCAGTGCCATCGTGTACTGAGCTTGTTTATTGCCTGTATCAATACTATGGATGCCATGCTTCTGTAAATCCTCTTTTGGGTTTCGAGAGATGGTTTTTGCAATAGAGTGATTTCGCTGAAACAATAACAACTGCATGTAATGGTTATTGATGAAATCACATGAACGAGTAATCTTTGTTACTGTTTGCAATGAATCATGAATATTAAATAGAACTAAAATAAATGCTATGCATGGATGTATGCATGTATGCAGAGATGAGATGAGTGCAACAAAAAGAACATAAAGCGCAAGCCAGAATATGCTTGCAATGGCTGGCTCATAAAGCGCAAGCTGGCTGCTAAACACAACTTGAAAACGGCCGGCTCATAAACCGCAAGCCGGAATATGCTTTCATGAAGCTGGCACTGTGGCCTGTTGGTTTGTCCTTGCTTTCTGAAAGCCGGCTCTCACACAACCAATCGGACGTTTTAACTCTGATAAGTTCAGGGTCACCTATGTGATTGACTCATCAGACGTACGCCGAGTCGTTTTTAGGGAGTAGCATCTTGCTAACAGGCAGGTTTAACCAACTTTGTGGCATCTCGCCGGGTTAAAGGGTTTTGTAAGCTAAACTCAATTGAGTTGGAAGCCCCCAAGTAACCAAGATCAACAAATAAAGATCCAGCACACAAATTTTGAGGCAAAACAACACCTTTACACAGTGTTGCTGGTCGCTATTTTATTTGATTGAGAACAGGTATATACACGATGAAAGGTATGTACAAAGATATGACCCAGTCGATGACTTAGGTGTAGTATGGCCGGAGCTGGGCAATGTTCCAGGGCCGGCTTGTTTCCTCCTCAGAGGTACGTGATTTATCTGCCTCACATATATCAATCAGGTAATATGACCCGTTGTTGAGATTCGTGCTGACCACAAAGGGCCCTTCCCAAGGTGGGGAAAGCTTATGCATGCCTGTCTGGTCTTGTATCAGACGGACACTAAGTCACCTTCCTAAAAGGTGCGGCTTCGAACTCTACGGCTGTGATAGCGACGTAGGTCTGGCTGATAAATTGCTGATCTGGATGCGGCAAGGTCGCGTTCTTCCTCCAGAGCATCAAGAGCATCTTGGCGAGCCTGCTCATTATCTGATTCCACATAGGCCGCCACTCGAGGGGATTCATGATGAATATCGCTTGAAAGTACAGCTTCTGCACCATAGACTAGGAAAAACGGCGTATAGCCTGTTGACCTGTTGGGAGTAGTCTGTATGCTCCAAAGCACCGAAGGTAATTCTTCTTCCCAGCAACCCGGCGTGCGCTGCAAAGGCACCATGAGCCGGGGTTTGATACCATGCAGCAATTCCTGATTGACCCTTTCTGCCTGTCCGTTGGACTGAGGATGCGCAACCGATGCTAGATCAAGCCGGATGTGCTCCTGTTGACAGAACTGTTCCATAACTCCCTTGGACAGATTAGTTCCATTGTTTGTAATGATACTGTGCGGGTAGCCAAATCGGAATATCAGCTTTTTCAGAAATTTGACAGCTGTAGCCGCGTCGCAGTTGCTGACCGGCTCTGCTTCCACCTACTTGGTAAACTTGTCCACAGCACCCAGTAGGTGCGTATGCTTGTTTTTAGAACGTTTGAAGGGTCCCACCATGTCAAGCCCCCAGACCGCGAACGGCCAAGTAATCTGGATCATCCTCAACTCTTGAGTCGGCACATGGGCCTGGCGAGCATATTTCTGGCAACCATCACACTTACGGACAATGTCCTCTGCGTCAGCATGAGCCGTGAGCTAGTAAAAACCGTGCCGGAAAGCCTTCGTGACCGGTGATCTTGAGCCGGCATGGTGTCCACAATCGCCAGAGTGAATCTCATTGAGAATTGCGCGGCCTTCTTCAGGTGAAACACAACACTGAAAAACACCAGTGACGCTTCGTCGGTGCAACTCGCCATTGACAATAGTCATAGACTTGGATCGTCTGATGATCTGCCGAGCGAGGATTTCCTCTGTTGGCAGTTCTCCCCGGCTTAGGTAAGCCAAATAGGGGACCGTCCAATCAGGGATAGCGTGGACAGCAGCCACTAGAGCCGCCTCTGGGTCAGGAATAGCCAAGTCCTCCTCTGTTGGTAACTTGACAGACGGATTGTGCAAAACGTCCAGGAACACATTGGGTGGCACTGGCTTGCGCTGAGAACCCAAGCGAGAGAGTGCGTATGCCGCCTCGTTCTGCCGGCGATCAATATGGTCAACTTGATAACCTTTGAAGTGTCCAGCAATATTTGTGAGTGCCTGCCGATAAGCCGCCATAAGGGGATCCTTGGAATCCCATGTACCTGAAACTTGCTGGGCCACTAAGTCTGAGTCACCCAAACACCTGACCCGGCTCAGGTTCATCTCCTTGGCCATCCGAAGCCCATGAAGCAAAGCCTCATATTCTGCTGCATTGTTAGTACAGGGGAACATGAGTCTCAAAACATAACAGAACTTATCTCCTCGTGGGGAAGTAATCACAACTCCAGCCCCCGAGCCTTCAAGCTGCCTTGAGCCGTCAAAGTGTATGGACCAGTATGTTGTGTCGGGCTTCTCTTCGGGAGCCTGCAACTCTGTCCAATCATTAATGAAATCCACTAACACCTGAGATTTGATTGCTGTGTGAGGCACCTATTTGAGATGATGCGGACCGAGCTCGATGGCCCACTTAGCCACCCGGCCTGTCGCCTCCCGGTTCTGGATTATATCCCCAAGAGGTGATGAGCTGACCACAGTGATTGGATGTTCGTAGAAGTAATGCTTCAGCTTGCGGCTAGCCATAAACACTCCGTAGACCAGTTTCTGCCAATGTGGATACCGCTGCTTGGACTCGGTTAACACCTCACTGATATAATACACAGGGTGCTGGACTGGATATTCCTTGCCATCTTCCTTGCGCTCTACCACAACTGCCACGCTTACCGCTTTGTTATTGGCAGCAATATATAGCAACATTGGTTCCTTCTCACGAGGGGCAGCAAGGACTGGCGGGTCAGACAACTACTTCTTTAGGGCCTCAAAAGCCTGATCTGCAGCGTCACTCCAGACGAAGTTATCTGATTTCTTAAGCAACTGGTACAACGGAATTGCCTTCTCTACAAGCCGGCTTATGAACCGGCTCAATGCCGCAACCCGCCCAGCCAGCTTCTGCACGGCATTCAGATTGGCCGGCTTAGCTAGGGTTGTGATTGCTTTGATTTTTTCTGGGTTAGCTTCAATGCCACGCTCGGAAACAAGAAATCCCAGAAGTTTTCCTGCAGGGACACCAAAAACACACTTCTCCGGGTTAAGCTTCATCTGGTAGACACGGAGATTGTCAAATGTCTCCTTGAGATCCACCAACAGAGTTTCTTTCTTCCGGGACTTAACCACAATGTCATCAACATAAGCATGAACGTTCCGCCCGATCTGTTTATGAAAGCAGCTCTGGACACAACGCTGGTAAGTCGCCTGTGCACACTTCAGACCGAACGGCATGGTTGTATAACAGAAAGCTCCAAAAGGTGTGATGAAAGCCGTCTTTTCCTGGTCTTCCAGCTTCATTTTGATCTGATGATAGCCAGAGTAAGCATCCAGGAAGCATAAGCTCTCACAACCAGCCGTAGCATCGATGATCTGGTCAATACGGGGCAAGGCAAAGGGGTCACTAGGACAAGCCTTATTCAGGTCTGTGTAATCAACACACATCCGCCAAGTCCCGTTTTTCTTCAGAACAAGCATTGGGTTAGCTAGCCATTCAGGATGGAAGACTTCGACAATGAACCCAGCAGCTAGGAGCCGGGCCACTTCTTCACCAATAGTTTTCCGCCTTTCCTCATTAAAACGATGGAGATACTGGCGAACTGGCATGAACTTGGGATCCACATTAAGGGAGTGCTCAGCGAGTTCTCTCGGTACACCTGGCATGTCAGAAGGTTTCCATGCAAAAATGTCCGCGTTCTCACGGATGAACTCGATGAGCGCGCTTTCCTATTTGGGATCCATATTTGCCCCGATGGTGAACTGCTCAGAAGAGTTGCCCGGGGTGAAATCAACTTGCTTTGTGTCTCTGGCCGACTTAAACTTGAGCAGAGGGTCTGACTCCGTTGTGGGTTTCTTCAGGGACGTCCTGTCTGACGGGTCAACATTGTCCTTATAGTACCGCAATTCCTCCGCGGCGCAAGCCGTCTCGGCGTATGCTGCATCTCCTTCCTCTCACTCGAGTGCAATCTTCCGGTTGCCTTCCACTGTGATGGTTCCCCTTGGTCCTGGCATCTTCATCTTCAAGTAAACATAGCACGGCCGTGCCATGAACCGCGCATAAGCCGGCCGGCCAAATAAGGCGTGGTATGGGCTCTTAAGCTTAACCACCTCAAAGGACAGGAACTCAGAATGCCAGTTATCATCTCAGCCAAAGGCCACCTCAAGGGAAATTCTTCCCATGGGATAGGCTGACTTGCCAGGAACAATGCCGTGAAAGACTGTAGAGGACAGAGTTAACTGCTTATCGGACAGATTCATCCGCCTGAACGTGTCGTAGTACAAAATATTGATGATGCTGCCTCCGTCCATGAGCACTTTAGTCAGTGTATAACCGCCGACTTGTGGTGCAACCACCAAGGCCAGGTGGCCAGGGTGATCGAGGAGGACAGGATGATCCGCCCTGCTCCCGGTAACCGGCTGTTCAGACCAGTTGAGATAATAAGGGGTGGCCGGCTCAACCGCGTGGGCGGCTTGTCGCTGCACCTTCCGATCCCGCTTGTAGGTACTGGTGGTGAAAACATGATACTGTCCACTATTTAACTATTTTGGGTTACTCTGAAACCCTGTGGCACTAGCCTGGTGCTGACTTGCCTGGTTGTTTCGCTGATTGCCACCTCCAGTGTTACCAGCCCCCTGAAACCCGCCGCCTTGGCCACTGTTCCCTTGGAAACCGGGTCCTGCGAAGGGCCCTTGCAAGCCGGCTCCTGAGAAGCCGGGTTCCTGGTTGGCGGGTTGTCCGCCATTGCCACCCCCGTTGTGATGATTCTGGAAGACCCGCTTGGCAAACTCTTGCACCACATAGCAATTTTCCCAGGAGTGACTGGATGGCTTACCATTGTAACAGTGCTTCGGACAAGGAGCCTTGAGAGCTTCCTCGTAAGTGAGAGGGCGATTACCAGTGGACTGCCTCCTAGAACCGTCGTTCTAACATTGACCCTTGTTATCTGCGTTTGTGTTCGCGACTAGATCAGAGCTGCCATCATAACCCTTGCGTTTACCACCGTTGTTGTTCTGACCATTACTGTTGTTCTGCTGCTGACCCTTGCCGCCAGCTTTCTTCCCCTTATCAGATTTCTTTTCGTCCGATAACGGATCCTTGGTGTTATCTGACTCCGCATACCGGGTTAAGACATCCATGAGGTCACCCATATCTTGGACCTTTCGCTTGAGTCGCCCTAGGTTCTGGACCAGGGGCTGAAACTTGCATGTTCATTCTAGAACGAGCACTGCCTGAGCCGCCGAGATGCTGTCAGAACTGTGTATGACCTCCGCAACCCGGCGAGCCCAGTGATGCGCCGACTCATCCTCGCGCTGGACACAACGCTCAAGATCAACAATTGTGGTTGGCCTTTTACAGGTTCCCTGGAAATTCTTGATGAAGCGCTCCTTCAGTTCCTGCCATGTGTTGACAGAATTCGCCGGTAGGTTTTTCATCCAGGTGCGTGCAGGGCCTTCCAACATCAGAGGCAGGTAACGTGCACACACTGACTCACTTGCGCATAACAAGTCCATTGCCAGCTCATAACTCTCGATCCACTCGGTGGGCTCCAGATTCGCTGTATAGTTAGGAACCTTGCGAGGACCTTTGAAATCGGGGGGTATGTGCGCCTCTCGCAGTGCTGGTATTAAACATGGAGTTCCGATCATGCGGCTTGAAGAGCCCCCAAGTCGGCCATCTGGCTGGGTTGCGACGGGCGAGTTGACATTCGGCGGCGGGTTGATATCCGGCGGCGGGTTGACTCGCGCCGGTGTGTTGATGTGCGCCGGCGGGTTACGCCCTGCACGCGCGTTTTCCTCCTCCCACACTCGTAGAACCCGAGTAGCGTCCGCAATGTCCTGCGGGATCCTAGGCTGAGGTTGATCTGCCAGCGGTGGGACGGCCCTTCTGCGATGCGCGCTGCTGGAAACCGCTAGTGACTCCAGATGCCGACTCCTGGTACGGCTCTGGTGAGGGGTTGAGTGAAGACGGTGCTGGCTATGCGAGTAGTTGGCCTGCTGCACTACTGTGGTCTTGAGCATCGCAATAGCGTTCCGGGTCTCTGTCCGAATCAGGCCGTCCCCCTCAATCGGAATAGCTGCCAAGTTGTGGGTCGCTGCCAGCACGTTATCAACCGGGTTAGAGTAGTGTCCAATTGGGGTCTGGAACCGGTGAGACGGCGGCTGCTGCTGTTGGTCTGGCATGCGATGCTGGGATTGCTCCCGCTGCTGAACCGGCTGTTGCAAAGGCGGCTCTCCCGTGGGGATGACTCCAACCCCTGGGTTTGTCGGAGCCGGCGGTGTGGTGAACAGCTGAGTACTCTCGAGATTGGCCGGAAGCCGGCTCTGATGACGCCTCCGATGGACAAGTTCCGACTCGGCCTGTCGGCGGCTTAGGTAACTCGCCTCCTCCTCCAGACGCTGCCGCTCCTCGGCAATCCGGGCCTGTTCCTGTACCATGCGGGCGTTCTCTGCATTGATGTCCTCTTGGATCTTGGCCATCTGCTCGCGACACTTCGTGATCTCCGTGTTGCGCGCCGCTGCATTCTTTGCAGTGACCGGCTTGGTCAACAGGGCTGTGAGCATGGTCATCAAGTCCGCGAGCACCTGAACCCCGGTTTTCTGAGAGCCGGTGGCCGACGCGCCGGCTCCTCCTGAGCCGGCAAGGATGTTGTTCTGCCCCGACGTTGGATTAGCCGGGTCACGCACCGGATCTTGCCTACGCGCCATGTATACCACCGCGAAGCGAGGCGGCTCTGGGCTCTCTGGAAAGACGTCGTCTGTTTGCTCGAGCCCTCCAGCATGCGGAGGAAGGATTGACTCGGTTTCTCCCGTCGAGGACTCGCCGTCAGATTGGACGAGCATGTCATCTTCAGACAGGGAGTTCTCCGACAAGGCCACCCCTTGGGCGAAACCTACGAAGACATGGTTCCGGGCGGCTTGACGCGGGCCGGTCTTGCTTGACTCGGCCCAGCTCGGCGTGCCGACTCAACGCCGGCGATGCTCTCCAACCCGATGGCTGACTCGCCGACCACGCCGATGAAGGTATGGATTTTTCCGAAGGGGACCCGATACCCGTACTCAGTCGAGTCGGCGTCGGGGCCCCAGTATGAATCGTCGATGTAGAACTTGCCGCGGCGGCTTTTTGTCATCATGCCAACCGCGTACCTCCCGAACCCTGGAAGAGATCCTGCTAAGAACTCAACTCCACCGTGCGTAGGCCCCACGGTGGGCGCCAGCTGTCGTGGTTTTGACACGGCAGATGCCCTTGTGAAAGGACTTAGAGATAAGGCCATCGCACAAGTGTGGAAGCTTAGCGGGGTTGATCGGGAATGAGAAGACGCCGGGTCACCCAGGTTCGGCCCCTCACGGTGGAGGTGAAAGCCTACGTCCTGCTTGATTATATTGTTGTGGTTCTCGATTACAAGGATGCGGATTCACTAACCTAGATTTCGATGAGATTGCAACTTCGTCTTTTTCGTATAGGTGCTCCCCTTTATATATATAGGTGGAACCCTAGATTACATGAGAGTCCGGGTCGTTCTTTGACCCGTCTCCTACTCTGCCCTACTTGTCCTCCAAGACGGCCTTCACGCCACTCACCTTTTCGTGAGCCGGCCCATTGCCTAAGCCGGCCTATCCTCATTAGGCCTCGTCAGAGCCGGCCCATCAAGAGTCCTTCAGCCCCGCAGTGAGCTGACCCGCTGAGCCAGCTCTATGGTCGGGTTATCACTCTGCCGGGTCTATGTGCTGGTAAACATCCCCAACAGTCGGGCAATAGCCTATTATCTAAAAATGTTATGTTATTGCTATGCTGTGCATTGTGAATCTGAGAGATTATTTGGTGATGTGCACTTTTCTATGTCAGTTTGTTAGAATCTAATAGATGATTAGATGTTGTGCACTTGTGCTATGTCGTTTTGTGAAAATTTGAGAGCTTATGTGTATCTTGTGATGTTGTGCTATGTCTTTTGTATACGTGTTGAGAGAACCCGATGGATATCCATACCCGATGGATATTCATCGAGTTTGGACATGGACATTGTTTTTTGCCCATCGATTTTTTCATGGATGGGCACATAATGTCTTCATGGATTTGGATATGGATTTGATATTGTTCGACCCGAGCCGAACCTGACCCATTGCTATCTCTGATCTTGCTTAAGGCGTCACTCTGTTTTATACTTAATACCCTAGATGCATGCTGGATAGCGGTCGATGGGTGGAGTAATAGTAGTAGATGCAGGCAGGAGTCGGTCTACTTGTTTCAGATGTGATGCCTATATACATGATCATTGCCATGAATCCGTCATAATTATTTGCTCTTTCTATCAATTGCCCAACAGTAATTTGTTTACCCACCGTATGCTATGTGTTCGAGAGGGAGGCCTCTAGTGAAAACTATGCCCCCCCGGTCTACCTTTATCATATATTAAAATCCAAAAATACTTGCTGCAATTTATTTACTTTTATTTTATTTTGCAATTTACTTTTTATCTATCACTATCAGAATTAATACTTGCAAATAACCGCTAAGGGGATTGACAACCCTCTTATTTGCGTTGGGTGCAAGTGTTTGCTTTTGTGTGTGTAGGTGCTGCTAACGAGGTTTTGTGTGGTTCTCCTACTGGATTGATAACCTTGGTTCTTAACTGAGGGAAATACTTATCTCTACTATACTTCATCATCCTCTCCTCTTCGAGGAAATACCAACGCAGTTTACAAGTAGCAGGAAAAATTTCTGGCACCGTTGCTGGGGAGACATCACCAAAATTTATCAAGTACCTTCGCATAAACTATCATCCACTTGCATTTATTTTATTTGCCTTTTATTTGCATTTGCCTCTCGTTTTCATCTCCCCCACTTCTAAAACAATTTTACAAAAACACAAAAATATTTTCGTTTGCTTGTTTGCTAGCTTGCTTGCTTTGTCGCGATGTCTCAAGAAAACATAAAATTGTGTGACTTTTCCAATACTAATAATAATGATTTTATTAGTACTCCAATTGCTCCTCCCGCCACTAGTGCGGAGTCGTGTGACATTAATGCTGCTTTGCTTAATCTTGTTATGAAAGAACAATTTTCTGGTAGTCCTAATGAAGATGTTGCATCCCATCTAAATACTTTCGTTGAACTTTGTGATATGCAAAATAATAAATATGTGGATAATGATATTGTTAAATTGAAGTTTTTTCCGTTCTCATTACGAGATCGTGGTAAAACTTGGTTTTCATCCTTGCCTAGAAATAGTATTGATTCATGGGATAAGTGTAAGGATGCTTTTATTGCCAAGAATTTTCCTCTCGCTAAGATTATTTCTTTAAGAAATCAAATTATGAATTTTAAGCAACTTGAGCATGAACATGTTGCACAATCTTGGGAGAGAATGAAACTAATGATAATAAATTGCCCAACTCATGGTTTAAGCTTATGGATGATCATACAAAAATTTTATGCGGGACTAAACTTTGTTTCTAGAAATTTGCTAGACTCTGCCGCAGGTGGTACTTTTATGGAAATTACATTGAGAGAAGCTACAAAACTCCTTGATAATATTATGACAAATTATTCTCAATGGCACACTGAACGAACTCCAACTGGTAAGAAGGTAAATTCTGTTGAAGAAATTAATACTTTGAGTGATAAGATGGATGCTCTTATGAAATTGGTTGCTAGTAAAAGTGCTCATATTGATCCTAATGATGTGCCATTGTCTACTTTGATTGAGAAAAATAATGATGCTATTGATGTGAATTTTGTCTCTAGAAATAATTTCAACAACAATGCTTATAGGGGTAATTTCAATCCTAGACCGTTTCCCAGAAATTCCTCTAATAATTATGATAATTCCTATGGTAATCCATATAATAATAATAATAGGATACCCTCTGATCTTGAAAATAATATTAATAATTTATTAATTCACAAAAGATTTTCAATACTATGGTAGAAGAAAAAATGAATAAAGTTGATGACATGGCTAGGAAGATGGATAGAATTGCTCATGATGTGGATACTCTCAAAATTAAAAAATTTCCACCCAAGCAGGATATAAATGAGTCTATTAAAGCTATCTATGTCTCCATTAATGAAAGTAAAGAAAGGACCGCTAGGTTGAGAGCTAAGCGAGAATTCCTAGAAAAGGCTATTCCACCCGGTTTCTATCGTAGTAATGATGAAGATATTAAAATGATTGGTGTCTCACCTATTGAATCCCTATTTAGTAATATAAAACTTGATAAAAAAGGGACTGAATATGAGTCAACTTTAGCTAGAAGGCGTCCCAATTATTTGGAGGGTGATGATCTTAATGATAAAAATGACAAAAGTGGGTTTGGAGAGGTCAAAACTTTAAATAGTGATGTGCCCACTACTTTGGATTACAAGGACTTTAATTATGATAATTGCTTAGTTGAATGTATTTCCTTGTTGTAATCCACGATTAATTCACCTAATGCCCATGAACAAAATAAAGCTTTTATTGAACATATTGTAGAAGCTATAATAAAAGCTCATGAAGAAAAACTTGAGTTGGAAGTTTCAATTCCTAGAAAATTACATGATGAATGGGAACCTACTATTAAAGTTAAAATTAAAGATTATGAATGCAATGCTTTATGTGATCTAGGTGCTAGCGTGTCTACTATACCAAAATCTTTGTGTGACGTGCTAGGTCTCACCGATATGGATCCTTGTTCCCTTAATTTACATCTAGCGGATTCCACTATTAAAAAACCATTGGGTAGAATAAATGATGTGCTTATTCTTGCAAATAGAAATTATGTGCCCATGGATTTTATTGTTCTTGATATTGAATGCAATCATTCTTGCCCTATAATACTTGGTAGGCCTTTCCTACGAACCATAGGCGCTATTATTGATATGAAAGAAGGTAATATAAGATTTCAATTTCCATTAAAGTAAGGGATGGAACACTTCCCAAGAAAAAGAATTAAGCCACCATATGAATCTATTATGAGGGCCACCTATGGAATTAATTTGAAGGATGACAACACTTGAAACTATGCATTATGCCTAGCTAGGGGCATAAAACAATAGCGCTTGTTGGGAGGCAACCCAATGAATAAAATAAATTTTTTGTTTTACTTTCTGTTCTTGTGTGTTTACAAAATTGTAGCCTCTGTTATGATTGTGTTTTTATCCTTTAGTTAGTGTTTGTGCCAAGTAATGCCTTTGGGATGATTTGGAAGATAGTATAATTGATGCTGTTTGAAAACAGAAACTTTTGCGTCTAGTGCTGGAATTTTGATTTTTTTTCTGGAGCGTCAGAACCTTCTGATTTTTTTACATAATATTGATATATGAATTTCCCACGTTGTCCTAATTTTTCAGAATTTTGGGAGTTACAGAAGTATGACTTTAATTCAGATCTTTACAGATTGTTCTGTTTTGGACAGATTCTGTTTTTGTTGCATAGTTTGCTTATTTTGATGAATCTATGGATCGTATCGGGGGGTATGAGTCATGGAGAAGTTGGAGTACAGTAGCATTATGCCAATATTAAATATGAATCAATTTACAACAGTACCTAAAGTTTAAGATTTGTTTGTTATACTAACGGATCATATATTAAAATCCAAAAATACCTTGCTGCAATTTATTTACTTTTATTTTATTTTGCAATTTACTTTTTATCTATCACTATCAGAATTAATCCTTGCAAATAACCGATAAGGGGATTAACAACCCTCTTATTTGCGTTGGGTGCAAGTGTTTGCTTTTGTGTGTGTAGGTGCTGCTAACGAGGTTTTGTGTGGTTCTCCTACTGGATTGATAACCTTGGTTCTTAACTGAGGGAAATACTTATCTCTACTATACTGCATCATCCTCTCCTCTTCGGGGAAACACCAACACAGTTTACAAGTAGCAGGTACTACCGCGCACTACTACCGCCCTACTTCCGTTGAGCGCGAATAGACAACAGAACACCCAAAACAAGCGGTAGTACGCGCGGTACTGGACCGGCGGTAGTACCGCTTACAAGCGGTACTACTAGTGGCCAGAGCGGTACTACCGCTGGGTAGCCTTAGGACAAGTTTAGAAAAACGAAGTGGAACTCCAATGAAGCGGGAAGGTAAAGTGGGTGCATGGGGAAGATGTGTACGTGATGATTCCACCCAAACCTTTCCGAAGCGGACCCCCTCTTAATAGTACGGTTTCCCTATGACTCAAGTCCACCGAAAAAGAAACGTACAAAAAATAACTGTCTTGACTCTATATCTCTGAGGGGCACGAATCGTCTTCTGCCATATGATAGATCATCTGAAATGCTCAATGCACATGATTAGTCCGCAAAAGCATTGTCATCAATCACCAAAACCACTAAGGGAGAAATTGATGGGGAACGTTACATGAAAATCAAAAAAATTCCTACGAACACCCAAGATCTAATCTAGGAGATGCATAGCAACGAGAGGGGAGTGTGTCTACATACCCTTGTAGACCGAAAGCGGAAGCGTATAAAACGCGGTTGATGTAGTCGTACTCTTCACGATCCAATCGCGATCCAATCCGATCTAGTGCCGAACGGATGGCGCCTCCGAGATTAGCACATGTTCAGCTCGATCGTGTCCTCTCCTTCTTGATCCAACAAGAGAGGGGGAGGAGGTAGATGAGATCGGAACCAGCACGGCGGTATGGTGGTGGTGGCAGCAGCGGAATTCCGGCAGGGCTTCGCCAAGCGCTGTGAGTATGTGGTGGAGTAACGGGACGGAGATGGGGCAAGCATGGAAGGGGTGCAGCCCTCCGCGCCCCTCCCCACTATATATAGGGGTGAGGGAGAAGGGGTGCCGGCCCTAGCCCCTCCTCCAAAGGAGGGGGCGGCGGCCCTAGGGGTGGCTTGCCCCCCAAGCCAAGGGAGGGCGCCCCCATCTAGGGTTCCCCCAAACCCTAGGCGCATGGGCCCATGGGGGGAAGTGGCGCCTGATACGTCCATTTTGAATCATGTTTTGATACTGTTATTTATAGTGTTTTTAATCAATATAACACTTTTTGGAGCAATTCTAATGCCTTTTCTCTCTTAATATGCAAGATTTACACAAGGAGGGAGATTGCCGGCAGCTGGAATTCTGGACCTGAAAAAGCTATGTCAGAGATACCTATTCTGCACATCTCCAAATGAGCTGAAATTTCACGGAGATTTATTTTGGAATAAATAAAAATACTGGAACAAATAAATACCAGAGGGGGCCACCCAGGAGCCCACGAGGCACGAGGCACCAGGGCGCGCCACCCCACCCCCCCAGGCGGCTCCTGGGGCCCCTGGCCAGCCTCTGGCCCCCCATTTTCTGGTATATAAGTCCATTTTCCCTAGAAAAAATATAGAGAAGACTTTCAGGATGGTGCGCCGCCGTCTCGAGGCGGAACTTGGGCAGGAGCACTTTTGCTCTCCGGCGGAGAGATTCTGCCGGGGATACTCCCCTCCGGGAGGGGGAAATCGTCGCCATCGACATCACCAACGATCCTCTCATCGTGGGAGGACCAATCTTCATCAACATCTTCAACAGCACCATCTCATCTCAAACCCTAGTTCATCTCTTGTATTCAATCTTTGTCTCAAAACCTTAGATTGGTACCTGTGGGTTGCTAGTAGTGTTGATTACATCTTGTAGTTGATGCTAGTTGGTTTATTTGGTGGAAGATTATATGTTCAGATCCATTATGCTATTTAATACCCCTCTGATCTTGAACATGATTATGATTTGTGAGTAGTTACTTTTGTTCTTGAGGACATGGGAGAAGTCTTGTCATAAGTAATCATGTGAATTTGGTATTCGTTCGATATTTTGATGATATGTATGTTGTTGATTCTCTTAGTGGTGTCATGTGAACGTCGACTACATGACACTTCACCATGTTTGGGCCTAAGGGAATGCATTGTGGAGTAGTAATTAGATGATGGGTTGCTAGAGTGACAGAAGCTTAAACCCTAGTTTATGCGCTATTCCGTAAGGGGCTGATTTGGATCTATATGTTTAATGCTATGGTTAGAGTTATCTTAATTCTTCTTTCGTAGTTGCGGATGCTTGCGAGAGGGGGTAATCATAAGTGGGAGGCTTGTTCAAGTATGAACAGCACCCAAGCACCGGTCCACCCACATATCAAATTATCACCACCCACATATCAAATTATCAAAGTAGCGAACGCGAATCAAACCAACATGATGAAAGTGACTAGATGAAATTCCCATGTGTCCTCGAGAACGCTTTGCTTACTATAAGAGATCGTTTCGGCTTGTCCTTTGCTACAAAAAGGATTGGGCCACCTTGCTGCACTCTTTGTTACTATTGCTACTTGTCACTTGTTACAAATTATCTTGCTATCAAACTACTCGTTACCGATAATTTCAGTGCTTGCAGAAAATACCTTGCTGAAAACCGCTTGTCATTTCCTTCTGCTCCTCGTTGGGTTCGACACTCTTACTTATCGAAAGGACTACGATTGATCCCCTATACTTGTGGGTCATCAAGACTCTTTTCTGGTGCCATTGCAGGGGAGTGAAGCACCTTTGGTGAGTGGAATTTGGTAAGGAAACATTTATATTATGTGCTGAAATTTACTGTCACTTGTCACTATGGAAAGTAATCCTTTGAGGGGTTTGTTCGGGGTATCTTCACCTCGACCGGAAACACAAATAGTTGCTCCTCAACCTACTGCACCTACTGAAAATATTTCATATGAAATTCCTCCGGGTATGATAGAGAAACTGCTAGCTAATCCTTATGCAGGAGATAGAACGGTACATCCTGATATGCACTTGATCTATGTGGATGAAATTTGTGGATTGTTTAAGCTTGCAGGTTTATCCGGAGATGGAGTTAAGAAGAAAGTATTCACTTGATCTTTGGAGGGAAAGGCATTGACATGGTATAAGCTATGTGATGATACTGATACATGGGACTGGAACCGATTGAAACTGGAATTCCATCAGAAATTTTATCCTATGCATTTGGTTCATCGTGATCGGAATTATATATATAATTTTTGGCCTCGTGAAGGAGAAAGCATCGCTCAATCTTGGGGGAGGCTTAAGTACATGATGTACACATGCCCCAATCATGAGCTCTCAAGATAAATTATCTTACAGAATTTTTATGCTCGGCTTTCTCATGATAATCAAACCATGCTCGATTCTTCTTCGACTGGCTCCTTTATGAAGAAAACTATTGAATTCAGATGGGATCTTCTGGAAAAAATTAAATGCAACTCTGAAGATTGGAAACTCGACAAAGGTAATGAGTCAGGTATAATACTTGAGTTTGATTGTGTTAAATCTTTTATGGATACTGATGCTTTTCACAAGTTTAGCACTAAATATGGACTTGACTCTGAGATAGTAGCCTTCTTTTGTGAATCCTTTGCTACTCATGTTGATGTCCCTAAAAAGAAGTGGTTTAAATATCACCCACCTATTGAATTAAAAGAAGAACCCGTTAGTGTTAAAGAAGAAACAATTGTTTACCATGTTGATCCAGTTGTGCCTACTGCTTATATTGAGAAACCACCTTTTCCTGTTAGGATCAAGGAACATGCTAAAGTTTCAACTGTGGTTAACAAAAGTAATATTAGAGCACCTAGACCCTCCGAACAAATTAAAGTTGAACCTAATGTTGCTATGGTTAAATATCTCTTGGTCGATAATGTAGGATCGCAGTATGTCTACCAGAGGGGGGGGTGAATGGGAGTTTTAAATTTTTCTCGGAAATATTAAAACTCTCGGAACCCAGCAGCGGAACGAATGAAAATACAGTAAACAGTGAGCGAATACAAACTACCGAATGGAAACTAACAACATGTACCGAGGTAAATCACATGATTGAAATATGGCATGTCACAGTTCGAATGTAGAGAGGGTAGTAGAAGTGACCAGTGATGCTCGATGGCGACAAGGTGTTTGGTAGACTAGTTCGCCCTTCTGCACAAGGACTACGTCTGGTTGGAGGGGTTGTGATTTAACATAGAAGATAAACTCTCTTCGCCCTTTTCTCCTCGACAATTGGTTCGTCAACCAATGCCGATTACTCGTGGTAGATGCTTGAAGGCGATCTCCGAACCTTTACAGACTTCTTCTTCGAGAACCACAATTACTCTTGGTCTCTGAAGAAATTGACACCTAACCGTCTAGAGAGTTTGCAGCTCTCAAGAGTAATAGGCGGAGCGTACTGGACTTAGATTCTAGTGATGCTGAACCAATATCTAATTTTTCGGCTCTAGGGTTTTCTCTCGGTGGATTTTAAACTCAAATCTCTCGGAGAGGGGTTGCTCAACAATCTTCTCAGAATCAAACGGAGCAGCCACCGGACAACGCCGGCGTGGGGTGGCTATTTATAGCCGCAGCCTTCCCTGATGAGAAATGACCATTTTGGACAGGCGGTCCAGCCAATGGCCAACCGACATGTTCACAACGGTCGGATTTGGGAGCAACGGTAACATTACTTGAGGAACAAGTAATGCTAACTCCTCGGTCAGAGACAAATCTCTCGCAGCGAAGAAGATCACAGTCTCTTGCTGGCAAGTATTTGCTCGGAACACAAAGAGATTTCTCCCACAGCTTTCATAGGATTTGGGTTTAGCATCAGTGAATCAAATCTTAGAACGCTACACCCCTCTTAATAGTACGGTGGTCCTATGACTCAATAAGGAGAAAAGAAACAACGAAAAGAATGCTACGACTTCTCTTCGTCTTCAATTTCCTCGGCTGCAGTCACTTCCTTCGGACAGGCACCGAATCAAATGCTTCACGTCAGCAATTTTTGAGGGGTCAGTCTTGTCGTCATAACCTTCGGTGATAACATTCACTGCTACGCAGGGGATAATCTTCGGAGTTGTGAATCCAAACTCCTCTTAACTCCAGGGACCTGTTACTCTGTGTGCACTAGCAAACACATCAGTCCCTCACTGTTTGTCAATCAATCTCCAAAACATAAGGAGGCAAATTATTGCACCAACAATCTCCCCCTTTTTGGACGATTGATGACAAAACAGATAATCATCAAAGTGAAGATAGATAAGTGTAAAATGGATCAAACAAGAGTGAGTAAGAGTTACTTGCTCGAATATGAAATGGACTCCCCCTAAATGTATGCAGGGACGAAAGATATGAGATAGATTCTTGTGAAATAATTTGAAGTATATGGAGGAAATTTCAATCATTCGAGACATTTCATTCGCACTGATGAGATATAATCCATCAAGATCTTAGTGCAATCAAAGATAACTTCTGATAATAATTCCACCTGCAAGACAAATACTTCGAGAGAAATGGTGCAGCAGCAGGGGTTATTAACATTATGGCACAGAAGTTATCGAGTTTTACAACATAGTGCGGATAGGATATAGACCAAAAGTTGCAAACTCGAACGAAACCAAACTCAAATGAAACACCAAAAGCAAATCTATCGAGACTCAATGTAATTCTCCCCCTTTTTGTCAACAAGTGTCAAAAAGGTGACGAATAACATGAGTGAAGAAACGCAGATCTTGGATCAATCGGTGGCATCTCCGGATGAGCTGTCCGAGGTGATTTCATCTTCGGAAGTGACCGGAATGGCTTCGTCTTTAGCATGAACAGATTTTCCTTCAAGAATAAGAGCTTGGGGCTGAGCAGACGAAGGAATAGCTGGAGGGACCATGGGAGGAGCACGAGACTGCACATTGCCTTCGGTAGGTTTCTCTGTTGGTGATGTGGCTTCAGATTCATCAAGCAATTTACGCAGCTTTAGATGAAGAAGATCAGTTGTAGGCCCACGAGCAGGTAGAGAAGGAGTCCTATCTTGAAAATCTTCAATAGTGAAGCCTTTGTCAATGTAGTCATAGAGCTCTTGGAGATTGACATTCAGGATTTGTTTCTCGGTAAAGAACTTGCGAAGCAGTTTCCAGAGTCTCTTCTTATTTTCATCAGCTATCAGATGCATTATCCTCGTGCGATTGTTAAGTTCATTCAGCTCGGAGGCGAGATGTTCTTTCTCGCGTCGATCCTCAGCGATATGCTGCAGCAGCAGTTGTTGTGTACGCAAACTGACTTCGAGTTGCGATGGAGGTTGAGGCGTAATCTTTTGGTCGCGCTGAGGCAGACGAGGCCCATCAAATTGCTTGTGATAATCGCGCGAGCTTGAAGCAGGCGACTTGCCCGAAGAAAGATCATTCATAACTTGCAAAGTATCGCGAACAGGAGGAATAAAGCTTTTGTGGCTTTCCTTTGCAAGATACACTGTGCGCATGGCATGATCAACAACTTTCTGGATCCATGGCGCAAACACTTTGATGCAAAAGGGATATTGAGTTGAATCCTTCAGAATACGTAGGAACATGTCTTCCACATCGAAAATGTATCGCTCAGAGATTGCATATATTGCATTGCGAAGAACATCTGAGATGGACTTGTCCGGATTCATGCCAGCCAATGGGCAAATGGTGTATGAGAGCATATGGAATAGCGTCTGATTGTCGAATGATAAATGCTCAGGACGAGGAGGACCAGTGTAGTCACGAATCTTTTCGGGATCCATTGTGCATCGAAAAAGTTCATATGATATGACATCAATGTTGTGAACTTGAATGTTAGTGTTACCGTGCTCACAGCGAGGGAAATGGAAGTGCGAGACAAAATCTGTCGAAGTGCACTTGATGCGTTTTCCTTCGGTCATCCATTCCATAATCCATTTTGAGCTATCTTTTTCATCACCAGAGATGTACAATGTTGCATAGAATTGAAGAATAATTTCTCTGTTCCACGGGTGCTCGAACTCAAATACCTTTGTGAGGCAGAAATCATCCAGATCCTGAAGTAATTGATTAAAACAGCCAATATTTCGCATAGCAGGAACGTCCAAAAATTCATGAGGAAAAATCTTCTTGCTCTCATAAAGGACCCGAGAGTAATAAATAGCTTGTTCCTTGGTCCAGAAACGAGGCGATTCAGAGGTGCGCGGGCCATCATACGGACTGGCCTGGAAGAATTTTGGATGCGCATTCCGATTAAAAAGCGGTCCTTTTGCGCCTGCGCCTGTTGAGAACAATGGCAATTCTTCACGGGGATATGGATATTTGAGTTCTTCTTCAGTAGAAAGATACTCATCACCATATACAACTGAGTCAGACCGGCGGGCAGAGACAGATTTGTGCTCGGAGGGACCAACATCTGGCATCCGTGTGACTGTATCGATGGATAACTTGAGTGGAGATGGAGTATGTGGCACAACAGATGGTGCAGCAGGGGCGCTTGGCACTGGAGCAGGTTCATCAACTTTGGGCATTGAGGCCGAAACATCCATTGGAGGAGGTTGAGACTGCTCCACAGTAAATTGTTTTTGCTCGTCGACAGATGGAGCTGGGACTTGTGACGCTTCATGAGCTGGAGAGGCTTGGGGTTCGGAGCGAGGAATTTCACCTTCCTCTGAAACAACGTGTTCCGAGGGAATTTCAGCCCGAGCAGGGAAAGCCACAGGCACTGGTTCAGTTGGCCTTGGCGAGGGAGGAGCATCCGAATCCTTAACAGGTGGTGGCGAAGGAATAGCAGGCTCAGGAGATTTTTCTTTCTGAGACTGAGCATCTTGACGGACAGGCGACGGTTCCTTCTGAACAGGAGGTACATTTTTCTTCGCTATTTTCTTTCTTTGCTTGATCTTCTGCTTAGCAACATGATCAATGTGACCCTTTACCAGATCATTGTAGCCAGTAACTTTGGCTTGATGTTCATCACAGATTTTTCGAACAATTTCATCGAGATCTGTGTGAAAGCGCAACCTTCGGTTACGTAGAAGACTCATGGCTTGGTTGATATCCTTGTAGGAATCTTCGAGTGTGTTGATGATAAACTTTGATGAGGCAGTTTTCATTCGCTCATTAAGATCCATTAGTTCGGCAGAGAGAGAATTAATCTCAACTGCATCATCTCTCAGTTCTTGCACTACAGAAGTTGCTTGAGTAATAACTTCGGCAGGGATTGGCAAAGATGCCACCTCTCCATCGAAAGGGTTCTCCACAAACTTATCGAGCTGCTCCATGATGAATATGTGATCATAATAATGAGGTGCATCTGACTTGACAGAGGGAGCAGTCTGAACAGGAACAGGAACTTGCTCGGAAGGCGGCTGAGAAGCCAATGGTTGAGTCAGCGTAGGAGCAAATTTAGTATCCTTTTCCTTCGGAGCAGAGGATTGAGGAGCATTTTGCTCGGTAGGTGCCTTGATTTTCTTCATTTCAGGTTTGGGAATGTTTTCGCCAGGCTTCACAGCATTCACTGGAGCATCAACTACCAAATCCTTCAAGTTAATTGCATCTGGATGAGGAGTTGTGTTCACGTGTTGTTTCATGGTGACAGTGGTAGCTGGCATTTTTCTGGCAGGCATCTTCTTCGATGGGGCCAGATTAACCCGAAGATCAGGCATCACGGTGGAAGTGGTAATGTTCACATCCTCGCTGAGAGTAGCAGCAACCTCTTCTTTGGTGAGCGGAGGATCATCTTCATCAGCCGAGGAATCATCCATATTTGCTTCATCTGCTGGTACAGCCTTTTTCTTCTTCGGTGCACGCTTTCTCTTCGACGCAGCAGCACTGGGATCATGCTTGTGTTTGGTGCATCCTTCAGACATCCCTTCAGCCTTTTTCTTTTCCACATCATCTTTGAGAAGACGAAGGTTTTCTGCTTCACGAGCCTTTTTCTTTTCAGCCCTCTCAGCTCTTTTGACGGCATTGCGCTGACGCTTAGCGAGCTCATCGGGATATGAGGCAGGAGTGCGAAGGGAAGACTCATGAGCATTTGCCGGAGGAGGTGGTCTCTCTTGAGGTCCATTTGACTTGATTAGAGAAAGTTCTCGGCAGTCACCCCACGGTGGATGGAATGCAAAATTCTGAGCAAAACGAGGAGCTACGAACTCATAGTTGAACCATTTGCGCACCCAGTGGCGTCGAATCCATTGTTGTCGTGTATCTCGATCGTGTTTTGATTCGCCTGGAACTGTGTTGTATCGATCATGAGAGATATATTCTGCTGTGTTTGTGAGAGCCTGTCTGCCACCCCTCTTCTTCTTCGGAGCAGTTTCTACTTGCTCGTCGTCATTCTGTTCGGCCCTTTTTCTCTTGCTGGTGGACGGGCCTACAGTTGGTCCCTTGGCATTTGGAGCTTTCGATTCATCAGCAGTGCCCAATACAATATCATCTCCGTCAGGCAGGTTACGCTGAGCTGAGTCCGCAACTGACTGCATTTTCCTGTGAACAGAGATAGATGCGAGGGAAAATGGGGACAGGGTTACGAATGCACACAGCGAAGATTTTGCACAGGAACTCGTTTTTGATGAAGAAGTAGATGCAGACTTTGAGAAATGTTTCGGGCGAAGGAAATGTGTAGAACAAACTAGTAGGTTCGAAGAAAATACTAGTAAACGTGCTAAGCATTCCGTTCGGACGAGACAAAACACAAACCCTAGATCTGAAGTTTTTTTTTTGGATGCGAGGGACAACTACAAACCACATCCACAGAAGTTACCTAGCAGTAAGGATCTGAGAAATTGCAGTAAAAACAAGGCTATTTCTACCGCGGACGAACTTGAACTGGATGAACGGAAGAACATGTTCGCACTGCACATACCCTAACTTGGTGATGTGCAGCAACTACGGCGGTGCGGAGATGAAGATGATCCGCGGCGGTGAAGAAGGACTCCGGCGACCTCATTCCGGCAGTGAAGCGGTGAAGGTGGTCGGCGTCGTCGAGCTCGAGGAAGAGCAGTGCGGTAGGGCTTTGTAAGGTGGCGATGGTGAGAGATGCGAAGTGAAACGAGAAAAGGGGGCGGCGCAGTATATATATGCGAGGGGAAAATGACCGCACCCTGAATCTGATCGGACGGACGGAGTCAAGGGACTCTTTCTCTTCAACGGATAGGATAAGCTGGCAGTTGATGATGAGCACGTGGCAACCGTCATCAAAGAACGTGGTCCAGACCTGGGCGGGAAACCCCAAATTTTGGACGGCTTTCGCCAAAACAGATTAAGTTCGGACCGAAACTTTAACGTGGTCAAGGACACCAGATAAAGTTTCATTCACAGATGAAATTTGTGCATTCATAACAGAGCAGCATAGACTGGAAGAGATAGAATAGAGGGAAAACAGGGTCCTAGGCATTTCACTCAGACAAAGAAACACAAATACCCGAAAGACAAGCTATGAGTGAAATACATTCGGACAAACTCGAAAGGTTTCAAAAGCAATTTCAGCGAAGAGAAATTGTGGTGGCGTTACCCACCGTATAAGAACTGTATGACCCCGAGCATCGCACAATTATCGTGGCACCCGGTTAGTCTAGTTCTTCGTTAATGTATTCACTCTCAGAAAGAAAATTTCACTTTGTCGAAATTTTCAAACTCTTCGAGTGTTATGCACCCATTCCTTCAAAGATGTGGAAGTGTTGGTACGGGTGCCGAGTCCAGCTTACTGCACGTTTGCGGAATCTAGGATATTTAGCTCACACCGTAACGCATAGAATCTTTTCTCGTCGAGAGGCTTGGAGAAGATATCGGCGAGATTCTCTTCGGTGTTGACGTGACTGATAACAATATCCTCTCGAGCAACATGATCGCGTAAGAAATGATGTCTGATCTCAATATGTTTGGTGCGAGAGTGCTGCACAGGATTGTGTGCAATTTTGATTGCACTCTCATTGTCGCACAATAGAGGAATCTTCTTGACCTTGATGCCATAATCCTTCAGAGTCTGCTTCATCCATAATAACTATGTACAACAAGCACCAGCAGCAATATATTCGGCCTCAGCCGTAGAGAGTGAGACGCAATTCTGCTTCCTTGACGACCAACATACCAATGATCTACCGAGGAAATGGCATGTCCCCGAAGTAGATTTCCTGTCAACCCGGTCACCTGCATAATCTGAGTCTGAATAGCCAATGAGGTCAAACTGTGCTCCCTTAGGATACCATAAACCTAAGGTGGGGTGTGAGCCAAATATCTCAGAATACGCTTGACCGCTTGGTGATGCGATTCTTTCTGTGCAGCTTGAAAACGAGCACACATACAAACACTCAACATAATATCAGGTCTGGATGCACATAGGTAAAGCAAAGAACCAATCATCGAACGATAAGCTTTCTGATCGTAATCTTTACCGTACACATCTGCGTCCAGCTGGCCATTTGTTGGCATGGGAGTTTTGTAACCCTTCTGTTTGCAATCTTGCATTTTGAACTTCTCAAGACAATCTCTCAGGTATTTCTCCTGAGATATGAAAATTCCATTGTCCTGTTGACGAATTTGCAGTCCGAGAAAGAACTTAAGTTCACCCATCATAGACATTTGATACTTCTCGGACATCATTCGCCCGAATTACATGCTGCAAGCATTGTTAGTACAACCGAAAATAATATCATCCACATAAATTTGACACACGAATAGATCACCATCGATAGCACGAGTGAAGAGAGTGGAATCAGTGGATCCTGGTTTGAACGCTTTGTCGAGCAAAAACCTCTTTAGAGTGTCATACCAAGCTCGAGGGGCTTGCTTCAACCCATACAGCGCCTTTTTCAACCTGAAAACTTTGTTAGGAAACTGAGGATTTTCAAAGCCAGGTGGCTGCCTAACATATACTTCCTCATCAATTTCACCATTGAGGAAAGCACTTTTCACATCCATTTGATAAAGCAGAATATCATTGTAATTTGCATAAGTGAGACGAATACGAATTGCCTCAAGGCGAGCAATAGGAGCATATGTTTCACCGAAATCAATACCTTCTACTTGTGTATACCCTTGAGCGACAAGACGTGCTTTATTTCTCACAACAATGCCATTTTCATCTTGCTTGTTTCGGAAAATCCATTTTGTGCCGATGATATTGTGCTTCTTAGGATTCGGTTTGTCAACCAATTCCCACACATCATTCAATTCGAATTGCACCAAGTCTTCTTGCATGGCATTCATCCAATCGGGATCATTCATAGCTTCTTCATACTTGGTAGGTTCTGTCAATGAGACGAAAGAGAAGCTGCCACAGTAGTTAGCCAAACGAGTGCGAGAGCGAGTTGTGGGTTGGTAACCTGGATTCTCGAGATCTTCGAGGATTAATGCAGGGTCAACTCGATTTGCCACTCGTGGATGAGGATTTCCTTCGAGATGATCATTTTCATTTTCCTCATCATCATCATCAGGATTGGCATTAGTATCGCCATTTTCATCATGATTGCCATTTTGATCAGCACTTGCATTCGCATTTGGGTTGCCATTTGTGTTCGGAGCGGCATTTGCTTCGGCAGTAGCTTGGCGTGTTCGTCGAGCTATGGGAGCATCATCATCGGAAGAATCAGGTACATTTCCTTCGACTGGCCTGACATCCCCAATAGCCATTTGCCGAATAGCATCCGAAATCGGAGGTTCATCTATCACATTAGGCAGGTGCTCCTTTTGGGAGCCGTTAGATTCATCAAACCGCACATTTACCGTTTCCATAACTTTCCCGTGGTGAGAGTTATAGACACGATAAGTATGCGAGTTCGAGCCATAACCAAGAAGAAAACCTTCATGTGCTTTGGGTGCAAACTTAGAATTATGATTCATCTCACGAATATAGCATGGTGCACCAAAAACACGTAAATAGGAAACATTTGGTTTCTTGCCACTGATAAGTTCATATGAAGTTTTCTTAAGGAATTTGTGAAGATAAACACGATTCACAACGTGGCAAGCAGTATTAATAGCATCAGCCCAGAAACGAATAGGAGTTTTATACTCACTGAGCATTGTTCTTGCCATTTCAATAAGAGTTCTATTCTTTCGCTCAACAACTCCATTCTGTTGGGGAGTGTATGCGGCAGAGAATTCATGAATGATACCATTTTCATCGAGAAAGTCTTCGATATGAGTATTTTTGAACTCAGTACCATTGTCGCTTCTGACATGCTTAATTCGCACTTCATATTCATTTTCAGCCTTCTTGGCGAATCTTTTGAAGATGTCTTGGGTGCAAGTTTTGTCTTCGAGAAAGAATACCCAAGTGTATCGAGAAAAATCATCAACAATAACCAGACCATAATGACTGCCTCCGAAACTTGCATAGTTTTGAGGCCCGAATAAATCCATATGAAGAATTTCCAGTGGTCTTGTTGTGGTCATGACAGTTTTTGATGAATGATGCTTCTTGGCCAATTTACCAGCCTCACAAGCAGCACAGAGACGATCCTGGTCGAATTTCACATCAGGAATACCACGGAGATGATTTTTCTTCACGAGAGTCTGCAAGTTTCTCATACCTGCATGACCAAGTCTTCGGTGCCACAACCATCCTTCGATTGCTTTTGCAAGCAAACAAGTTCGGACTGAGGGACCCTTATAGAAATCCACAATATATAAATCACCTTTTCTATTTCCTTCGAACACGAAGGAATTGTCAGTGGCCATGAAGATAATGCATTTGGATTTAGAAAATAGAACTAGCATGCCTAGATCACAAAGCTTGCCAACAGACATAAGATTGAATCCAAGAGACTGAACAAGTAAAACATCATCAATGTTCTTGTCCTTGGATATAGCAATTTTACCTAACCCAAGTACCTTTCCTTTGTTGTTGTCGCCGAAAGTAATGTACTTCTCAGATGAAGCAGTTAAGTTGGGGTCGACAAACAACGACTTGTCTCCGTTCATATGACTAGTGCATCCACTATCCATTATCCATTCGGTACACCCGGAGACATAGTCCTGCAGAGAAATCAGGCTTTCTTAACCACCCACATCATTGTAGGTGGCTTCGAAACATATGAGCGAGCAGGATATGATTTCTTTCGATAGTCATGTGAATTGTAATTTGAATGAGTACGAGAATAATCGAAAGAGTATGCATTGAAATTCCTTCGAGATGAATGAGTATAGCGGTTGGGAGATACAAGCATGTACTCATTCTGTCGAATCTTTTCCAGAATATATCGAGCATTTTCTTCCTGCATGGTTAGTAGTCTAGTAACAGGTAATGCTTCGATAGTTTTCTTAGGCACCCAGATAACTTCCTTTGGAGGGCCATTCCTGCTGTTCGGTCCAACATAGCGAGCAACATCCTCACCACGTTGGTTTTTGAACAACTTATAGTTGTCCAGCGAATCATCATATGAGTATTCGGGGATCGGCGAGTCATATCCCGAAAGTAAAGCTGGATCGAGCGTTTTGCTCTTAGCAGGCACCCACACAGTGCGAGGATATTGATCTGGTTCCCAGTAGGAGCCATTCTCATTTAGTTTCCTTTCGAAACCGATACCTTCCTTCCTGGGGTTTTTGTGAAGAATGGATTTCTTCAGAACATCACACAGGGTTTGATGCCCTTTGAGAGACTTGAACATTCCTGTCTGAAGAAGATCCTTCAACCTGGCATTTTCATCAGAAACATAACCAGTTTCCTCGACCGAGGGGTTAGCATTCATAGACGATTCAGCATTTGATTCAGCATTACTATGTTCGAGACATTTTAAGCAAGGAGGTATAAACACTTCAGGTTTCTCTTTGAGTTGTTGGGTGAGAAGAGAATTTTCTCTGATCAAATCATCATGAGCCTCTCTCAGCGACTCGAGTTCCTATTTCCGTTTCAGGTAATCATAAGTCAATCTTTCGTGGTCAGCTGAGAGAAAATCATGACGATCTGATAGTTCTTTCATTCGAGACTCGAGAGCAGAATACTCTACGGTCAACGACTGATTTTTCTCCATCTCCTCAACCAACAACCCTTCGGACTTCCTGAGGGTTTTCTCAATTTTCTCGAGAGAGTTTTGTTGAATATGGGCAATTTTTATCAGTTTAGCATGGTCATCCTCATCAGAAGAATATTGATCACTGGAGTGAACCTTGTGATGTTTGGAGGATACCTTTTCTTTCGAGGCTTTGGCCATGAAGCAGTACGCAGGAGACTCGTTGTCGCTCGAATGATTCTCGAAGAAGTTCGTTGCTGGAGCGGAGCCACATGCTATGCCCGCCATGCCGGAATCGGAGTCCTCCTCTGATTCATCAATCTCTTCGGCGTCAGAGGATGCTTCTTCTTCGGAATCCATTTCCTTGCCGATGTACGCCTTGGCCTTGCGTGAAGTGTTCTTGCGGTTGGACGAGGACTTGGAGGGATTCTTCGAGGAAGATCTTGAAGAGGACTTGGAGGAATCCTTCTTCTTGAAGAACTTCTTCGTTTTCTTCTCATCATCGGAGTCGTAGCTTTTGCTCTTGCTTTTGCCATGGTTTCCTGAATCATATCTTCCACTTGCACGGATTTCAGCTTCCCAGAGAGGGCAGTCCGAAATGAAATGACCTGGCTTTTTGCACTTGAAACAGGTGTAATCTCCTGATGGCTTTGATGAAGATTTGGAGCTGCCAGAGTTGCTGGATCCTTTCTTCTGAAACTGATTTTTCCTATGAAGACGCTGGAATCTTTTCGTGATCAATGCGAGATCCTGACTAATCCTTTCGGTGTCATCTGAATCTTCATCGACATTTCCTTCCGAGGAAGACTCAGGCACAGCCTTGAGAGCATGACTTTTTCGGTGACTTGAGCCATAGAGATCTCTTTTCTCTTCTTCTTGTTCTTCGTGGGTGTTCAGCCTTTCCATGATATCAGCAGAGTCGAGGACTTTGAAATCAGCTCGTTCCCGAATCATTAGGACAAGAGTGTCGAACGAACTGTCAAGGGATCGGAGCAACTTCTTCACAACTTCATGATCAGTGATGTCTTTAGCGCCGAGACCTTGTAGCTCGTTTGCAATGTCACTCAGACGATCGAAAGTTTGCTGACAACTTTCATTTCCAATTCGCTTGAACCTATTGAACTTGGCCCAAAGTGTATCAATGCGAGCTTCTTTCTGAGTTGAAACACCCTCGTTTATCTTTTCGAGAATGTCCCACAATTCCTTTGCAGTTTCACACTGACGGTAGCGATGAAATTGAGCACGAGAGAGATGGCCACCAATTTCATCTTTAGCTTGAGCATCCATCTGAATGAGTTTCTTCTCGTGGTCAGTGGGGACCTGGGGCACTTCAACTGTGAATCCATTCTGCACCACATTCCACATATCATCATCAATAGCTCGGAGACGGATCTTCATCTTCTCCTTCCAGAAGGGGTAGTCTGTCCCATCGAAGATGGGAATCTTGAGGTGCGACTTGTAGCTCACTGAAGACATACTTAAACTCCAAGGTGGTTAGACCAAAATGAGCAGAGTCAAGGAGTACCTTGCTCTGATACCAATTGTAGGATCAAAGTATGTCTACCAGAGGGGGGGGGGGGATGAATGGGAGTTTTAAATTTTTCTCGGAAATATTAAAACTCTCGGAACCCAGCAGCGGAACGAATGAAAATACAGTAAACAGTGAGCGAATACAAACTACCGAATGGAAACTAACAACATGTACCGAGGTAAATCACATGATTGAAATATGGCATGTCACAGTTCGAATGTAGAGAGGGTAGTAGAAGTGACCAGTGATGCTCGATGGCGACAAGGTGTTTGGTAGACTAGTTCGCCCTTCTGCACAAGGACTACGTCTGGTTGGAGGGGTTGTGATTTAACACAGAAGATAAACTCTCTTCGCCGTTTTCTCCTCGACAATTGGTTTGTCAACCAATGCCGATTACTCGTGGTAGATGCTTGAAGGCGATCTCCGAACCTTTACAGACTTCTTCTTCGAGAACCACAATTACTCTTGGTCTCTGAAGAAATTGACACCTAACCGTCTAGAGAGTTTGCAGCTCTCAAGAGTAATAGGCGGAGCGTACTGGACTTAGATTCTAGTGATGCTGAACCACTATCTAATTTTTAGGCTCTAGGGTTTTCTCTCGGTGGATTTTAAACTCAAATCTCTCGGAGAGGGGTTGCTCAACAATCTTCTCAGAATCAAACGGAGCAGCCACCGGACAACGCCGGCGCGGGGTGGCTATTTATAGCCGCAGCCTTCCCTGATGGGAAATGACCATTTTGGACACGCGGTCCAGCCAATGGCCAACCGACACGTTCACAACGGTCGGATTTGGGAGCAACGGTAACATTACTTGAGGAACAAGTAATGCTAACTCCTCGGTCAGAGACAAATCTCTCGCAGCGAAGAATATCACAGTCTCTTGCTGGCAAGTATTTGCTCGGAACACAAAGAGATTTCTCTCACAGCTTTCATAGGATTTGGGTTTAGCATCAGTGAATCAAATCTTAGAACTCTACACCCCTCTTAATAGTACGGTGGTCCTATGACTCAATAAGGAGAAAAGAAACAACGAAAAGAATGCTACGTCTTCTCTTCGTCTTCAATTTCCTCGGCTGCAGTCACTTCCTTCGGACAGGCACCGAATCAAATGCTTCACGTCAGCAATTTTTGAGGGGTCACTCTTGTCGTCATAACCTTCGGTGATAACATTCACTGCTACGCAGGGGATAATCTTTGGAGTTGTGAATCCAAACACCTCTTAACTCCAGGGACCTGTTACTCTGTGTGCACTAGCAAACACATCAGTCCCTCACTGTTTGTCAATCAATCTCCAAAACATAAGGAGGCAAATTATTGCACCAACAGATAATATAGATGGGCATGTTATTTATTTCTGTGATGAAGCAGCTAGAATTGCTAAACCAGATCCTAAAGATAAAAACAGACCTGTAGTAGGCAAGCCTGTTGTCTCTGTTAAAATAGGAGATCATTGTTATCATGGCTTATGTGATTTGGGTGCTAGTGTGAGTGCTATTCCGTTTACCTTATATCAAGAAATTATGAATGATATTGCACCTGTTGAAATAGAGGACATTGATGTTACTATTAAGCTTGCAAACAGAGATACCATTACACCACTTGGGATCGTTAGAGATGTTGAAGTCTTGTGTGGAAAAATAAAATACCCTACTGATTTTCTAGTCCTCGGTTCTCCATAAGATGATTTTTGTCCCATTATATTTGGTAGACCTTTCTTGAACACTGTTAATGCTAAGATTGATTGCGTTAAAGAAACTGTTAGTGTTGATTTTGGTGGTATGTCTCATGAGTTCAATTTCTCCAAGTTTCGTAGACAACCTCATGATAAGGAATTGCCTAGTAAAGATGAAATTATTGGTCTTGCTTCTATTGCCGTACCTCCTACTGATCCGTTAGAACAATATTTGCTAGACCATGAAAATGATATGCATATGAAAGAAAGAAATGAAATAGATAAGATGTTCTTTGATCAACCACCTATCCTTAAACACAATTTGCCTGTTGAAACTCTTGGAGGCCCTCCTCCACCCAAGGGTGATCCTGTATTTGAATTGAAGCAATTGCCTGATACATTGAAATATGCTTACCTTGATGAAAAGAAGATATATCCTGTTATTATCAGTGCTAACCTTTCAGAGCATGAAGAAAAGAGATTACTAAAAACTCTAAGGAAGCACCGAGCTGCTATTGGATATACTCTTGATGATCTTAAGGGCATTAGTCCCACTCTATGTCAGCACAAAATTAATATGGAGCCTGATGTAAACCAGTTGTCGACCACCAACGACGATTAAATCCTAAGATGAAAGAGGTGGTAAGAACTAAAATATTAAAGCTTCTGGAAGCATGTATAATCTATCCCATAGCTGATAGTAGATGGGTAAGCCCCGTTCATTATGTCCCTAAGAAAGGAGGTATTACCGTTGTTCCTAATGACAAAAATGAACTCATTCCACAAAGAATTGTAACTGGTTATAGGATGGTAATTGATTTTAGCAAATTAAACAAAGCCACTAGAAAAGATCATTACCCCTTACCTTTTATTGATCAAATGTTAGAAAGATTGTCTAAGCATGCACACTTTAGTTTCCTAGATGGTTATTCTGGTTTTTCTCAAATACCCGTATCACAATCCGACCAAGAGAAAACCACCTTTACTTGTCCTTTTGGAACTTATGCTTATAGACATATGCCTTTTGGTTTATGCAATGCACCTACTACCTTTCAAAGATGTATGACTGCTATATTCTCTGACTTTTGTGGAAAGATTGTTGAGGTATTCATGGATGATTTCTCCGTTTACGGAACTTCTTTTGATGATTGCTTAAGCAACCTTGATCGAGTTTTGCAGAGATGTGAAGAAACTAATCTTGTCTTGAATTGGGAGAAGTGCCACTTTATGGTGAATGAAGGCATTGTCTTGGGGCATAAAATTTCTGAAAGAGGTATTGAAGTTGATAAAGCTAAGGTTGATGCTATTGAGAAAATGCCATGTCCTAAAGATATTAAAGGTATAAGAAGCTTCCTTGGTCATGCTGGTTTCTATAGGAGATTTATTAAAGACTTCTCTAAAATTTCTAGGCCTTTTACCAATCTTTTGCAAAAATATGTCCCGTTTGTTTTTGATGATGATTGTCTAGAAGCCTTTGAAACACTTAAGAAAGCCTTAACCACTGCACCTATTGTTCAACCACTTGATTGGAACTTGCCTTTTGAAATTATGTGTGATGCTAGTGATTATGATGTTGGTGTTGTTCTAGGACAGAGAGTTGATAAGAAATTAAATGTTATCCATTATGCTAGTAAAACTCTAGACGGTGCCCAAAGAAATTATGCTACTACTGAGAAAGAATTTCTAGCAGTTGTGTTTGCATGTGATAAATTCAGATCTTACATAGTTGATTCTAAAGTAACTGTTCACACCGATCATGCTGCTATTAAATATCTTATGGAAAAGAAAGATGCTAAACCTAGACTCGTTAGGTGGGTTTTATTGCTACAAGAATTTGAAGTGCATATTATTGATAGAAAGGGAGCTGAGAATCCCGTAGCAGATAATTTGTCTAGAATTAAAAATGTTCTTGATGACCCACTTCCTATTAATGATGATTTTCCTGATGAACAGTTAGCTGTCATAAACGCTTCTCGTAATACTCCTTGGTATGCAGACTATGCTAATTATATTGTTGCTAAATTTATACCACCTAGTTTCACATACCAACAAAAGAAAAAGTTCTTCTATGAGTTAAGACATTACTTTTGGGATGACCCACATCTTTATAAAGAAGGAGTAGATGGTATTATTAGACGTTGTATACCTGAGCATGAATAGGAACAAATCCTACGGAAGTGTCATTCTGAGGCTTACGGAGCACACCATGCGGGAGACAGGACTGCACACAAGGTATTACAATCTGGTTTTTATTGGCCTACTCTTTTCAAGGATGCTCGTAAGTTTGTCCTATCTTGTGATGAATGTCAAAGAATTGGTAATGTTGGTAGACGTCAGGAAATGCCTGTGAATTATTCACTTGCTATTGAACCATTTGATGTTTGGGGATTTGATTATATGGGACCTTTTCCTAAATCCAATGGGTATACACATATTTTAGTTGCTGTTGATTACGTTACTAAGTGGGTAGAAGCTATTCCAACTAGTAGTGCTGATCATAACACTTCTATTAAAATGCTTAAAGAAGTTATTTTCCCATGGTTCGGAGTCCCTGGATATTTAATGACTGATGGTGGTTCACATTTTATTCATGGTGCATTCCGCAAATTGCTTGCTAAATATGATGTCAACCATAGAATTGCATCTCCCTATCACCCTCAAACTAGTGGTCAAGTTGAATTGAGCAATAGAGAAATAAAATTAATTTTGCAAAAAACCGTCAATAGATCTAGAAAGAATTGGTCTAAGAAACTTGACGATGCATTATGGGCTTATAGAACTACTTATAAAAATCCTATGGGTATGTCTCCTTATAAAATGGTTTATGGAAAAGCATGTCATTTACCTCTTGAGTTAGAACATAAAGCATATTATGCAATTAAAGAACTCAATTATGATTTTAAACTTGCCGGTGAAAAGAGGTTATTTGATATTAGCTCGTTAGATGAATGGAGAACCCAAGCTTATGAAAATGCCGAATTGTTTAAAGAAAAAGTTAAAAGATGGCATGATAGAAGAATTCAAAAACGGGAATTTAAAGTGGGTGAGCAAGTTCTATTGTACAATTCTCGTTTGAGATTCTTTGCAGGAAAACTTCTCTCTAAATGGGAAGGACTGTATATCATCGAAGAAGTTTATCGCTCCGGAGCCATCAAAATAAACAACTCTGAAGGCACTATTCCAAGAGTGGTGAATGGGCAAAGAATTAAGCACTATATTTCAGGTACTCCCGTTAATGTTGAAACTAATATTATTGAAACAATTACACCGGAGGAATACATAAGAGAGACCTTCCAGAACACTCCAGAACCCTGAAAAGGAAGAGGTACGTGATACGGTAAGTAAACCGACTCCAAAAATTCCATAAAAATACTTTCTATCAGTTTTGGAATATTAGAAAAAATACAAAAATAAGAAACAGCCGAGGGGACCCACCTGGTGCCCACGAGGCACCACGGCGCGCCACCCCCCCAGGCGCGCCCTGGTGGCTCGTGGGCCCCTCGTGAGCCTTCCCGACTCCGTTTTCTTCTGGATTACTTGTTTTGCAAGATAAAAATTCTTTATATATACTCCCGTATATTTTTACCACCGTATCGCAAGTTTTCTCCCTGTTCTTGTTTCATGATGTTTTCTGTCAGATCTCGAAGCCAGGCATCATGTCTTCCTCTTCCTCAAACAATGTGGGGGACGATGCTTGGTTGCTGCAGATGGAGCTCAGGCGAGAGGGGGAAGGAGAAGTTACCATGGAAGAAGATGGTGGAGATTCGCTTGAGGTCCACCCTCCGGCCTCCGAGAGGGGCACCCTTGCCGGCATCTCCACAATTCCAAACCCACATCAAGCTGTGAGAAGCATTACAAGCCATGGGAGTCCACAGGTACAAGAAGGGTTTCCCCTTAGGAGGCCCTTACACAGGTTACATCGGAACAACTTTCATAATTTGGTTCACAATTATGGGGTTGAAAATACTCCTCGTATGCACATACCTTCCAATTGGGATATCTCTCATCCAAGTGAAAGTGATGCAGGAAAGAATGCTTGGGGCCAGAGAATAAACATATCATGGCCGAAGTCCAAAATAATACACAGATGATACAGCATGTGCTCCGAGAAATTCAAAGCTTAAAGGAGATCCTAATTAATGTTATGAAGGACAAGCTCGCCACTTCATCATCACCATCATCACCGAAGAAAGAAACTTGAGTACATGGGTATGGGCACTCCCCTTGGCTTGTGCCAAGCTTGGGGGAGGCGCCCCGGTATCGTATCACCATCACTTTTATCATCTTTACCTATTTTTAGTTTGATCCTTAGTTATTTCATGATCTAGTTGAATAAAAGTTTACTATGATCTATTTTCGAGTGCTAGTTTCGTGATCTATCTATCTATGTAATCGAGTTGAGAGTTATATAATAAAGAGTAGTTTGAGTTTTTTTTTGCTTCTTTACTTTCATGTTTCAATCCTAGCAATGAAAATAATGAAAAAGATCATATGCTAATCGTATGGAAAGT